>OU466858.1:53807879-54432879 GCA_911865555.2 Thlaspi arvense | reverse complement strand
TGGTTTATCCGAGAGAAAAAGGATATAGCCAAGGGAAAACTGGGCAGGACCGTGGGCCGTGTGAATAGGTTGGCTAAAATATGGTTTATCGCGTGGATGGTAGAGCTGGTATGGGTTATAGCCGAGAAAAATCAAATCGGATCGCGATAAATCCTATTGGAACCAGGAAACATTGGTTAAGTCCGAGTTACTTAGGGTTTTGCGAGTATATAAGGTGTTTTTGAGACTTATCTCGGGAGAGTTGCATTATTTGAGAACCCGGTCAAATCCGGAGGAATAAGGAAGGATCTGAGCTAAGTCAGAGCATATTCTCGCCAGTTCAAACGAGTCCAAAGATCGCGGAGGAAGTTGCTGCACGTGGCGAGATTTTCGGCTGGAGCTGCTGCACGTGGCCGATATACGCACTGGAGTTCGAAGCTCGACGAGGCGAGCTATATAAAGGAAGGGAACGGCTTAATTTGGGGGACCTCTCTTTTTCAGCTGGATCTGACTATTTTCCACCTGAAAACTCTGTAATCCAATCCATAATGGGAAGGTAAGACACTAAGAATGAAATAGATTATCTAATTCAAGCAAGAATAAATGGGTGATTGCAACTATGAATCTAACAACTAAAAGAGACTTCAAATGAACAAGAGCAAGTGAAATAAGCAGAGAAACTAGAGCAAGTTTGAATTCAAACAATAAAAAAACTAGTAGGCTTGAGATAGGGTAATTGATCTAAGAAGATTCTTGGCTTAACTAGTGATGCTTACAAACTCACAAAAAGCTATTCATAGGCATAAAATTAACAACTATAACTAGCTCAATTCCTTGACACTAGCTATTTTGCTAAGCACATATTCAAAAAAAATTCCTTTACTCAAACACATGATCAGCAAGCGTTATAAGCAATTACTCCAATTATATATTGCCAATTTACGCCTTAGACAGCTAATTTCTTAGGCTAAGATAAGCAAATCTCTTACTTGACTCATTCAGATATTTTATCAAACACTTATCAGGCATAAGAGAACCCTAGGATCTAGATCAACTTAGTAAGGGCTACTCTAGCATTAAACACAATCAATAAGAAGGAACAATGATATTAAGCACTAAGCAATCACTAATCTAGCATTAAATCTCCCTATCTCTATCCCATCTCAAACCCTAAGCAAACTACTCACTAATCATGATTTTAATCATAGTCCAAAGCAAATGAGGATGACAAATCATAATTAGAAAGGAGATAAACACAAACTTTGATTGCAAAAACAAGATTCAGCAAGACATTACAAGAAAGACTAAGAGAAATACAAGAGAGAAAACGATTATCCAGAGGGTAAAACATGAAAATAAGCTCTCTCTTATGTTTTTAGGTCGCAGCCTATATATAGTTTTCAGGAAAAACCCTTAGTAAACGGGAAATAAACCGGAAAGCAGCTGGTTATGACGCCTGATATCGACTTGTTACATCGATACACTAGTCGATATTGGTTGGCAGGAGAGTGTATCGACCAAGTCTAGTTGATACTCTCATCGATACAGTTGCACCTGGCTAAGGCATCTCAGGAGATCTCCTCGGTACACTACTCGATAAAATCGCCCTTTAGTTAAGGCTCATCGAGCTCCAACATCGATACAATGATCAATACACTTCTTGGCTTGTGTATCGAGATGATCCTATGTCGATATGCTGACCGGTACAAGAGCCTCGAAGGTGGTGTATCAGTCTGAGTAGCTCGATACTCTTCTGGTGTCCTGTCTCCTTGTATCGACTCCGGGATCTCGATGTTCTAGTCGATATAGCTCCACAGCATGTATCGACGTGTGATGCCGATACGTTGTTCTATACGTTGTGTATCAATCTGCCAAATCGATATCCTGCTTGGTATGAAGCCCTCTCGCCTTGGTACCTTCACCTTTTGATTCCCAGCTCTTCCTTTGGTCCCCAAACTCCCAAAATGCACCTGACAAGTGCTAGGAATGAACCTAATATACAATGCAACTACTAATTATACTCTAAATGCCAAGTGGGTGTAATTGGGACAAGAACATGTAGAAATGCATGCTTAAAGACTGTGAAACAATGAAAAATGCATGCTAATATGGTGTAAATAATAAGTATATCAACACCCCCACACTTGCCTTTTGCTTGTCCTCAAGCAATAAAAAACAAATGAGAGAGTAAGGGTTGAAAGTGAGAGCTCAAAACTAAAGATGTCAATGGAAAAAACTGATTCAATGCTCAAGTTTTAGGTTCTAAGATGCAGAAAGATTGTTCTACTTCAAAAGATTTAGCCGTATCTATCATAGCAAACAATAAACTCTAAAATAGCATACACAAGCATTCAAATCAACTAACTCTTTAACATTCATTAATCAGTAACCAATGGATCATGTTTGTGCATATCAAGAGAAAACATTTGGTCAAGGGACATGGTCATGAGATGAAAATGATCTCATTCAAATAAGGGTTGAAAGATTCAGGGGATCACTCAATGAAATGATTCTATCTTAGGCAAAATGCTAAAGGTAAAAGCACACTTATGCATGCAAGTCAAAGCTCTCTTCTACCCTTTTTACCTAAGATGAACCTAATAACTTCTAAAACCCAAGTGAAACTCCTAAATCTACCATTTCCCAAAGCACTTGATCTCTTCCTTCTTCATATTTGGGGAAACTCCTTCTTTTGCTTGTGTGGTTGACTTCTTTTTGGAACTTGCTCTTCTTTGTTGTATGATTGGCGCCATTTTCATCACCTTTGGTGGATTGCTTGGTCTGATTTCTCCTTTTAGATGACCTTTTGTAAGCTTTGTTGTTGGCACCTTGTTTTTCTTTAACACTTAGAGCTTTTCTTCTTTATACTTAACCACAAGCTTAACTTGTTTCTCCATACTCCCATCCCCATACTTCTTCTTCTTCCTTTAACAGATATAATCAATAAAACTCAAACCACTTATACTACCCTTTCCTAAACTCCTAACCTAATACCAAGCTCAAAATGCAAGCTGTTGTCTACAAGAGAGCTTCTCCTTGCCAGCCTTATTCCTTACACTTTTTGCCAAGATAAAATAAAAAATGATGCAATGCAAGGCCTCACAACTCTCACAATAGTGTTTAGGTTCAGAAAGAAGGATTGGTTTAGGGTGTGGTTAATTGTCCCATAATGATGAGGATCAGCTACTTGGATTAACAAGGGTGGCAAGAAGGGAAGAAGATAATCCAAGTATGTATATGGGTAGCCATGTAATCACTCTCAATGCACAAACAAGATAATTAAATGTCAAGATTATGGTCTAATAAACAGAATTGGCATCAAATCAAAGCAAGCTTTAGCCTAAGACAAGAATATTGATAGGGTTCAGGTTTTACACAAATAAAACTAGTGCAAGTGGACAGCAATGCAGTTATAGTATAAGGGGTTATCGAATCCCAAGGGAGTATGTAAACTACACTAGCGATTATAGATTCAGATTAAGCTAAGCGATAATGAATGAATGTAATGAAAAATAGTTAAATAAATGCAAGAGAGCGTTTTTATGATTGTTCTTAAAGTTCAGAAAGCTAAAGGCGCTAAGTCAGGACAATTCACAGGTTGAATCCGAGAGTATAGAATGCATGCAAGCAGGAATGAATTAAAACCGTATAGAACAAGAAATGCAAAGATATAACTAATCAATTCTCATTGCAGAAGTTATCTATGTCTAAATCACAGACTTTCAAATTTATTTGCAAACTCTAACAACCTAAACATGCAGTAATGATAAGGTTCAATTGTTCACAAAACTCCTAAGCCAAATCTCTTTGCACTAAGTCGTTTTGCTCATCTCATCCTAGTTCAGGTTATCAATAATGTTCTCACATCTATTAAAGAAGCTAGGGTTTTGAAATCCAGATGATGTGTCTAAGAAATCTATATGAATGCAAGCACAGAGGAAGAACCAATGAATTTCCTATCAGCTTAGCAATTCTACAAACTCTTCATCAACCTTTGAATAATCTTAACCAAACTAACAAACTACTCAGACATGGTGAATGAAAGAAACATCATGAAAAGAATAGTTTGCATAAAGAAATAAGAAGTAGAAATAAAGGAGTTCGAAATATGCTCTGAAGGAGTCTGATTTGTCTCTCCAAAAGCTTTGCTACAAATCTCTCTCTTTGAAGCTCTCTAGAAAATAAGATACATGATATAAGCCAACAATGGCTGAAAACCTAATATAAACATGCTCAAACACGAGCTGGGGCCTTTTTGCAAATACTAGAACTTCTGGGCCAAAACTGCGATCTCCTCTCCACCTTTTGATAGAAGTCGCAATTTCTCTTCAGGGGTGGGTGACGAGCGTCACCCACTGCAGGACAACAGTTCTGACTTTCTTCCTTCGTGGTTGATCCTTGCAATGATCCAAAAAGCTCCAGAATCTCCAATTATGCTTCAGTCATGCTATAACCTGCAAAGACTCTACTAGGACTCTAAAAAGACCAAAAAGACACAATAAAAAGGACTTATACCATGGCTAAAAACCATAAAAACCATTATATATCAACTCTCCTAGACTTAGCTTTTGCCTTCCCTCAAGCAAACATCAGACAAAGAACAGGGCCGAGGTTTGAAGACAGTAACAGTCAGCTAAAGATCAGGAACACCACATTGATCAACACTTTTGAATCCACACACCACAGAGCCAACACAAGATCAAATTTCAGTCTAATCATCACAAGCTTAGCAAATCTCTCAAATCCAGTTCAAGCTCCTTCAAGAAATCCGAAATCTCTACTGCTAACACCTTATATTTATCTAAGTGTGATATCTCATCAAGGTTTTATTATCTCAATCACTTACAGATTCATTTCCCTTCCTAAACAACTGAACAAAGCAATATAAACACAACTCTCCTATTTTCTCTTCCCTTGATCTTTTCTTTCTGATTTTTTGATTTTCGACTTCTTTTCTCAATTTTTTTTAGAGTCTAAGATATGGTGCTACTCAATACTTGTGTTCCTTGTGAGGAGACAGGTTCTTGAGTGTTCATTACTGTTGTTCCTTGTGAGGAGACATGGTCATGATGCACCATTCTTTTGACTTAAACTCTTAAAAGCTATATCAAGGAAGATCAAAGAGAGAGTGTATCTAAACATACTTGTCAGTGTTGAAAGAGAGAATCAAAATCAATGAGAATCAAAATCAATGAGAATCAAGCCCCAAGACAAGAAGTTTAAAGTTCATTAAGGTGGACCTAACAGCAAATTTTCCAGATTCTCTAAGAACCTAAGCCTTCATTGCTAGACTGATCTTCCTTTGACTTTAAACTTAGTAAGACTTGTAATCAACAACTGTAGCACTGTTTTTTATAAGCATCAACGTTCTGTGGTTAGTTCCAAGAAAAACTGACAGTTTCAAAATTTTGACTCTATAAAACAGGTTTTTGACTCAACTTTAAGACTCTAAATATCAAACACAATGTATACGACGTCAGTAGCCACCTCCCCTAGACTTAAACAACACTGTCCCCAGTGTTATTAAGCCAAGAGTTGGTCATAGAGAAGCAAGTGAACGTGTAAAACCAAGTGTGAAAAGTGTTACCTCGCAAAGGGACGAGTGACAAGCGTCACCTCTCAATGGTGACGATTGTCACCACATCTGATACTCCAGTATCGTTAAGTTGGATGTGGTAATGTAATGCCACCATGTGTACTCCGAGGTCAGACTGTTAGAGCACTCAAATCACACAGCAAAACATCTAAACGAAGCATAACCCATGGTTCAACAAGTTCACAAGACATCATCAAAGCAAACTGAACAAACTGACTAATTTTTTTGTTGTTTATTTTTTAGGTAGAAAATGAAAATATACTAAATTATAATAGCTAGATAACTTACCAGTGGGTTGCCTCCCACTAAGCGCTTGTTTAAAGTCATTAGCTCGACTTTGACTGCTGTTTAGACAGCTGGTGGAACAGATGGTTGCAATGAATGCCTTGGAGAAGAATGTCTCCTCATCATGGTGGTGTATAGGAAGTAAGGAACATCAGTAGAGCGGGTGTTGACTGTGGGTGGGACACTTCTTTTTTACTGTAGAATCATCAAAAGAAACATCAAGCTTTCTACGAGAATCTCGTTGCTTGTATAAACGTGAAGCATCTTTTGCAACTTTTAAGTTCTTATTGATGAGATTAGGAGATTTGGAACTGGTGCCCGGAAGTGCATACCTTTGCTTTGTTGCAGGTTTCTTGTTTGTGGAATGTTGAATTTTCGGTTTGACAACAGAGGATGTACTTGTAGCTGAAAGATCATGTTGCTCCTTTGTGTCCAGGTTGGTGATGAGCGTCACCAGGTCAGTGACGAGTGTCACTTATCCTGCAGTCCGAGTTTCTGCAATTTTTCTGCAGTTCAACTCTGCAATTTTTGCCTTCATCACAAACTCGTCTTCCTCCAGCAACTTGTCATTCATTGAAACTTCTTTTTCGAGCCTAGCGACGAAGGTATCATCCTCACTCCTATCCTCAAACCCAACAGCTTTGGCAGAAGTTTCAGATATTGCCCCTTGAACAGCCAGCTTGGTCACTTACCCACTAGTATCTGTTTCATTGACATACCCAACAGTAATGTCTTCTGAATGCTCCTTGACTGGATATGCATCTCTGGAAGTCCTTACAGAAAAGGTCTAACCATCAATGGTAGAACTCCTTCTTAACTTATCCATGTCAAAGTTCATGACAACATCCCCCAAATCAAGCTCTATCTTCCCCTTTTTCACATCAATGATGGTGCCAGCAGTAGCCAAGAATGATCTTCCCAGAATAAGAGGACCTTTAGGGTCTTCAGCATATTTCAAGACCAAAAAGTTTGTAGGAATCATGCAACCTTCAATGTTAACAGGAACATCCTCTAAGACCAAAAAGTTTGTAGGAATCATGCAACCTTCAGGGGTTCTTAAGGATTTATCAGCCAGGACAAGAGAGATCCCAGCTGTCTTGAAATCTGTCATTCCAAGTCTAGCAGCAACAGAGGAAGGCATCAAGTTAATACTTGACTCTAGATCACAAAGAGAATGGGGAAAACGTCCTGTCGAGATTGAGCAATCTAGCACAAAGTTTCCTGGATCAGGTAGCTTCTCTGGAATTCTGCTTTGAATGATGGCGCTGACTTGTTCAGTAGCAGTCACCTTCTTCTTCTTCATTGGAACTGTGCCTAAGAGAATTGCACTAATGTCTCTGGTAAGCAATGCTCCTTTCTCAGGACTTACACCATTAACAACCATTCTCTTAACATACCTTCTTAGTGCAGGTGAAAGCTTGACTGCATCAACAAGAGGAATCTCAACCATCAGCTTGTCTATCATAGCCTTGCATCTAGCTTCTTCTATCTCCTGTTTAAACTTCCTAGGATGCTTGGGAAACGGTGTTTTGGGTTTATAAGCTTGTTCCTTGCCATTATCTGCAGTTACAGGCGAAACAGCTTTGTTTGGGGTGAGTGACGATCGTCACTAGGGGGTGACGCTCGTCACTGACCTGTGATGATTTATGAGTGTCGGGCTTGTGAAAAGTGGATGACGAGAGACACCCCCCTTGGTGACGCTCGTCACTTGACTCTGAGACTGCAAAATTTTCATCTTTAAACTCATTCAGTTGCACGATTTGCTCTGCACTCACCCTCTTTTTCTGCACTGTTTCGAGCTCTTTTTCACTCATGACTGTGATGGCATTAACTTGGTGCTTGGGATTGATATCAGTCCTTCGAGGAAGGAATCCCTCTTGCCTTTGAACAGCTCCTGCAGTTTGAGCAACTTGAGTATCCAGCTTCTTCATATGAGAGTTCACATTCTCAATTTTTCTATTCATGTCTTGGTACAGCGAATCTAGCTTCCCATTCAAGTCCACTGTAATCTTCTGCTGTCCTTATAGGATATACTCCAGCATAGATTCCATCTTATTGTCTTGTGGAGATGCAGTTTGATAGGAAGAAGAACCATAATTCCTGTTGAAGTTGCTGCTGTTCTGGTATGGTTTCTCAAACTCAGTCTTCTGGAAATGTGGCTGTCGCGTGTAACCAGAAGAATTCTGGTTTCCTATGAAGGTATTATTCTGATTGTTGCTGTTATACCCTCTGTTCCATTGTTGATTCCAAAACCTTTGACTCTGAAAACCCCCTCCATTGATGAAATTAACATCCTTTTGCTCAAATTCTTCAGGATTTTCAAAAGTCTCCACCTCTGCAGCAAATTGGACTGATTTTTTTCCCATCAGAAGGCTGTGCATACTGTCTAACTTAGACTTAACCTCAGCTATTTGGTTTCCTTCATTCAAACCAGCCTGTTGCACCCTCCGAAAGTCAACATTCTTGGTGCTGTTACTGCAGGCCAAATACTCAATCAATCTGATTGCTTCTTCTGGTATGTTTGTGTTGAAGTTACCACTACTTGAAGCATCCAACGCCATCTTGTATTTCCAGTCAATGCCTTTGAAGAAAATACCAAGCAGCTGCAGCTGATTGAAACCATGATGAGGACAGTCCCTTTGATAAGACTTGAATCTCAGTCAAGAAGCTTTAAAAACTTCAGTAGGACCTTGGGTAAATGATGCAATTTTCGTCCTCCGGTCCTCTGACCTAGAATTATCATAGAAGTTGTTCAGAAAAGCATTCTTGGTGTCCTCATTAGTGTCAGCGAACCAGGCTCTAGTTGCTTCAGCCAATAAGCAGCATCTCCTCCAAGAGAGTAAGGAAACAGCTTGCAGAACAGGAAGTCATTGGTAACTCCATTAGCTTTGACACTGGAAGCCAAATCTTCAAACCTCTTAATGTGATCCTTAGGATGCTCATGAGGTAAGCCGTGGAAAGGATGCTGTCCCAGCAGCTGATAATAAGCAGGCTTGAGCTCAAAATCGTTCCTCTGGAAAGCAGGAGGGCGGATTGCAGCTCTGTTGGCATAAAACTGATCAGGTCTGTTGTAATCTCCAAGAGTCCGCTGCACAAAATGCCTAGAAACGTTGACAGCAGCTTCTGGTGCCTGCTGAATCTCCTGTTCAGCGATGACATTCCCATTCTGATCCTGTCTTTGCCCTTTTGCATTCCTTCTCTGTCCATCTCTGTCAATTAAATGGCCCTCTGCATCTTCAACCAACAAAAGTGGAGCAACCATTGTAGTCTGTTTCTTAGCTTTCCTGATGGTCCTCTCAACCTTAGCTAGCTCGTCAATGCCTTAAGTCACAAGCTCCTTCTCTTTGTTGCTTCTGGTACTGCGATTAGGCATACACCTGAAACCAACACAAAGAAAAGTAGCAAAACGTTAGTAAACAAATAAAAACTTAGACAAAATCCTAATACTAAAAATCGATAGGCAGCTATAACTCCCCGGTAACGGCGCCAAAAACATGATAGGGCTCAGGTTTTACCCAAAGAAAACTACTGCAAGCGCACAACAATGCAATTTTAATATAAGGGGTTATCGAATCCCAAGGGAGTATGTAAACTACACTAACGATTATAGATTCAGATTAAGCTAAGTGATAATGAATGAATGTGATGCGAAATAGTTAAGTAAATGCAAGAGGGCGTTTTTATAATTGTTCTTAAAGTTCAGAAAGCTAAAGGCGCTAAGTCAGGACAATTCGCAGGTTGAATCCGAGAGTGTAGAATGCATGCAAGCAGGAATAAATTAAAACCGCATAGAACATGAAACGCAAATATATAACTAATCAATTCTCATTGCAGAAGTTATCTATGTCTAAATCACAGAGTTTCAAATCTATTTGCAAACTTTAACAACCTAAACATGCAGTAATGATCAAATTCAATTGTTCACAAAACTCCTAAGCCAAATCTCTTTGCACTAAGTTATTTTGCTCACCTAATACTAGTTCAGGTTATCAATAATGTTCTCACATCTATTAAACAAGCTAGGGTTTTGAAATCCAGATGATGTGTCTAAGAAATTGATATGAATGCAAGCAGAAATGAAGAACCAATGAATTTCCTATCAGCTTAGCTATTCTATAAACTTTTCATCAACCTTTGAATAATCCTAACCTAACTAACAAACTACTCAGACATGGTGAATGAAACAAACATCATGAAAAGAATAGATTGCATAAAGAAATAAGAAGTAGAAATAAATGAGTTCGAAATCTGCTCCGAAGGAGTCTGATTTGTCTCTCCAAAAGCTCTGCTACAAATCTCTCTCTTTAAAGCTCTCTAGAAAATAAGATACCTGATAAACTGATATAAGTCAACAATAGCTGAAAACCTAATATAAACAAGCTAAAACACGAGCTGGAGCCTTTTTGCAAATACTAGAACTTCTGGGCCAAAACTGCAATTTCCTCTCCATCTTTTGATAGAAGTCGCTATTTCTCTTCCGGGGTAGTTGATGAGCGTCACCCACTGCAGGACAACGATTCTGACTTGCTTCCTTCGTGGTTGATCCTTGTAATGATCCAAAAAGCTACATAATCTCCAATTATGCTCCAGTCATGCTCTAACCTTTAAAGACTCTACTAGGACTCTAAAAACACAAAAAGGCTTAATAAAAAAGATTTATACCATGGTTAAAAACCATAAAAACTATGATATATCAAATATCAATGCAAGTATTCAAGATATGGTGCAGCCTTAACTTCAAACTCACTACAATGCAATCAAACAACAGATAACTAAAGCATTGAAAACAACTCAAACATTAAAATCTTTACAAGTGTTTATCATCTACTCCCTATGCAAATGTATGCAAACCTATATGTAATGCATCTAGACTCAATCTTAGTTATGCAAATGCAACTAAATGATCTTTTTGGTTCCAAAAAATTCGAAAATTTTATGGATTGTCAGTGCACATTGATGAATGCATGAGACTCAAGTATGCAAAAAGGGAAAATAAGAAAACAAAACCCAATGTCAAATGCAATCCCCTCTCCCCACACTTAAATTACACAGTCCTCTGTGCGATAGAAGTCATAGAGAAGGGTTAAACAACTATAAATGATGAATGAACAAAAGGCAGGGCAAAAGAAGTAAAGGATGAAGAGTTAGAGGAGACGTACAACTGTTTTTGTTGCCGATATCGGGGTCAGAGGTCGATATGTCTATCGATATGCTTCGGAAGTGGCGAGTATCTGGGAGGGACAATAATATACTGGTCGATATTGGTCTAGCTGGTCTGTATCGATATGAGTATTGGCGTGGATGTCGATATGCCTTGATGCGTAACTCAGGGATCGCTGTCGCCCTTTTGTTAAGGCACATCGACTTTGTTCCCCTCGATATCCTTGCCGATACACTTATGCTCCCTGTGTACCGACGTTGGCTTGATCGGTACATGGGTCGATATGCATGCCGTAGGGGTGTATCGAGATGAGTATATCGGTATTCAGGTTAATACGGGATCCTCGCTTATGTATCGACCTCTAACCTGATCTTATACCCTGGTCGATACAGGTGGGAAGCATACTATATCGATCAAGTGGTACCGATATGTCCATTGATACAAGTCATATCGTCTTGATCTCATTGATATACTGTTCGATATTCCACCCTTCGAGTCCTTCCTCCTTTGTAACTTAGCTGTTCTTTCCTGACCTCATTCCATATGCTTAAGGATGCTCCTTGATACTAGAACAAAAAAGAAAAACATGAAAAAGCAAATAATATAGACAGGGATAACATAGGAATACCTCCCAAGAGTGCTTGTTTAGAGTCACGAAGCTTGACTTTTCTTGCTTCTTAGGCAGCTGGAGGGTCTTGGAGGTGAATGTGTGTATCATATCCAAGTGTGTCACTAGCCATGTAAGGCTTCAGCCTATGCCCATTCACCGTGAACTCTCCTTCTTCTGGCTTGAACAATGTAACAGCTCCATAGGGAATCACTTCTTTGATCTTGAAGGGACCTGTCCACTTGGACTTGAGTTTTCCTGGAGACAACTTCAGCCTTGAGTTGAATAACAACACCCTGTCTCCAACTTTGAAGTCCTTGGGTCTTATCCTCTTGTCATGAAAAGCCTTGGTCCTCTCTTTATAGATCTTAAAGCTCTCAAAGGCTTCAAGGCAATTTTCCTCTAACTTATGTAAATTAATGAGTCTCTTCTATTAAGCTGTCTTAATATCAAAATTCAGCAGCTTGGTCGCCCACAAGGTTTTGTACTCCAGCTCCACAGGCAGGTGACAAGCCTTGCATAAAGGAGTGAGAAGGGGGTTCTACCAATTGGTGTTTTAAAGGCTGTCCTTTATGCCCACAAGGTGTCATCTAGTTTGTGAGACCAACCCTTTCTTGTGATACCAACTATCTTTTCTATGATGGCTTTTATCTCTCTATTAGACACCTCCACTTGACCACTTGTTTGGGGATGGTAAGGAGTGGCAACCTTATGCTTAACACCATTCTTCTTCAGCAGGCTTTCAAAGACTTTGTTGATGAAATGGCTTCCTCCATCACTGATGACACATCTTGGGACACCAAATCTTGTGAAGATGATTGTCTTGAAAAGTTTCAGCACAACCTTGGCGTCATTTGTAGGACTAACCACTGCTTAAACCCACTTGGAGACATAATTCACAGCAATAAGGATATACTTATTCCCATAGGATAAAGGGAAAGGTCCCATGAAGTCAATCCCCGAAACATCAAATATATCAACTTTAAGTATTGAGTTCAGAGGCATCTCATCTCTCTTAGAGATGCTTCCCTTCCTCTGGCATGCATCACACGAGGAGACATAAGCTTGGGTGTCCTTGAACAGACTTGGCCACAAAAAACCAGCTTGAAGTACCTTTTGTGCTGTTTTGAAGGTAGCAAAGTGTCCTCTATAGGTAGAACCGTGATAGTGGTGAAGGATCCCTTTGACTTCTTCTTCAGCTATGCACCTTTTGAACAGCCCATCAGCCCCTTTCTTGTAGAGGTATGGCTCATCCCAATAATAGTGGGACACATCTCTGAAGAATTTCTTCTTGTGATAATCATTAAGTTTGGTTGGGACATCTCCACATGCTAAGTAGTTGGCAAAGTCAGCATACCAAGGCAGCTTGTTCTGCTCTAAACTCATCACCTCAGCTATCTTCATGCTCAAAGCATTCAACTGCTCTTCTGGAAGGGTATCACTGATAGGGACAATGTCATCAATACTCAGCCTTGAGAGGTGATCAGCAACACCATTTTCAATGCCCTTCTTGTCCAGGATCTCCATGTCAAACTCTTGCAAGAAGAGTGTCCATCTGAGGAATCTTGGCTTGGTGTCTTCTTGGCATAGATGTGCCTCAATGCAGCATGGTCAGTGTAGACTATTACCTTAGATCCCACCAAGTAGCTTCTAAACTTTTCAAACGCAAAGACAACTGCTTGGAGCTCCTTTTCTATTGTAGCAAATCTTGTTTGAGCTTCATCCATAGTTCTGCTTGCATAGTAGATGACATGAAGTTTCAAAAACTGTTCAACAGCATAGTCACTAGTGTCACACATGATTTCAAATGGCATATCTCAGTAACTATTGGCGCTGACACTAAAGCTTGTTTGAGGGTGAGGAAGGCCAAGTAGGGCTTAACCCTGTGCATGTTGACCGTGAAAGCATTACCGCTCTTGCCAACCAATGTAACCGCTCCGTAGGGTAGAACTTCCTTGATTTAAAACGGTCCACACCACCTTGGCTTGAGCTTGCCTGGGAACAGCTTCAACCTCGAGTCGTAGAGTAGCACCAGACTGCCTTCTCTCAACTCCTTGTGAACCAGCTTCTTGTCATGAACCGCCTTGGTCTGCTCCTTGTAGATCTTAGCACTCTCGTAGGATTCTAATCGTAGCTCATCTAGCTCATGTAGCTGAATCAACCAATTCTCCTGAGCTGTCTTGAGGTTGTAGTTCAGCTGCTGCACTGCCCATAGTGCTCTATGCTCCAACTCAACAGGAAGATGACATGCCTTGCCGTAAAGAAGAGTGAAAGGAGTCGTGCCTATAGGGGTCCTGAAAGCGGCTCGGTAAGCCCACAAAGCATCATCGAGTTTGACCGCCCAATCTTTTCTAGTAGCCCAACTGTCCTCTCAAGTATAGCCTTGATCTGCCTGTTAGACACCTCTACTTCCCCACTAGTTTGAAGATGATAAGGAGTTGCTACCTTGTGCTTCACGCCATACTTCTTCAAGAGGCTTTCAAACACTTTGTTGATAAAGTGGCTTCCTCCGTTGCTGATCACTACCTTTGGAACTCCAAACCGTGGGAATATGATGGTCTTGAAGAGCTTTATCACCACCTTAGCATCATTGGTTGGGGAAGCTATAGCCTCAACCCATTTAGACACATAATCAACGGCTACCAAGATGAATTTGTTGCCGTAAGAAGATGGGAACGGTCCCATGAAATCTATTCCCCAAGCGTCAAAAACATCAACTTCAAAGATTGGCACCTGAGGCATCTCATTCCTCTTCGTTATGTTTCCAGCTCTTTGACATGCTTCACAAGACTTAACAAACTCATGAGCATCTTTGAATAGCGATGGCCACCAAAAGCTGGCTTGTAGCACCTTTGTAGCGCTCTTGAAAGAAGCAAAATGACCACCATATGAAGAGCCGTGACAATGTAGAAGTATGTCCTTAGCTTCTTCCCTTGTTACACACCTTCTATATAAGCTGTCCACTCCTTTTTTGTACAAGTATGGCTCGTCCCAAAAGTAATGGGAGATGTCTCTCATGAACTTCTTCTTGTGATAATGATCAAGATGAGTAGGCTCCTCTCCACAAGCCAAGTAGTTTATGATATCAGCGTACCAAGGCAAGTCTTCTTCTTTAAAACTCAAAACCTCTTCAAACTTGCCATCAAGCTTCTCACAAACCGCCGTGGTGATCATCATGAGCTGCTCTTCAGGAAGTGAATCATCTAATGGCAAAGCTTCATTCACTCTCATCCTAGAGAGGTGATCAGCAACACCATTCTCTATCCCCTTATTGTCTTTTATCTCCATATCAAACTCTTGTAGAAGGAGAACCCACCTTCAGAGCCTCGGCTTGGTGTCTTTCTTAGAGTATATGTACCTCAAAGCTGCGTGATCCGTGTAGACAACAACCTTAGAGCCGACCAAGTATGATCTAAACATCTCAAAAGCAAACACAACGGCCAACAGCTCCTTCTCGGTTGTAGCATATCTGACTTGCGTGTCATCCAAGGTACAACTGGCGTAGTAGATAACATGCAATCTCTTGTCTTTCCTCTGACCAAGAACAGCTCCTACGGCGTAGTCACTCGCGTCACACATGATTTCAAACGGCAGACTCTAGTCAGATGCTTGTACTGTTGGCGCGGATACAAGAGCTTCTTTGATAGTCTTGAAAGCATGAAGACAATCCTCATCAAACACAAAGTCAGCTTCCTTACTCAACAGCCGCGTGAGGGGTCTAGCTATCTTGGAGAAATCTCTTATGAATCTCCTGTAGAAGCCCGCGTGACCTAAGAAGCTCCTCACTCCCTTTACATTAACCGGCGGCTTAAGACTCATCATGACCTCAACCTTAGCTTGATCAACCTCTATCCCTTTCTCTGATACCTTGTGACCGAGGACAATCCCTTCCTTCACCATGAAGTGACACTTCTCCCAGTTGAGAACCAAGTTTGTCTCCTCACAACGCTTAAGTACCTTGCAAAGATTCAACAAACAAGCAGAAAAGGACGTACCATAAACAGAGAAGTCATCCATAAACACTTCTACCATCTCCTCTATATGATCAAAGAAGATCGACATCATGCACCGCTGGAATGTGGCTGGTGCGTTACATAACCCAAATGGCATCCTTTGATATGCGAAGGTACCATAGGGGCAAGTAAAAGTCGTCTTCTCTTGATCGTCAGGATGGATTGGTATTTGAAAGAAACCACTATAACCATCAAGAAAGCAATAGTATGGATGATTAGCAAGTCTCTCAAGCATCTGATCAATAAAAGGAAGAGGAAAATGATCCTTTCTAGTAGCAGAATTAAGCTTTCTATAGTCTATACACATTCGGTGACCAGTTATGGTCCTAGTAGGGATCAATTCATCTTTTTCATTCCTAATGAATGTGATCCCCCCCTTCTTAGGCACCACATGGACATGAGATACCCACGTGCTGTCACTGATGGGGTATATCACTTCAGCCTCTAACAGTTTCAAAATCTCTTTCTTAACTACTTCTTTCAAATTCGGATTTGAACGCCTTTGATGTTCAATAGAGAAAGAGTTTTCATTATCTAAGTGAATCCTATGAGTGCAAAGCATTGGTGAAAGGCCCTTGATGTCACTTAGAGAGTACCCAATGGCCTTCCTATACTTTCTCAGCTCATTTAGGAGCGAGTGCAACTCATCATCACTCAAGTTTTCATTCACAATCACGGGATAGGTTTCATTAAGCCCTAAGAAAGCATACCTTAGCCCTTTTGGGAGCTCCTTTAGGTCCACCTTTGGGGCTAGCAGCTCGCTCCAGTCCTCCTCGTGGCTTGTGTTGACGTCCCAGTCCTCAGTAGCCTCCTTAGAACCCGAGACATGGGCTTTGAGACTGCTTTCTTGAACTGTTGTCCCCTCAGAGATCAGGTCATCTAGTCGATCTTCCACTCGTTCTGGTCCGAATCAGCTCCATGCCTTCTTCTACCTCTTGACCAAGGAAGTTTCCCTTACTAGCCGTGTCAAGCAACAAGCGAATCTTTGGGAAAGCTCCGCGGTAGATAATGCTTAGAAGAGTCTCTTCGCTGCAGCCGTGGTGAGGAAGATGGATAGTATAATCCTTGAACCGTTCCATGGCTTCATTGAAAGTCTTATTGTTCCTTTGCGTGAAGCCGCTGATCTCGCTTCTTAGCCTTGCTGTTCTGGTGCTAGAGAAAAACTTTGAGAGGAAAGCCTTCTTACACTCAGCCCATGAGGTGATGGTGCCTTGAGGAAGTGTTTTCTCCCAATGTCGAGCCTTGTCTCCAAGAGAAAATGGAAAAAGGCGCAGCTTGAATGCATCTCCGGATATGCCGTTAATCTTGATCATCCCACATACTTGTTCAAAGTTATCAAGGTGCTCCAAGGGATCTTCCATTGCTAGCCCGTGAAACTTATTGTTTTGCACCATTGAGATGAATCCCGGCTTAATCTCGAAGTTATTGTTCTGTACAGGAGGAGGAGTGATCCCAAACCTATTGTGATGGGTGTTGGGAGCATCTCCCGCTCCTTTGATCCTTGGGGGTCTAGCCGCGTGTTGGGGGTTTCCATTACCCCTTCCCACTTCCCCGTGAACTGGAGGAGGTCCTTCTGGATGCTCGTGCTCAGCCATAGCTTCATAGTCAACCAAACCGTGCTGAGCAATCTCCTCAAAGGCTCTGGCTTGCTCTCTAACTCTTCTTTGTCGTGAGTGTCCGAGTTGGTGAATGTTGTCCAAGGGTTGAAGTAGATTGTTGTCTCCCCTTGAACGAAGATTCATGTATCTGAAAGACACACGTTTGAGAGTAGAGAAATTAGTAACTTCAACAAAGTAAATGCTTAGTCTTTACTAAACCCCAAATCTCAATGCTTTCTAAACACTTCTAGAATGGGAACGGCGCCATTTGATAACAAGATTTTTTTTATCAAATTAATGAGAGAGTGATGCAATGCAACAGGAGGTTATCAAGACTCAAGCAGCACTTAGTTGTAGTACAATGCAAGAGGAATCAATCCAATCCTAGGAGCTAGAAAGTTCAATGAGAATGCAAGGATCATGCAAAGCTAAGCAAATGATGAACGGTTTCGTGAAAATCCTAAAAACTAGATGCAACAGTCAGATGCAAAGCAAGACTATTTTAAAAATACTAGAAGCTTTCTTCTCAACAACCACTTTCTCACCTCTCCTTGGTCCTTGAATCCAAACATTGTCAAAGTTGATCTCATCATCAGCTGAAAGCTTACCCTCCTCCTCTTGAATCACAACGTCCTCGTTGTTCTTGGGAGTAACCGTAGGTGCTAGCTCTTTCCCACTCTTTAACGTAATGACATTGGTGTATTCCTTGGGATTCTGCTCACACTTACCCGGTAAGCTATTCTGACTGCTTGAACTTGCCTTTCCGTTCTCAAGTTGCTTGATCGTATTATTCAAGGTTGTAATCTGAGTAGAGAAGTCCGTGAGAGACGAGTCTAAGCGAGTGTTCATCTCGGCAAACTTCTGGTTTGTAGAGGCTTCCTTTGAATCAGTTGTTGAAACATCACTTGTACAGGATCAACTTGTTGTTGCATCTGTTGCTGCTGAGGTGCAAAGCCCGGAGGGTATGTTGGCGGATAACCCTTGTTTCCTTGCTGTTGCCCTTGGAGTTGTTCTGCCCTTGCCCTTGGAAGCCACAACTCGGCTGGAAACCTTTATTGTATGGTACGAAAGGCTTTGCTTGCTGAGCAGGGTCAACTTGATCCTTAAGGTTCGCAACGTTTGTACTCCTATATGAGAGATTGTTGTTCGGGTTGTAGCCTTGGGAATAGCCGTGAGGTTTGTAGTTGTTCTATCCCGCCACCCAATTGGCTTTTTCCTGGCTCAACTCAAGCTCCGCTTGGCTCTCATCCGCTTCACCAACGAAGTGAACATGCTTCTGGTTGGCTAACACCAGCTTGTAAATCTTCTCATGCAAGGACTTCAAATCTTTCTTCTGAGACTCTAGCTCAGAACCTCTCGGTGCACGGTCGTAATCTTCAGCATAGTTGCCGTCACTCAATGCCAAGTTCTCAATCAGCTCCATGCCTTCTTCTACCTCTTGACCAAGGAAGTTTCCCTTACTAGCCGTGTCAAGCAACAAGCGAATCTTTGGGAAAGCTCCGCGGTAGATAGTGCTTAGAAGAGTCTCTTCGCTGCAGCCGTGGTGAGGAAGATGGATAGTATAATCCTTGAACCGTTCCATGGCTTCATTGAAAGTCTTATTGTTCCTTTGCGTGAAGCCGCTGATCTCGCTTCTTAGCCTTGCTGTTCTGGTGCTAGAGAAAAACTTTGGGAGGAAAGCCTTCTTACACTCAGCTCATGAGGTGATGGTGCCTTGAGGAAGTGTTTTCTCCCAATGTCGAGCCTTGTCTCCAAGAGAAAATGGAAAAAGGCGCAGCTTGAAAGCATCTTCGGATATGCCGTTAATCTTGATCATCCCACATACTTGTTCAAAGTTATCAAGGTGCTCCAAGGGATCTTCCATTGCTAGCCCGTGAAACTTATTGTTTTGCACCATTGAGATGAATCCCGGCTTAATCTCGAAGTTATTGTTCTGTACAGGAGGAGGAGTGATCCCAAACCTATTGTGATGGGTGTTGGGAGCATCTCCCGCTCCTTTGATCCTTGGGGGTCTAGCCGCGTGTTGGGGGTTTCCATTACCCCTTCCCACTTCCCCGTGAACTGGAGGAGGTCCTTCTGGATGCTCGTGCTCAGCCATAGCTTCAAAGTCAACCAAACCGTGCTGAGCAATCTCCTCAAAGGCTCTGGCTTGCTCTCTAACTCTTCTTTGTCGTGAGTGTCCGAGTTGGTGAATGTTGTCCAAGGGTTGAAGTAGATTGTTGTCTCCCCTTGAACGAAGATTCATGTATCTGAAAGACACACGTTTGAGAGTAGAGAAATTAGTAACTTCAACAAAGTAAAGGCTTAGTCTTTACTAAACCCCAAATCTCAATGCTTTCTAAACACTCCTAGAATGGGAACGGCGCCATTTGATAACAAGATTTTTTTTATCAAATTAATGAGAGAGTGATGCAATGCAACAGGAGGTTATCAAGACTCAAGCAGCACTTAGTTGTAGTACAATGCAAGAGGAATCAATCCAATCCTAGGAGCTAGAAAGTTCAATGAGAATGCAAGGATCATGCAAAGCTAAGCAAATGATGAACGGTTTTGTGAAAATCCTAAAAACTAGATGCAACAGTCAGATGCAAAGCAAGACTATTTTAAAAATACTAGAAGCGAACTAGCTACCACGAGGAAAAGACAAAATGATTAAAATGCAAGGCTATGAATTACTAAAATTCGACTAGTGAATCGACCACGAGATCGACCACTAGATCGAGCAAAAGCAATCGATCTCATCTAAAAGTTCAAACAGAAACAAATCTAATGACCAGGATGCAATGGATAACAGTCGAATGATTAACAGAGATGTAAGAAAACTAAGAAGGACGGTCTAGGGTTCAGATTCATGTTCAAGGGTCTCAAAGGTCCAAACTTGGTTTGAAAACTCTAAATCTAGTCACTTTGTGAGATTCTCTAAGCCTTGAAAACAAAACAAGATCCATCCATGGCGTGTGGTATGGATCACTCCTTCATTCTCTCCTCCAGACCCATGGTGTTTGGCGGAAGAAGAGATTGAAGAGCAAGGAACTCAGATTTCAACCACGAGGCTTAACTAGTCCTCTAAACTACCATGGCGTTTGGGAAAGAGTAATTAGTCACTAGGATGCGATTTTTAGAGATCTCTGGATCCTGTCAAGGTAAGAGGTCTCTCTGATCATAAAGATCTTGGCGTGAGACTCTTTAAGCCATAAGAACTCGACATCCTAAAAGAGAAAGCCATGAAGAACCAGAAAACACCAAACTTGAAAACCTTTTCGACCCCTTTGAATCCTCTCAACCCCAAAACCCAATGAAACTACTCGCGATTCATGAAATAAACCGTATGAAATGCAATAAATGAAGAACTAAACATGAAAAACGATTGATTTAACTTAAACGATCCAATATTCAAAAGTAAAAACAAGAAAAAGCTCGAAGTCTAACAATGGCGAATCGCCTAAAAAGCGAGAGAGATGATAAAAAGTAGTCGACAAAACGGGATAATGAAAGGGATCGTTGGTCTTTGCCTAAAATGGCCAAACCACAAATGGTCCCCCCCCCCCCCCCCCCCCCCCCCCTTTGCTACGGTCCAAAAACAGGCTGGACGGATAAGGTTGGTCTGGGATCGATCACAAAGCTCGATCTGGCAATCGATCACGTCCTGAATCGAGCGGCTCTTGCTTGATCTCTGAGTCGATCTCTTGCTGATCGGGTTAGAAGCTCGATCCGGTCCTCGATCTGCATGGCGTCGTCTACGTCCGTACTCCAAATCGATCTCCATACTCGATCTTCTGGTCGATCTCGTCTAGATCGACCTGCCTTGCTCGATCTGCTACTCGATCTCAGGTCCTTAGCGTGCAATCCTGATTTCTCTAAGCGTCCACAAACTTCCTCACGAGCCTCAGCACATCCACGAACCCTCCAAGACTCCAAAGTAGCCGAAAACAACCTGTATGCGATGCAAAATGCAAGAAATATGCATATGCTGGTGCAAGAACACTCTAGGACCTAAAGTGATACAAACTAACCTAAAATGCAAAGTATATGCATGAGAAACTAACTTATATGTGTGCAAAATCCATGAAATATGCAGCTATATCAGAGATCGAGTCCCTGACTCGTTCTCTGAACTGATCGATTGGCTTCTCTCGATCTTCTCATCGTTCTCTTGTCTTGATCGGGCAGCCTCCTCGATCTTCTTGTCGATTGCTGTCCTGGATCGATTGATTTTCTTGATTTCCTGATCGATCTCTAGGCATTCGCCTTCATCTTCTTTGACAACTCTTCTAGAATAGAGGAGATTAACATACTCTTGGGTCTTTTCACTTAAGAAACTGTACTCCCCTCTCTCCTTAGTCAAAGCTAGCTTCAAGTGATCCTCTTGTGCCAACTCTTCTAGCAATTCATCCACCAAAGCATCCAACGTTTCTATGTAGAATGCTTGTCCTTCAATGGTTGGCTTCTTTAGAACCTCATTGATATCAAAATCTAGCTTGATGTCTTTGCCAAGGTGCAGGGCGATCTTCCTATTCTTTACATCAATGATTGCTCCGGCGGTTGCAAGGAATGGTCTTCCAAGTATAAGCGGATCCTTAGGCTCTTCATCCGTCTCAAGCACAACAAAGTCGGTTGGCACATTGACATCGCTTATTCTCACTAGAAGATCTTCTAGCATACTCACTGGAAGTCTTACACTTCTGTCAGCTAACACAAGGGTGATCCTACACTCTTTGAACCGTGTAAAACCTAGCTTCTTTGCCATAGAGTGGGGCATGAGATTGATACTTGTGAGATTCTCTAAGCCTTGAAAACAAAACAAGATCCATCCATGGCGTGTAGTATGGATCACTCCTTCATTCTCTCCTCCAGACCCATGGCGTTTGGCGGAAGAAGAGATTGAAGGGCAAGGAACTCAGATTTCAACCACGCGGCTTAACTAGTCCTCTAAACTACCATGGCGTTTGGGAAAGAGTAATTAGTCACTAGGATGTGATTTTCAGAGATCTCTGGATCCTGTCAAGGTAAGAGGTCTCTCTGATCATAAAGATCTTGGCGTGAGACTCTTTAAGCCTTAAGAACTCGACATCCTAGAAGAGAAAGCCATGAAGAACAAGAAAACACCAAACTTTAAAACCTTTTCGACCCCTTTGAATCCTCTCAACCCCAAAACCCAATGAAAGTACTCGCGACTCATGAAATAAACCGTATGAAATGCAATAAACGAAGAACTAAACATGAAAAGCGATTAATTTAACTTAAACGATCCAATATTCAAAAGTAAAAACAAGAAAAAGCTCGAAGTCTAACAATGGTGAATCGCCTAAAAACGAGAGAGATGATAAAAAGTAGTCGACAAAACGGGATAATGAAAGGGATCGTTGGTCTTTGCCTAAAATGGCAAAACCGCAAATGGTCCCCCCCCCCTCGCTACGGTCCAAAAACAGGCTGGACGGAGAAGGTTGGTCTGGGATCGATCACAAAGCTCGATCTGGCAATTGGTCACGTCCTGAATCGGGCGGCTCTTGGTCGATCTCTGAGTCGATCTCTTGCTGATCGGGTTAGAAGCTCGATCCGGTCCTCGATCTGCATGGCATCGTCTACGTCCGTACTCCAAATCGATCTCCATACTCGATCTTCTGGTCGATCTCGTCTAGACCGACCTGCCTTGCTCGATCTGCTACTCGATCACAGGTCCTTAGCGTGCAATCCTGATTTCTCTAAGTGTCCACAAACTTCCTCACGAGCCTTAGCATGTCCACGAACCCTCCAAGACTCCAAATTAGCCAAAAACAACCTGTATGCGATGCAAAATGCAAGAAATATGCATATGTTGGTGCAAGAACACTCTAGGACCTAAAGTGATGCAAACTAACCTAAAATGCAATGTATATGCGTGAGAAATTAACTTATATGTATGCAAAATGCATGGAATATGCAGCTATATCAGAGATCGAGTCCCTAACTCGTTCTCTGAACTGATCGATTAGCTTCTCTCGATCTTCTCATCGTTCTCTTGTCTGGATTGAGCAGCCTCCTCGATCTTCTTGTCGATTTCTGTTCCGGATCGAGTAATTTTCTTGATTTCCTGATCGATCTCTAGGCATCCGCCTTCATCTTCTTTGACAACTCTTCTAGAATCAAGGTGATTAACATACTCTTGGGTCTTCTCACTTAAGAAACCGTACTCCCCTCTCTCCTTAGTCAAAGCTAGCTTCAAGTAATCCTCTTGTGCCAACTCTTCTAGCAATTCATCCGCCAAAGCATCTAACGTTTCTATGTAGAATGCTTGTCCTTCAATGGTTGGCTTCGTTAGAACCTCATTGATATCAAAATCCATCTTGCTGTCTTTACCAAGGTGCACGGCGATCTTCCCATTCTTTACATCAATGATTGCTCCGGCGGTTGCAAGGAATGGTCTTCCAAGTATAAGCGGATCCTTAGGCTCTTCATCCATCTCAAGCACAACAAAGTCGGTTGGCACATTGACATCGCTTATTCTCACTAGAAGATCTTCTAGCATACTCACTGGAAGTCTTACGCTTCTGTCAGCTAACACAAGGGTGATCCTACACTCTTTGAACCGTGTGAAACCTAGCTACTTTGCTATAGAGTGGGGCATGAGATTGATACTTGCTCCCAAATCACATAAACAGCTCTCAAACTTCAATGGACCCAAAGCGCAAGGAATGGTGAAGGATCCTGGATCTCCTAGCTTCTTAGGCACTATTTCTCTGTGGATAATAGCACTACACTCTTCACTAAGCACCAAAACTTCTTTACTCTCATTGTTCTTCTTTGTAAGGGTGTCCTTGAAGAACTGCACACTTTGGCATCATAGCTAGACAATCCACAAGAGGCAACTTGATCTCAACGTCCTTTAGATGCTTCTCAAATAAGAGTCTGTACTTCTCTATCAGCTGTTTCTTGAAGCGGCCAGGAAAAGGGAGCTTCGGTACATATGGTGGAGGCACGTAAGCATCCTTCTCCTTAGTAGCTTGTTCCACTCTCTTCTCTACAGCCACTTCTTTGCCTTTCCTTAGCCTCTCAATCCACACATTATCAAAGGTGATTTCTTCATCAGATGAAAGCTTACCCTCCCCCTCTTGAACTACAATGTCCTCATTGGCTTTAGGTACAACTCTCGGCGGGAGCTCTTTACCACTCCTCAATGTGATAGCGTTTGCATACTCTTTCGGATTCTGCTCACACTTGCCCGATAAATTGTTCTGACCGCTTGTACTAGCCTTTCCTTTCTCTAACTTCTTGATCTTGTTGTTCAGATTAGTGATATGTGTAGAGACGTCAGTGAGAGAGGAATCTTGCTGGTTGTTCATCTCGGCAAACTTCGGATTTGTAGAAGCTTGACCTTGAAGCAACTGTTGAAACATTGCTTGATTAGAATCTTGAGGTTGGGGTTGCATCTGTTGTTGTTGAGGAACAAACCCGGGAGGAAACATAGGTGTAAAGCTTTTGTTGCCTTGCTGTTGCTGCTGACCCTGGAAGTTACCTTGCCTCAGACCTTGATACCCGTTGTTTTGTTGAAAACCCTTGTTGTAAGGTACAAAGGGCTTTGCTTGCTGAGGGGGGTACACCTGATCCTTTGGATTCTCAACGTTTGTACACCTGTATGAGAGAGGGCTTGGTACTTGCTGAGGGGGCTTGGTATCCTTCAGAATATCCCGGAGGCTTGTTGTAGTTCTGACCAGCAATCCAGTTAGCTTCTTCTTGACTCAACTCTAGCTCCTCGGAGACATCTTGGGCTTCTCCCACAAAATGAACTTACTTCTGATTTGCAAGAACAAGCTTGTCTATCTTTTCATGGAGGGACTTAAGCTCTTTCTTGTGAGACTCTAGCTCAGAACCTCGTGGTGCACGGTCATAATCCTCGGCGTAGTTGCCGTCACTCAAAGCCATGTTTTCGATTAACTCCATACCCTCTTCCACTTATTGACAAAGGAAATTACCCTTGCTTGCCGTATCAAGTAGCATTCGGATCTTGGGTAATGCTCCTCAGTATATTGTGCTCAAGAGAGTCTCTTCACTGAAGCCGTGGTGAGGACACTGAATGATATAGTCTTTGAATCTCTCCATAGCTTCGTTGAATGTCTCGTTCTGCCTTTGAGTGAACCCACTAATCTCACTTCTCAACCGAGCGGTTCTGGTGCTTGAGAAAAACTTTGAGAGGAACGCTTTCTTACACTCAGCCCAAGAGGTAATGGTGCCTTGTGGAAGGGTCTTCTCCCAATGCCTAGCCTTGTCTCCAAGAGAAAATGGGAAGAGCCGTAGCTTGAAAGCATCTTCCGAGATCCCATTGATCTTAATCATCCCACACACTTGCTCAAAATTGTCAATGTGCTCTAAGGGGTCTTCCATAGCCAGCCCGTAGAATTTACTATTCTGAACCATCGAGATGAATCCAGGCTTTATCTCGAAGTTGTTATTCTCGACTGGAGGAGGAGTGATCCCAAAGCGGTTATGATGCGTATTAGGAACATCTCCAGCACCGATGATCCGTGGTGGTCTAGCTGCGTGTGTGGGGTTTCCATTGCCCCTTCCAACACCACCGTGAGCTGGTGGAGGTCCCTCAGGATGTTCTTGCTCAGCCATTGTTGCAAAGTCTATTGAACCAGCTTGCACAATCTCGTCAAAGGCTTGAGCTTGCTCTCTTGCTCTTTTTTGTCTTGCGTGACCATGTTGGTGAATATTGTCCAGGGGTATAAGTAAGTTGTTGTCACCACTGGAGTGTAGGTTCATGTACCTGAGATCACAAACAAGAAGGTAGAGCAATGAGTAATCAAAATAAAAGTAAAAGGCTTAGTCTTTGCCAAACACCAAATCCTAATGCTTCCTAACAATCCTAAGATGGCAACGGCGCCATTTGATACTAGGATTTTTTGCAACCAAGCCAGAATATCAAAGCTCAAGCAACCTATAGTTGTAGTATAGTATGCAAGAGGAATCAATCCAACCTAGGAAGCACGAAGAACACTAAGAATGCAAGCATGAAGCACATATAAGCAGATCGGGAAAATGTTTGGTAAAATCGACGAATGCAATAACCAAATGAGATGGAAAGCAATTTTAAAATCCCTGGAAGAGGGGTTAACTAACACTGAAAGAGAACAGAGCAACAAAAGAGCAAATCTACTAAAAGCTAATAATCGAGCACTGAATCGACCACTAGATCGAGCACAGAATCGAGTAAAACTGACCGATCTAATAACTTAAAGCAAAACGACTTCTAATGAACAAGAATGCAACTTTATGACAAGCGAATGATGAACAGAGGTTTTAAAATACTAAAAGAGGGTTTAGGGTCGAGGGTCATATTCAAGAGTGTCAAAGGTTTAAGCTTTGGTTTGAAAACATTTAGATCTACTCATTTGTGAGCTTTCTCTAAGCCTTGAAAACAAAACATGAACCATCCATGGCATGTGGTATGATTCACTTCCTCAATCTCTTCTCCAAACCCATGGCGTTTGGTGGAAAAAGAGATCGAAGAGAAAAACAGATTTCAATATATGACCTAACTAATCTCCTCTACAACTATGGTGTTTGGGAGAGGAAAGATTAGTCTCTAGGATATGGTTTTCTAGGATATCTGAATCCTGTCAAGGTAAGACAGCCCTGGAATCATAGAGGTCTTTTCCAAGACTCTCTAAGCCTTAAGACCCCAAGATCCTAGAAGAGAATGTATGAAGAACAAAGAAAACTCAATACTTAAACCTCTTAAACCCTTTGAATCACCTCAACCCCAAATCCAAAAAGAACTACTCGCGGCTCATGTTTGAAACCGAATGAAATGCAATAAACGAAGTACTAAGCATGATTAACGAACGAGTCATGGTCTCGATCTGGCTCTCGTTCTGCATGGCGTCATTCACGTCCGTACTCCAGATCGATCTCCTCTCTCGATCTTGGTCTCGATCCTTCCTCTTGAATCGACTTGGGTCACTCGATCTTCTGGTTGATCTCATCTAGATCGAACTGCCTTGCTCGATCCGCTACACGATCTCGGGACCTTTGCATGCAAGGTTGAGCTCTCCAAGTGTCCACAAGCTTCTAGCTGAATCTCCTCACGTCCACATAACCTCCACAACTCCAGAGTGCTCCAAACAACCTGATAATGATGAAAAGGTGCAAGAAACATGCAAAATGCGAATGCAAAGGGACCTAGGACCTAAAATGCAACAAATGGAACAAACTAGCCAGTAATGCAAGATGAATACATGAAAAACTATCCTAAATGCATGCAAAATATGTGAAATATATGGTAATATCAACAAGTCTAACAATCTAACAAAGCAATGGAAAGAAAGCAGAAACTAAAAATGCAAGTGAATAAAACTAAGCAATGAACTTAAAGCAATGACTAAGTAAGAACTAAGTAAGAACTAAGTAAGAACTAAGTAAGAATGACAACTAAAGCAAGAACTAAGAAAGATGATCTTAAAGACAATTGATTAAAAGCAAGACTCAAGATCTAGGAAATTGTGGGATAGTGGTTTTCAAAAGTGAAAATGGGATTTCTAACTAAGGCAAGCATCAAGCTTTCATAAGCAAACAATTCTCAATGTTGTACTCCTAGACAAAGCATCTAAAAGGAACCAAATTGGCGTCAATAAGCAGTTCATATTCAACAAGATTGAAGTGTCAAACCCACTTGTGATGGCGTATTCTTCAACCATGAGCATAAAGATCAGAACCATTCTAGCCTAAGAGATGTACCAATCAAGCAAACATTCTCTCACCCAAGCAAGAATTCAGATCAAATTATTAATCTTCTGAACCAATAAGGACCTAGTTAGCTAAACACCAATCAAGAATATGGATTTAAGCACAAAGCTGCAACATCCTAACAATGCTAAGTAATGAACAGGAATGAAAGAAAGGCAAGATCTTTTAATGCATACTATCTAACCATCAAGCAAAAATCTCAAAACCAACACTATCTATCCATAAGAGAACCATCTAGCAATGATGAACTATCACTTTGGTGTCACTGAACAAAGGAAACATAGACCAAGCCAAACAATCAAGCCAAATAACCAAACCATGCTTAGAAATGAGATAACAAGCCATTTAGTGAACCATATGCATCAATCAATACCATATTCAATCAAAAGGAGCAAGCTTTATGAACAATAATCACTCCACGGATGTTCTGCTCGATATGCTTGCTCGATATGAACCAGACTTTGCAAGAGCTCCATCTCTGACATCTTCTTCGATTATGAGCTGCTTCCATCTCCTTCCCAACTCTACTCCAAATTCACCTGAAAACAACCACAAACATGCACATGTATGCAAATGTATGCAAATCCTAAGCTAGATGCATGCCATGTTGATTCTAAGTGCAAATGACACTAAAATACAAAACTATAATGCAAATAGAGGAAAAGATGCATGAAATACAGCCCTAAAATGGTATAAAATAGCAAACTATCAGTAAGTGTATATATTTTATTTTTCTTTTGTTTTCTAACCTTCAATTTTAGTTTTAAGTGTTTCAGGTGTCAATATATATATATATATATATATATATATATATATATAATTCCAGGACTCGAGACAGACGGTTACCGACCACAGTCGACACCTTGGTCGATAGTGAACAGTGTCGAGCGACACCAGCTGGTGTCAAACGACACCTTGATGGGACTGCGATTCCAAAAGTTCAATCATCCATAACTTTCCAAAAGCCTAAACTTGCTGCATTTTTATACTCTTTCACATTCTATCACTCAATAATCCGATCTGCAAGGTATGTGTTTTGAAAACCTCTGTTTACTCAGTTCTGATTCTTCTTTTCACCTACTTCAGGCCTGATAACACTGGGGACAGTGTTGTTTAAGTCTGGGGGAGGTGGTAGTTGCTAACATTGTGTTTGTTTTTGAAAGTCAGTTTTGAGTAAGTCCAAAACTTGTTTTATTAAGTCGAAATTTAGTTGAAATTATCAGTTTTTCGTGGAACTAACCTCAAAACATTGATTCTTAGAAGAACAATTGCCAAAGTAGTTGATTGCAGATTTTACTAGGTAGATCGATTTAGCAGAGAAGGTTTAGCTTCTTAGAGAATTTGGAAGATCTGTTGTTGACTCCACCTTAATGAACTTTCATCTTCTCATCTTGGGGCTTGATATTCATTGTATTTGATTCCTCTTTCAGCACCGACAAGAATGTTTAGGTGCAGTCTCTCTTTGATCTTCCCTGCTACAACTTTTAGAGTATAAGTCTATAGAATGGTGCATACTGTGTGGGCTGGATTTCACACAATAGATTTTGTCTATGAAAATTAAAAGAGGACGTAATGATTCTAAGTTAAACACGAAAAAACAAGGATCCAAAGATGGTGATTTTATGGGTGCTGCTTAGATAAGGTTTTTGGTACAAGTATTTTGCTATGTCTTTTGCTATGTAAAAAGATGTCCCGCAAGCTAATGAGTCTAACTCCCTATTTATACAACTTTAGTCGTAATCTAGACGAAAATCTAGGAATATACTTCATAGATTTTCTTCTCTTATCTCCTTTGCGGTGCCCCCTTCCTCAAGGCTTCGTCTTCTAGGGTAAACGTGAGGTTTGTAGTTGTTCTGTCCCTCCACCCAATTGGCTTCTTCCTGGCTCAACTCAAGCTCCTATTGGCTCTCATCCGCTTCACCAACGAAGTGAACATGCTTCTGGTTGGCTAACACCAGCTTGTCAATCTTCTCATGCAAGGATTTCAACTCTTTCTTGTGAGACTCTAGCTCAGAACCTCTCGGTGCACAGTCGTAATCTTCAGCATAGTTGCCGTCACTCAATGCCAAGTTCTCAATCAGCTCTATGCCTTCTTCTACCTCTTGACCAAGGAAGTTTCCCTTACTAAACGTGTCAAGCAACAAGCGAATCTTTGGGGAAGCTCCGCGGTAGATAGTGCTTAGAAGAGTCTCTTCACTGAAGCCGTGGTGAGGACACTGGATAGTATTATCCTTGAACCGTTCCATGGCTTCATTGAAAGTCTCATTGTTCCTTTGCGTGAAGCCGCTGATCTCGCTTCTTAGCTTTGATGTTCTGGTGCTAGAGAAAAACTTTGAGAGGAAAGCCTTCATACACTCAGCCCATGAGGTGATGGTGCCTTGAGGAAGTGTTTTCTCCCAATGTCGAGCCTTGTCTCCAAGAGAAAATGGAAAAAGGCGCAGCTTGAAAGCATCTTCGGATATGCCGTTAATCTTGATCATCCCACATACTTGTTCAAAGTTATCAAGGTGCTCCAAGGGATCTTCCATTGCTAGCCCGTGAAACTTATTGTTTTGCACCATTGAGATGAATCCCGGCTTAATCTCGAAGTTATTGTTCTGTACAGGAGGAGGAGTGATCCCAAACCTATTGTGATGGGTGTTGGGAGCATCTCCCGCTCCTATGATCCTTGGGGGTCTAGCTGCGTGTTGGGGATTTCCATTACCCCTTCCCACTTCCCCGTGAACTGGAGGAGGTCCTTCTGGATGCTCGTGCTCAGCCATAGCTTCAAAGTCAACCAAACCGTGCTGAACAATCTCCTCAAAGGCTCTGGCTTGCTCTCTAACTCTTCTTTGTCGTGAGTGTCCGAGTTGGTGAATGTTGTCCAAGGGTTGAAGTAGATTGTTGTCTCCCCTTGAACGAAGATTCATGTACCTGAAAGACACACGTTTGAGATTAGAGAAATTAGTAACTTAAACAAAGTAAAAGCTTAGTCTTTACTAAACCCCAAATCTCAATGCTTTCTAAACACTCCTAGAATGGTAACGACGCCATTTGATAACAAGATTTTTTTTATCAAATTAATGAGAGAGTGATGCAATGCAACAGGAGGTTATCAAAACTCAAGCAGCACTTAGTTGTAGTACAATGCAAGAGGAGTCAATCCAATCCTAGGAGCTAGAAAGTATAATGAGAATGCAAGGATCATGCAAAGCTAAGCAAATGATGAACGATTTTGTGAAAATCCTAAAAATTAGATGCAGCAGTCATATGGAAAGCAAGACTATTTTAAAAATACTAGAAGCGAACTAGCTACCACGAGGAAAAGATAGAATGATTAAAATACAAGGCTATGAATTACTAAAATTCGACAAGTGAATCGACCATGAGATCGACCACTAGATCGAGCAAAAGCAATCGATCTCGACTAAATGTCCAAACAGAAAGAAATCTAATGACCAGGATGCAACTGATAACAGGCGAATGATTAACAGAGATGTAAGAAAACTAAGAAGGAGGGTTTAGGGTTGAGATTCATGTTCAAGGGTCTCAAAGGTCCAAGCTTGGTTTGAAAACTCTAAATCTTCTCACTTTGTGAGATTCTCTAAGCCTTGAAAACAAAACAAGATCCATCCATGGCGTGTAGTATGGATCACTCCTTCATTCTCTCCTCCAGACCCATGGCGTTTGGCGGAAGAAGAGATTGAAGGGCAAGAAACTCAGATTTCAACCACGCGGCTTAACTAGTCCTCTAAACTACCATGGCGTTTGGGAAAGAGTAATTAGTCACTAGGATGCGATTTTCAGAGATCTCTGGATCCTGTCAAGGTAAGAGGTCTCTCTGATCATAAAGATCTTGGCGTGAGACTCTTTAAGCCTTAAGAACTCGACATCCTAGAAGAGAAAGCCATGAAGAACAAGAAAACACCAAACTTGAAAACCTTTTCGACCCCTTTGAATCCTCTCAACCCCAAAACCCAATGAAAGTACTCGCGACTCATGAAATAAACCATATGAAATGCAATAAACGAAGAACTAAACATGAAAAGCGATTAATTTAACTTAAACGATCCAATATTCAAAAGTAAAAACAAGAAAAAGCTCGAAGTCTAACAATGGTGAATCGCCTAAAAACGAGAGAGATGATAAAAAGTAGTCGACAAAACGGGATAATGAAAGGGATCGTTGGTCTTTGCCTAAAATGGCAAAACCGCAAATGGTCCCCCCCCCTCGCTACGGTCCAAAAACAGGCTGGACGGAGAAGGTTGGTCTGGGATCGATCACAAAGCTCGATCTGGCAATTGGTCACGTCCTGAATCGGGCGGCTCTTGGTCGATCTCTGAGTCGATCTCTTGCTGATCGGGTTAGAAGCTCGATCCGGTCCTCGATCTGCATGGCGTCGTCTACGTCCGTACTCCAAATCGATCTCCATACTCGATCTTCTGGTCGATCTCGTCTAGACCGACCTGCCTTGCTCGATCTGCTACTCGATCACAGGTCCTTAGCGTGCAATCCTGATTTCTCTAAGTGTCCACAAACTTCCTCATGAGCCTTAGCATGTCCACGAACCCTCCAAGACTCCAAATTAGCCAAAAACAACCTGTATGCGATGCAAAATGCAAGAAATATGCATATGCTGGTGCAAGAACACTCTAGGACCTAAAGTGATGCAAACTAACCTAAAATGCAATGTATATGCGTGAGAAACTAACTTATATGTATGCAAAATGCATGGAATATGCAGCTATATCAGAGATCGAGTCCCTAACTCGTTCTCTGAACTGATCGATTAGCTTCTCTCGATCTTCTCATCGTTCTCTTGTCTGGATTGAGCAGCCTCCTCGATCTTCTTGTCGATTTCTGTTCCGGATCGAGTAATTTTCTTGATTTCCTGATCGATCTCTAGGCATCCGCCTTCATCTTCTTTGACAACTCTTCTAGAATCAAGGTGATTAACATACTCTTGGGTCTTCTCACTTAAGAAACCGTACTCCCCTCTCTCCTTAGTCAAAGCTAGCTTCAAGTAATCCTCTTGTGCCAACTCTTCTAGCAATTCATCCGCCAAAGCATCTAACGTTTCTATGTAGAATGCTTGTCCTTCAATGGTTGGCTTCGTTAGAACCTCATTGATATCAAAATCCATCTTGCTGTCTTTACCAAGGTGCACGGCGATCTTCCCATTCTTTACATCAATGATTGCTCCGGCGGTTGCAAGGAATGGTCTTCCAAGTATAAGCGGATCCTTAGGCTCTTCATCCATCTCAAGCACAACAAAGTCGGTTGGCACATTGACATCGCTTATTCTCACTAGAAGATCTTCTAGCATACTCACTGGAAGTCTTACGCTTCTGTCAGCTAACACAAGGGTGATCCTACACTCTTTGAACCGTGTGAAACCTAGCTACTTTGCTATAGAGTGGGGCATGAGATTGATACTTGCTCCCAAATCACATAAACAGCTCTCAAACTTCAATGGACCCAAAGCGCAAGGAATGGTGAAGGATCCTGGATCTCCTTGCTTCTTAGGCACTATTTCTCTGTGGATAATAGCACTACACTCTTCACTAAGCACCAAAACTTCTTTACTCTCCTTGTTCTTCTTTGTAAGGGTGTCCTTGAAGAACTTAGCACACTTTGGCATCATAGCTAGACAATCCACAAGAGGCAACTTGATCTCAATGTCCTTTAGATGCTTCTCAAATAAGAGTTTGTGCTTATCTATCAGCTGTTTCTTGGAGCGGCCAGGAAAAGGGAGCTTCGGTACATACGGTGGAGGCACGTAAGCATCCTTCTCCTTAGTAGCTTGTTCCACTCTCTTCTCTACAGCCACTTCTTTGCCTTTCCTTAGCCTCTCAATCCACACATTATCAAAGGTGATTTCTTCATCAGATGAAAGCTTACCCTCCCCCTCTTGAACTACAATGTCCTCATTTGCTTTAGGTACAACTCTCGGCGGGAGCTCTTTACCACTCCTCAATGTGATAGCGTTTGCATACTCTTTCGGATTCTGCTCACACTTGCCCGGTAAATTGTTCTGACCGCTTGTACTAGCCTTTCCTTTCTCTAACTTCTTGATCTTGTTGTTCAGATTAGTGATATGTGTAGAGACGTCAGTGAGAGAGGAATCTTGCCGGTTGTTCATCTCGGCAAACTTCTGATTTGTAGAAGCTTGACCTTGAAGCAACTGTTGAAACATTGCTTGAATCGGATCTTGAGGTTGGGGTTGCATCTGTTGTTGTTGAGGAACAAACCCGGGAGGAAACATAGGAGTAAAGCTTTTGTTGCCTTGCTGTTGCTGCTGACCCTGGAAGTTACCTTGCCTCAGACCTTGATACCCGTTGTTTTGTTAAAAACCCTTGTTGTAAGGTACAAAGGGCTTTGCTTGCTGAGGAGGGTACACCTGATCCTTTGGATTCTCAACGTTTGTACTCCTGTATGAGAGAGGGCTTGATACTTGCTGAGGGGGCTTGGTATCGTTGAGAATATCCCGGAGGCTTGTTGTAGTTCTGACCAGCAATCCAGTTAGCTTCTTCTTGACTCAACTCTAGCTCCTCGGAGACATCTTCGGCTTCTCCCATAAAATGAACTTGCTTCTGATTTGCAAGAACAAGCTTGCCTATCTTTTCATGGTGGGACTTAAGCTCTTTCTTGTGAGACTTTAGCTCAGAACCTCGGGGTGCACAGTTATAATCCTCGGCGTAGTTGCCGTCACTCAAAGCCAAGTTTTCGATTAACTCCATACCCTCTTCCACTTCTTGAAAAGGAAATTACCCTTGCTTGCCGTATCAAGTAGCATTCGGATCTTGGGTAATGCTCCTCGGTATATTGTGCTCAAGAGAGTCTCTTCACTGAAGCCGTGGTGAGGACACCGAATAGTATAGTCTTTGAATCTCTCCATAGCTTCGTTGAATGTCTCGTTCTGCCTTTGAGTGAAGCCACTAATCTAACTTCTCAACCGAGCGGTTCTGGTGCTTGAGAAAAACTTTGAGAGGAACGCTTTCTTACACTCAGCCCAAGAGGTAATGGTGCCTTGTGGAAGGGTCTTCTCCCAATGCCTAGCCTTGTCTCCAAGAGAAAATGGGAAGAGCCGTAGCTTGAAAGCATCTTCCGAGATCCCATTGATCTTAATCATCCCACACACTTGCTCAAAATTGTCAAGGTGCTCTAAGGGGTCTTCCATAGCCAGCCTGTGGAATTTGCTATTCTGAACCATCGAGATGAATCCAGGCTTTATCTCGAAGTTGTTATTCTGGACTGGAGGTGGAGTGATCCCAAAGCGGTTATGATGCGTATTAGGAACATCTCCAGCACCGATGATCCGTGGTGGTCTAGCTGCGTGGTTGAGGTTTCCATTGCCCCTTCCTACACCACCGTGAGCTGGTGGAGGTTCCTCAGGATGTTCTTGCTCAGCCATTGTTGCAAAGTCTATTGAACCAGCTTGCACAATCTCGTCAAAGGCTTGAGCTTGCTCTCTTGCTCTTTTTTGTCTTGCGTGACCATGTTGGTGAATATTGTCCAGGGGTATAAGTAAGTTGTTGTCACCACTGGAGCGTAGGTTCATGTACCTGAGATCACAAACAAGAAGGTAGAGCAATGAGTAATCAAAATAAAAGTAAAAGGCTTAGTCTTTGCCAAACACCAAATCCTAATGCTTCCTAACAATCCTAAGATGGCAACGGCGCCATTTGATACTAGGATTTTTTGCAACCAAGCCAGAATATCAAAGCTCAAGCAACCTATAGTTGTAGTATAGTATGCAAGAGGAATCAATCCAACCTAGGAAGCACGAAGAACACTAAGAATGCAAGCATGAAGCACATATAAGCAGATCGGAAAAATGTTTGGTAAAATCGACGAATGCAATAACCAAATGAGATGGAAAGCAATTTTAAAATCCCTGGAAGAGGGGTTAACTAACACTGAAAGAGAACAGAGCAACAAAAGAGCAAATCTACTAAAAGCTAATAATCGAGCACTGAATCGACCACTAGATCGAGCACAGAATCGAGTAAAACTGACCGATCTAATAACTTAAAGCAAAACGACTTCTAATGAACAAGAATGCAACTTTATGACAAGCGAATGATGAACAGAGGTTTTAAAATACTAAAAGAGGGTTTAGGGTCGAGGGTCATATTCAAGAGTGTCAAAGGTTTAAGCTTTGGTTTGAAAACATTTAGATCTACTCATTTGTGAGCTTTCTCTAAGCCTTGAAAACAAAACATGAACCATCCATGGCATGTGGTATGATTCACTTCCTCAATCTCTTCTCCAAACCCATGGCGTTTGGTGGAAAAAGAGATCGAAGAGAAAAACAGATTTCAATATATGACCTAACTAATCTCCTCTACAACTATGGGTGTTTGGGAGAGGAAAGATTAGTCTCTAGGATATGGTTTTCTAGGATATCTGAATCCTGTCAAGGTAAGACAGCCCTGGAATCATAGAGGTCTTTTCCAAGACTCTCTAAGCCTTAAGACCCCAAGATCCTAGAAGAGAATGTATGAAGAACAAAGAAAACTCAATACTTAAACCTCTTAAACCCTTTGAATCACCTCAACCCCAAATCCAAAAAGAACTACTCGCGGCTCATGTTTGAAACCGAATGAAATGCAATAAACGAAGTACTAAGCATGATTAACGAACGAGTCATGGTCTCGATCTGGCTCTCGTTCTGCATGGCGTCATTGACGTCCGTACTCCAGATCGATCTCCTCTCTCGATCTTGGTCTCGATCCTTCCTCTTGAATCGACTTGGGTCACTCGATCTTCTGGTCGATCTCATCTAGATCGAACTGCCTTGCTCGATCCGCTACACGATCTCGGGACCTTTGCATGCAAGGTTGAGCTCTCCAAGTGTCCACAAGCTTCTAGCTGAATCTCCTCACGTCCACATAACCTCCACAACTCCAGAGTGCTCCAAACAACCTGTAATGATGCAAAGGTGCAAGAAACATGCAAAATGCGAATGCAAAGGGACCTAGGACCTAAAATGCAACAAATGGAACAAACTAGCCTATAATGCAAGATGAATGCATGAAAAACTATCCTAAATGCATGCAAAATATGTGAAATATATGGTAATATCAACAAGTCTAACAATCTAACAAAGCAATGGAAAGAAAGCAGAAACTAAAAATGCAAGTGAATAAAACTAAGCAATGACCTTAAAGCAATGACTAAGTAAGAACTAAGTAAGAACTAAGTAAGAATGACAACTAAAGCAAGAACTAAGCAAGATGATCTTAATGACAATTGATTAAAAGCAAGACTCAAGATCTAGGAAATTGTGGGATAGTGGTTTTCAAGAGTGAAAATGGGATTTCTAACAAAGGCAAGCATCAAGCATTCATAAAAAAACAATTCTCAATGTTGTACTCCTAGACAAGGCATCTAAAAGGAACCAACATGGCGTCAATAAGCAGTTTTTATTCAACAAGATTGAAGTGTCAAACCCACTTGTGATGGCGTATTCTTCAACCATAAGCATAAAGATCAGAACCGTTCTAGCCTAAGAGATGTACCAATCAAGCAATCATTCTCTCACCAAAGCAAGAATTCAGATCAAATTATCAATCTTCTGAAACAATAAGGACCTAGTTAGCTAAACACCAATCAAGAATATGGATTTAAGCACAAAGCTGCAACATCCTAACAATGCTAAGTAATGAACAGGAATGAAAGAAAGGCAAGATCTTTTATTGCATACTATCTAACCATCAAGAAAAACTCTCAAAACCAACACTATCTATCCATAAGCGAACCATCTAGCAATGATGAACTATCGCTTTGGTGTCACTGAACAAAGGAAACATAGACCAAGCCAAACAATCAAGCCAAATAACCAAACCATGCTTAAAAATGAGATAACAAGCCATTTAGTGAACCATATGCATCAATCAATACCATATTCAATCAAAAGGAGCAAGCTTTATGAACAATAATCACTCCACGGATGTTCTGCTCGATATTTTTGCTCGATATGGACCAGACTTTGCAAGAGCTCCATCTCTGACATCTTTTTCGATTATGAGCTGCTTCCATCTCCTTCCCAACTCTACTCCAAATTCACCTGAAAACAACCACAAACATGCACATGTATGCAAATGTATGCAAAGCCTAAGCTAGATGCATGCCATGTTGTTCTAAGTGCAAATGACACTAAAATGCAAAACTATAATGCAAAAATAGAGGAAAAGATGCATGAAATGCAGCCTTAAAATGGTCTAAAATAGCAAGCTATCAGTAAGTGTATATATTTTATTTTTCTTTTGTTTTCTGATATTATGATAATCGTTTTTCTTTACGGTCTAATGCAGCAGAGGACTTATCAAAACTATAATGCATGCAACGTTGTAGTAAGGCAAGCAGAGAGTGTCAATCCAGTTCTAGGCGACAGAGAATCCACAGAGAATGCAAGATCTAGGACAAATCTAAGTGAAATGAGACAGTTTGTTGAGAAAATCTTGAAAACTAATTGCAGCAACCTAAACAGAGTGAAACCTATTTTAAAAATACTAGAAAGCAAGCAGTTACCACGAGGAATAAACAGATAAATAAAAGGGAAGAGCTTCGAATTGTTAAAATTCGACTAGTGGATCGACCACAAGATCGACCACTAGATCGAGCAGAAACGATCGATCTCGTCTAAAAACGTAAGAACAAGGAATCTAAAGACCTGGAAGCTATCAAACAACAAGCAAAAGGTGATATGCGACGCAAATAAGCTAAAGAGAAGGGTTTCAGGGTCGAGATTCATATAAGGGGTTTCAAAGGTTGACCTTGGGTTTGAAACTTTAGATCGACTCACTTGGTGAGGGTCTCTAAGCCTCGAAAACAAAACAAGATCTATCCGTGGCTTTCGGTATAGATCACTCTTTCATCCTCTCCTCCAAACCCATGGCTTTTGGTGGAAAAAGAGGTTGAAAGGCAAGGAAAACAGATTTCGAACAATGGCTTAACTAGTCCCCCAAACTACCATGGCTTTTGGGAAGGGGTAACTAATCACTAAGGTGAGATCTTCCGAGGTCCCTGGATCCTGTCAAGGTAAGGGACCTCTCGGATTGTGAAGCTCTTGGCGTGAGAGTCTTCAAGCATTAAGCTTTCATCACCTTAGAAGAGATAGATTTAAAACGTTTAGAAAACAAACCAAGATCGAACCTTTTCTACCCCTTAATCCTCTCAACCCTTAACCCTGAATGAACTACTCACTACACATAAAGGAAATCAAGCAAAGACGAAGAGAAGAAACGATAAACATGAAAGATAAACTGGATTAAAAACGATAAAGATTCGAAAATACAAAAGATTGAAACTGTTCTACAATGGTGTTCTTCCGAAAAAAACGAGAGAGAAAGCTTGAAGGAAAAAGTAAGAAAATCTAAAAGTTCTCCAAAAAGCATTCGCCGCCTTGCCTAATATGTCAAAACAGTCCAATGGTCCCCCCTTCGCTAACAGCCAAAAATGGTTGAAAGGACAGAGATCGACCATTGGATCGAGTTGTTCTCTCGATCATATCCGGCCATCGTGTCTTCAGCTCGATCCAGGTCTCGATCTTCTATGGTGAATCGAGTGCTGCATCCGATCTCGGTATCGATCTTTGGGAGGATCGAGTGGTGTACTCGATCCGGCTCTCGCTCTGCATGGCGTCATTTACGTCCGTACCGATGCATCGACTGCTTCACTCGATCTCCGTCTCGATCATTATCCTTGGATCGCCTAGTTGGCTCGATCTTCTGGTCGATCAACTCCTAGATCGACCGGCCATGCTCGATCTGATACTCGATCACTGGTCCTTAGCATTTTCCCGAGCTTCCATGAACCGCTACATTGGTCTCCACACCTCCACGAACCTCCATGTCTCCAAAGCAACCATAAACAACCTGGAATGGATGCAAAATGCAGAGAAAATGCAAATGCTGATGCAAGAATGCTCTAGGACTCTAAGTGATGCAATCTAACCTAAAACATGATACAAATGCATGAAAAACTATCTAATGAGTATGCAAAATGTATGCAAAATGCAATGACATCAACTCCCCCAAACTGACTTCTTGCTTGCCCTCAAGCAACAAAAAAAACAAGTAAGGAAAAGAGGTTTTCAGAAAAATCAAAGGGGTTTTAGACTTTTTGCAAAGGTGCCTTTCGAATAGATCATCTCAACGTCCTAGTTCTTAATTCTAGAATGCAGTGTACAAACTCTACTTCAAAGAACTTAGCCATATTCATCACATGTTGAATTTCAGATCATGACTCTCATATCCCAAACAATCCGAGAATCCTATCCTTTAACATTCAATTAATGATCAAACCATGAATCACACTTATGCACTTAAAATATAATACATTTGGCTAAGGACAAGGTCATGAGACAAAGATGATCTCATTCAAGTGGGTGATTCAAACAATGGGTTATCTCAAAAAGGATCGAACTTATGCATAATGCTAAAGGTAAAGACAATTGATGCATACATGACTAGACTCTCATCTACCCATATACACTAACAATGATCCTAAACCCCTCTCATTTTCTTTCTTTTCAAGCTCACTCACCCTTAGAAACTTCCCAAACAACAAGGCAATAAGCCAAGCATAACCCACAAACATAGAAAACAACTTTACTCTTCTTTAGTGGTGGTTGAACACAAATTTAAAGCTTTTTAAAAACTTGGTAACTCTCTTCCCTTATTATTTTTTTTTTCTCTTTTTTTTTCTTTTTTTTTTTTTATTTTGGCCTTTGGCTCTTTTCTTTTTGATTCTCTCTTTTTATTATTATTATTATTATTATTATTTTTTTTATTTTATTTTTGAGAGTCACCTTCTTTTCTTTTAAAAACTGAGCTTTCTTTTAAAATAGAACAAACCACCACTTAAAACCATGAGTCTTTATTTTCAAACCCCAAATCATTTCTTTTTTTTAAACCGAAAACAAATAAGCAAAATTCCTTTTAACACCAATGAATCCTAGCCCCAAAACAAACCTAGAACTAGCTTCAAAATGCAAAGCTAGCATCAATATGAAAGCCTAATCATGTCGCCTAAACCTAACACTTTATGCCAAGTTCAATCTGGAAATAAGGCCTCACATCACACAAGAAAGATTTGGCTTGAAAGGAAGGCTAGGTTCAGGGTGTGGTGTTCTATTCAGACTTACAAAGAGTGGTAGAAAGGGGTAAGAAAGCCTGAATATGTATATGTGATCCATGTACTTCATTTCAAATGCACAAGTGTGATAATTCAAATTCAGATTAGGGTTTTCACTTAGTAGGAAAGGATTCAATTCAAGTATGTTCAACTTAAGCCACGAAAATCAAAGCAAATGATCCAAGTATGGTTAGAACTTAACTTCAAGTTTGCACAAGCACTAAAGAACTACTAACTAGGATATTGAAGTGATGCATAAGTAAAACACCTTTTTAAGAAATTTTAACCCCTTGTGCAAATGCAATCAACCTAAGTGAGAAGAGAAATTCTAGACTCAATCCTACATGTTTTTAAAGAAATGAATGCAACTACATGAATTTTGAAAAAAAAATTTTAAAAAATTTTACCAATTTTTCATGACTAAGACTCAAGGATGCAAAAGAAAAATAAGATCAAAGAACACAAGATTAAATCACACAAGTACTCCCCCAAACTTGCTTGACACCATCCCGGTGGCAAACTCATCCGAAGGAGCAATCAAACACAATGCAAGAAATAAGAGATGTGCAGTTATATACAATGGAGGAAGGTTGTTACCTCTTGTCTAGGCTCGGCTGGAACTTGAGGACGTTCCAGAGGAGCTAGAGATTGTTGCCTTTCCTTTGTTACCTGGTTCTTGGAGGGAGTGGCGAGCTGGTTGAATGTTTTCTCCTTGGGTCTCGCGGATCACAACTCCTCCGGTTGAGAGTCTCCTCTTCTCGGGTTGTTGCATCTCCTGGCTTACAGCTGGCTTAGGCTGGCTTCCTTGGAGTTGTTTGACCTTCTTCCCCAGCTTCTTAAGCATCTTCCCTTGCCACTTGTTGATCTTCCGCTGCATCTCCACCACCGAGGCTAAGAACTTTGGCAATGTGTAAGCCTCGGGTATCTCATCCTCTGTCCCTGGAGATTCTGACCTTTGGCGCGGTTCAATGGCTGCAGCTGGCGGTCCTCCTAAAGGAGCAAAACACTCCTCCTCCGTTGGTAAGAACTCGATGTTCCCAACACCAAGTAGCTCCGTTTCATCCTTGTTGGGAAGAATGCACACTCGCTTCTTGTCCTCATCATCAATGAAGACGTAAGCATAGAACCCCTCAGCTGGCGTGCGTCCCAAGCTATCAGTGTTTCTCATGTATGCTTCATCCATGAAGGCTCGGTTTGGGACGTGAGCAAAGTCATGGATGGGCACACCGGCTTGCACGAACAAGGGAGTAAGGAAGCCGCCAATGTAGGATGATGTTGCCTTGCACCGTAAGGCATAAGCCTTGTACTTCACCAGAGAAGCCGCGAGTACACAGCCGTAGTTCACTTCATCGCCGAGTTCATCTTCAATGGGATCTTCATTCTCATCCGGATCGGACACCAAATGCTTCAAACCTTGGAAAAGGAAGCACAGCTCCGTCTTCGTAACAGTAGGAGCAACTGACCTTCCACTGAATGTATTAGCAATCAGCTTCAAGGTATACCTCAGCACTGGACTCCTAACTCTCTTGATCTTGGCGGTGTTGGCTTTGTAGTCTTCGTTGCTGATTAGGTCCCAAAACTCGTCGGCTTTCTTGAAGGCAGGGAACTCCACCTTGTGTGCATCAGCCTTGAGACCGTAGGCTTGGCATAGCTCGGGGATGGATAGCGTGTAAGCTTGGCGGCCAACCTTGAAGTAGAGATGGCCTTGAGAAGGAACATGAGCACTCGGATTCTCGTACCGGAACTCCAAGGTTGCAAGGAAATCAATTGTCACCTCGGGGATAGTAGGGCAGTCCATCCGCGACAAACACCTCAGACCGATGTTGTTGAGGAGTTGATCGAAGTCTCTAAGAAGCCCGAGCCTGGACAGAAGCCCTCGATCAGCAAACTTCGTGGGTTCAAACCGGAGCCTCTCCAACCTCTTCTTATCCCTCTTCTCTTCTTTGCTCCACCGGACCCTCTCTTGAGCAACCACCTCTTGAGTTTCTCCTTCTTGTGCTTGCTCCTCTCTTGTTCTCTTTGGTGCCATTGCTCCTGAAAAAATTTCTAGAGAATGTTTAGCAAAGGGCGATTTGATGAGAATAAGAGGATAAGAGAAGAAGATTTATATAGACTACCCAAGAATTTTGGGGATCAAGCAAAAATATTAGCTAAATAAAAGGAAATCAAATCTTTTGAGATACTGAAAATCCAGAATTTTTCCTAATACTTAGCTAATTTTAAAAATTCGAATCTGATCCTATATCCTAAAACAAGAACTTACGATTTTTAAGGAGATTTTCTTGAAATAAAATCATTAAAATCCGAAAATACCTTTTGCAAGTGTGAAGGATACTTTGTTAAACCTTAAAGCTTTTAAAAATTCTCACTCTCTTTGTAGGAAAACTCGAGCAAACAGAAGTGAGAGAGTGAGAAGCAAGTTGAAACATTTAAAGAGTTTAACAAAACCACTTGGTGAGGGTTACTCGATTTGGGACTCGATTCAAAGTGAATCGAGTCCTGGATCGATTGGCTCTCTCGATCAATGAGATGTTGGCTCCTCGGCTAAGTCCCTCTGATCGAGCTAAGTCCTCGATTTAGGGGTCGATTTGGCTTGGATCGAGTGGTGGATCGAGTCGAGTGATCGATCAATTTTCCACAGATTTTCCCGAGAGAAATTAGATCGGTCGATCCGGTTTGAATCGATCGATCCTTTTTCGTCAAGGTCGATCTTGTCACTCATTCTCGTCTAGATCGACTGGCTCCTCACGATTCACTGACCCGATCTAGCAAAGATCGAGTCAGGTTCAGTCGATCTAGCACTCGATCTCTAGCCTTATCGTAGCCCCTATTGCTCCTTTTGGACCTCAAAGACAAGGTTTAGATTCCTTAAACCTGCTCCTACACACTAAAAACATAAAAGCATAAAACTAGAAGAGAAATGAAAGCAAAAATATGTACAAGATAGACATGGGAATGCCTCCCAAGTGCGCTTTCTTTAACGTCTTTAGCTAGACCTTACTTGGCTAGGCGGATGGTCTTGGAGAAGCACCGAGGTACTCTCCTTGTCAAAGCTGTCTGCTAGGTAGGGCTTGACTCTATGCCCGTTGACGGTGAATGCACTACCGCTTATTCCCATCAGAGTAACAGCTCCGTAAGGCAAGACCTCTTGAATCACGAACGGTCCGCTCCACCTTGATTTGATAATCGTTTTTCTTTACGGTCTAATGCAGCAGAGGACTTATCAAAACTCTAATGCATGCAACGTTGTAGTAAGGCAAGCAGAGAGTGTCAATCCAGTTCTAGGCGATAGAGAATCCACAGAGAATGCAAGATCTAGGACAAATCTAAGTGAAATGAGACAGTTTGTTGAGAAAATCATGAAAACTAATTGCAGCAACCTAAACAGAGTGAAACCTATTTTAAAAATACTAGAAAGCAAGCAGTTACCACGAGGAATAAACAGATAAATAAAACGGAAGAGCTTCGAATTGTTAAAATTCGACTAGTGGATCGACCACAAGATCGACCACTAGATCGAGCAGAAACGATCGATCTCGTCTAAAAACGTAAGAACAAGGAATCTAAAGACCAAGAAGCTATCAAACAACAAGCAAAAGGTGATATGCGACGCAAATAAGCTAAAGAGAAGGGTTTCAGGGTCGAGATTCATATAAGGGGTTTCAAAGGTTGACCTTGGGTTTGAAACTTTAGATCGACTCACTTGGTGAGGGTCTCTAAGCCTCGAAAACAAAACAAGATCTATCTGTGGCTTTCGGTATAGATCACTCTTTCATCCTCTCCTCCAAACCCATGGCTTTTGGTGGAAAAAGAGGTTGAAAGGCAAGGAAAACAGATTTCGAACAATGGCTTAACTAGTCCCCCAAACTACCATGGCTTTTGGGAAGGGGTAACTAATCACTAAGGTGAGATCTTCCGAGGTCCCTGGATCCTGTCAAGGTAAGGGACCTCTCGGATCGTGAAGCTCGTGGCGTGAGAGTCTTCAAGCATTAAGCTTTCATCACCTTAGAAGAGATAGATTTAAAACGTTTAGAAAACAAACCAAGATCGAACCTTTTCTACCCCTTAATCCTCTCAACCCTTAACCCTGAATGAACTACTCACTACACATAAAGGAAATCAAGCAAAGACGAAGAGAAGAAACGATAAACATGAAAGATAAACTGGATTAAAAACGATAAAGATTCGAAAATACAAAAGCTTGAAACTGTTCTACAATGGTGTTCTTCCGAAAAAACGAGAGAGAAAACTTGAAGGAAAAAGTTAGAAAATCTAAAAGTTCTCCAAAAAGCATTCGCCGCCTTGCCTAATATGTCAAAACAGTCCAATGGTCCCCCCTTCGCTAACAGCCAAAAACGGTTGAAAAGACAGAGATCGACCATTGGATCGAGTTGTTCTCTCGATCATATCCGGCCATCGTGTCTTCAGCTCGATCCGGGTCTCGATCTTCTTTGGTGAATCAAGTGCTGCATCCGATCTCGGTATCGATATTTGGGAGGATCGAGTGGTGTACTCGATCCGGCTCTCGCTCTGCATGGCGTCATTTACGTCCGTACCGATGCATCGACTGCTTCACTCGATCTCCGTCTCGATCATTATCTTTGGATCGCCTAGTTAGCGCGATCTTCTGGTCGATCAACTCCTAGATCGACCGGCCATGCTCGATCTGATACTCGATCACTGGTCCTTAGCATTTTCCTGAGCTTCCATGAACCGCTACATTGGTCTCCACACCTCCACGAACCTCCATGTCTCCAAAGCAACCATAAACAACCTGGAATGGATGCAAAATGCAGAGAAAATGCAAATGCTGATGCAAGAATGCTCTAGGACTCTAAGTGATGCAATCTAACCTAAAACATGATACAAATGCATGAAAAACTATCTAATGAGTATGCATAATGTATGCAAAATGCAATGACATCATATTACTGCATATTACATACATTTTGCATACACATTAGCTAGCTTTTCATGCATTTACATCACATTTTAGATTAGATTGCATCACTTAGAGTCCTAGAGCATTCTTGCACCAGCATACGCATGTTCCTTGCATTTTGCATCACATTCTGGTTGTTTCTGGCTGCTTTGGAGTCGTGGAGGTTCGTGGACGTGCTGAAGCCGTTGTAGCGGTTCGTGAAAGCTCAGATATTTGCTAAGGACCAGAGATCGAGGAACAGATCGAGCATGGCAGGTCGATCTAGGATGAGATCGACCAGAAGATTGAGAAGACCAAGCGATCCGAGGAGAATGATCGAGACGAAGATCGAGTGAAGCAATCGATCAAACGGTACGGACGTAAATGACGCCATGCAGAGCGATAGCCGGATCGAGTGCACCACTCGATCCAACCGAAAATCGATACCAAGATCAGATGCAACACTCGATCTGCCGAAGATGATCGAGACCCAGATCGAGTTGAAGACACGATGTTCGAAGATGATCGAGAGAACCGCTCGATCCCGGAGTCGATCTCTGTCCTTTCAACCGCTTTTGGCCGCTAGCGAGGGGGGGACCATCAGCTTGTTTTCGCCATTTTGGGAAGGCGGCGACGTCCTTTTCCCACACAACTTTTCATCCTTATCTTTTTTATGTTTTTCTCTCTGGTTTTTGGAGAAATCCACCATTGTCGAACCTTGAGTTTTCTTGAGCTTTGTAATCGAATCGTTTTGAGTTTAATCTAGTTTCTTTTCATGTCCATCGTTTCCTTTTCCATGCTTTGCTTAATTTATCTTATGTGTAGTGAGTAGTTCATTTGGGTTCGAGGTTGAGAGGATTAAGGGGTCAAAAAGGTTTCGATCTTGGGGTTTTTCTAAGTGTTTAATGGCTATCTCTTCTAGGGTGTCGAGTTCTCAAAGCTTAAAGACTCTCACGCCAAGAGCTTTATGATCCGAGAGGTTCCTTACCTTGACAGGATCCAGGGACCTCTGAAGATCACACCCTAGAGACTAGTTACCCCTTCCCAAAAGCCATGGAAGTTTGGGGGACTAGTTAAGCCACTCGTTTAAAATCTGTTTTCCATGCCCTTCAACCTCTCTTTCCACCAAAAGCCATGGGTTTGGAGGAGAGGATGAAGGAGTGATCTATACTGAAACCCACAGATAGAACTTGCTTAGTTTTCAAGGCTTAGAGATTCTCGCAAAGTGAGTCGATTTAAAGTTTTCAACCCAAGGTCGAACCTTTGAAACCCCTGACCATGAATCTCAACCCTAGGCCCTCTCTCTTAGTATATTTACATCTTCTCTCGTCATTCGCTTGATCTTTGATAGTATCCTGGTCGTTAGTTTTACTGTTCCTGCATTTTTAGACGAGATCGATTGTTATTGCTCGATCTAGTGGTCGATCCCATGGTCGATCCACTAGTTGAATTTTAGTAATTTGTAGCTTCGTCCTTTAATTATTCTGTTTGTTCCTCATGGTAGTTTGATCTTTCCTGGTAATTTTAAAATAGATTTGCATTCCATTTAGTTACTGCATCTAGTTTTTAGGGATTTTCTCAAAACCTATCTCGTTTCGCTTTGATTTGCATAGTCCTTGCATTCTCTTTGTATTTTCTATCATCCTAGGTGTGGATTGACTCTCTCTTGCATACTGTGCTACAACCTGTCTTGCATTTGAGTTTGATAATCTCATTGCATACTCACCCTTGCAAAGAAAGTGCTTATCAAATGACGTCGTTGCCATCCTAGGATCGTTTAGAGAACATAGAGATTTGGGACTTAGCAAAGACTAAGTCTTTACCTTGTTTTAGTTACTAATCATTCTACTCTCAAACGTGTGTTCTCAGGTACATGAATCTTCGTTCAAGGGGAGATAACAATCTACTTCAACCCTTGGACAACATTCATCAGATTGGTCATTCACGGCAAAGAAGAGTAAGAGAACAAGCCAGAGCCTTTGAGGAGATTGTTCGGCACGGTTTGGTTAACTTTGAAGCTATGGCTGAACACGAGCATCCAGAGGGACCTCCTCTAGCTCACGGGGCAGTAGGAAGGGGCAATGGGAACCCCCAACACGCGGCTAGACCCCCAAGGATCATAGGAGTCGGAGATGCTCCCAATACTTACCACAATAGGTTTGGGATCACTCCTCCTCCTGTACAAAACAACAACTTCGAAGATGCTTTCAAGCTGCGTCTCTTTCCCTTTTCACTCGGAGACAAGGCTAGGCATTGGGAGAAGACCCTCCCACAAGGCACCATCACATCATGGGCCGAGTGTAAGAAGGCCTTTCTCTCAAAGTTCTTCTCTAGCACCAGGACAGCACGGTTGAGAAGCGAAATCAGCGGCTTCACTCAACGAAACAACGAGACCTTCAACGAGGCAATGAAACATTTCAAAGACTACACGATCCAATGTCCTCATCACGGTTTCAGCGAGGAGACCCTACTCAGCACCATATACCGCGGAGCTTCACCAAAGATCAGGTTGTTGCTTGACACAACTAGCAAAGGGAACTTCCTTGGTCAGGAGGTAGAAGAGGGCATGGAGCTGATAGAAAACTTGGCATTGAGTGATGGCAACTACGCTGAGGATTATGACCGTGCACCGAGGGGATCCGAGCTAGAGTCTCACAAAAAGGAGCTGAAATCTTTGCATGAGAAGATAGATAAGCTGGTGTTAGCCAACCAGAAGCATGTTCACTTTGTTGGTGAAGCGGATGAGAATCAAGAGGAGCTAGAGTTGAGCCAAGAAGAAGCCAATTGAGTGGCGGGACAGAACAATTACAAACCTCAAGGCTACAACCAAGGCTACAACCCGAACAACACTCTCTCCTACCGAAGCACCAACGTCGCCAACCCTAAGGACCAAGTGTACCTCGCTCAGCAAGCAAAACCTTTCACCCCTTACAACAAAGGCTTTCAGCCGAGTGGTGGTTTCCAAGGTCAAGGGCAGAACAACTTCCAAGGGCAACATCAAAGTAACAAGGGTTATACGCCTAACTACCCTCTGGGCTTTGCACCTCAGCAGCAACAGCCGATGCAACAACAAGTTGATCCGGTTCAGGCAATGTTTCAACAGCTGATACAAGGGCAAGCCTCTACAAACCAGAAGTTCGCCGAGATGAACACTCGTCTAGACTCGTCTCTCACTGACTTCTCCACTCAGATCACCAACCTAAACAACAAGATCAACCAGCTAGAGAAGGGGAAAGCGAGTACAAGTGGTCAGAATAGCCTACCGGGCAAGTGTGAGCAGAATCCTAAGGAGTATGCCAACGCCATCATGTTAAGAAGCGACAATGAGCTAGAACCTCCGGTCTCTACTAAGAACAACGAGGACGTTGTAATTGAAGAGGGGGAGGGTAAGCCTTCAGCTGATGATGAGATTAACTTTGATAATGTCTGGATCCAAGGGCCAAGAAGAGGAGACAAAGCAGTTGCTGAGAAGAAAGCTGAGCAAACTACTAAGGAGAAGAATGCTTATGTGCCTCCACTGTATGTACCTAAGCTGCCTTTTCCAGGCCGCTTCAAGAAGCAACTCATAGAGAAGCATAGAATCCTCTTTGAGAAGCATCTTAAGGACGTGGAGATCAAGCTACCTCTTGTTGACTGACTTGCAATGATGCCTAAATGCGCCAAATTCTTCAAAGACACTCTCGTGAAGAAGAATAAGGAAAGCAAGGAGGTGCTTGTTCTAAGTGAAGAGTGTAGTGCTGTGATACATAAGGAGATAGTCCATAAGAAGTTGAGAGACCCTAGAAGCTTCACTATACCCTGGGCTTAAGGTCCCCTGGAGTTCAAGAGTTGCCTTTGTGATCTCGGAGCTAGCATAAATCTGATGCCTCTTTCTATGGCTAAGAAGCTTGGCTTTACTCGTTTCAAAAACTGTAGGATCTCGTTGGTACTGGCTGATAGGAGTGTGAGGCTACCAGTGGGGCTGCTTGAAGATCTACCGGTGCGAATCAGTGGTGTGAACGTGCCTACGGACTTCGTCGTGTTGGAGATGGATGAAGAACCTAAGGATCCACTCATCCTAGGAAGACCATTCCTTGCAACCGCCGGGGCTATCATCGATGTCAAGAACGGGAAGATTGCCTTGCACTTGGGAAAGGATATAAGGCTGGACTTCGATATCAATGATGTTCTGAAGAAGCCGACCATAGAAGGGCAAGCTTTCAACATTGAAACGATGGATGCCTTAGCGGATGAGTTGCTGGAAGAGCTGGCTCAGGAAGACCATCTGAAGTTGGCACTGTCTAAGGAGCCAGGGAAGTTTGGCTATGTGGATCAGAGGACCCAGGAGTACGTCAACTTGCTGGATTCTAGGAAGATTGTTAAGAAGGATGAAAGCGGCTGCCTAGAGATCGACCCCGAGATCGACACTACCACTCGATCCAGGAGTCAGATCGACAAGGCAATCTAGAACACAACTCGATCCGGTGCAGCAATCGACAGACAGATCGAGAGGAATGATCGATCCAGAAAAACAATCGAGTCGACGATCGAGAGAAACCTTCTGATCATTTTGGGGTCCAATCAGGAGATCGACTCAGCGTCTCGATCCCTTACTCGATCCACATCAAATCGAGTAAGTAAATCGAGCGAAATTGTCCGATCTAGACGACATCGAGAGCAAGATCGACTGGATAACTCGATTCCAGAAGGGATATCGGTTGAGGAAAGCAGCCTTAAGGGCCATGCCTCGGGTTCTAAGGAGGGTTCCAAGGAGGAAAGCAACAAGAACACCCACGATGATGACTGAAGCGAGCTGTTAGCCCCAAAGGTGGACCTTAAGGAGCTCCCAAAAGGGCTAAGGTATGCTTTCTTAGGGCCTAATAACACCTATCCCGTGATTGTGAATGAAAACATAAGTGATGATGAGTTGCACTCGCTCCTGACTGAGCTGAGAAAGTATAGGAAGGCCATTGGGTACTCTTTAAGTGACATCAAGGGCCTTTCACCAATGCTTTGCACTCACAGGATTCACTTGGATAATGAGAACGCCTCTTCTATAGAACATCAAAGGCGTTTGAATCCTAATTTGAAAGAGGTATTTAAGTAAGAGATCCTTAAGCTTTTAGAGGCTGACGTGATCTATCCCATAAGTGACTGCACGTGGTTTTCTCCTGTACCTGTGGTGCCTAAGAAGGGAGGGATCACGGTCATAAGGAATGATAAAGATGAGCTTATTCCTACTAGAACCATTACTGGTTATAGGATGTGTATTGATTATAGGAAACTTAACCTTGCGACTAGGAAAGATCATTTCCCTTTGCCTTTTATTGATCAAATACTTGAGAGACATGCTAATCACCCTTACTACTGTTTTCTCGATGGGTATAACGGTTTCTTTCAGATACCAATTCACCCAAATGATCAGGAGAAGACGACCTTCACGTGTCCCTACGGTACCTTCGCATATCGAAGGATGTCGTTTGGATTGTGTAATGCACCGGCTACATTTCAGCGGTGTATGATGTCAATCTTCTCCGATCTAATAGAAGAGATGGTAGATGTGTTTATGGATGACTTCTCTGTCTATGGTGCATCCTTTTCTGCGTGTATGTTGAATCTTTGCAGGGTACTAAAGCGTTGTGAAGAGACAAACTTGGTGCTAAACTGGGAGAAATGCCACTTTATGGTCAAAGAAGGGATCGTGCTTGGTTATAAGATATCAGAGAAGGGAATTGAGGTTTATTAGGCTAAAGTGGAAGTCATGATGGGTCTTGAGCTGCCAGTTAACGTTAAGGGAGTCAGAAGTTTCTTGGGACACGCCGGGTTCTATAGGCACTTCATCAAGGATTTCTCCAAGATTGCATGCCCTCTTACACGGTTGTTGTGCAAAGAAGCTGAGTTTGTGTTTGATGAGGAATGTTTGCGAGCTTTCGTGACCATCAAAGAAGCCCTTACATCAGCCCCTATAGTTCAAGCACCAGATTGGTCTCTACCCTTTGAGATCATGTGCGATGCTAGTGACTACGCCGTAGGAGCCGTTCTCGGTCAGAAGAAAGACAAGAAGCTACACGTGATCTACTATTCTTCAAGAACCTTGGATGACACGCAAACGAGGTACACTACTACGGAGAAGAAGTTGCTTGCAATAGTGTTCGCCTTTGAGAAGTTCAGGTCATATCTTGTTGGTTCAAAGGCTATTGTCTACACGGATCACGTGGCTTTGTGATACATCTATTCGAAGAAGGACACTAAGCCTCGGCTCTTGAGGTGGATTCTCTTGCTCCAGGAGTTTGACATGGAGGTTAAAAAAAAGAAGGGAATAGAAAACGGGGTCGCTGACCATCTCTCACGGCTATGGATCAACGAGTCTCTTCCCTTAGATGATTCTCTTCCAGAAGAGCAACTCATGGCGATTACCACGGCTGTTTGTGGAAAGCTAGAGGGGCGGTTCGAAGAGGTGTTTAGTTTCAAAGAGGAGGATCTACCATGGTATGCTGATGTCGTGAACTATTTAGCGTGTGGTGAGGAGCCAACACATCTCAACAGCTATCACAAGAAGCGGTTCATGAGAGAGGCTAGTGACTACTTTTGGGACGAGCCCTACTTATACAAGAGAGGAGTGGACAGTTTGTACCGGAGATGTGTTACCAAAGAAGAAGCTAGAGACATCCTCTATCACTGCCATGGCTCTTCCTATGGAGGACACTTTGCTTCATTCTAGACTGCCACGAAAGTGTTGCAAGCCGGTTTCTGGTGGCCGTCCATCTTCAAAGATGCACACGAGTTTGTGAAGAGCTGTGAGGCATGTCAACGAGCAGGGAATATCACTAAGAGGAATGAAATGCCTCAGGTTCCCATCTTCGAGGTTGACGTGTTCGACGCGTGGGGCATAGACTTCATGGGGCCATTTCCCTCTTCATATGGCAACAAATACATCTTAGTAGCAGTGGATTATGTCTCTAAATGGGTTGAGGCTGTTGCTTCCCCTACAAACGACTCTAGGATGGTAATCAAGCTGTTCAAGAGTATCATTTTCCCGAGATTTGGGGTACCTAAGGTGGTTATAACCGATGGAGGAAGCCACTTCATAAACAAGGTCTTTGAGAACCTCTTGAGAAAGTATGGCGTTAAGCATAAGGTGGCTACACCGTATCATCCTCAAACAAGCGGTTAAGTGGAAGTCTCCAATCGGCAAATCAAGGCTATACTGGAGAAGACTGTCGGAGCAACAAGGAAAGACTGGACCGTGAAGCTGGACGACGCTCTTTGGGCTTACCGTACCGCCTTCAAAACACCGATTGGTACAACCCCTTTCACTCTACTCTATGGCAAGGGTTGTCATCTCCTGGTTGAGCTGGAACACCGTGCGTTGTGGGCTGTGAAGAGGCTCAACTTTGATCTCAAGACTGCTCAAGAGAGGCGCCTTATTCAGCTACATGAACTGGACGAGTTAAGACTGAACGCTTATGAGAGCTCTCGGATATACAAGGAGCGGACTAAGGAAGCTCATGACAAGAAGTTGGTTGCCAAGGAGCTTAAGGAAGGAGGTTTAGTGTTGCTGTACAATTCAAGACTCAAACTCTTCCCGGAAAAGCTGAAGTCAAGGTGGAGCGGGCCGTTTGTGATCCAAGAAGTGTTGCCTTATGGAGCTGTTACATTGATGGGAAAGAGTGGCAGTGCATTCACCGTCAACGGACACAGAGTCAAGCCTTACTTGGCAGACAGCTATGACAAGGAGAGTACCTCGGTGCTTCTCCAAGACCCACCATCCACCTAAACCAAGTAAAGTCTAGCTAAAGACGTTAAAGAAAGCGTACTTGGGAGGCATTCCCATGTCTATCCTGTACATATTTCTGCTTTCTTTCTCTTTCAGTTTTATGTTTTTATTTTGCAAGTGTGTAGGAACAGGTATGAGGACTCTAAACCTTAATCTTGAAGTCCAAAAGAGACGATAGGGGTTAAGAAAAGGCTAGAGATCGAGTGCTAGATACGACTGATCCTGACTCGATCTTTGCTAGATCGAGTCAGTGAATCGAGAGGAGCTAGTCGATCTAGACGAGAACGAGTGATAAGATCGACTTTGACGAAAAAGGATCGATCGATCCAAAATGGATCGACCGATCTAATTTCTCTCGGGAAAATCTGTTGAAAACAGATCGATCACTCGACTCGATCCATCACTCGATCTATGCCAAAGCGACCCCTAAATCGAGGACGTAGCACGATCATGAGGACTTAGCCGTGGAGCCAACATCTCAACAATCGAGGGAGCCAATCGATCCAAGACTCGATTCATCATGAATCGAGTCTCAAATCGAGTAACCCTCTCGATCTAAGCCATTATGGGCATGAGATCGAGTCTTAGATCGACCAAACGGACTCGATCTCATGCCGAGGTAACATTTTCTTTCCCTCCTTTATTCTTTTCCCTCCAACTGAAAAAATTCAAAACTTGGTCAAGGCAAGCATCTTTGACCATGGAATATGTGCCTTGACCAAGACTTTGTCAGAAAACCACCTTTACTACCCATGGTTTTGCCTTTTGCTAGTCTTTAAAAGTTTCAACAACTTCTCATCCTCTTATTCTTGTTTTCTCAAAAATTTTAAACAAAGAGAGTGAGAGTTTTCGGTTTTCAAACACTAGCAAAGTTCTTTAACATTCTTGCAAAGGTATTTTCAGAGTTTAATGAATTATCTTTAGGAAAATTTCCTTTAAATTCGCAAGATATTGTTCTAGGTGATAGGGATGTTTTTGAATTTTAGGTAAGTAAAAGGAATAATTCTAGATTTTCTAGTATCTAAAGATTTGATTCTCCTTTATTTAGCTATAATTTTTATTAACTCCCCAAAATTCTAAGGTAGTAGTTATAAGCTTTCTCCTTCTCCTCTCTTATTCTCTCATCATACCGCCGTTTTGCTTATCAAACCTCTTGAGAATTGTTTTCAGGTACAATGGCCCCCAAAAGAACAAGAAAAGAGACAGCACAAGAGGGAGAAGGACAAGAGGTGGCTGTTCAAAAGAGGGTCAGATGGATTAAGGATGAGAAGAGGGACAAGAAACGGCTTGAAAGGCTTCGGTTTGAGCCTACCAAGTTTGCTGATCGGGAGCTGCTGTTCAAGCTAGGGATTCTTGGGGATTTCAACCAACTCCTCAAGAACATTGGCCTAAGGTGCCTGTCACGGATGGATTGCCCAACCATTCCAGAAGTGACAATAGACTTCCTTGCCACGTTGGAGTTCCGTTACGAGAATCCTAACACACCCGTTCCTTCACAAGATCGGCTCTCCTTCAAAGTTGGACGTCAAGCCTACAGCCTCTCCATCCCTGAGCTATGTCAAGCGTATGGTCTTAACGCGGATGCCAACAAGGTCGAGTTCTCTGCCTTCAAACGAGCAAACGACTTTTGGGACCTGATTAGCAACAAGGACTACAAAGCCAACACCGCCAAGATCAAGAGAGTGAGAAGCCCGATGCTGAGGTACACTCTGAAGCTGATTGCCAACACGTTTAGCGGAAGATCAGTTGCTCCCACGGTCACAAAGACCAAGCTTTGCTTCCTGTTCCAAGGCGTGAAGCACTTGGTGTGTGACCCGGATGAAAATGACGAGCCTATGGAGGATGAGCTCGGCGACGAGGTGAACTACGGATGTGTGCTTGCTGCCTTCTTGGTGAAATACAAGGCTTATGCCTTGCGGTGCAAGGCAACTTCTTCTTTCATTGGCGGCTTCCTCACTCCTCTATTCTTGCAAGCTGGTATGCCTATACACGACTTCGCACATGTACCAGCCAGAGCTTTCATGGATGAGGCCTACATGAGGAATACCGACAGCTTGGGACGCACGCCAGCAGAAGGGTTCTACGCCTACCTCTTCATAGACGACGAAGACAACAAGAGAGTGTGCATCCTGCCAAACAAAAACAAGACCGAGCTGCTTGGTGTTGGGAACATCGAGTTCTTGCCCACGGAAGAGGAGTGCTTTGCTCCTCTAGGAGGACCACCTGCCTCGGCGATTGCTCCTCGTCAAAGGTCTGAGTCTCCAGCCACGGAAGATGAGATGCCCGAAGCCTACACCCTTCGCAAGCTAGACTTTGAGCCGAGAACCAAAACAGAGAAGTTCCTAGCATCTGTTGTAGAGATGCAAAGGAAAATCAACAAGTGGCAAGGCAAAATGCTCAAGAAACTTGCCAAAAAGGTCAAGGCACTTCAAGGAGGCTCGCCTAAGAAGGATACAAGTGAAGAGGTTCACCAACCCGAGAAGAGGAGGCTCTCAACCGGTGGAGTTGTCATCCGCGAGACACAAGGCAGCACCATTCAGCCGGCGCGCCTTTCTCTCCAAGAACCAACCGACAAGGGCAAGACCATAGTCTCTAGCTCCTCTGGAACATCCTCAAGTTCCAGTCGAGACTAGACCAGAGGTAACAATCTTCTTCCATTGTACATAACCGCTCATATTTGTTTCTTTTTGCTTTGGGTTTTGGTGCTCCTTCGAATGTGTTTGCCACCGAGACGGTGTCAAGCAAGTTTGGGGGAGTACATGTGTGGTTTGACATGTGTTTTCTGATCTTATTTTTCTTTAGCATCCTTGACTCTTTAGTTCATGAAAAATTGGTAAAAGTTTTAAAAAATTTTCAAAGATTCATGTAGTTGCATTCATCTTGTCAAAACATGTTAGGATTGAGTCTAGAATTTCTCTTACCATCTAGGTTGTTTGCATTTGCATAAGGGGTTAAAGTTTCTTAAAAAGGTGTTTTATACTCATGAATTGTTTCAATGCCCTAGTTAGTAGTTCTCTAATGCTTTGCTTATGATTTGAAAGTAAGTTCTTACCATGCTTGGATCACTTGCTATGATTTTCGTGACTTGAATTGAACTCTCATGATTTGAAACTTGTCCTAATAAGTGAAAACCTTAATCTGAAATTTTAATTATCATCCTTATGCATTTGAAAATGAACACATGGATTTTAAAATATTTAGGCTCTCTTCTTCCTTTTTACCACTCTTTGTGAGCCTAAGTAGAACTCCCACCTTGACCCTTACCCTTCTTTGAAGCCAAATATTTCTTGTGTGACATCATTGTAAGGCCTTCTTTTCGGTTTTGAACTTAGCATAAAGTGTTAGGTTTAGGCGACATGATTTGGTTCTCATATGATTTCTAGCTTTGCATTTTGAAGCTAGGTATATGCTTAGGATAAGTTTCGAGGATCATTGGGGTTGTTTTTATTTCTATTTGTTCTTGGTTTCAAAGAGTTTGGTGTTTAAAAGAAAGAAATGGGTTTTAAGTGAAAGGTTGTGTTTATAAGCTATATATGCTCTAATAAATTTCAGGAGGTAGCTCTCCCAAATAAAAGTAAAAAGAAAAAAAAAAGAGCCTAAGTGCCATATAAAAAATAAAAAAAAAAGAGAGAAAAGAAAAAAAAATAAATAAGAGATCTATCAATAAGAAATAGTTAAAGAGCAAAATTATTTTCAAAACCTTTTCACTAGCCTAAAGAGTTTAAAAATGTTTTTGTTTCGAATTGGGGAATGCTAAGCTTTGAGAAGAAAAAGGGTAGATTCTAAGTGGTGAGTGAGGATGAAAGTTGATAAATGAGAGGGGTTTAGGATCATTGTTAGTTTACATGGGTAGATGAGAATCTGATCATGTATGCATCAATTGCCTTCACCTTTAGCATTATGCATAAAGTTCTTGCCATTTTTGAGAGAAACCCTTGTTTTGATTAAAAACCCTTTTCAAATGAGATCATTCAATGCTCATAACCTACACCCTTAGCCAAATGTGTTTTGATTTAAAGTGCATAAGTTTGATTCATGGTTCGGATGTTAATGAATGTCAAAGGATGAGTTTCTTTGATTGTTAGGAATAGGAGAGTCATGATCTGAATGTCTTTGTGTGATGAGTATGGCTAAGTTCTTTGGAGTATGAGTGTGTGCATAGCATTTTAGAACTGTTAACTAGGACATTGAGATTGATTCATTTGAAAGGCACCTTTGCAAGAAGCTTAAGCCCCCATTCGTTTTTTCTTAAAACCTCTCTTCCATACTTATTTTCTGTTGGTTGAGGGCAAGCAAGAAGTAAGTTTGGGGGAGTTGATATTACTGCATATTACATACATTTTGCATACACATTAGCTAGCTTTTCATGCATTTACATCACATTTTAGATTAGATTGCATCACTTAGAGTCCTAGAGCATTCTTGCACCAGCATACGCATGTTCCTTGCATTTTGCATCACATTCAGGTTGTTTCTGGCTGCTTTGGAGTCGTGGAGGTTCGTGGACGTGCTGAAGCCGTTGTAGCGGTTCGTGAAAGCTCGGATATTTGCTAAGGACCAGAGATCGAGGAACAGATCGAGCATGGCAGGTCAATCTAGGATGAGATCGACCAGAAGATCGAGAAGACCAAGCGAGCCGAGGAGAATGATCGAGACGAAGATCGAGTGAAGCAATCGATCAAACGGTACGGACGTAAATGACGCCATGCAGAGCGATAGCCGGATCGAGTCCACCACTCGATCCAACCGAAGATCGATACCAAGATCAGATGCAACACTCGATCTGCCGAAGATGATCGAGACCCAGATCGAGTTGAAGACACGATGTTCGAAGATGATCGAGAGAACCGCTCGATCCCGGAGTTGATCTCTGTCCTTTCAACCGCTTTTGGCCGCTAGCGAGGGGGGGACCATCAGCTTGTTTTCGCCATTTTGGGAAGGCGGCGACGTCCTTTTCCCACACAACTTTTCATCCTTATCTTTTTAATGTTTTTCTCTCTGGTTTTTGGAGAAATCCACCATTGTCGAACCTTGAGTTTTCTTGAGCTTTGTAATCGAATCGTTTTGAGTTTAATCTAGTTTCTTTTCATCTTCATCGTTTCCTTTTCCATGCTTTGCTTGATTTATCTTATGTGTAGTGAGTAGTTCATTTGGGTTCGGGGTTGAGAGGATTAAGGGGTCAAAAAGGTTTCGATCTTGGGGTTTTTCTAAGTGTTTAATGGCTATCTCTTCTAGGGTGTCGAGTTCTCAAAGCTTAAAGACTCTCACGCCAAGAGCTTTATGATCCGAGAGGTTTCTTACCTTGACAGGATCCAGGGACCTCTGAAGATCACACCCTAGAGACTAGTTACCCTTTCCCAAAAGCCATGGAAGTTTGGGGGACTAGTTAAGCCACTCGTTTGAAATCTGTTTTCCATGCCCTTCAACCTCTCTTTCCACCAAAAGCCATGGGTTTGAAGGAGAGGATGAAGGAGTGATCTATACTGAAAGCCACGGATAGATCTTGCTTAGTTTTCAAGGCTTAGAGATTCTCGCAAAGTGAGTCGATTTAAAGTTTTCAACCCAAGGTCGAACCTTTGAAACCCCTGACCATGAATCTCAACCCTAGGCCCTCTCTCTTAGTATCTTTACATCTTCTCTCGTCATTCGCTTGATCTTTGATAGCATCCTGGTTGTTAGTTTTACTGTTCCTGAATTTTTAGACGAGATCGATTGTTATTGCTCGATCTAGTGGTCGATCCCATGGTCGATCCACTAGTCGAATTTTAGTAATTTGTAGCTTCGTCCTTTAATTATTCTGTTTATTCCTCATGGTAGTTTGATCTTTCCTGGTAATTTTAAAATAGATTTTCATTCCATTTAGTTACTGCATCTAGTTTTTAGGGATTTTCTCAAAACCTATCTCGTTTCGCTTAGATTTGCATAGTCCTTACATTCTCTTTGTATTTTCTATCATCTTAGGTGTGGATTGACTCTCTCTTGCATACTGTGCTACAACCTGTCTTGCATTTGAGTTTGATAACCTCATTGCATACTCACCCTTGCAAAGAAAGTGCTTATCAAATGACGCCGTTGCCATCCTAGGATCGTTTAGAGAACATAGAGATTTGGGACTTAGCAAAGACTAAGTCTTTACCTTGTTTTAGTTACTAATCATTCTACTCTCAAACGTGTGTTCTCAGGTACATGAATCTTCGTTCAAGGGGAGATAAAAATCTACTTCAACCCTTGGACAACATTCATCAGCTTGGTCATTCACGGCAAAGAAGAGTAAGAGAACAAGCCAGAGCCTTTGAGGAGATTGTTCGGCACGGTTTGGTTGACTTTGAAGCTATGGCTGAACACGAGCATCCAGAGGGACCTCCTCTAGCTCACGGGGCAGTAGGAAGGGGCAATGGAAACCCCCAACACGCGGCTAGACCCCAAAGGATCATAGGAGCCGGAGATGCTCCCAATACTTACCACAATAGGTTTGGGATCACTCCTCCTCCTGTACAAAACAACAACTTCGAGATTAAGCCAGGTTTCATCTCCATGGTGCAAAACAACAAGTTCCACGGCTTAGCAATGGAAGATCCCTTGGAGCACCTTGACAACTTCGAGCAAGTATGTGGGATGATCAAGATCAATGGCATATCCGAAGATGCTTTCAAGCTGCGTCTCTTTCCCTTTTCACTCGGAGACAAGGCTAGGCATTGGGAGAAGACCTTCCCACAAGGCACCATCACATCATGGGCCGAGTGTAAGAAGGCCTTTCTCTCAAAGTTCTTCTCTAGCACCAGGACAGCACGATTGAGAAGCGAAATCAGCGGCTTCACTCAACGAAACAACGAGACCTTCAACGAGGCAATGGAACGTTTCAAAGACTACACGATCCAATGTCCTCATCACGGTTTCAGCGAGGAGACCCTACTCAGCACCATATACCGCGGAGCTTCACCAAAGATCAGGTTGTTGCTTGACACAGCTAGCAAAGGGAACTTCCTTGGTCAGGAGGTAGAAGAGGGCATGGAGCTCATAGAAAACTTGGCATTGAGTGATGGCAACTACGCTGAGGATTATGACCGTGCACCGAGGGGATCCGAGCTAGAGTCTCACAAAAAGGAGCTGAAATCTTTGCATGAGAAGATAGATAAGCTGGTGTTAGCCAACCAGAAGCATATTCACTTTGTTGGTGAAGCGGATGAGAATCAAGAGGAGCTAGAGTTGAGCCAAGAAGAAGCCAATTGGGTGGCGGGACAGAACAATTACAAACCTCAAAGCTACAACCAAGGCTACAACCCGAACAACACTCTCTCCTACCGAAGCACCAACGTCGCCAACCCTAAGGACCAAGTGTACCTTGCTCAGCAAGCAAAACCTTTCATCCCTTACAACAAAGGCTTTCAGCCGAGTGGTGGTTTCCAAGGTCAAGGGCAGAACAACTTCCAAGGGCAACATCAATGTAACAAGGGTTATACGCCTAACTACCCTCCGGGCTTTGCACCTCAGCAGCAACAGCCGATGCAACAACAAGTTGATCTGGTTCAGGCAATGTTTCAACAGCTGATACAAGGGCAAGCCTCTACAAACCAGAAGTTCGCCGAGATGAACACTCGTCTAGACTCGTCTCTCACTGACTTCTCCACTCAGATCACCAACCTAAACAACAAGATCAACCAGCTAGAGAAGGGGAAAGCGAGTACAAGTGGTCAGAATAGCCTACCGGGCAAGTGTGAGCAGAATCCTAAGGAGTATGCCAACACCATCATGTTAAGAAGCGACAAAGAGCTAGAACCTCCGGTCTCTACTAAGAACAACGAGGATGTTGTAATTCAAGAGGGGGAGGGTAAGCCTTCAGCTGATGATGAGATTAACTTTGACAATGTCTGGATCCAAGGGCCAAGAAGAGGAGACAAAGCAGATGCTGAGAAGAAAGCTGAGCAAACTACTAAGGAGAAGAATGCTTATGTGCCTCCACTGTATGTACCTAAGCTGCCTTTTCCTGGCCGCTTCAAGAAGCAACTCATAGAGAAGCATAGAATCCTCTTTGAGAAGCATCTTAAGGACGTGGAGATCAAGCTACCTCTTGTTGACTGCCTTGCAATGATGCCTAAATGCGCCAAATTCTTCAAAGACACTCTCGTGAAGAAGAATAAGGAAAGCAAGGAGGTGCTTGTTCTAAGTGAAGAGTGTAGTGCTGTGATACATAAGGAGATAGTCCCTAAGAAGTTGAGAGACCTTAGAAGCTTCACTATACCCTGCGCTTTAGGTCCTCTAGAGTTCACGAGTTGCCTTTGTGATCTCGGAGCTAGCATAAATCTAATGCCTCATTCCGTGGCTAAGAAGCTTGGCTTTACTCGTTTCAAAGACTGTAGGATCTCGTTCGTACTGGCTGATAGGAGTGTGAGGCTACCAGTGGGGCTGCTTGAAGATCTACCGGTGCGAATCAGTGGTGTGAACGTGCCTACGGACTTCGTCGTGTTGGAGATGGATGAAGAACCTAAGGATCCACTCATCCTAGGAAGACCATTCCTTGCAACCGCCGGGGCTATCATCGATGTAAAGAACGGGAAGATTGCCTTGCACTTGGGAAAGGATATAAGGCTGGACTTCGATATCAATGAGGTTCTGAAGAAGCCGACCATAGAAGGGCAAGCTTTCAACATTGAAACGATGGATGCCTTAGCGGATGAGTTGCTGGAAGAGCTGGCTCAGGAAGACCATCTGAAGCTGGCACTGTCTAAGGAGCCAGAGGAGTTTGGCTATGTGGATCAGAGGACCCAGGAGTACGTCAACTTGCTGGATTCTAGGAAGATTGTTAAGAAGGATGAAAGCTGCTGCCTAGAGATCGACCCCGAGATCGACGCTATCACTCGATCCAGGAGTCAGATCGACAAGGCAATCGAGAACACAACTCGATCCGGTGCAGCAATCGACAGACAGATCGAGAGGAATGATCGATCCGGAAAAACAATCGAGTCGACGATCGAGAGAAACCTTCTGATCATTTTGGGGTCCAATCAGGAGATCGACTCAGCATCTCGATCCCTTACTCGATCCACATCAAATCGCGTAAGTAAATCGAGCGAAATTGCTCGATCTAGACGACATCGAGAGCAAGATCGACTGGAGGACTCGATTCCAGAAGGGATATCGGTTGAGGAAAGCAGTCTTAAGGGTCATGCCTCGGGTTCTAAGGAGGGTTCCAAGGAGGAAAGCAACAACAACACCCACGATGATGACTGGAGCGAGCTGTTAGCCCCAAAGGTGGACCTTAAGGAGCTCCCAAAAGGGCTAAGGTATGCTTTCTTAGGGCCTAATAACACCTATCCCGTGACTGTGAATGAAAACTTAAGTGATGATGAGTTGCACTCGCTCCTGACTGAGCTGAGAAAGTATAGGAAGGCCATTGGGTACTCTTTAAGTGACATCAAGGTCCTTTCACCAATGCTTTGCACTCACAGGATTCACTTGGATAATGAGAACGCCTCTTCTATAGAACATCAAAGGAGTTTGAATCCTAATTTGAAAGAGGTTGTTAAGAAAGAGATCCTTAAGCTTTTAGAGGCTGACGTGATCTATCCCATAAGTGACAGCACGTGGTTTTCTCCTGTACCCATGGTGCCTAAGAAGGGAGGGATCACGGTCATAAGGAATGATAAAGATGAGCTTATTCCTACTAGAACCATTACTGGTTATAGGATGTGTATTGATTATAGGAAACTTCACCTTGCGACTAGGAAAGATCATTTCCCTTTGCCTTTTATTGATCAAATGCTTGAGAGACTTGCTAATCACCCTTACTACTATTTTCTCGATGGGTATAGCGGTTTCTTTCAGATACAAATTCACCCAAATGATCAGGAGAAGACGACCTTCATGTGTCCCTACGGTACCTTCGCATATCGAAGGATGCCGTTTGGATTGTGTAATGCACCGGCTACATTTCAGCGGTGTATGATGTCAATCTTCTCCGATCTAATATAAGAGATGGTAGAGGTGTTTATGGATGACTTCTCTGTCTATGGTGCGTCCTTTTCTGCGTGTTTGTTGAATCTTTGCAGGGTACTAAAGCATTGTGAAGAGACAAACTTGGTGCTAAACTGGGAGAAATGCCACTTTATGGTCAAAGAAGGGATCGTGCTTGGTCATAAGTTATCAGAGAAGGGAATTGAGGTTGATTAGGCTAAAGTGGAAGTCATGATGGGTCTTGAGCTGCCAGTTAACGTTAAGGGAGTCAGAAGTTTCTTGGGACACGCCGGGTTCTATAGGCACTTCATCAAGGATTTCTCCAAGATTGCACGCCCTCTTACACGGTTGTTGTGCAAAGAAGCTGAGTTTGTGTTTGATGAGGAATGTTTGCGAGCTTTCGTGACCATCAAGGAAGCCCTTACATCAGCCCCTATAGTTCAAACACCAGATTGGTCTCTACCCTTTGAGATCATGTGCGATGCTAGTGACTACGCCGTCGGAGCCGTTCTCGGTCAGAAGAAAGACAAGAAGCTACACGTGATCTACTATGCTTCAAGAACCTTGGATGACACGCAAACGAGGTACACTACTACGGAGAAGGAGTTGCTTGCAATAGTGTTCGCCTTTGAGAAGTTCAGGTCATATCTTATTGGTTCAAAGGCTATTGTCTACACGGATCACGTGGCTTTGCGATACATCTATTCGAAGAAGGACACTAAGCCTCGGCTCTTGAGGTTGATTCTCTTGCTCCAGGAGTTTGACATGGAGGTTAAAGACAAGAAGGGAATAGAAAACGGGGTCGCTGACCATCTCTCACGGCTAAGGATCAACGAGTCTCTCCCCTTAGATGACTCTCTTCCAGAAGAGCAACTCATGGCGATTACCACGGCTGTTTGTGGAAAGCTAGAGGGGCGGTTCGAAGAGGTGTTGAGTTTCAAAGAGGAGGATCTACCATGGTATGCTGATGTCGTGAACTATTTAGCGTGTGGTGAGGAGCCAACACATCTCAACAGCTATCACAAGAAGCGGTTCATGAGAGAGGCTAGTGACTACTTTTGGGACGAACCCCACTTATACAAGAGAGGAGTGGACAGTTTGTACCGGAGATGTGTTACGAAGGAAGAAGCTAGAGACATCCTCTATCACTGCCATGGCTCTTCCTATGGAGGACACTTCGCTTCATTCTAGACTGCCACGAAAGTGTTGCAAGCCGGTTTCTGGTGGCCGTCCATCTTCAAAGATGCACACGAGTTTATGAAGAGCTGTGAGGCATGTCAACGAGCAGGGAATATCACTAAGAGGAACGAAATGCCTCAGGTTCCCATCTTCGAGGTTGACGTGTTTATAAGCTATATATGCTCTAATAAATTTCAGGATGTAGCTCTCCCAAATAAAAGTAAAAAGAAAAAAAAAGAGCCTAAGTGCCATATAAAAAATAAAAAAAAAATGAGAGAGAAAAGAAAAAAAAATAAGTAAGAGAGCTATCAATAAGAAATAGTTAAAGAGCAAAATTATTTTCAAAACCTTTTCACTAGCCTAAAGAGTTTAAAAATGTGTTTGTTTCGAATTGGGGAATGCTAAGCTTTGAGAAGAAAAAGGGTAGATTCTAAGTGGTGAGTGAGGATGAAAGTTGATAAATGAGAGGGGTTTAGGATCATTGTTAGTTTACATGGGTAGATGAGAATCTGATCATGTATGCATCAATTGCCTTCACCTTTAGCATTATGCATAAAGTTCTTGCCATTTTTGAGAGAAACCCTTGTTTTGATTAAAAACCCTTTTCAAATGAGATCATTCAATGCTCATAACCTACACCCTTAGCCAAATGTGTTTTGCTTTAAAGTGCATAAGTTTGATTCATGGTTCGGATGTTAATGAATGTCAAAGGATGAGTTTCTTTGATTGTTAGGAATAGGAGAGTCATGATCTGAATGTCTTTGTGTGATGAGTATGGCTAAGTTCTTTGGAGTATGAGTGTGTGCATAGCATTTTAGAACTGTTAACTAGGACATTGAGATTGATTCATTTGAAAGGCACCTTTGCAAGAAGCTTAAGCCCCCATTCGTTTTTTCTTAAAACATCTCTTCCATACTTATTTTCTGTTGGTTAAGGGCAAGCAAGAAGTAAGTTTGGGGGAGTTGATATTACTGCATATTACATACATTTTGCATACACATTAGCTAGCTTTTCATGCATTTACATCACATTTTAGATTAGATTATATCACTTAGAGTCCTAGAGCATTCTTGCACCAGCATACGCATGTTCCTTGCATTTTGCATCACATTCAGGTTGTTTCTGGCTGCTTTGGAGTCGTGGAGGTTCGTGGACGTGCTGAAGCCGTTGTAGCGGTTCGTGAAAGCTCGGATATTTGCTAAGGACCAGAGATCGAGGAACAGACCGAGCATGGCAGGTCGATCTAGGATGAGATCGACCAGAAGATCGAGAAGACCAAGCGATCCGAGGAGAATGATCGAGACGAAGATCGAGTGAAGCAATCGATCAAACGGTACGGACGTAAATGACGCCATGCAGAGCGATAGCCGGATCGAGTCCACCACTTGATCTAACCAAAGATCGATACCAAGTTCAGATGCAACACTCGATCTGCCGTAGATGATCGAGACCCAGATCGAGTTGAAGACACGATGTTCGAAGATGATCGAGAGAACCGCTCGATCCCGGAGTCGATCTCTGTCCTTTCAACCGCTTTTGGCCGCTAGCGAGGGGGGGACCATCAGCTTGTTTTCGCCATTTTGGGATGGCGGCGACGTCCTTTTCCCACACAACTTTTCATCCTTATCTTTTTAATGTTTTTCTCTCTGGTTTTTGGAGAAATCCACCATTGTCGAACCTTGAGTTTTCTTGAGCTTTGTAATCAAATCGTTTTGAGTTTAATCTAGTTTCTTTTCATCTCCATCGTTTCCTTTTCCATGCTTTGCTTCATTTATCTTATGTGTAGTGAGTAGTTCATTTTTGTTCGGGGTTGAGAGGATTAAGGGGTCAAAAAGGTTTCGATCTTGGGGTTTTTCTAAGTGTTTAATGGCTATCTCTTCTAGGGTGTCGAGTTCTCAAAGCTTAAAGACTCTCACGCCAAGAGCTTTATGATCCGAGAGGTTCCTTACCTTGAAAGGATCCAGGGACCTCTGAAGATCACACCCTAGAGACTAGTTACCCCTTCCCAAAAGCCATGGAAGTTTGGGGGACTAGTTAAGCCACTCGTTTGAAATCTGTTTTCCATGCCCTTCAACCTCTCTTTCCACCAAAAGCCATGGGTTTGGAGGAGAGGATGAAGGAGTGATCTATACCGAAAGCCACGGATAGATCTTGCTTATTTTTCAAGGCTTAGAGATTCTCGCAAAGTGAGTCGATTTAAAGTTTTCAACCCAAGGTCAAACCTTTGAAACCCCTGACCATGAATCTCAACCTTAGGCCCTCTCTCTTAGTATCTTTACATCTTCTCTCGTCATTCGCTTGATCTTTGATAGCATCCTGGTCGTTAGTTTTACTGTTCTTGCATTTTTAGCCGAGATCGATTGTCATTGCTCGATCTAGTAGTCGATCCCATGGTCGATCCACTAGTCTAATTTTAGTAATTTGTAGCTTCGTCCTTTAATTATTCTGTTTGTTCCTCATGGTAGATTGATCTTTCCTGGCAATTTTAAAATAGATTTGCATTCCATTTAGTTACTGCATCTAGTTTTTAGGGATTTTCTCAAAACCTATCTCGTTTCGCTTAGATTTGCATAGTCCTTGCATTCTCTTTGTATTTTCTATCATCCTAGGTGTGGATTGACTCTCTCTTGCATACTGTGCTACAACCTGTCTTGCATTTGAGTTTGATAACCTCATTGCATACTCACCCTTGCAAAGAAAGTACTTATCATTTTCTAACCTTCAATTTTGGTTTTAAGTGTTTCAGGTCTCAAAAAATATATATATATAATTCTTGGACTCGAGACGGACGGTTACCGACCACAGTCGACACCTTGGTCGATAGTGAACAGTGTCGAGCGACACAACCTGGTGTCAAACGACACCAGCTGGTGTCAAACGACACCTTGATGGGACTGCGATTCCAAAAGTTCAATCATCCATAACATTCCAAAAGCCTAAACTTGCTGCATTTTTATGCTCTTTCACATGCTATCACTCAATCATCCGACCTGCAAGGTATGTGTCTTAAAAACCTCTGTTTACTCAGTTCTGATTCTTCTTTTCACCTACTTCAGGCCTGATAACACTGGGGACAGTGTTGTTTAAGTCTGGGGGAGGTGGTAGTTGCTAACATTGTGTTTGTTTTTGAAAGTCAGTTTTGAGTAAGTCCGAAACTTGTTTTATTAAGTCAAAATTTAGTTGAAATTGTTAGTTTTTCTTGGAACTAACCTCAAAACATTGATTCTTAGAAGAACAATTGCCAAAGTAGTTGATTGCAGATTTTATTAGGTATATCAATTTAGCAGAGAAGGTTTAGCTTCTTAGAGAATTTGGAAGATCTGTTGTTGACTCCACCTTAATGAACTTTCATCTTCTCATCTTGGGGCTTGATATTCATTGTATTTGATTCCTCTTTCAGCACCGACAAGAATGTTTAGGTGCAGTCTCTCTTTGATCTTCCCTGCTACAACTTTTAGAGTATAAGTCTATAGAATGATGCACATTGTGTGGGCTGGATTTCACACAATAGATTTTGTCTATGAAAATTAAAAGAGGACGTAATGATTCTAAGTTAAACACGAAAAAACATGGATCCAAAGATGGTGATTTTATGGGTGCTGCTTAGATAAGGTTTTTGGTACAAGTATTTTGCTATGTCTTTTGCTAGGTAAAAAGATGTCCCGCAAGCTAATGAGTCTAACTACCTATTTATACAACTTTAGTCGTCATCTAGACAAAAATCTTGGAATATACTTCATAGATTTTCTTCTCTTATCTCCTTCGCGGCGCCCCCTTCCTCAAGGCTTCGTCTTCTAGGGTAAATGTCACCTCGAACCTTCTCATTGATTGGGCTCGCCCTATTCCTATAACGCTTCGCCTTGGGCTTGACTTGGGGCTTCGCCTTATTGCTTTGTGGGCCTTTGTCTCAGGCTAAACTTGAGGCTTGGTTTGCCTCGTGCTTGGCTGATATCTCCATTATTTTTACCATTTTAGCTTACATTCATCACTAGTTTTAGTCTTTAAACATGCATATTTTGCTTCTTCTTGTCCCATTTGTATACATCTAGGAGTTAGTGTAGTTTTAGGAGTTTTATTGCATTTTGCATACATTTGGAGTTTTATTCAGGTACTAGAAGGAGTTTGGAGACCAAGTGGCGCAATGCATGTGAGCTGGGAATGGAGCAAGGAGAAGGACAAGGTCGGATGGGACAATATCAATGATGATATCGATGTGATCTGATCGATATGGAGCATGTCGATGTGAGTATTGACCACTTCAAGTCGACACAGCAAGAGCGTGGTGTAAGGGCAGCATATCGACTAAGGAGGACCTCGATACACCAAAAGGGGACTCATACCGAGCAGTGTATCGACATCCCATGTGGATACACCTTGACAGGATAATACCAAGGTGCTGTATCGATGTGTTTGCCCGATAAGCCTTAACTGAAGGGGGATTGTATCGACTTCACAACAAGGAGAGTCAAGCCGATACATTCTTGGAGCATTGCGTATCGACCAGAATATCGACCAGGCCATGTCGATACAACCGAGAAGAAGACTTGATATCGATGTGTGTATCGGTGTACAAAGCCGATATGGTCCATCCAAGTCAGGCTATTTTCGGTTTAATCCTGGTTTATTAGAGGTTTTCAAGTTCCCCTATAAATACTAAAGTCCTAAAATGGTTAGCAACTTTGATCTTATTATTTTTCTTCTGTTATTGCACTTAAAACCTTTCCTTTTCAGCTTTGCTTTGTAAGAACTAGTTTGATTTAGTGAATTTCTGCATTTGCCTTTAATCGATTCATGCTTATTATGCTTTCTAATCATGCTTAACCATTATTTCTCTTTCGAATATGTGGTTTTGATTATGGCTAGTGCGTAGTCTTATTTAGAGTTTGAGATGGTATAGATTAGAAGGGTTTTAGGATTAGATTAGTGTCGTCTCATGCTTAGTATGATTGTCTTCACTCTATTAGATGTGATTAACATTTGATTAGTCTTGGCCAGACGTGTTTAGTAACTTGGCTTTCTATTATGCCTGATAAATGTTTGATGAAATGCTGATATGAGTCTCTTAGATGATTTGTTCTCTTAGCTTTAGGAATTAGATGTCTAAGGTGCATTTTGGCTTTATAGGATTGGAGTTCTGTTTTAAATGCTTTCTGGTCATGTGTTTTAATAAAGGAACATGTCTTGAATATGTGTTTAGCAAAGTGATTAGTGTCAAGGAATTGAAATAGTTATAAATGTTAATCCTATGCTTAGAAGATAGCATTTGGTTGAATGGTTTTGAAGCATCACTAGTTAGGTTTTAATCTCCTCTTAATCAATAACCCCCATCTTAGATCCTTACTTTAATCTATTTGAATTTCCTGCTTTGCTTTTATGCTGTTTAGTTTAGTCTTTAGTCCTGTTTAGTTTGATCACAACTGCTTCCTTGAATTTGGCTTGACTTAAGTGATTTGCTGCATTCTTAGTGTCTTATGAACTTAGATGGATTGATACCTTACATGCTGCAATGACATGAGTGTGTTAGGATTTGGCTGGCCAGACAAAATCATGTTATCAAATTGGCGTCGTTGTCATATTGTTTTAGTTTAAGCATTAGGATTTGTGGATTGCTTGAGATAAAGCTGTTATTTTCTGTTTGTTAGTGATTTATAAGTTTGCTCTTCCTCTTATAGGTGTATTTACTTGAGGTCTAGAGGCAATTATAACCTGCTGGATTATCAACACAACATTCTGCAAGTGGAGAGAGCATTAAGAGCAGCAACGAAAAGAGAGAGACTGCAAAGGTTTCATCAGCTCAACATGGAGCATGGTATAGATGATCAGCGATTTCAGGGACCACCAGGAGCACAAGGTATTCAGGGAGTTGCTGGTGTTCAGGGACAACACGAAGTCCAAGGAGAGCAAGGTCAGAGAGGACGAGCACATGCTGCACGCCCCATGAGGCCCATTGGTGCTGGTGATGCTCATAATGCCTATAACAACTTGAAAGGTATCATCCCTCCACCAGTGCCGAACAATAACTTCCAAATCAAGTCTTATTTGATCTCTATGGTTCAGACATAAAGTTCCATGGTTTGGCTTTAGAAGATCCTTTGGACCACTTGGACAACTTTGACAGATAATGCTTTTTCACATTGTGTAAGTGAAGACAGCTTTAAGTTGAGGCTCTTCACATTCTCTCTAGGAGACAAGGCACATCAATGGGAGAAGAACTTGCCTCAAGGGAGTATGACCAGCTGAGATCAGTGTAAGAAGGCATTCCTCTCAAAGTTCTTCAGCACATCTAGGACTGCAAGAATCAGGAATAGAATTTCTGGGTCCTTCCAAAGAAGCAATGAGTCCTTTGGAGAAGCATGGGAGAGATTCAAGAGCTTCTCTCTACAGTGCCCACATCATGGGTTCTCAACTGAATCATTGCTATCTACACTATACAGAGGCGCTCTCCCTAAGATCAGGATGCTACTTGATACAGCCTCCAATGGAAACTTCCTATCTAAGGATGTAGATGAAGGTCTAGATCTTGTGGAGAACTTAGCTCAAAGTGATGGCAATTATAGTGAAGACTATGATAAAACTCCAGGAGGAGAGAATGGCAACACTAAGAAGGAGCTGGAGTCTACAAGAAGAGAGTTGAAAGAGCTGAACACTAGGCTTGAAAAATTGCTCAAAGGGCAACACAAAGAGATCTACTATGTTGGTGAAATGGTGGAGCTGCCTGGTAAAGAGGAGTTACAAGTAGAAAAGATGAACTACTTGAGGGAATCGAGGAGGTTACAATGGCTATGGGAACTACAGACCTAACCCAAACCTGTCCTATAGAAGCAACAATGTTGCCAACCCCCAAGACCAAGTTTACCCTCAACAAAAACCTCAAGGGAATCAGCCAAGGCCTTTTGCGCCATTCAACCAAGGCTATGCACCATGGAATAACTTCCAAGACACCTTCCAGAAAAAGCAGTTTGCCCCTCCTGGATTCTCTCAAAGTCAAGCAAGTTCATCCAACACCAATAATGCTGAAGTGAAAGGACTGCTGCAACAACTTCTTCAAGGCCAACAAGTTACTAATGTGGAGATTACAAAGAAGTTTGTTAAGGTTTACAACAGGATGGACTCATTCCACGTTTAGATTACTAACAAGTTTGATGGATTGGCTGCAAGAGTGAAGACACTTGAGACGAACAAGGGCATTGCTGGCCCTGAAATCCAAGGCAACCTCCCTGGAAAACTAGAAGCTAATCCTAAGGAGTTTTGCAACACTATAGTTACTGAAGAAGAGACTTTCTCAGCTGCAGAGGAAGTTGTCATTAAGGAATTCTTTTCATTGCTCAATGAGGACATTGAACTTCAGAGTGGAGGAGAGGATTGTTTAGCACCTGACGCCAACCAAGAGGTTAGAAAGGAAGAGTCTCTTGAAGTAGCAACAACTAATGAAGAGGAGAAGCGTAAGCCACTTGTCACTGCTGTAGCTGAGAAAGAAAGAGGAGTCTATGATCTTTCCCCCTACAAGCCAGCTCTTCCTTTTCCTAGAAGGTTTAAGCATGGGCTTCTTAAGAAGTACTACGAAGCCCAATACAAGAAAGTCTATGAAGACAATGCTGAGCTGCCTGCTACACCAACATTGGTGAAGCTCAACATCAAGATGGTTGGAGATCCAGGGGTCTTCACCTTACCTTGTGAGCTGAAAAGAAAAACTTTCAAGAGCTGTCTTTGTGACCTTGAAGCAAGTATCAACCTTCTCCCATCCTTTACTGCTAGAGCGCTTGGCTACACTTCCATTCAAGAGAGTAATGTGTCTTTAACCAAAGCTGATGGCACAGTAAAGGTACCACTTAGAGCTCTTAGAGATGTGCCAATGATGATTGAAGGAGTGGTCATCCCAACAAATTTCCTGGTCGTAGATGTTGAAGGGAAGATCAAGAATGCCATCATTCTTGGAAGACAATTCTTAGCTTAAGCTGGAGCAGTATTTGATGCAAAGGATTGCATAATAGAGCTAAGATTAACCAAGGAGAAAGTGCTGAAATTCGACTCCAAAGGGAACAAGCTGGAAGATGAGCAAGCCTTCTCAATGGAGGTTAAGAAGCTGAAGAAAGTTCGGGAGCATTGGCCAAAGTTTGTGGGCTATGTGGGTACAAGCTTTGATGGTTGCTGTCTGTCCAAGTTGTTTGCTGATACCACTGATGAGGAGGTCCTCGAAGTGGCTGGTTCTGGTTCTGTGAATTAAATTTTGCTGAGTAGTAAAGAAGATGAGGTAGTCTTGAAGCCCTTTTACTCTAAGTATGGTGATATCAACTACAAGCTAAAGAAAGGAGGCAAGTCCAAGCCCTTTGCTGTTTTGAATATTGATGGGGTCACCAGAAAAGTCAATGGAAGCAAGATCACACCAAGGAGTCCCAAGACTCGTGCTTCTAACCCATACTAAGGAGCTGAGGAAAGTCAAGCTAAGTGACTCTAAACAAGCGCACTTCAGAGGCAATCCCATTGTATACTTGTATATAGTTCGGCATTTTAATGTCTTTTTATGGTTATGTGGGGGTTTTTGAGTGTCCCTAGTAACCAGGTTCAAGCTGAGGAAGAAGGAACCAAGCTTGGAAGAAGGAAGGAGGCGAAGAAGGGTCAATATCGACCGGCATATCGGCAATGCACGTCGATACAGCTCATATCGAGCAAGTCTATCGAGCATATCTTGCTCGATACTGATATACTGGATCAATATCAACGTACATACCGAGGTGCTTTTGATCGATACACAAGAGAGGATTAAGTATCGATCAGAGTATATGTGTAAGGCAAACCGATACGCCTTCAATCGCAATGTATCGGGGGATAAACTCATCGATATACCTTAACTGTCACCAATATCGGGCAACTGTATCGAGGTGCAAGGTCGATACAACACCAAGGGATGCATATCGAGCACGGTATCGACATAACACACTGATATGCCTTAACTGAGAGGATAAAAGGCGATTAATCGCCCTTTTTAAGGCATATCGGGGTGCATATCAATGTCTCATGTCAATACACCTTGAAGGACGAATGAAAAGATACTACTTAGCATAATCCAAGGTGTATCGATATGCAATATTGCATGATGACTCTTAGTTGTCCAATATTTAGCTAGACAGCTTGATATGTAGCTGATATCTCTTGTATTTACACCATTTACGCCTGCATTTAGTACATGTTTTGGTTCTCTTTTGCATGTTTTCCTTAGTTTTTGTTCCATTTTCTTCTCCTGTTAGACTTAGGTTGCATTTAGGATATAGTTTGCATTTTTTCTTGCATTATGGATGTTTTTAGGTGCTTATGGAGCTAAAAGGAGCTTGGAGGAGCTTTGAGGATGATCCAGGAAGCTAGCTGGGCCAAAGGGAGAAGAAGGGATCAAGGCAGACAATCTCTGCAGCGCTTTTCCGTTAAAGCACGGAGGATATCGATCAAAGGGTGATCGATACAAGATTTTCGGTCAGGAGTATCGATCAAGAAGTGACCGATACGAGCATATCGATCAGATGTATCGATCAGAAGTGATCGGTACAAACGGATCGAGTCAATTTCGGTCACTGCAACGATCACTCCCCAGACCGATACGATTTGCAACGATCAACCCTGACTGTTACAACTGATCGATGCAAACCCAGTCCGAGCCTGTTTTATTTACACTTTTGCCATTACTCTAGGGCTTCCTTCTTTTGGCTATAAATAGCCTCTTTTTCCAGATTTTCGACAAGTCTTGTCAATTTACTGTTCTTAAGTATTTTCTTTGAGTTTGTAAGACAAATCTTTTGCTTTATTTAATATAATTGAGTATTTACCTTTAATCTTTCTTTATTCTCTCTTTTAATCATGATTAGCATAATTTCCCTTTGTGATTCGGTGTTTAACATGAGTATTAGTGAGTAATTTTCTTAGAGTTTTTAGATGTGGTAGATTAGGGGAATTTAGGATTTGATTAAGGCTTGTTTAGTGCTTCATTATATGGTTCCTCTCTATTAATCTGCTCTTAAACTAGATTTGTCTTGTTCACACTCATCTAGGATGTTAGCTTTCTCTTATGCCCACCAAGTGTTTGATGAAATGCTGATCTTGTTTAATAGAGGATTTGCTGGCCTTGGCTCAAAAGATTGACTGTTTGAGGAGCATCTTGACTGAAATAGAGTTGTTTATTAATGCTTGCTTAATGTTTAGCACTAATGAGAGTTAGTTCTTGTTAAGATGTTTAGCAAAGGGCTATTTTACAAGAGATTGGATCTAGCTTGCTTGTTTGTGAACTCTATGTCTAGGAATCACCATTGGTAGCTTGTTTGCTTGATCAATGTTGTTTGAAACAGCCTTAGTTAGTCTCTAAATTCCCCAAAGTCAATAACCACATCTAGGAACTTGCTTTTCTCTTATTTGAATTTCGGATTTGCTCTGTTTTGCGTTCTTAGTTTTGCTTAGTTTGCTTTTGTCTTTACTTTCTTTGTTGCTTGATCATATTAGGATATTAGATTCGTTGCTTAGGCAACAAAAAACCCTTTTCTGCTTGCTTGACTTAAAGATTTTTACTCTCAACTCTTCTGCTTTCAACTAAAACCCATTTGGATTGATAAAAACCATATACTATACTACAACTGATTAGTGTAAGTTTGGGTGATTGACCTCAAGAGCCCCAAACTCCTGAGCATCAATTTGGCACTGTTGCCATTTGGGTTTTCTGTTTGAATCATTAGAGTTTGTAGAATCGTTAAGATCAAGCTTTTATATTTACTGGGTTACTAACTCTGTTTCAACTTTTGATCTCTCTCTTCTAGGTGTATGCATTTAAGGTCAACATGCACTGAACACTTGCAACCTTATCAGAACAACATATCACAGCTTGAGAGAGAGTTAAGAGCAAGAAGACAGAGAGAAAGATCACAACACTTTGAAAGACTAGGGATGAATAATCAAGACCCACATGCTGTGGATGACATCAGATTTCAGGGTCCTCCAGGAGCTGTTGGAGCTCAGAGCATACAAGGACATCAAGGTGTTCAAGGCTTACAGGGTGAGCAAGGTCCAAGAGGCGCTGCACAAGCTCCAAGGGCAGCTAGACCCATTGGCGCTGGTGATGCACCAAATGCCTACAACAACAGGACAGGTATCATTCCACCAGCTGTCCAAAACAACAACTTTGAAATCAAGTCTGGATTGATTTCAATGGTTCAGAGCAGTAAGTTTCATGGGCTGCCACTTCAAGATCCTCTAGATCATCTGGATAATTTTGGTAGACTATGCTCCCTCACAAAGATCAATGGAGTGAGTGAAGATGGATTCAAACTCAGGTTATTTCCTTTTTCTCTTGGAGATAAAGCACACCAATGGGAGAAGAACCTGCCCCAAGGGAGTATCACCAGCTGGGATGAGTGCAAGAAAGCTTTTCTAGCAAAGTTCTTCTCCATTACAACAACTGGAAGAATAAGGAATGAGATTTCAGGGTTTGCACAGAGGAACAATGATAGCTTTGGTGAAGCTTGGGAGAGATTCAAGGGCTACACACTGCAATGCCCTCATCATGGCTTCTCACAAGCCTCTTTGCTCTCCACTCTCTACAAAGGAGCCTTGCCTAAGATAAGAATGCTTTTGGACACTGCCTTCAATGGGAACTTCCTATCAAAAGATGTGAATGAAGGCTTGGAGCTGGTAGAGAATTTAGCTCAGTCTGATGGAAACTACAATGAGGAATTTGACAGAGCTCCAAGAAGTGCAAAGGATGAGTTAGAGTCTAGCAGGAAGGAAATCAAATCTTTACATGAGAAGCTGGATTTGTTGCTACGGGAGAAGAAAGAGGTTAACTTTGTGGGAGACATGGTTCAGCTTGATGATCAAGAGCAATGCCAAGTTGAGGAGATGAACTACTTGGGCAATCAAGGTGGATACAACAGCTATGGGAACTACAGACCAAATCCCAACTTGTCTTGCAGGAGCAACAATGTTGCTAACTCACGGGATCAGGTTTACCCTCAACAGCAACAGCAAGATGCCCCAAGACCTTTTGTTTCCTACAACAATCAAGGTTTTCAACAAAGGAACAACTATCAGCCTAGAGCGCCATACAACCTCCAAGATTCAATGCCCAAGCTCAAGGACAAGCTTCCTCCAGCTCTCAAGACACTGAACTCAAGACTCTCATGCAACAAATGATAAACACTCAAGTTACCAAAACCTTGGAAATGAACAAGAAGTTTGCAGAGGTCCACAACAAAATTGATTCAGTACATGTAGAGCTCACCAACAAGTTTGAAGGGTTGGGTGCAAGAGTCAAAACACTGGAGAACAACAAAGGCATAGCTGGTCCCAAGCCTCAAGGACACTCTCCTGGAAAACCAGAAGCTAACCCAAAGGAGTTCTGCAATGCCATAGTCATAGAAGAAGAGAGCTTCTCAGCTGAAGAGGAGGTAATCATTGAAGAGTTCCTCTACTTGTTCGCTGAGGACACTGGACCTCAAAGTGGGGGGGGGGGGGGGGAGAGTCCTTAGAATTTGAAACTGACCAAGGAGCTGTAGAAGAAGAACCCTTTGGAGATGGGGAAAACTCAGAAGAGGAAGAGTGGTGAGCGCCACATGAAGTTGTTGATAACACAAAGGACTACGTGATTGAAGTTTCTGATGATAAAGACAAGGCTCAAGCTGCTATCCTTCCTGTTTACTGATAACTAGGATTTTAACAGCTAGTATGATCAAACCTAAAGCGGTTTTATTGTTGTAGTGTAGTGCTTTAGGTGTCAATCCAAATAAGGTTGATGAAAGATACTAGGAATGCAAGAGCTTTGTAAATCTAAGTGAAATCCGGATGATTTGTGGAGAAAATCTTTAAAAATTAAATGCAGCTACTAAATGACCACGAAAATTATTTTAAAATCTCCACTGATGGGTTAAACAACTAGCAGATGACTTCTAAGAATTTAAAATATAAAACTACTGGTTTTTAAAATTCGAAAACTAAAAGCAGATAAACAGGGAAAGTTCTAACAACCTAGGAAATGATTTTTAAGACAAAAGATTCAAACTTTAGAACTAGGAAATGATGACCTTAAGATTTCAAAAGCTAAAAGTAGATTCAAGGTTGAGGATCATGCTTAAAGAGGTTCAAGATTCAAGCTTTGGGTTTTGAAAACATAGATCTACACATTTTAGTGCTATCTTTAGGCCTTGAGAAGCTAAAGCTAGATTTATCCATGGTGTTTGGTATAAATCCTTTCCTCAACCTTTCCTCCTAACCCATGGCGTGTGGTGGAAAGAAAGGGTGAAGAACATGAAGCATAAATCTCAAAAATGACCTAACTAGCTCCCTAAGCATCCATGGCATTTGGGAAAGGATGAGCTAGTCTCTTGGATTTGGTTTTAAGGGTCTCCTAAATCCTGCTAAGGTAACGAAATCCCTGTGATCAAAGAGATCTTTCTGAAGAGTCTCTAGGCATTAAAACCCCCAAATCCAAGAAGAGATTAAGTTAAAAGCAAGAAAGACCCAAGCGTAAACCCCTTAGAACCCTCTTAGTCACTGATATTGCTGCATATTTCGTGTGTTTTGCATACATATAAGATAGTTTTTCATGCATTTACCTTGCACATTAGGCTAGTTTGCATCATTTTAAGTCCTAGGGCACTTTTGCACCAGCATTTGCATGTTTCTTGCATTATGCATCACATTCAGGTTGTTTTCGGCTACTTTGGATCTTTGGAGGATTTGTGGACGTGCTAAGGCTCGTGAGCAAGGTCGTGGACACTTGGAGAACTCAGGAGTGCTTGCTAAGGACCCGAGATCGAGTGGCAGATCGAGCACGGCAGGTCGATCTAGACGATATCGACCAGAAGATCGAGTGACCAGGTCGATGCAAGGAAATGGATCGAGACAAAGATCGAGTGTGGAGATCGATCTGAAGTACGGACGTAAATGACGCCATGCAGATCGAGGACCGGATCGAGCTTTCAACCCGGCCAGCACAAGATCGACTCAGAGATCGACTAGAGCCATCCGATCCAAGACAAAGATCGAGAGCCAGATCGAGCTTCGTGCTCGATCCCAGACTAACCTTATCCATCCAGCTGGCTTTGGACGTAGCGAAGGGGGGACCATTTGCGGTTTGGCCATTTTTGGCAAAAGGCAACGATCCCTTTCATAATCTCCATTCTGTCTTTACCTTTTTCTCTCTCTCGTTTTAGGCGACTCCGCCATTGTAGACTTTCGAAGCTTTTTCTTGCATTTTAACTTTTGAATATTGAACCTTTAGCCTTAATCTTACTTAATCATGCTTAATAGATCGTCTTTTATGCTTTCATTGGTTTTCTTTATGAATCGCAAGTAGTCTTTTTGGGTTTTGGGGCTGGGGCGATTCGAAAGGGTCGAAAGGGTTAAAGCTTTGTATTTTCTCGTTCTTCATCAGCTTTGATGGTACTGCATATTGCATACATTTTGCATACTCATTAGTTAGCTTTTCATGCATTTGTATCACATTTTAGGTTATATTGCATCACTTGGAGTCCTAGAGCATTCTTGCACCAGCATACGCATGTTCCTTGCATTTTGCATCACATTCAGGTTGTTTCTGGCTGCTTTGGAGTCATGGAGGTTCGTGGACATGTTGAGGCTGATGTAGCAGTTCGTGGGAGCTTGGATATTTGCTAAGGATCAGGGATCGAGGAGCAGATCGAGCATGGCCGGTCGATCTGTGATGTGATCGACCAGAAGATCGAGCCAACCTGGCGATCCAAGGAGAATGATCAAGACAAGGATCGAGTGAAGCAGTCGATCAAACGGTATGGACGTAAATGACGCCATGCAGAGCGAGAGCCAGATCGAGTACACCACTCGATCCAACCGAAGATCGATACCGAGATCGGATGCAACACTCGATTCGCCGATGATGATCGAGACCCAGATCGAGCTGAAGACACGATGTCCGGATATGATCCAGAGAACCGCTCGATCCTGGAGTCGATCTCTGTCCTTTCAACCACTTTTGGCCGCTAGCGAGGGGGGGACCATCAGCTTGTTTTGGCCATTTTGGGAAGGCGGCGACGTCCTTTTCCCACACAACTTTCAATCCTTATCTTTTTCTGTATTTTTTCTCTCTGGTTTCGACAAGAACACCATTGTCGAACTTGAGTTTTTCTTGAGTTTTTTCTCTCTGGTTTCGACAAGAACGCCTCGGGTTCAAATGAGGGTTCCAAGGAGGAAAGCAACAACAACAGCCACGAGGATGACTGGAGTGAGCTGCTAGCCCCAAAGGTGGAACTTTAGGAGCTCCGAAAAGGGGTAAGGTATGCTTTCTTAGGGCTTAATAACACCTATCCCGTGATTGTGAATGAAAACCTAAGTGATGATGAGTTGCACTCGCTTCTAACTGAGCTGAGAAAGTATAGGAAGGCCATTGGGTACTCTTTAAGTGACATCAAGGGCCTTTCACCAATGCTTTGCACTCATAGGATTCACTTGGATAATGAGAACGCCTCTTCTATAGAACATCAAAGGCGTTTGAATCCTAATTTGAAAGAGGTTGTTAAGAAAGAAATTCTTAAGCTTTTAGAGGCTGACGTGATCTATCCCATAAGTGACAGCACGTGGGTTTCTCCTGTACACATGGTGCCTAAGAAGGGAGGGATCACGGTCATAAGGAATTAAAAGGATGCGCTTATTCCTACTAGAACCATCACTGGACATAGAATGTGTATTGATTATAGGAAAGACCATTTCCCTTTGCCTTTTATTGATCAAATGCTTGAGAGACTTGCTAATCACCCTTACTACTGTTTTCTCGATGGGTATAGCGGTTTCTTTTAGATACCAATTCACCCTAATGATCAGGAGAAGACGACCTTCACATGTCCCTATGGTACCTTCGCATATCGAAGGATGCCGTTTGGATTGTGTAATGCACCGTCTACGTTTCAGCGGTGTATGATGTCGATCTTCTCCGATCTAATAGAGAAGATGGTAGAGGTGTTCATGGATGACTTCTCTGTCTATGGTGCGTCCTTTTCTGCGTGTTTGTTGAATATTTGCAGGGTACTAAAGCGTTGTGAAGAGACAAAATTGATGCTGAACTGGGAGAAATGCCACTTTATGGTTAAGGAAGGGATCGTGCTTGGTCATAAGATATCAGAGAAGGGCATTGAGGTTGATCAGGCTAAAGTGGAAGTCATGATGGGTCTTGAGCCGCCGGTTAACGTCAAGGGAATCAGAAGCTTCTTGGGACATGCAGGGTTCTATAGGCGCTTCATCAAAGATTTCTCCAAGATTGCACACCCTTTTACACGGTTGTTGTGCAAGGAAGCTGAGTTTGTGTTTGATGAGGAGTGTTTGAAAGCTTTCATGGCCATCAAGGAAGCCCTTACATCAGCTCCTATAGTCCAAGCACCAGACTGGTCTCTTCCCTTTGAGATCATGTGTGATGCTAGTGACTACGCTGTAGGAGCCGATCTGGGTCAGAAGAAAGACAAGAAGCTACACGTGATCTACTATGCTTCAAGAACCTTGGATGACACACAAACAAGGTACACCACTACGGAGAAGGAGTTGCTTGCAGTAGTGTTCGCCTTTGAGAAGTTCGGATCGTATCTCGTTGGTTCCAAGGCCATTGTATACACGGATCACGCTGCCTTGCGATACATCTATTCGAAAAAAGACACTAAGCCTCGACTCTTAAGGTGGATTCTCTTGCTCCAGGAGTTTGACATGGAGATTAAAGACAAGAAGGGAATAGAAAACGGAGTCGCTGACCATCTCTCACGGCTAAGGATCAACGAGTCTCTCCCCTTAGATGACTCTCTTCCAGAAGAGCAGCTCATGGCGATTACTATGGCTGTTTGTGGAAAGCTAGAAGGGAGGTTTGAAGAGGTGTTGAGTTTCAAAGAGGAGGATCTACCGTGGTATGCTGATGTAGTGAACTATCTAGCGTGTGGTGAGGAGCCAACACATCTCAACAGCTATCACAAGAAACGGTTTATGAGAGTGGCTAGTGACTATTTTTGGGACGAGCCTTACTTATACAAGATAGGAGTAGACAGTTTGTACCGGAGATGTGTTACAAAGGAAGAAGCCAGGGACATCCTCTATCATTGCCATGGCTCTTCCTACGGAGGACACTTCGCCTCATTCAAGACTGCCACGAAAGTGTTGCAAGTCGGTTTCTGGTGGCTGTCTATTTTTAAAGATGCACACGAGTTTGTGAAGAGCTGTGAGGCATGTCAACGAGCAGGGAATATCACTAAGAGGAACGAAATGCCTCAAGTTCCCATCTTCGAGGTTGACGTGTTCGACGCGTGGGGATAGACTTCATGGGGCCACTTCCTTCTTCATATGGCAACAAATACATCTTAGTAGCAGTGGATTATGTCTCTAAATGGGTTGAGGCGGTTGCTTCCCCTACAAATGACTCTAAGGTGGTAATCAAGCTGTTCAAGAGTATCATTTTCCCGAGGTTTGGGGTACCTAAGGTAGTTATAAGCGATGGAGGAAGCCACTTCATAAACAAGGTCTTTGAGAACCTCTTGAGAAAGTATGGAGTTAAGCATAAAGTGGCTACACCGTATCACCCTCAAACAAGCGGTCAAGTGGAAGTCTCCAACCGGCAAATCAAGGCTATACTAGAGAAGACTGTCGGGGCAACAAGGAAAGACTGGGCAGTGAAGCTGGATGACGCTCTTTGGGCCTACCGTACCGCCTTCAAAACGCCGATTGGTACAACCCCTTTCACTCTACTATATGGCAAGAGCTGTCATCTCCCGGTTGAGCTGGAACACCGTGCGTTATGGGCTGTGAAGAGGCTGAACTTTGACCTCAAGACTGCTCAGGAGAGGCGCCTTATTCAGCTACACGAACTGGATGAGTTAAGACTGAACGCTTATGAGAGCTCTCGGATATACAAGGAGCGGACTAAGGAAACTCATGACAAGAAGTTGGTTGCCAAGGAGCTTAATGAAGGAGGGTTAGTGTTGCTGTACAACTCAAGGCTCAAAACTCTTCCCGGGAATGCTGAAGTCAAGGTGGAGTGGACCGTTCGTGATTCAAGAAGTGTTGCCTTATGGAGCTGTTACTCTTATGGGAAAAAGTGGCAATGCATTCACCGTCAACGGACACAGAGTCAAGCCTTACTTGGCAGACAGCTATGACAAGGAGAGTACCTCGGTGCTCCTTCAAGACCCACCATCCGCCTAAACCAAGTAAAGTCTAGCTAAAGACGTTAAAGAAAGCGCACTTGGGAGGCATTCCCATGTTTATCTTGTACATATTTCTGCTTTATTTCTCTTTCAGTTTTATGTTTTTATTCTGCAAATGTGTAGGAACAGGTATGAGGAGTCTAAACCTTGATCTTAAAGTCTAAAAGAGGCAATAGGGGTTAAGATAAGGCTAGAGATCGAGTACTAGATCGACTGATCCTGACTCGATCTTTGCTAGATCGAGTCAGTGAATCGAGAGGAGCCAGTCGATCTAGACGAGAACGAGTGACAAGATCGACCTTGACGAAAAAGGATCGATCGATCCGAAATGGATCGACCGATCTAATTTCTCTCAGGAAAATCTGTTGAAAACAGATCGATCACTCGACTCGATCCATCACTCGATCTGTGCCAAATCGACCCCTAAATCGAGGACACAGCTCGATCATGAGGACTTAGCCGAGGAGCCAACATCTCAATGATCGAGGGAGCCAATCGATCCAAGACTCGATTCATTATGAACCGAGTCTCAAATCGAGTATCCCCTCGATCTAAGCCATTATGGGCATGAGATCAAGTCCTAGATCGACCAAATGGACTCGATCTCATGCCGAGGTAACATTTTCTTTCCCTCCTTTACTCTTTTCCCTCCAACTTTTAAATTCAAAACTTGGTCAAGGCAAGCATCTTTGACCATGAAAGATGTGCCTTCACCAAGACTTTGTCAGAAAAACCACCTTTACTACCCATTGTTTTGCTCTTTGCTAGCCTTTAAATATTTCAACAACCTCTCACCCTCTCATTCCTGTTTTTCTCGAAAATTTTAAACAAAGAGAGTGAGAGTTTCGGTTTTCAGAAGCTAGCAAAGATCTTTTACATTTCTTGCAAAGGTATTTTCGAAATTTAATAATTTATCTTTAGGAAAATTTCCTTTAAATTCGCAAGATATTATTCTAGAATATAGGGGCGGTTTTGATTTTTAAAAACTAGCTAAGCAAAAGGAATAATTCTAGATTTTTTGGTATCTAGAGATATGATTCTCCTTTATTTAGCTATAATTTTTACTAATTCCCCAAAATTCTAGGGTAGTTTTTATAAGTTCTCTCCCTCTCTTCTCTCATTCTCATCAAACCGCCGTTTTGCTTATCAAACTTCTTTAGAAACTTGTTTCAGGAACAATGGCCCCCAAGAGAACAAGAGAAGAGATAGCACAAGAAGGAGAAGGACAAGAGGTGGCAGTTCAAGAGAGGGTCAGATGGACTAAGGATGAGAAGAGGGACAAGAAACGGCTGGAAAGGCTTCGGTTTGAGCCTACCAAGTTTGCTGATCGAGAGCTGCTATTCAAGCTAGGGATTCTTGGGGATTTCGACCAACTTCTCAAGAACATTGGCCTAAGATGTCTGTCACGGATGATTGCCCAACCATTCCAGAAGTGACAATAGACTTCCTTGCCACGTTGGAGTTCCGTTACGAGAATCCTAGCACACCCGTCCCTTCACAAGGTCGCCTCTACTTCAAGGTTGGCCGTCAAGCCTACACCCTCTCCATCCCTGCGCTATGCCAAGCTTATGGTCTCAATGCGGATGCCAACAAGGTCGAGTTCCCCGCCTTCAAGAAAGCCAACGATTTTTGGGACCTGATTAGCAATGAGGACTACAAAGCCAACACCGCCAAGATCAAGCGAGTGAGAAGCCCGGTGCTGAGGTACACTCTGAAGCTGATTGCCAACACGTTTAGTGGAAGATCTGTTGCTTCTACAGTCACAAAGATAGAGCTCTGCTTCCTGTTCCAAGGTGTGAAGCACTTGGTGTGTGATCCGGATGCAAATGACGAGCCTATGGAGGATGAACTCGGCGATGAGGTGAACTACGGACGTGTGCTTACTGCTTAGTTTTCAAGGCTTAGAGATCCTCACAAAGTGAGTCGATTCATTGTTTCCAACCCAAGGTCGAACCTTTGAAACCCCTGACCATGAATCTCAACCCTAGGCCCTTCCTTTTAGCATCTTTACATCTTATCTCGTCATTCGCTTGATCTTTGATAGCATCCTGGTCGTTAGTTTTGCTGTTCTTGCATTTTTAGACGAGATCGATTGTTATTGTTCGATCTAGTGGTCGATCCACTAGTCGAATTTTAGTAATTCGAAGCTTTGTCCTTTAATTATTCTGTTTGTTCCTCGTGGTAGGTTCTTCATTTCTAGTAATTTTAAAATAGGTTGCATTCCATTTAAGTTGCTGCATCTAGTTTTTAGCGATTTTCTCATAACTCATCTCGTTTCGCTTAGATTTGCATTAGTCCTTGTATTCTCTTTGCATTCTCTGTCATCCTAGGCATGTATTGACTCTCTCTTGCTTGCTGTACTACAACCTGTCTTGCATTTGACTTTGATAACCTCATTGCATTCTCACCCTTGCAAAGAAAGTGCTTATCAACCTTCTCTTCTAGGATTTTGAGTGCTTAAGGCGTAGATATTCTCACGCCAAGATCTCTTAGATCCGAGGGATGTCTTACCTTGACAGGAACCAGATGTCCTGGAAAATCGAATCCTAGAGGCTAGTCTTTCCTTTCCCATACGCCATGGTCGTAAAGGGGACTAGTTAGGTCGTTTGTTTGAAATCTTTGCTTTATGCCCTTCAATCTCTTTTTCCACCAAAAGCCATGGGTTTGGAGAAAAGAATGAAGGAGTGATCCACACCACACGCCATTGATGGATCTTGTTTTGTTTTCAAGGCCTAGAGAACCTCTAAAAGGGAGTAGATTTAATGTTTTCAAACTAAGCTTTGACCTTTGAGACCCAAGAACGTGACCCTCAACCCTAGACCCCCTTTCTTATTGTCTTAAGTCGTTTAATATCATTCCATCATCATAAAGTTGTGTTCTTGTCAATCGCATATCGTATCATTTCATCATTCTAGGTTGTTTAGATGAGATCGATCGTTGTTGCTCGATCTAGTGGTCGATCCTGTGGTTGATCCACTAGTCGATTTTTAATAATTAGTAGCTTTGCATTTTAAATATTCCGTTTGTTCCTCGTGGTAGTTAACCCTCTTCCAGGGATTTTAAAATTCTTTTGCTTTGCATTTGACACTTGCATTTAGTTTTTAGGGATTTTACCAATCATTTATCATTCTCGCTTAGCTTTGCTCATTCCCTTGTATTCTTAGTGAACTTGCTACCCCTAGGTGTGGATTGACACTCACTTGCATGCTATACTACAACTCAGTGTTGCATTTGAGCTTTGATACATCATTGCATTGCAAAAACTAGTTATCAAATGGCGTCGTTGCCATCTTAGGGGATAGAAAGCATTAAGATTTGGGGTTTAGTAAAGACTAAGCCTTTACCTTAAGTTGGAGATTGTTCAGCAAGATTCAGTGGATTTTGAGGCGATGGCTGAGCGCGAGCACCCAGAGGGACCTCCTCCAGCTCACGGGGCAGTGGGAAGGGGTAATGCACACCCCCACCAAGCGGCTAGACCCCCACGTATCATTGGAGCAGGAGATGCTCCCAATACTCACCATAATTGGTTTGGGATCACTCCTCCTCTAGTGCAAAACAATAATTTCGAGATCAAGCCAGGGTTTGTTCAGATGGTGCAAAACAACAAATTTCATGGGTTAGCTTTGGAGGACCCATTGGCGCATCTAGACAACTTTGAGCAGCTTTGTGGAATGCTCAAGATAAATGGCATCTCAGAAGACAGCTTCAACCTGCGCTTGTTCCCATTTTCCTTAGGCAACAAGGCATGGCATTAGGAGAAGACTCTTCCACAAGGCACTATCACTTCTTGGGCTCACTGTAAGAAAGCTATCCTCTCCAAGTTTTTCTCAACCTCTCGGACAGCAAGGTTGCGAAGCGAGATCAGTGGTTTCACTCAGCGACAGAATGAGTCCTTCAATGAGGCTATGGAGCGTTTTAAGGACTATACAATAACCTGCCCTCACCATGGTTTCAGAAAAGAGACCCTATTGAGTACTATCGACCGTGGAGCACTTCCAAAGATCAGGTTACTACTTGACACGACAAGCAAAGGAAACTTCCTTGGTCACTATTCGGATGAAGACTATGGTGAGGGCAGGCTATTGTATGTAGGAAGGTATGTAGCTGATTGAAAACCTGGCGTTGAGTGATGGAAACTATTCGGAGGACTACGACCGTGCTCCAAGAGGAGCTGATCTTGAAGCCAACAAGAAGGAAATGAAGTCTCTCCATAAGAACATCGATAAGCTCACGCTTGCAATCCAAAAGCATGTACATTTTGTTGGAGAAGCTGCAAATGTCTTGGATGAGCTAGAGCAATGCCAAGAAGAAGAAGCTAATTGGGTAGCCGGTCAAAATAACTACAAACCTCAAGGTTACTCTCAAGGCTACCAAGGCAACAACAACTTGTCTTATAGAAGCACCAACGTTGAAAACCCAAAGGATCAGGTGTACCCTCCTCAACAAGCTAAACCGTTTGTGCCATTTAACAAAGGTTTTCAGCCGAGTGGTGGTTTTCAAGGTCAGCGACAAGGTAACTTTCAGGGTCAGCAGCAGCAGCAAGGAAACAAACCTTATACTCCTATGTACCCTCCAGGCTTTGTTCCTCAACAACAAATGTAGCCGCAACAAGTTGATCCTGTACAAGCCATGTTTCAGCAGTTGCTTCAAGGGCAAGCTTCCACAAACCAGAAGTTTGCCGAGATGAACAACCGCTTAGACTCCTCTCTCACTGATGTCTCTACTCAGATCACAACTCTAAACAACAAGATTAAGCACTTAGAGAAGGGTAAAGCAAGTACAAGTGGTCAAAGCAGTTTACCGGGAAAGTGTGAGAAAAATCACAAGGAATACGCCAATGCTATCACACTACGAAGTGGGAAAGAGCTTCCACCGAGGGTTGCACCTAAGGACAATGAGGACATTGTGGTTAATGAGGGGGAGGATAAGCCGTCGGCTGATGATGAGATCAACTTCCACAACGTGTGGATAGAGCGGCCAACAAAAGGGAAAGAAGCAGCTGTAAAGAAGCAAGCGGAGACAGCAACCGAGGAGAAGGATGAGTATATACCTCCACCTTATGTTCCTAAGCTTCCTTTTCCTGGTCGCTTCAAGAAACAGCTTATAGAGAAGCATAGGCTCTTGTTTGAGAAGCATGTAAAGGACGTAGAGATCAAGCTACCTCTTGTGGATTGCCTTGCCATGATGCCTAAATGTGCAAAATTTTTCAAAAACCCGCTTGCAAAGAAGAATAAGGAAAGCAAGGAAGTTGTGGTGCTTAGTGAAGAGTGTAGCGCCATTATACACAAGGAGATAGTCCCCAAGAAGTTGGGAGATCCAGGAAGCTTCACTATACCATGTGCTCTCGGTCCTTTAACATTTCAGAGCTGTTTATGCGATCTTGGTGCTAGTATAAATCTGATGCCCCATTCTATAGCAAAGAAGCTCGGTTTTACCCGGTTCAAAAACTGTAGAATCTCCTCGATTCTAGGAAGGTTGTGATGGAAAATGAAGGCGGCTGCCTTGAGATCGATCAGGAAATCGAGGAGATCTCTCGATCCAGAGATGAGAACGACTCAGACAGTCGATCCACTACTCGACCCCAACCAAATCGAGTAAGTGATCGACCTGAGAGCAGTCGATCCAGCAAAACAATCGATTGAAAGATCGAGGGAAGCCAACCAATCAGGTCAGAGATCGGGACGGAGACTCGATCTCCTGCTCGATCCCAATCAAATCCAGTAGGAGAATCGACTGAAGTTGCTCGATCAGGGCCAGAACGAGTGCAAGATCGATCGGCAGACTCGATCTCGGAGGGGACAACGGTTTAAGAAAGCAGTCTTTTGGGTCATGTCTCGGGTTCTAAGGAGGCTATTGAGGATGGGAACGTCAACAAGAGCCACGAGGAGGACTGGAGCGAGCTGCTAACCCCAAAGGTGGACCTTAGGGACCTCCCAAAAGGGCTAAGGTATGCTTTCTTAGGGCTTAATAAAACCTATCCTGTGATTGTGAATGAGAACTTAAGTGATCATGAGTTGCACTCACTCCTAAATGAGCTGAGAAAGTATAGGAAAGCCATTGGGTACTCTCTAAGTGACATCAAGGGCCTTTCACCAATGCTTTGCACTCATAGGCTTCACTTGGATAATGAGAACGCCTCTTCGATAAAACACCAAAGGCGTTTGAATCCTAATTTAAAAGAGGTTGGTAAGAAAGAGATTCTTAAGCTGTTAGAGGCTTACGTGATCTATCCCATAAGTGACAGCACGTGGGTTTCCCCTGTACACGTGGTGCCTAAGAAGAGAGGGATCACGGTCATTAAGAATGATAAAGATGAGCTTATACCTACTAGGACTATTAGAGGACATCGTATATGTATAGACTATAGGAAGCTTAATCTTGCTACTAGAAAGGATCATTTTCCTTTACCTTTTATTGATCAAATGCTAGAGAGGCTTGCTAATCATCCTTACTATTGCTTTCTCGATGGATATAGTGGTTTCTTTCAAATACCAATCCATCCAAACGATCAAGAGAAGACGACCTTTACATGCCCTTATGGCACCTTTGCGTATCGAAGGATGCCATTCGGGTTGTGTAACGCACCGGCTACGTTTCAGCAGTGTATGATGTCGATCTTCTCTGATCTAATATAAGAGATGGTAGAAGAGTTTATGGATGACTTCTCTGTATATGGTGCGTCTTTTTCTGCGTGTTTGTTGAATCTTTGCAAGGTACTAAAGCGTTGTGAAGAGACGAATCTTGTGCTTAACTAGAAGAAGTGTCACTTCATGGTGAAGGAAGGGATCGTGCTTGGCCACAAGATATCAGAGAAAGGGATAGAGGTTGATAAAGCCAAGGTTGCAGTCATGATGAGTCATGAGCCGTTGGTTAATGTCAAAGGGGTGAGGAATTTCCTAGGCCATGCTGGCTTCGACAGGCGCTTCATCAAGGATTTTTCCAAGATTGCACGCCTTCTCACAAGGATGTTGTGCAAGGAAGCTGACTTTGTGTTCGATGAGGATTGCCTTCATGCTTTCGTGACCATCAAGGAAGCCATAGTATCCGCGCCTATAGTGCAAGCACCGGACTGGACTCTACCGTTCGAGATAATGTGTGACGCGAGCGACTACGCCGTGGGGGCTGTTCTTGGTCAGAGGAAAGACAAGCGGCTGCACGTGATTTACTATGCTTCACGTACCTTGGATGACACGCAAGCCAGATACACTACGACTGAGAAGGAGTTGCTGGCAGTTGTATTCGCCTTTGAGAAGTTCAGGTCATACCTCGTAGGCTCCAAGGCCATCGTCTACACAGATCACGCGGCTCTGAGGTACATCTATTCCAAGAAAGACACTAAACCGAGACTCTTGAGATGGATCCTTTTGCTCCAAGAATTCGACATGGAAATCAAGGACAAGAAAGGGATAGAGAACGGCGTGGCAGATCACCTCTCTAGGATGAGAATCAATGAGTCTCTGCCCTTAGATGATTCGCTTCCAGAGGAACAACTCATGATGATCACTACAGCTGTTTGTGGGAGGCTAGAAGGGCAGTTTGAGGAAGTTTTGAGCTTCAAAGAAGAGGATCTTCCTTGGTACGCTGACATTGTGAACTTCTTGGCATGTGGAGAAGAGCCAACTCATCTTGATCATTACCACAAGAAGAAGTTTATGAGAGATGTTGCCTATTACTTTTGGGACGAGCCGTACTTATACAAGAGAGGGGTTGATAGCTTGTACAGAAGATGTGTCTCAAGAGATGAAGTTCAAGTCATTCTACTTCACTGTCATGGATCTTCTCACGGTGGACACTTTGCTTCTTTCAAAACCGCTACGAAGGTGTTACAAGCGGGTTTTTGGTGGCCGTCAATCTTCAAGGACGCTCACGAGTTTGTTAAGAGTTGTGAAGCATGTCAAAGAGCAGGAAACATCACGAAGAGGAACGAGATGCCTCAGGTTCCTATCTTTGAGGTAGACGTGTTTGACGCATGTGGCATAGATTTCATGGGACCTTTCCCTTCTTCCTATGGCCACAAGTTTATCCTAGTAGCGGTTGACTACGTTTCTAAATGGGTTGAGGCCATTGCTTCCCCTACAAACGACGCTAAGGTGGTAATCAAGCTCTTCAAGACCATCATATTCCCGCGGTTTGGAGTCCCTAAGTTTGTGATCAGCGACGGTGGCAGCCATTTCATCAACAAAGTGTTTGAAAACCTTCTAAGGAAGTACGGCGTGAAGCACAAGGTAGCTACACCTTACCATACTCAAACGAGTGGGCAAGTAGAGGTCTCTAACCGGCAGATCAAGGTTATACTCGAGCGAACAGTTGGTACTACTCGGAAGGATTGGGCAGCTAAGCTAGACAATGCTTTGTGGGCTTACCAGACCACTTTCAAAATGCCCATTGGTACTACTCCTTTCACTCTTCTCTACGGAAAAGGATGTCACCTCCCCGTTGAGCTGGAACATAGAGCATTGTGGGCAATGAAGCGGCTGAACTTTGATATAAAGACAGCTCAGGAGAAGCGCTTGATCCAGCTACATGAACTTGATGAGCTAAGACTGGACGCCTACGAAAGTGCTAGGATCTACAAGGAGCGTACTAAGGCGGCTCATGACAAGAAGCTGGTTCAGAAGGAGCTTAAGGAAGGCAGTTTGGTATTGCCCTACCACTCGAGGTTGAAGCTCTTTCCTGGAAAGCTGAAGTCAAGGTGGTGCGGACCGTTTGAGATCAATCAATGAGGTATTTCCCTATGGAGCCGTTACGTTGGTTGGCAAGAGTGGGAATGCATTCACAGTCAATAGAAATAGAGTGAAGCCATACATGGCCAGTGCATTCAACAAGGAGAGCACTTCAATGCTTCTCCAAGACCCACCATCTGCCTAAACCATGTAAAGTCTAGCTAAAGGCGTTTAAGAAAGCGCACTTGGGAGGCATTCCCATGTCTATCTTGTATATATTTTTGCTTTCTTTCTCTTTCAGTTTTATGTTTTTATCTTCTCAGTGTGTAGGAAAAGGTATAAGGGATTGCAGGCCATGATCTTAGATCCAAAAGGAGTAAGAAGGGGCGAATATAGGCTAGAGATCGAGTGCAAGATCGACTCATCCTGGCTCGATCTTTGCTAGATCGAGCTAGTGAATCGAGAGGAGTCAGTCGATCTAGACGAGATCGAGTAGACAAATCGAGTGGAACGGTCGATCATGAGAGGACAATTCGCCAATGCGTTCATCCTGAAAAACGAACGAGGTGTAGATCGACCATGTCACTCGATCCTTGAAAATAGATCGAGTAGTCTACTCGATCTGCCATTCGATCTCAGCCAAATCGACCCCCGAATCGATCAAGGAAATCAATGCAAGGAGTACAGCCTAGTTGACCAAAAGTCAAGGAACGAGAGAGTATAATCGATCTAAGACTCGATTCTAATCCAATCGAGTCACTGATCTATCAAACCTCTCGATCCAGCCAACATGGGCATGAGATCGAGTCCTAGATCGACCAAAAGGACTCGATCTCGTGCCGAGGTAACCAAAATTTTTCCCTCTCTTTTTAAATTTGAATGGTGGTCAAGACAAGCATCTTTGACCACGAAAGATGTGCCTTGACCACGCCTTGTGTCAGAAAACCGTTTTCCTTGCCCATGGTTTTAGATTTTCTTGGCCTTTATGTTCTCAACAACTTCACACTCTCTCATTTCTGTATTTGCGAATTCTAAATCGATAGAGAGTGCTATTTTTCTTCTCCTAAAGATCATTAGATTCTGTTTTCAATCCTGCAAAGGTATTTTCAGATATTTAATTAAAATCTTTTCTAAAATCCTTTAATAATCGCATGGTTGATTTAAGTTGATAGAGATTTTAACAAATTTTTAAAAAGTAGCTAGAGATCAGGAAATTATCTAGATTTAATCTCACCTCTAGATTTTATTTTCTTTTATCTAGTTACAATTTTTATAAATCTCCCAAAAATCTAGGGTATTAGTTGCGAATATTTCTCTCTACCTTGTGTTTTCTTTGTATTCGCCGCCTACTCTAACTCCCTCTTTCGAGAATCACCTTTCAGGCACCAATGGCACCTACGAGAACCAGAGAATAGGATACACAGAGAGAAGAAGAGCAACAAGTGGTTCAAGAGGAAGAAGCTCAACAAGTGAACGAGAGGATCCGTTGGACTAAGGAGGAAAAGTCAGCACAGAAAAGGCTAGAGAGGCTGCGCTTTGAGAGTACCAAGCTTGCGAGTAGAGACTTGTTGGCAAGAATGGGTCTTCTAAAAGATTTTGACTCTCTTCTCCAAAACATGGGGCTTGCATGCCTTTCAAGGATGGATTGCCCAACATATCCGCAAGTCACCTTGGATTTCCTCTCTACCTTGGCGTTTTCCTATGAGAATCCGAGCCTCCCTACTCCCTCACAAGGACATCCCACCTTCAAGGTCAAGAGGCGAGTTTATCACTATTCCATTGAAGAGCTTTGCCAAGGAAATGGACTCAACGCCGCGGCTAACCAAGTGGAGTTTCCCCCTCTCAAGAATGCCAGCATCATATGGCATGTGCTTTGTAATGAAGACTACAAGCCAAACACGGCCAAGATTAAGAAAGTGAGGAACCCCATCCTGCGGTATACTCTCAAGCTGCTAGCAAACACTTTCAGCGGGCGGTCCGTGTCTCCTACAGTGACAAAGACCGAGTTGCTTCCTTATCCAAGGGATCAAAAGGATATTGTGCAGCAGCGAAGAAGAGAACCATGATCTGCTGCAAGATGACCTTGGGAATGATGTTAACTACAGGTGTATTCTAGCATCCTCCTTGGTGAAGTACAAGGCATACACTCTGAGGTGCAAGGCCAATTCAGAATACATTGGAGGTTTGCTCAACGCTTCGAGCCTTGTGCGGATAGAGCATTCATGGACGAGACCTACATGCGCAATACAGATAGCTTGGGACCTACGCCAGCTTCAGGATTCTTTGCTTATCTGTTCTACAATGGCGAAAAGAAGAAGAGTGTGTGCATCTTACCCAACGTTGATGAGACACACTTGGATAGCATCGGTACAATCGAGATTTGCCCAACCCACGAAGAGTGCTACGCCCCAATTGGTGCAACCATAATGCCTATTCAGTCTGCACATGAGCAGTCAGAGTCACCACCCTCAGATGGCGCAATGCCAGCCAACTTTGAGCTTCCCAGGATGGACTTTGAGCCACGGTCCAAGGCGGAGAAGTTTCTTGCTTCGGTGGTGGAGGTGCAGCGAAAGATAACTAAGTGGCAAGGGAAGATGATCAAAAAGCTTGCCAAGAAAGTCAAGGCGCTTCAAGGGAGCTCATCCACGAAGTCTAAGGAGTCCATGAGTGTAGAGGTCAACCAGCCCGAGAAGAGGAGGAGATCGACTGGGGGCATTGTCATCCGTGAGCCACAAGGCAGCACGCAACAAGCACGTCACTCCGTCAATGGTTTCCCGACCGCGGATAAAGGCAAAGACATAGCACGATGCTCCTCTAGCAAGAGCAGTTTCACTAGAACATCCTCAAGTTCCAGCCGAATTTAGCTCCAAGGTACCAACAACCACCCTTTGTATATACCGCGCATGTTCTTTTAGTTTTCTTTGCTTGTGTTTGAACTCCTTTGAATTTTTTTGCCACCGAGATGGTGTCATTCAAGTTTGGGGGAGTATGTGGTGTGTTTAATGTGTTTTCTTTCTTCTTATTTTCTATTTGCATCCTTTGAGTCTTGCATTACATTTCATTGCATCAATGGCATAGGAAAGACCAAAACAAATTGGTAAAAGTTTTAAAAATGTTCAAAAAAATTCATGTAGTTGCATTCACTTTGTTAAACATTTTAGGATTGAGTCTAGAGTTTTTAAGCATCAAGGTTGTTTACATTTGCATAAGGGGTTAGAGTTTTCTTTAAAAGGTGTTTTAAGCTCATGAATTGTTTCAAAGCCCTAGTTAGTAGTTCTTTGATGCATTGCACACTCTTAGAAAGTAAGTTCTAACCATACTTGGATCATGTGTTTTGATTTTCGTGGGTTGACTTGAACATTCATGAACTGAACCTTGTCCTAATAAGTGAAAACCTTAATCTGAATTATAATTATCATACTTATGCATTTGAAAATGAACACATGGATCTTATACATATTTAGGCTCTCTTCCTCCTTTCACCACTCTTTTGTGAGCCTAAGCAGAACTCCCACCATAACCCTTGCCTCTCTTTCAAGCCAAATGTTCTTGTGTGACATCATTATGAGGCCTCTTTTCGGTTTGAACTTAGCATGAAGTGTTTGGTCTAGGCGACATGATTAGGCTCTCATTCGATTGCTAGCTTTGCATTTTGAAGCTGGTGCTAGGCTTAAGATTAGGTTCGGGGTTAATTGGGGTTGTTTGTTTTGCTTATTTGTTTACGGTTTCAAAAAGGTTTGGTGATTGAAGTGTTTGAAAAGGTTTTAAATGGAAGGCAATGTTTTCAAAAATAAAAAGCTCTAAGTGTATTTCAGAAGATAGCTCCCAATTATAAAGAAAAGAAAAAGAGCCTAAGTGCCAAATTAAAAAAAAAAAAAAAACAAAATAAAGAAGAGAAGAAAAGAATGAGTATGGAGCTATCAATAAGAAAAGTAAAAAGCTAAAAATATTTTCAGCCTTTCACTAGCCTAAAAGAGGAAAGATGTTTTTTGTTTTTATTTGGGTTTGAGCTTAAAAAGGGGAGTATCTAAGAGGGTGAGTGAGCTGAAAAGAAAAGAAATGAGAGGGGTTTTAGGATCATTGTTAGTGTACATGGGTAGATGAGAGTCTAATTATGTATGTATCAATTGTCTTTACCTTTAGCATTATGCATAAAGATCATAACCTTCTTGAGAGAAACCCTTTGCATTATAAAACCCTTTTAAATGAGATCATTCTATGCTCATAGCTTTTGCCCTTAGCCAAATGTGTTCTGCTTTAAAGTGCATAATTTTGATTCACGGTTTGATCATTAATGAATGTTAAAGGATAAGGTTCTTTGATTGTTTGGAATAAGAGAGCCATGATTTGAAAATTCTTTGTGTGATAAGTATGGCTAAGTTTTTTGGAGTATGAGTGTGTGCATTGCATTTTAGAATTAATAACTATGACCATTGAAATGATTCATTTGAAAAGCACCTTTACAAGAAGCTTAAACCCCCGTTTTTAAAACCTCTCTCCCTTCATGAATTTTGTTTGTTTGAGGGCAAGCAAAAGGCAAGTTTGGGGGAGTTGATATTGCTGCAAATTTCGTGTGTTTTGCATGTATATAAGATAGTTTTTCATGCATTTACCTTGCATATTAGTCACCTCAACCTTAAACCCTTGGTGGACTAGTCATTACACACGATTAAAACACATGAAAATGCAAAGGAAGAAAGGATAAACATCATTAAACTACTAAACAAGAAAGATTAAGAGAAATACTTAAGATTAAAAGCAAGATTAAGGTTTTACAAAATATGAAAAGCTCCAAAAACTAAACAATGGCGGTTTTTGCTTAAAAGATAGATAAAAAGATGAGGGAGACTAAACAAGAAGGAGACAATATGAATGGTTCTCCCTCGCTTCCAAAAATAGGGTAGACAAAAGGAAATGGTCCCATCACTAAAATCCAAAACGTGAGCTGTCCGGATAAGGTTCAGAGATCGACCTGAGTCGTCGATCTCTTACTCGATCTTCCGCATAGAACGTCTTCTTTTGCCCGATCGTTGGGTCGATTCAGTCGGGTGGATCGAGCGCTTCTATCGATCTTCTGGTCGATCCTCAAACGATCGAGTCATGACCTCGATCTGGCTTTCGTTCTTCCCGGGCTTAGTTTTCGTGTCCGTACTCACGTTCGATCACCTTGGTCGATCTTGACCTCGATCTTCTTCCTTGAAACGACCCGAGTGTCTCGATCATCTGGTCGATCTCGTCTAGATCGACCTGCCTAGCTCGATCTTCCCCTCGATCTCGGTTCCTTTGCTGCACGGCTGAGTTCTTCCAAGTATCCATAGGCTCCCTTTCGATCCTTAGCACATCCAAGCACCCTCCATAGCTCCAATGTATCCAAAACAACCTGAATATGATGCAAGAATGCAAGAAAAATGCAAAGTGTTCTAGGACCTAAAATGAGATAAATGGTGCAAACTAGCCTATTATGAAAGATGTGTGCATGAAAACTACTCTAAAGTATGCTAAATATGCGAAATATCTGAGTATATTAACTCCCCCAAACTTGCGTTTTGCTTGCCCTCGAGCAAACAAAATTCAAGCTAGGAAGTGAGGTTTAAAAATGGGAGCTCAAATTCCAAAAGTGTTTAAGCAAATGAATCAATCCAATGGTCCTAGTTCTCAATTCTAAAATCTAGTACACAAACTTCTACTCCAAAGAACTTAGCCATATTCATCACATATTGAATCTTAAATCATGACTCGCCTATTCCAAACAATCCAAGAATCCTAACCTTTAACATTCACTTAAGTTCAAACTGTGAATCATACTTATGCATTTAAAACCGAATACATTTGGCTAGGGACAAGGTTATGAGATAAAAATGATCTCATTCATGAGCGTACTCCAAGCAATGGTTTATCTTAAAAAGGGTTGAACTTATGCATAATGCTAAAGGTAAAAGGCAATGTATGCATACATGACTAGACTCTGATCTACCTAAATATACTAACAATGATCCTAATCCCTCTCTCATTTATTTTCTTTTTCAAGCTCACTAACCCTCTAGAGACTACCCAAATCAAACAAGGCAAGACGCCAAGCATAACCCACATAAACACCATCTTCAACCTTTCTTATAGCTAGTGGTATGGTCATATATATATTTTCAGCTCTTTTCTTTTCTTTTGATAGCTCTCTTCTCATAAATATATATATATATATATATATTTTTTTTACTTGGCCCTTAGACTCTTTTTTTATATAATTTTTTTTTCTTTTTGAGACCTATCTCCTTTTCTTTTAAACTCGAGCTTTTATTTAAAACAAATCAAGACCACCCACTTAAAACTATGTATCCCTTTTTATTCAAACTCCAAACACCAACTTCTTTTCTCAAACCCGAAACTAGTAAGCAAAATCAACAACACCCGTGAATTCCTACCCCAACCTTAGCTTCAATATGCAAAGCTAGCATCAATATGAGAGCCTAATCATGTCGCCCTAAACCTAACACTTTATGCCAAGTTCAACCAAAAATTTAAGACCTCACAATCTCACACACGAAATTTGGCTTGAAAGGAGGGTAAGAGTCAAGGTGAGGAGTTCTATTTAGGCTTACAAAAGAGTGGTGAAATGAATAAGAAAGCCTAAATATGTATATGTAATCCATGTATTCTTTTTCAAATGCACAAGTATGATAATTCAAAATTCATGTTAAGGTTTCACTTGATAGGAAAGGATTCAATTCATGTTTGTTTCAGTCTCAAGACAAGAAAATCAAGACAAATGATCCAAATATGGTTAGAACTTACTTTCAAAGATTGTATAAAGCATCAATGAACTACTAACTAGGGCCTTGAACCAATTCATGAGCTTAAAACACTTTACAAGGAAATTTTTTTATATCATCGCCCCCTATGCAAATGCAAGCAACCCAAATGATAAAAATTCTAGACTCAATCCTAAAATATTTGACAATGCAAATACAAGCTATATGATTTTTTTTTGAATGTTTTAAAAAAATTTCTGATTTTTTTTTTGTATTTTTCTATGCACTTAGATGGATGGATGAAGACTCAAGGATGTGAATACAAAATAAGATCTAAATAAAAACATGTCAAAGCACACATTCTCCCCCAAACTTGAATGACAACGTCTCGGTGTCAAACAAATTCAAGAGGAGACCAAAATCCATAAAGCAAAAATTCAAAATGCATGATATATACAAGGGTTTGAGTTTTGGTACCTTGGAGCTAGGCATGGCTGGAGCTTGAGGTTGCTCCGGTCCTCCTGCTCTTTCTTGGAGTGTCGTGAAGTATCCCCTTATCCTTGCTCCTGCTTGTGCCCTCGTGTAGAGAAAGATCTCCATCTTGATTACCATCTTGAGGCTCACGGATCTCCACTCCTCCGGTTGAGTTTCTCCTCATCGTTTCGCCCATTTGCTCAACCTCGTCACTCACAGTCGTCTCTGATGAGCTTCCTTGTTGAAGGTCTTTGATCTTCTTTGATAGCATCTTGATCATCTTGCTTTGCCTCTTGTTAACCTTGCGTTGAATCTCAACAACCGAGGCAAGGAATTTCTCAGCCTTTGTCTGTGGCTCATAGTCCAGCTTGGGGAGATAAAAGCTTGGAGGCATCTCAGCATCCGTCGGAGGGGATTTTGAGGGTGAACGAGTGAGTTGAGGTGGCACTGCCGTGTCTCCAAGAGGTGCAAAGTACTCTTCATCGCTTGGTAAGAACTCTATCGTGCCGATGCTTTGTAGGTGCGTTTCATCCCGATTGGGCAGAATGCAGACTTTCTTCTCATGGTTATGGTTGTAGAACAAGTAATCATAGAAGCCTGAAGCTGGAGTAGGTCCCAAGGAATCGGTGTGGCGCATGTAGATTTCATCCATGTACGCACGCTCCACACAAGGCTCAAAATCTGCAAGGGGCACTCCCGCTTGTATGAATAATGGCGTGAGGAAACCTCCTATTAGTGCAGAGCTTGCCTTACATCTCATTGCCCAAGCCTTGTATTTGACCAAGGAAGAAGCCAGGATTTAGTCGTAGTTGACGTCTTCTCCAAGCTCAACCTCCATTGGCTCCTCATCCTCCTCACCATCGCATACAATCTTCTTAATCCCTTGGAAAAGGAAGCATAGCTCATTCTTGGTCACTGTTGGGGCTGTGGATCTTCCACTGAATGTGTTGGCCAGCAGCTTGAGGGTATACCTTAGCACAGGATTTCGCACCTTCTTGATCTTGGCGGTATCGGCCTTGTAGTCTCCATCTCTAACCAAGTCCCATAGAGCATTCACGGATTTGAACCGTGGGAACTCCACATGCTTGGCTGCAGCATTGAGACCATAAGCTTGGCATAGCTCAGGGATGGAGAGGTGGTAGGCTTGTCTCCTGATCTTGAACGTGACATGACTCTTGGATGGAGTTTGGATGCTTGGATCTTCATATGAGAAGTCCAAGGTGAAGAGGAAATCAAGCGTGGCTTCGGGGTAAGTTGGGCAGTCCATCCATGATAGGCAAGCAAGGCGCATCCCCTGAGCAACTCATCAAACTCCTCCAACAAACCTAGCCTTTCCAAGAGATCCCTACTTGCAAACTTTGTAGGCTCAAACCGCAACCTCTCAAGCCTCTTCTTTGCTTTCTTCTCTTCCATACTCCACCTGACCCTTTCTTCAACCACATGCTGTGTTTCCTCCTGAGTTGCCAAATCTCTGCTTCTCTTCTTGGGTGCCATGTTACCTGAAACACAAGTTCTCAAAAAGAAAGTGAGGATAGGTGACGATTAAGAGACAAAGATATGGCAAAGAGAGAAAATCTCTAAATATAAGTCCTAGATTTTTGGGGATATTCTTAAATATATCAATAAATAGAAGAGGAAAATCTCTTGAGATAAGACTAAATCAAGAAAATTTCCCTAATACTTAGATATTTCTAAAAATCCATAGCAAATATCATTCAACCATTTCAACAAAAAGGAAATTTTTTTGAAAACTCAAATATGCAATTCAAGAAGTTCGAAAATACCTTTGAAATGGGATAATTATGAGATGCTATATGTCTTTCAAAACCGAACTCACACTCTCTCTCTTTATCTTTCTAAAAATCAGTTTGTATGCAATGAAAGAGAGAGTGTGGATGAAAGGTTTGATAAAGAAAAATCTTTTTGAACTTATGCATGCAAGGGTTTTCTGAAAAATGTGGTCAAGGCACAAAATTCATGGTCAAAGATGCTTGCCTTGACCAAAATTCAAATTCAAAATGAGAGGGAAGGAGAAAGAAGGGGGAAAATTTAAACCAACCTTGGCATGAGATCGAGTCAAACTGGTCGATGTTGACCTCGATCTCATGCCCATTTTGTCCGTGATTGAGAGGCTTGCTGGATTGGAGGCTCGATCTGATTTGAATCAAGCCTTAGATTGAGTCTCCTCCTCGTTTCAAGATTCCACGTGGTTGTGGCCATGCTCCTTAGATCGAGCTCCCTGATCGATTGCGAGGTCGTTTTGGCGGAGATCGAGTGAGCTGATCGATCCTGCCATCGATCTTAGTTCGAGGATCGAGTGAGACCAGTCGATCCACACCCCGTTTGTACTTCAAGCTAAACGTATGGGTGAGTCATCCTCTCGCAATCGACTGATTCACTCGATTGTCTACTCGATCTCATCTAGATCGAGTGACTTTACTCGAATTACTAGCTCGATCTAGTAAAGATTGAGCCAGGAAAGGTCGATCTTTCACTCGATCGTTTGCCTCTGCTTCTCCTTTCCTTGCCTTGTTAAATCCAAGATCATGATCCCTGGTTCCCATCTCCTTGTACCTACACACTTAAACTAAAAAGCATAAAAATGAAACAGAAATAAATCAAAAATATGTACAATGATAGTCATGGGATTGCCTCCCAAGTGCGCTTGTTTTAAGTCTCTAAGCTTGACTTTACTTGGTTAGGCTAGAAGGGGATCTTTGAGAAGCAACATGGTGCTCTCCTTGCTGCAAACACTTGCCATGTAGGGCTTGAATCTATGCCCATTCACTGTGAAACTCTCTCCACCCTTGCCAATCAAAGTTACTGCCCCATACGGTAGCACTTCTTTTATCTCAAACGGACCGCTCCATCTAGACTTGGGCTTTCCGGGAAACAACTTCAAACGTGAGTTGTAGAGCAGAACCAGACTTCCCTCTTTGAGCTCCTTAAGCGCCAACTTCTTGTCATGAACGGCTTTGGTCCTCTCTTTGTAGATCTTGGCGCTTTCATAAGCATCCAACCTCAATTCATCAAGCTCGTGAAGTTGCACTAGTCTTCTCTCTTGTGCCGTCTTGAGAGTGTAATTCACATGCTTCACAGCCCAAAGAGCTTTGTGCTCTAACTCCACAGGGAGGTGACAAGATTTACCATAGAGGAGGTTGAAAGGCGTGGTACCAATGGGAGTCTTGAAAGCCGTCCTATAAGCCCAAAGAGCGTCATCAAGCTTGCTTGCCCAATCTTTCCTAGTCACTCCCGCGGTTCTCTCTAGGATTGTCTTGATTTGCCTATTTGAAACCTCCACTTGGCCACTGGTTTGAGGGTGATAAGGCGTTGCCACCTTGCGTTTACCTCCATGCTTTCTCAAAAGACTCAAAAATCTTGTTGATGAAGTGGCTGCCTCCATCACTAATCACCACCTTAGGAACTCCAAACCTTGGAAAAATGATCGTCTTGAAAAGCTTGACCACCACTCTTGAATCATTAGTTGGTGAGGCTATGGCTTCCACCCACTAAGACACATAGTCTACTGCCACTAGGATGTACTTGTTGCCCTGTGATGATGGAAATGGACCCATAAAATCGATTCCCCAAGCGTCAAAGACTTCCACCTCAAAGATAGGTACTTGCGGCATCTCATTCGTCTTGGTTGTGTTCCCGGCCCTTTGGCAAGCTTCACATGATTTTATAAACTCATGTGCATCCTTGAAGAGTGTAGGCCACCAAAACCCAGCTTGGAGAACCTTTGTAGCTGTCTTGAATGATGCGAAGTGGCCACCATAAGTCATACCGTGGCAATGGAGAAGAATGTCTCTTGCTTCTTCTCTTGTGACATATCTTCGTTATAGGCTGTCCACACCCCTCTTGTATAGAAAAGGATCATCCTAAAAGTAGTGAGAGATGTCCCTCATGAATTTCTTCCTATGGTAATGGTCCAAGTGAGTAGGCTCCTCTTCACAAGCCAAATAGTTAACAATATCCGCGTACCATGGTAGATCTTCTTCCATTAGGCTCAAGACTTCTTTAAGCTTCTCCTCTAGCTTTGCACATACCACGGTGTTGACCATCATAAGATGCTCTTCAGGGAGTGAGTCATCCAAAGGCAATACATCATCCACCCTCATCCTTGAAAGATGATCCGCTACACCGTTCTCTATACCCTTCTTGTCCTTGATCTCCATGTCAAACTCTGGCAAGAGAAGGATCCATATTAAGAGTCTCGGTTTGGTGTCTTTCTTGGAGTATATATATCTCAAGGCAGCATAATCAGTATACAGAATGACCTTAGACCCCACCAAGTAAGACCTAAATTTCTCAAAAGCAAAGACCACGGCTAGAAGCTCTTTCTTGGTGGTTGCATACTTCACTTGCGTATCATCCAAGGTACGGTTTGCATAGTAGATCACATGTAGCTTCTTGACCTTCATCTGACCGAAGACAGCACCCACAGCGTAGTCACTTGCGTCGCACATAATCTCAAAGGGCAAATCCCTATCGGAGCTTGAACTATAGGCGCGGTGACCAAGGCTTTTTTGATGGTCTTAAAGGCTTGTAGGCATTCTTCATCAAAGATGAACTCGGTTTCCTTGCACAGTAGCATTGTAAAAGGACGTGCTATCTTGGAGAAATCCTTGATAAACCTCCTGTAGAAGCCAGCATGCCCCAAGAAACTCTTAATCCCTTTCACGTTAACCGGCGGCTCTAAACTTGTCATAACCTCTATCTTGGCCTTGTCAACCACAATCCCACACTCAGAAATTTTGTGCCCAAGCACAATGCCTTCTCTCACCATAAAGTGACACTTTTCCCAGTTTAGCACCAAGTTTGTCTCCTCACATCTCTTGAGAACCCTGCAAAGATTTGACAAACAACCACCAAATGAAGCACCATACACAGAAAAATCATCCATGAATACCCCTACCATTTCCTCTATAAGGTCAGAGAAAATAGACATCATATACCTTTGGAAGGTTGCTGGTGAATTACATAACCCAAATGGCATCCTTCGATATTCAAAGGTACCATAAGGGCATTTGAAAGTGGCTTTCTCTTGGTCATTAGGGTGAATGGGTATTTGAAAGAAACCGCTATAGCCATCTAGAAAACAGTAGTAAGGATGATTGGCTAATCTCTCTAGCATTTGGTCAATGAAGGGAAGAGGGAAATGATCTTTCCTAGTGGCTGAGTTGAGTTTCCTATAGTCAATACACATTCTATGTCCGGTTATTGTTCTAGTAGGAATTAACTCATCTTTTTCATTTTTTATAACCGTGATACCCCCTTTCTTTGGCACCACATGGACCGGAGAGACTCACGTTCTATCACAGATAGGGTATATCATGTCTGCCTCTAAGAGTTTTAAGATTTCTTTCTTAACTACTTCTTTCAAATTCGGGTTCAAACTTCTTTGATGCTCTATTCATTGTCTAAATTAATCCTATGAGTACAAAGCATTGGTGAACGGCCCTTGATGTCACTGAGAGAGTACCCAATGGCCTTTCTATACTTCCTCAGTTCCCTCAGCAGTGAGTCTAACTCATCATCATTTAAATCTTCATTCACAATGACAGGATATGTATCATTTGGTTCTAAGAAAGCGTACCTTAGCCCATTTGGAAGCTGCTTTAGGTCCACCTTTGGGGCTAGCAGCTCACTCCAGTCTTCTTCTTGGCTTGTGTTGAGGTTGCTGTCCTCATTCGCCCCTTTTGAACCCGAGTCATGAGCTCTTAAGCTACCTTCTTGGACCGTTCCTACCGCAGAGATCGAGCCAGTCAGGCGATCGCTCCCTCGTTCTAGGCTGGATCGAGTGCACTCCCTCGATTCACTTGCTCGTTTGGAAATGGATCGAGCAGGAGATCGATTCACGAGGTCGTTCTCTGAACAGATCGGGTTGTTTCGGTTGATCGTCTCATCGATCTCTTTTCTGGATCGAGAAATCTAGTCGATCTCCAGGTCGATTTCTAGGCACTGGCCTTCATCTTCTTTCACAACCTTGCGAGAATCAAGGATGCGTACATATTCATGGGTCTGTTCACTCAAGAAACCATACTCCCCACACTCCTTTGTCAAAGGAAGCTGTAGATGATCCTCTTGTGCCAATTCCTCAAGCAACTCATCGGCCAATGCATCCAAAGTTTCTATGTAGAACGCTTGTCCACCAATCGTCGGCTTCTTCAAGACTTCGTTGATGTCAAAGTTCAGCTTGATGTCTTTGCCCAGGTGCAGAGAAATCTTGCCATTCTTCACGTCTATGATGGCCCCAACAGTTGCTTGAAAGTGTCTACCAAGGATTAGAGGGTCTCTTGGTTCCTCATCCATTTCTAGAACTACAAAATCTGTTGGCACATTCACGTTGGAAATCCTCACGGGTAGGTCTTCAAGCATGCCTACAGGGAGCCTTATACTTCGATCAGCCAGGATGAGTGAGATTCTGCACTCCTTAAACTTGGTAAAGCCTAGCCTTTTGGCAATGGAGTGAGGCATAAGGTTAACGCTTGCCCCTAGATCACACAAGCAACTTTCAAACTTCAAAGGGCCTAGTGCACAAGGGATAGTGAATGACCCCGGATCTCCTAGCTTCTTTGGAGCTATCTCCTTGTGGATGATTGCACTGCATTCTTGACTCAATACCAAGACCTCTTCACTCTCTTTATCTTTCTTAGCAAGAGTGTCTTTCAAAAACTTGGTGTATTTTGGCACCATAGCCAAACAATCAAGCAACGACAGCTTTATCTCAACGTCCTTCAAGTGTTTCTCAAACAGGGCTCTATGCTTCTCAACCAACTGCTTCTTGAAACATCCAGGGAAGGGGAGCTTTGGTTTGTAAGGTGGTGGCACGAAAAATTCTTTCTCTTCGCTAACTTCCCCCACTTTTTTCTCCAAAACCGCTTCTTTGCCTTTCTTTGGCCTTGCAATGTAGACATTTTCAAAAGTGATCTCTTGATCATTTGAGAGATTACTCTGGCGAATCTTGTTGTTCATGTTGGTGATTTGTGTAGATACCTCAGTAAGAGAAGAGTCCAGCCTATTGCCTTGATATCTTTTAACATAGCCCTGTGGATTAGTATAGTCTTGGCCTCCTACCCAATTCGCTTCATCTTGGTTCTGCTCCAACTCATCTAGAACATCCGTAGCCTCTCCCACAAAGTGTACATGCTTTTGATTTGCAAGTACCAACTTGTCAATCTTTTCATGGAGTGATTTCAGCTCCTTCTTGTGTGCCTCAATGTCAGTGCCTCTTGGTGCTCTATCATAGTCCTCATTGTAGTTGCCATCACTCAAAGTAAGGTTCTCAATAAGCTCCATTCCCTCTTCTACATCTTGGCCAAGAAAATTGCCTTTACTCGCCGTGTCTAGATCTCCTCAGTGAAACCATGATGAGAAAATGCAATTGTGTAATCCTTGAACCGCTCCATTGCTCCACTAAAGGTCTGATTTTCCCTTTGTGTAAAACCGCTAATCTCACTCCTTAGGCGAGCTGTCCTTGTACTTGAGAAGAACTTGGACAGAAATGCCTTCTTGCAATCATCCCATGAGGTTATAGTCTCTTGAGGTAAGGTCTTCTCCCAATGTCTTGCTTTATCCCCAAGTGAAAAAGGGAAAAGCCTAAGCTTGAAACTATCCTCCGAGATCCCATTGATCTTGATCATGACGCACACTTGCTCGAAGTTGTCTAAATGCTCCAAAGGATCCTCCATAGCAAGTCCGTGGAACTTGTTGTTCTGCACCATTGAGATAAAGCCTGGCTTGATCTCAAAGTTGTTGTTTTGCACCGGTGGTGGAGTGATGCCAAAACGATTGTGATGAGTGTTTGGTGCATCACCCGCACCAATGATCCTTGGTTGCCTTGGGGCGTGGTTGGGGTTTCCATTACCCCTACCAACAGCTTGGTCTAGCTCAGCCATAACCTCAAAATCAACAATACCCGGTTGCACTATCTCCTCAAAGTCTTGTGCTTGTTCTCTTGCCCTTCTTAACCTTGCACTTCCAAGTAGATGAATGTTGTCAAGAGGTTGTAGTAGGTTGTTGTCACCTCTAGACCTCAGATTCATGCACCTGAGAATACAAGTAGGAAGGTAGATAGATTAGTAACCAAAGTAAAAATAAAGACTTAGTCTCTACTAAGTTCCAAATCCTAATACTTTCAAACTAAGACCAAGTTGGCAACGGCGCCATTTGATAAATAGGATGTTAACAGCTAGTTTGATTAAACCTTAAGAGGTTTTATTGTTGTAGTATAGTGCTTTAGGTGTCAATCCAAATCAGGTTGATGAAAGATACTAGGAATGCAAGAGCTTTGTAAATCTAAGTGAAATCCGGATAGTTTGAGGAGAAAATCTTTAAAAACTAAATGCAATTACTAAATGACCACGAAAAATATTTTTAAATCCCCACTGATGGGTTAAACAACTAGCAGATGACTTCTAAGAATTTAAAATGTAAAACTACTGGTTTTTGAAATTCGAAAACTAAAAGCAGATAAACAGGGAAAGTTCTAATAACCTAGGAAATGATTTTTAAGACAAAAGATTCAAACTTTAAAACTAGGAAATGATGACCTTAAGATTTCAAACGCTAAAAGTAGATTTAAGGTTGAGGATCATGCTTAAGGAGGTTCAAGATTCAAGCTTTGGGTTTTGAAAACATAGATCTACACGTTTTAGTGCTATCTCTAGGCCTTGAGAAGCTAAAGCTAGATTTATCCATGGTGTTTGGTATAAATCCTTTCCTCAACCTTTCCTCCTAACCCATGGCGTGTGGTGAAAAGAAAGGGTGAAGAACATGAAGCATAAATCTCAAAAATGACCTAACTAGCTCCCTAAGCATCCATGGCGTTTGGGAAAGGATGAGCTAGTCTCTTGGATTGGGTTTTAAGGGATCTCCTAAATCCTGCTAAGGTAAGGAAATCCCTGAGATCAAAGAGATCTTTCTCAAGAGTCTCTAGGCATTAAAACCCCCAAATCCAAGAACAGATTAAGTTAAAAGCAAGAAACAATCAAGCTTAAACCCCTTAGAACCCTTGTAGTCACCTCAACCTTAAACCCTTGGTGGACTACTCACTTTACATGATTAAAACATATGAAAATGCAAAGGAAGAAAGGATAAACATGATTAAACTACTAAACAAGATAGATTAAGAGAAATACTTAAGATTAAAAGCAAGATTAAGGTTTTACAAACTCAATGGAGTGAGTAAAGATGGATTCAAACTCAGGTTATTTCCTTTTTCTCTTGGAGATAAAGCACACCAATGGGAGAAGAACCTGCCCCAAGGGAGTATCACCAGCTGGGATGAGTGCAAGAAAGCTTTTCTAGCAAAGTTCTTCTCCATTACAAGAAATGCAAGAATAAGGAATGAGATTTCAGGGTTTGCACAGAGGAACAATGAAAGCTTTGGTGAAGCTTGGGAGAGATTCAAGGGCTACACACTGCAATTCCCTCATCATGGCTTCTCACAAGCCTCTTTGCTCTCCACTCTCTACAAAGGAGCCTTGCCTAAGATATGAATTCTTTTGGACACTGCCTTCAATGGGAACTTCCTATCAAAAGATGTGGATGAAGGCTTGGAGCTGGTAGAGAATTTAGCGCAGTCTGATGGAAACTACAATGAGGAATTTGACAGAGCTCCAAGAAGTGCAAAGGATGAGTTATAGGCTAGCAGGAAGGAAATCAAATCTTTAGATGAGAAGCTGGATTTGTTGCTAAGGGAGAAGAAAGAGGTCAACTTTGTGGGAGACATGGTTCAGCTTGATGATCAAGAGCAATGCCAAGTTGAAGAGATGAACTACTTGGGCAATCAAGGTGGATACAACAGCTATGGGAACTACAGACCAAATCCCAACTTGTCTTACAGGAGCAACAATGTTGCTAACCCACAGGATCAGGTTTACCCTCAACAGCAACAGCAAGCTGCCCCAAGATCTTTTGTTCCCTACAACAATCAAGGTTTTCAGCAAAGGAACAATAACTATCAGCCTAGAGCGCCATACAACCCTCCAGGATTCAATGCCCAAGCTCAAGGACAAGCTTCCTCCAGCTCTCAAGACACTGAACTCAAGACTGTCATGCAACAAATGATAAACACTTAAGTCACCACAACCTTGGAAATGAACAATAAGTTTGCCAAGGTCCACAACAAAATTGATTCAGTACATGTAGAGCTCACCAACAAGTTTGAAGGGTTGGCTGCAAGAGTCAAAACACTGAAGAACAACAATGCATAGCTGGTCCCAAGCCTCAAGGACACTCTCTTGGAAAACCAGAAGCTACCCCAAAGGAGTTCTGCAATGCCATAGTCATAGAAGAAGAGAGCTTCTCAGCTGAAGAGGAGGCAATCATTGAAGAGTTCCTCTACTTGTTCACTGAGGACACTAGACCTCAATGTGGTGGGGGGGGGGGGGAAAGAGTCCTTAGAATTTGAAACTGACCAAGGAGCTGTAGAAGAAGAACTCTTTGGAGATGGGGAAAACTCAGAAGAAGAAGAGTGGTGGGCGCCACATGAAGTTGTTGATAACACAAAGGACTACGTGATTGAAGTTTGTGATGATAAAGACAAGGCTCAATCTGCTATCCTTCCTGTTTACTGATAACTAGGATTTTAACAGCTAGTATGATCAAACCTAAAGCGGTTTTATTGTTGTAGTGTAGTGCTTTAGGTGTCAATCCAAATCAGGTTGATGAAAGATACTAGGAATGCAAGAGCTTTGTAAATCTAAGTGAAATCCGGAGGATTTGAGGAGAAAATTTCTAAAATTTAAATGCAGCTACTAAATGACCACGGAACTTATTTTAAAATCTCCACTGATGGGTGAAACAACTAGCAGATGACTTCTAAGAATTTAAAATGCAAAACTACTGGTTTTTAAAATTCGAAAACTAAAAGCAGATAAACAGGGAAAGTTCTAACAAGCTAGGAAATGATTTTTAAGACAAAAGATTCAAACTTTAAAACTAGGAAATCATGACCTTAAGATTTCAAAGGCTAAAATTAGATTCAAGGTTGAGGATCATGCTTAAGGAGGTTCAAGATTCAAGCTTTGGGTTTTGAAAACATAGATCTACATATTTAGTGTTATCTCTAGGCCTTGAGAAGCTAAAGCTAGATTTATCCATGGTGTTTGGTATAAATCATTTCCTGAACCTTTCCTCCTAACCCATGGCGTGTGGTGGAAAGAAAGGGTGAAGAACATGAAGCATAAATCTCAAAAATGACCTAACTAGCTCCCTAAGCATCCATGGCATTTGGGAAAGGATGAGCTAGTCCCTTGGATTAGGTTTTAAGGGATCTCCTGAATCCTTGTAAGGTAAGGAAATCCCTGAGATCAAAGAGATCTTTCTCAAGAGTCTCTAGGAATTAAAACCCCCAAATCCAAGAAGAGATTAAGTTAAAAACAAGAAAGACCCAAGCTTAAACCCCTTAGAACCCTCTTAGTCACCTCAACCTGAAACCCTTAGTGGACTACTAACTACACATGATTAAAACAAATGAAAATGCTAAATATACAAAATATATGAGTATATCATTTACCAACCAACCATCCCTTTTCCAGGAAGATTCAAGGAACAGCTAATGCAGAAGTATGAGACTCTCTATGCTGCTCAAATGGAATTAAGGGGTTTGGATGGCCAAGAGGAGCTTGAGAAGCTAAGGGTAAAAGCTGGAGCATCAGAGGTTAAGGAGCTTACTATCAAGAAACTTGGAGATCCCGAATGTTTTACTCTCCCATGTGAGCTTAAAGGGCAGACTTTCAAAAGCTGTCTTTGTGATCTTGGAGCAAGTATCAACCTTCTCCCATCCTCTACTGGTAAAGCTCTTGGCTACACTCAACTTCAAGAGAGTAATGTGTCCCTTACTATAGCTGATGGGACAGTGAAGAGACCACTAGGGAGTCTCAAGGATGTACCAATGATGATTGAAGGGGTAACCATCCCCACTGATTTCTTGGTTCTTGATGTGGAAGGCCATATAAATAATGCCATCATTCTAGGAAGACCTTTCTTAGCCTCAGCTGGAGCATTGTTTGATGCCAAGGAATGCACAATAGAGCTGAGACTGACCAGGAAGAAGGTTCTAAAGTTTGAATGCAAGGGGAATAAGCTGGAGAATGAGCAAGCTTTCTCAATGGACATCAAGAAGTTGAAGCAGCTTGGTAAACATTGGCCAGAGTTTGAAGGCAATGTTGTGGAGAGTTTTGATGGTTGCTGCTTAACCAAGATGTTTGCTGATACCACTGAAGATGAGGTCCTCATAGTGGGAGTTTCTGATTACATGAATGAAGTTCTATTGGATGACAAGGAAGATGGGGTTGTCTTGAAGCCCTTTGTTTCTAGGAATGGTGAAGTCCACTACAAGATGAAGGGGAGGAACAAACCAAAACCCTTTGCAACACCAAGGAGTTTCACGACTCCTTCTCACCAACTCCACTAGAGAGGTAAGCAAAGTCAAGCTTAGTGACTTTAAACAAGCACACTTGGGAGGTAGTCCCATGGTATCATTTTGTATATATTATGCTTTCTAGTTTCTCTTTTATGCTTTGTTATTGTGTATAGAAACGGGAGTTCGAATTGGGGGTTGAGAAAGTCTATAAGGGACAAAGAAAAGGTGCTCTCTGGCTGATATCGATTAAGTGTAACGGTCATGACGAGACCGATACATACATTTCGGTCATGAGTATCGACCATTTGTGATCGATATCAGTGGGGCCGGATTGCACCAGCGAACATATCGATCACTTTGAAGGAATTCTGAAAGTAAGATCAATTTTGGTCATTCATATCGATCACACACTGATCGTTATAAACCCGCCGGATTAATTTCGGTCAAGTGTAATGATCAAAAGGAGACCGATATGATTCTCAGGAACGTATCGATCATCTGTAATGATCAAGCACTGATCGTTATAAACCCAGCGGATTAATTTCGGTCAAGTGTAACGATCAAGTGATGGCCGATATGCTCTCCAGGAAGATATCAATCACCAGTATCGATCACTTGTGATCGATACAGACCTTTCGGTCAGTTGTAATGTTCATTTGTGATCGATACCCGCCCGAGGTAAGTACTTCATTTTTCAAAAAAATTTCCCTCCATTGGTTTGGAGCCAAGGAGGTTTAAATTTAAACAATGGATTCTTCCTGACCACTTTCAGAGCTCCTGAGCACTTTTGTTCTTGTGCCCCACTCTTTTTATTACTTTGGTTCCCTCACCAACCATTGATTCCTTTGGTTCCCCCTTCTCCACTCTATTTAAACCAACAATCTCCTTCACTTCTCTTCACACTTCAGTTCACTACTTCTCTCACCTAAAGTACAAAATTCTTAGTTCTCTCTCTCTTTTATTTGCTTTCTATAAGTGCTCAGAAGCTTCACTAAAGTTTGCTTCCTCAACTATCCACTCTTTGCTCTTAATCAATGCATGTGTTTAAAATCGCTTAGTCTATGTTTTTAAGAGCAAGTTTTGATTAATTTTAAGTGTTGTGCTTTGGTTTTGCATTGTGGATTTGTTTAAAATAAGCAAGTTAGATGTTTAAGCTTTGTTTACTGTTCATACATCTCATTGCTTGCTTGTTTACTATCACTTTCCATGATCATCATCTCGTTTGCTTAAGAACCACTTTGCTAGATTCACATGCATAACTGTTTTATTTTTATGAACTCTAGCTTATCTAAACTGTTAGCTTTTGAATTCCTCTTGCTTTCTGGGAGTTTAATCTTGTTGTTAGGACTTGTTAAGCTTAACTTAGCCTAGAGAGTTTTCTTTTTATAGCTTTCAGTTATTTGGTTTTTCAGCTTTTGTTCTTTCACTTATCTTATCTTCAAGCTTTGTTTTTGAAGGTACCATGGGAAGGACAAACATAGCTGCTGGGAAAAAGGGAAAGGCACATCAGAAGGAAGCACCCACTTCACCAAGAGCAAGCAGAGACAAGGGAAAAGGTGCTGCAGCTGAGCAATCATCCAAGGCGGCTGGAAAAAGACCAGTTGGAGATAGAGGCGCCAAGCAGAATGAAATGGACAGAACTGTGGAGGAAGAAGTCCGCTGCCATAAGCCAAGTGCTAGGGCGCTCATGGAGGCTTTCAACCAATGCACCTTCAAGCCAACAAAATACCATGGTGTTAGTAAAATGAAAGCACTAGGGATCTACATGGACTGCAAGACAGTGTTTGAGAATATTGAACTTGAAAGCTTCATGACAACACCACTCCCATCATACCAATAACTTACTTACCAGTTTCTCTCCACTCTCCAAGTGGTCTAGTATGAGGACAGTAAGCTCTCTAATGGAGATGGGTGGTTCTCTTTCAAGATTGGCAAGCAGAAGTTCACCTCCACCTTCCTGGCCATCGCTGAAGCTCTTAATCTAAGGTCCTACACCAACAAGCGGAGCAGTTTCTACATTTCCGTGAAGCAGCACGCCCTGCTGTGGGACGCTATTGGGGCTGGGCCATACATTGCTGGAACAACAAGGAATCAGCACCTGAGACACCCTGCCGTGAGATATGCCCACAAAGCACTTGCAAACACACTCTTTGCAAGGAAGGAGACCACATATCTCATAAGCAAGGAGATGGACCTGATATACACAGGGGTGTATGATATTGTGGGTACCAGCACAGATGGAAGACCTCTCAAGGCGCCGAAAAAATATGCATGCTATGTGTCTATGCTGATGACACAGCTCTATTCCTACCAGAGCTGGGTTCTGAATAAGGTGAAACAAGGGAGAAGCCCACAGATCCACATTGGGGGAATTGTGACAGCAGTTCTTCTGGCCAGTGGAGTGAACCTTGAGGGATATGAAGATGATGCTCCTGAGCCACAATGGATTGATATAGCTTATCTCAGGAGAAGCCGCTTCCTTGAAAGAAGCATTGGTGGAAAGCATGTATACAACTTCATCAAGGACTTCAGCACACCAGCAAAAGTCCTTCTCCATAATCCAAGGCTTACCTCCTTCACTAGAAGGAGCAACATCAGCTTCAGGCAAAGTGAAGAGGAGTTCTACAAAGGCGGCCCTGTTCTTGAAGAGAGAGAAGAAGACAGTGAGGAAGGAAACACTGAAGAGATTGAAGAATAAGATCGCCAAGAAGATGCTGCTGCTGGCGCTGAAGGCCAGGGAGAAACCCATGAAGAAGATGAGCTTGAAGAAGGTGCATAAGAAGTCCTAGAAGATGCTTCAGCTAGAGCTGAAAACCAAGGGGAAGCACAAGAAGAAGAAGTTGACTTTGATGAAGAAGAAGTGTTGAGCTACAGTTCAAGGCAGTTCCACTTCAAACCTTATGGAGGACCAAGCCAAGGAAGCTCTTTGAAGTCTGCTCATGAACACATCAACACTTTCCAGAAATGGTGTAAATTGCAAGACAAAGCCATTAAGAGTTTGGTGAAAATGGTTAAAGGGAAGTTCAAGAAGAACAAAGCTACATCAGCAAGAACTTCCCATCAGAGCCACACTCATGAGCACACTTCTCGTCAGGAAGAGCCTGAGCCACAAGCTGACCTAACTGAAGAAGAGGAGGCTGTTTGGAACCCCCATGGAAGACATTCCTTTCATGCACAGCCAAATGATCAATGGGGGACATGGGCACAACCAAGGGCTTCATCATATGAGCCAAGTACCCATGTTCATCAGCTTGGGAACCAACTCCCATTCCCTCTGAAGTTCAAGAATCATGGCAATGGGGTACAAAAGGGAACTCTTCTCAACCAGAGCAGTTATGGTCAAGTTGGGTTCAACCACCACAAGAAGCAGCAGCATCTACAAAGGTTTATGAGAGGAGGAACAAGAGGAGGGCTAGCAAGTCTCCCCAGACCTCTGGATCATCCCACCACTGCTACCACATCCTCTCCATTGTCTATACCATTGCATCTTTTTCAGTTTTGTATTATATTTTGTTGCTTCTCTCTCTCATTGCTTTCATTATACAATAGACTCTGTAATTTAAGTGTGGGAAGAGATTTGGGGTTTGACTTTGTGTTTTGTTTTCTTAGTTTTTCATTCTCTTTCACTTTGAGTCTCATGCATATCATGCATTCATATAAGGCATAGAAAAACAAAAAAAATCGAAACATTTGAAAAATTTTGCATTTTTGCAAACTAAAAAGAAAGCATATAATTGCACATCATTCTCTTAAGATTGAGTCTAGTGTTGACATATAGGTTGCATTGCATTTGCATAGGGAATTATGATGAACTTTCCTTGTAAAGTGTTTAGAGTTTAGAGTTGATTTCAGTGTTTAAGTGGCTAGTTGTTTGATGAATCATAAGATTGCTAGAAGTCAAGGCTGAACCATGCTTAGATTTCTAGATTTGGTCTTCTCATCTCATTATGAAAGCATTTGTTCTCTGAAAATCAACTCTATCAACTTGAACTTTAATTTGGACTGTTAATTATCATGTCTTATGCATTGAAAAGTGAATTCATGGCTACCATATACATATTTGGATCATCTTTTTCCTTTCTACCACTTTTGTTGATCCAAGTAGCTGATCCTCATACTTATGGGACAGTTAATCCTCACCCTTAACCAAAACCTCTTTTTGAGCCTAAACACTATTGTGAGAGCTGTGAGGCCTTTGATCATCATTTTCGATTTTGTCTTGGCAAAAAGTGTTAGGAATAAGGCTGGCAATAATAAGCTCTCTTGTAGATATCAGCTTGCATCTTGAGCTTGATTCTAGGATAGGAGTTTTGGGGTTGAAAGGGTAGTGTAACTGGTTTGAACTTCATTTATATATGTTTTGAAAGAAAGGGAAAAGATCTGAAATGGTAGAAAAAGGGAAACAGTCTAGAGTTGTTGTTAAGTAAAGGGAGATAAAAGCTCTAAGTGTAAAGAAGAAAGACGCCAGCAACAAAGCTCATAAAGGTCAAAAGAAGAAAAATCAGACCAAGAGCAATCCACCAAAGGTGATGAAAGTGCCAATGCAACAAAGAAGAGCAAGTCCCAACCAAAAAAAAGCAGCCACACAAGCAAAAGGAAGAAGTTTCCCCAACCATGAAGAAGGGTAAAGGGTAGAGTTTAGGAAAGGGTAGACTTAGGGGTTCACTTTTGGGTTTAGAAGTGCTTAGGATTCATCTTTGGGTAGAAGGGAGCTTTGATTTGCATGCATAAGTGTGCTTTTACCTTTAGCATTTTGCCTAAGATGAAATCCTTTTTCATTGAGTGATCCCTTATATTTAATAACCCTTTGCTAAAATGAGATCATTTTTATCTCATAACCTTAACCTTTGAACCAAATGTCTTCACTTGATTTGCATAAGCATGATCCATGGTTCTGATCTTAATTGAATGTTAAAGAGTTGGTTGATTTGAGCATTTGCCTCGGTTGAGATTTGAGATCATTTTGAAACATGATGAGCATGGCTAGGTACGTTAAAGTATAGCTGATTATGTTTGCATCCTACAACTAGGCACTTAAGCATTGACACCATATATATACCTTTGCACTTTTCGAATCTGAATGCCCACCTTCAAACCTCACTCTCTTATTTGTTCTTATTTGCTTGAGGACAAACAAAAGGCAAGTATGGCAGTGTTGATATCTCTTGTATTTACACCATTTAGGCCTGCATTTAGTACATGTTTTGGTTCTCTTTTGCAAGTTTTCCTTAGTTTTTGTCCCATTTTCTTCTCCTTTTAGACTTAGGTTGCATTTAGGATATAGTTTGCATTTTTTCTGGCATTATGGATGTTTTTAGGTGCTTATGGAGTTAAAAGGAGCTTGGAGGAGCTTTGAGGATGATCGAGTAATATACTCATATATTTCGCATATTCAGCATGCATTTAGAGTAGTTTTTCATCCATTCATCTTACATTTTAGGCTAGTTTGCACCATTTGTCTCATTTTTGGTCCTAAGTGCATTTTGCATTAGCATTTGCATATTTCTTGCATTCTTGCATCATAGTCAGGTTGTTTTGGACACACTGGAGCTGTGGAGGTTTCGTGGACATGCTAAGGATCGAAGAGGAGCCTGTGGATACTTGGAAGAACTCAGCCATTCAGCGAAGGGACCGAGATCGAGAGAAGGATCGAGCTAGGCAGGTCGAGCTGGATGAGATCGACCAGAAGATCGAGTGACTCAAGTCGTTTCAAGAAGGAGGATCGAGACCTAGATCGACCAAGGTGATCAATCGTGAGTACGGACGTGGACTAAGCCATGGGGAATGAGAGCCAGATCGAGATCCACAACTCGATCATTCGAGAATTGACCCAAAGATCGAGCAAAGGAGGACGATCCATGAAGAAGACCGAGTGATCTGATCGACTACTCAGCTCGATCTCTACACCTTATCCGGCCAGCTCACTTTTGGCGTGTAGTGATATGACCATTTTCTTTGTTTGGCTATTTTAGGCAAATGAACCTGAACCATTCATTTTGTCTTGGACCATTTGGATATTTTCTTATGCTCTTTTAGGCTTTTTGCCATTGTTACTGTTTTCCAAGCTTTTCATGTTTTGAACCTTTAAATCTTTGCTTAATCTAAGTATTTTCTTTAATCGCTCTTGCTTAATCATGTTTAGTTTTCTTTGCTTTGCATTTCCATCGGTTTTAATCATGTGTAGTGAGTAGATTTTCTTGGGTTTAAGGTTGGGGCAATTTAAGGGGTTTAAGGGTTTAAGCTTTGGTCCTTTTCTTGTTCTTAATGTATTCTCTTCTTGGATTTGGGGTCTTAATGCTTAGAGAGTCTTGGGAAAGATCTCTATGATCCTAGGGCTTTTCTTACCTTGACCGGATTCAGAAATCCCTTAAAGCCAACTCCAAGAGACTAGCTCATCCTTTCCCAAACACCATGGATGCTTAGGGAGCTAGTTGAGTCAATATTTGAGATCCTTGCTTAATGTTCTTTGACCCATCTTTCCACTATACGCCATAGGTTAGGAGAAGGGTTGAGGAAAGGATCTATACCATACGCCATGGATAGATCTCTTTCAGCTTCTCAAGGCTTAGAGAAAGCTCATCAAATGAGTAGATCTATGTTTTCAAACCCAAAGGTTGAATCTTGAACCCTCTTAAACATGACCCTCAACCTTGAATCCTCTTTTTGGCATTTTAAAACTCAAGTTTATCATTTCCTAGTAATAAAATTTGCCTCTTTAGCCTTTAAAAACCATTGCTCTAAGTTGCTAGCAATTTTCTGTTTGTCTGCTTTTAGTTCTTGATTTTTAGTAATTAGTAATTTTGCGTTTTAAATTCTCAGTCTTCTTCTAGTAGTCGTTAACCCTTCAGAGGGATTTTTAAAATAGTTTTCATAGTCATTTGGTGCTTGCATTTAGTTTTCATTAAGTTTCTCATCCATTTACCCGAATCTGCTTAGCTTTGCATTGCTCTTGCATTCTTAGTGGCTTTCATCAACCTAGGCTGGATTGATACCCTTACCACTATACTACATCATAAACATGTGGTTTGGGCTTTGATATTCTTGCTTGTATAAAATTCCTGTTTATCAAATGGCGCCGTTGTCGACTTGGGTTTGATTAGAAAGCATTAGGATTTGGAGCTTAGTAAAGACTAAGTCCTTTATTTCACTTTGGTTACTCATTTCTCTACCTTACTGCTTGTATTCTCAGGTACATGAATTTAAGGTCTATAGGTGACAACAATCTACTACAATCTCTAGACAACATTCATCAGCTTGGAACTGCAAGGCTAAGAAGAGAGAGACAACAAGCACAAGACTTTGAGGAGTTACCAGGTTTTGTTGAGTGTGTGGGTATGGCTGAGCAAGACCAAGCTGAGCGTCAACATCACCACGCGGCTGTTGGTTGGGGTAATGGAAATCCCAACCACGCCCCAAGACCACCAAGGATCATCGGTGCTGGTGATGCACCTAACACACATCATAACCGCTTTGGAATCACTCCTCCACCGGTGCAAAACAACAGCTTTGAGATCAAGCCAGGCTTCATCTTCATGGTGCAGAACAACAAGTTCCATAGGCTTGCAATGAAGGAGCCTTTGGAGCATCTTAACAAAACTTTGAGCAAATTTGCGGAATGATAAAGATCAATGGGATCCCGGAGGACAACTTCAATGTTAGGCTTTTCCCTTTCTCACTTGGGGATAAAGCAAGGCATTAGGAGAATACCTTACCTCAGGGGAATATCACCTCATGGGCTGAATGCAAGAACGCGTTTCTCTCAAAGTTCTTCTCAAGTACAAGAACAGCTCGGCTAAGAAGTGAAATCAGCGGTTTTACACAAAGGCAGAATGAGAGCTTTAGTGAAGCTATGGAGAGGTTCAAAGACTACACTATAGCTTGTCCTCATCACGGCTTCAGTGAGGAGACACTCTTGAGCACCATCTACAGAGAAGCTCTTTCCAAGATTCGCATGCTCCTGGACACAGCAAGTAAAGGCAACTTTCTTGGTCAGAATGTTGAAGAAGGAATGGAGCTTATTGAGAACTTGGCTTTAAGTGATGGAAACTACAATGAGGACTATGACCGCACACCTAGAGGATCTGATCTTGAAGCTCACAAGAAAGAGATGAAGTCCCTCCATGAGAAGATCGACAAGCTAGTCCTTGCAAATCAAAAGCAAGTTCACTTTGTAGGAGAAGCCGAAGATGTTCTAGATGAGTTAGAGCTGAACCAAGAAGAAGCAAATTGGGTTGGAGGTCAGAACTACAACAAGCCACAAGGCTATGGTCAAGGCTACCAGGGCAACAATAACCTCTCCTACAGAAGCACCAATGTGGAGAACCCTAAAGATCAAGTGTACCCTCCACAACAAGGAAAACCTTTTCTACCTTACAACAAAGGGTTTACACAAAATAGTGGGTATTAAGGGCAGCGACAAGGCAACTTTCAAGGTCAGCAACAGCAAGGAAACAAGAATTACTCTCCTGTGTTTCCTCCTGGTTTCATGCCTCAACAGCAACAAGCTCAACCGCCACCTCAAGATCCGGTTCAAGCTATGTTTCAACAATTGCTTCAGGGACAAGCAACTACAAACCAGAAGTTTGTTGACATGAACAATAGGCTGGACTCTTCTCTAACTGGTGTGTCTACTCAGATAACCAACCTGACCAACAAGATCAAACAATTAGAGAAAGGCAAAGCCAGTTCAAGCGGTCAAGGCAGCTTACCCGGGAAGTGTGAGCAAAACCCCAAAGAGTATGCCAACGCTATTACCTTAAGAAGTGGGAAAGTGCTACCATTGAGGTATGTACCTGAAGACAATGAGTACATTGTGGTTCAAGAAGGGGGGGGGAGTAAGCTTTCAAATGATCAAGAGATCACCTTTGACAATGTCTGGATTGCAAGACCTAAGAAAGGCAAAGAGGCGGTTGTAGAGAAGAAAGTGGAGGAGGTTAGCAAGGAGAAAGAAGCTTATGTGCCTCCACCCTAGAAACCGAAGCTTCCCTTCCCTGGACGGTTCATGAAGCAGCTGCTTGAGAAGCATAGAGCATTGTTTGAGAAGCACTTGAAGGATGTTGAGATCAAACTGCCTTTAGTTGATTGTTTAGCCATGATGCCAAAATGCGCCAAGTTCTTCAAGGATACCCTTACTAAGAAAAGCAAAGAGAGTGATGATATGGTTGCATATTTCGTGTGTTTTGCATACATATAAGATATTTTTTCATGCATTTACCTTGCACATTAGGCTAGTTTGCATCATTTTAGGTCTTAGGACACTTTTGCACCAACATTTGCATGTCTCTTGCATTATGCATCACATTCAGGTTGTTTTCGGCTACTTTGGAGCTTTGGAGGATTCGTGGACGTGCTAAAGCTCGTGAGCAAAGTCGTGGACACAGGAGTGATTGCTAAAGACCCGAGATCGAGTTGCAGATCGAGCACGGCAGGTCGATCTAGACGAGATCGACCAGAAGATCGAGTGACCAGGTCGATGCAAGGAAATGGATCGAGACCAAGATCAAGTGTGGAGACCGATCTGAAGTACGAACGTAAATGACGCCATGCAGTTCGAGGACCGGATCGAACTTCCAACCCGATCAGCCCAAGATCGACTCAGAGATCGACTAGAGCCATCTGATCCAAGACGAAGATCGAGAGCCAGATCGAGCTTCGTGCTCGATCCCAGACTAACCTTATCCGTCCAGCTGGCTTTGGACCGTAGCGAAGGGGGGACCATTTGCGGTTTGGCCATTTTTGGCAAATGGCAACGATCCCTTTCATTATCCCCATCCTGTCTTTTATCTTTTTCGCTCTCTCTCGATTTAGGCGAATCCGCCATTGTAGACTTTCGAAGCTTTTCTTGCATTTTAACTTTTGAATATCAAACCTTTCGCTTTAATCTTTGTTAATCATGCTTAATAGATCGTCTTTTATGCTTTCATCGGTTTTCTCTATGAATCGCGAGTAGTCTTTTTGGGTTTTGGGGTTGGGGCGATTAGAAAGGGTTGAAAAGGTTAAAGCTTTGTGTTTTCTCATTCTTCATCACCTCTCTTCTAGGATTTCGAGTGCTTAAGGCTTAGAGACTCTCACGCCAAGATCTCTAAGATCCGAGGGATGTCTTACCTTCACAGGATCCAGATGTCATGGAAAATCGAATCCTAGAGGCTAGTCTACCTTTCCCACCCGCCATGGTTGTAAAGGGGACTAGTTCGGTCGTTTGTTAGAAATCTATGTTTTATGCCCTTCAATCTCTTTCTCCACCAAACGCCATGGGTTTGGAGAAGAGAATGAAGGAGTGATCAATACCACACGCCGTGGATGGATCTTGTTTTGTTTTCAAGGCCTAGAGAACCACTCAAAGAGAGTAGATCTAATGTTTTCAAACTAAGCTTTGACCTTTGAGACCCACGAACGTGACCCTCAACCCTAGACCCTCTTTCTTATTGTCTTAAGTCGTTTAATATCATTCCATCATCATAAAGTTGTGTTCTTGTCATTCGTATATCGCATCGTTTCATCATTCTAGGTTGTTTAGACGAGATCGATCGTTGTTGCTCGACCTAGTGGTCGATCCTGTGGTCGATCCACTGGTCGATTTTTAATCATTAGTAGCATTGCATTTTAAATATTCTGCTTGTTCCTCGTGGTAGTTAACCCTCTTCCAGGGATTTAAAAATTGTTTTGCTTTGCATTTGACACTGGAAATTAGTTTTTAGGGAATTTACCAATCATTTATGATTTTCGCTTAGCTTTGCTCATTCCCTTGCATTCTTAGTGAACTTGCTACCCCTAGGTGTGGATTGATACCTCTCTTGCTCACTATACTAAATCTCTGTGTGCATTAGAGCTTTGATAACCTCTCTGTTGCATCTTGATACATCATTGCATTGCAAAAACCTGTTATCAAATGGCGCCGTTGCCATCTTAGGGGATAGAAAGCATTAAGATTTGGGGTTTAGTAAAGACTAAGCCTTTACTTTAAGCTGGTTACTGATTTCTCTACTCTTCAACTTGTGTCTTTCAGGTACATGAATCTACGTTCCAGGGGTGACAACAACCTACTCACACCCTTGGAAAATATTCATCAGCTTGGACACGCAAGATCTAGAAGAGTTCGAGAACAAGCTAGAGCTTTTGAAGAGATTGTTCAGCAAGGTTCAGTGGATTTTCAAGCGATGACTGAGCACGAGCACCCAGAGGGACCTCTTCCAGCTCACGGGGTGGTGGGAAGGGGTAATGGAAACCCCCACCACGCGGCTAGACCCCCACGTATCATTAGAGCAGGAGATGCTCCCAATACTCACCATAATAGGTTTGGGAACACTCCTCCTCCAGTGCAAAACAATAATTTCGAGATAAAGCCAAGGTTTGTTCAGATGGTGCAAAACAAAAAATTTCATGGGTTAGCTTTGGAGGACCCATTGGCGCATCTAGACAACTTTGAGCAGCTTTGTGGAATGCTCAAGATAAATGGAATCTCAGAACACAGCTTTAAGCTGCGCTTGTTCCCCTTTTCCTTAGGCGACAAGGCACGGCATTGAGAGAAGACTCTTCCACTAGGCACTATCACTTTTTGGGCTGACTGTAAGAAAGCTTCCCTCTCCAAGTTTTTCTCAAGCTCTCGGACAGCAAGGTTGCTATGCGAGATCAGTGGCTTCACTCAGAGACAGAATGAGTCATTCAATGAGGCTATAGAGCCTTTCAAGGATTACACTATCACTTGTCCTCACTACATTTTCAGCGAAGAGACCCTATTGAGTACTATCTACCGCAGAGCACTTCCAAAGGTCAGGTTACTACTTGACACGGCAAGCAAAAGAAACTTCCTTGGTCAAGAGGTTGAGGAAGGTATGGTGCTCATTAAAAACCTAGCATTGAGCTATGAGAATTATTCTAAGGACTACGACCGTGCTCCAAGAGGAGCTGATCTTGAAGTCAACAAGAAGGAAATGAAGTCTCTACATGAGAAGATCGATAAGCTCATGCTTGCTAACCAAAAGCATGTACATTTTGTTAGGGAAGCCGCGGATGTCTTGGATGAGCTAGAGCAATGCCAAGAAGAAGAAGCTAATTAGGTAGCCGGTCAAAATAACTACAAACCTCAAGGTTACTCTCAAGGCTACCAAGGCAACAACAACTTGTCTGATAGAAGCACCAATATTGAAAACCCAAAGGATCAGGTGTACCCTCCTCAACAAGCTAAACCGTTTGTGCCCTACACCAAAGGTTATCAGCCGAGTGGTGGTTTTCAAGGTCAGCGTCAAGGTAACTTTCAGGGACAGCAGCAGCAGCAAGGAAACAAGCCTTATACTCCTATGTACCCTCCAGGCTTTGTTCCTCAACAACAGATGCAACCGCAACAAGTTGATCCTGTACAAGCCATCTTTCAGCAGTTGCTTCAAGGGCAAGCTTCCACAAACCAGAAAGAGCTTCCACCAAACCAGAAGTGTGAGCAAAATCCCAAGGAATACGCCAACGCTATCACGCTACAAAGTGGGAAAGAGCTTCCACCAACGGTTGCACCTAAGAACAATGAGGACATTGTGGTTCAAGAGGGGGAGGATAAGCCGTCGGATGATGATGAGATCAACTTCCACAACGTGTGGATAGAGCGGCCTACAAAAGGGAAAGAAGCAGCTGTAAAGAAGCAAGCGGAGAAAGCAACCGAGGAGAAGGATGAGTACATACCTCCACCTTATGTTCCTAAGCTTCCTTTTCCTGGCCGTTTCAAGAAACAGCTTATAGAGAAGCATAGGCTCTTGTTTGAGAAGCATCTAAGGGACGTAGAGATCAAGCTACCTCTCGTGGATTGCCTTGCCATGATGCCTAAATGTGCAAAATTTTTCAAAGACACGCTTGCAAAGAAGAATAAGGAAAGCAAGGAAGTGCTGGTGCTTAGTGAAGAGTGTAGCGCCATTATACACAAGGAGATAGTCCCCAAGAAGTTGGGAGATCCACGAAGCTTCACTATACCATGTACTCTCAGTCCTTTAACATTTCAAAGCTGTTTATGCGTTCTTTGTGCTAGTATAAATCTGATGGCCCATTCTATAGCAAAGAAGCTCGGTTTTACCCGGTTCAAAGACTGTAGAATCTCCTGGGTGCTAGCTGACAGGAGCGTGAGGTTACCCGTGGGTTTGCTTGAGGACTTACCAGTGAAGATCAGTGGTGTAAACGTGCCTACAGACTTCGTTGTGCCTGAGATGGATGAAGAACCTAAGGATCTGCTTATACTTGGGAGGCAATTCCTTGCAACCGCCGGAGCAATCATTGATGTCAAGAATGGGAAGATAGCTCTACACTTGGGGAAGGATATAAGGCTGGATTTTGATATCAACGAGGTCCTAAAGAAAACCACCATAGAAGGGCAAGCCTTCTACATAGAGATGTTGGATGCTTCAGCGGATGAACTACTAGATGAGCTTGCACAAGAGGATCACTTGAAGCTGGCCTTGACTAAGGAGCCAGTGGAGTTTGGTTTTCTAAGTAGGAAGACTCTGGAGTACGTTAATCTCCTCTATTCTAGGAAGGTTGTGATGGAAAATGAAGGCGGCTGCCTTGAGATCGATCAAGGAATCGAGGAGATCTCTCGATCCAGAGAAGAGAACGACTCAGACAGTCGATCCATGACTCGATCCCAACCAAATCGAGTAAGTGATCGACCTGAGAGCAGTCGATCCAGTAAAACAATCGATGGAAAGATCGAGGGAAGTCAATCGATCAGTTCAGAGAATGAGACGAGGACTCGATCTCCTGCTCGATCCCAATTAAATCGAGTAGGAGAATCGAGTGAAACTGCTCGATCCGGACCAGAACGAGTGCAAGATCGACTGGAAGACTCGATCTCGGAAGGGACAACGGTTCAGGAAAGCAGTCTTTTGGGTCATGTCTCGGGTTCTAAGGAAACTATTGAGGATGGGAACGTCAACAAGAGCCACGAGGAGGACTGGAGCGAGCTGCTAGCCCCAAAGGTGGACCTTAAGGAGCTCCCAAAAGGGCTAAGGTATGCTTTCTTAGGGCTTAATGAATCCTATCCCGTGATTGTGAATGAGAACTTAAGTAATGATGAGTTGCACTCGCTCATAACTGAGCTGAGAAAGTATAGGAAGGCCATTGGGTACTCTCTAAGTGACATCAAGGGCCTTTCACCAATGCTTTGCACTCATATGATTCACTTGGATAATGAGAACGCCTCTTCTATAGAACACCAAAGGCGTTTGAATCCTAATCTAAAAGAGGTTGTTAAGAAAGAGATTCTTAAGCTGTTAGAAGCGGACGTGATCTATCCCATAAGTGACAGCACATGGGTTTCTCCCGTACACGTGGTGCCTAAGAAGGGATGGATCACGGTCATTAAGAATGATAAAGATGAGCTTATACCTACTAGGACTATTACAGGACATCGTATGTGTATAGACTATAGGAAGCTTAATCTTGCTACTAGAGAGGATCATTTTCCTTTACCTTTTATTGATCAAATGCTAGAGAGGCTTGCTAATCATCCTTACTATTGCTTTCTCGATGGATATAGTGGTTTTTTTCAAATACCAATCCATCCAAACGATCAAGAGAAGACGACCTTTACATGCCCTTATGGCACCTTCGCGTATCGAAGGATGCCATTCGGGTTGTGTAACGCACCGACTACGTTTCAGCGGTGTATGATGTCGATCTTCTCTGATCTAATAGAAGAGATGGTAGAAGTGTTTATGGATGACTTCTCTGTATATGGTGCGTCTTTTTCTGCGTGTTTGTTGAATCTTTGCAAGGTACTAAAGTGTTGTGAAGAGGCGAATCTTGTGCTTAACTGGGAGAAGTGTCACTTCATGGTGAAGGAAGGGATTGTGCTTGGCCACAAGATATCAGAGAAAGGCATAGAGGTTGATAAAGGCAAGGTTGATGTCATGATGAGTCTTGAGCTGCCGGTTAATTTCAAAGGGGTGAGGAGTTTCCTAAGCCATGCTGGCTTCTACAGGCGCTTCATCAAAGATTTTTCCAAGATTGCACGCCCTCTCACGAGGCTGTTGTGCAAGGAAGCTGACTTTGTGTTCGATGAGGATTGCCTTCATGCTTTCGTGACAATCAAGGAAGCCCTAGTATCCACGCCTATAGTGCAAGCACTGGACTGGACTCTACCGTTCGAGATAATGTGTGATGCGAGCGACTACGCCTTGGGAGCTGTTCTTGGTCAGAGAAAAGATAAACGGCTGCACGTGATTTACTATGCTTCACGTACCTTAGATGACACGCAAGCCAGATACACTACGACTGAGAAGGAGTTGCTAGCAGTTGTATTCACCTTTGAGAAGTTCAGGTCATACCTCGTAGGCTCCAAGGCCATCGTCTACACAGATCACGCGGCTCTGAAGTACATCTATTCCAAGAAAGACACTAAACCGAGACTCTTGAGATGGATCCTTTTGTTCCAAGAATTCGACATGGAAATCAAGGACAAGAAAGGGATAGAGAACGGCATTGCAGATCACCTCTCTAGGATGAGAATCAATGAGTCTTTGCCCTTAGATGATGCGCTTCCGGAAGAACAACTCATGATGATCACTACGGCTATTTGTGGGAGGCTAGAAGGGCAGTTTGAGGAAGTTTTGAGCTTCAAAGAAGAGGATCTTTCTTGGTACGCTGACATTGTGAACTTCTTCGCATGTGGAGAAGAGCCGACTCACCTTGATCATTACCACAAGAAGAAGTTTATGAGAGATGTTGCCTACTAGTTTGGGACGAGCCGTACTTATACAAGAGAGGGGTTGATAGCTTGTACAGAAGGTGAGTCTCAAAGGATGAAGCTCAAGACATTCTACTTCACTGCCATGGGTCTTCTTACGGAGGACACTTTGCTTCATTCAAAACCTCTACAAAGGTGTTACAAGCGGGTTTTTGGTGGCCATCTATCTTCAAGGACGCTCACGAGTTTGTTAAGAGTTGTGAAGCGTGTCAAAGGGCAGGAAACATCACCAAGAGAAATGAGATGCCTCAGGTTCCTATCTTTGAGGTTGATGTCTTTGACGCTTGGGGGATAGATTTTATGGGTCCATTCCCATCTTCTTACGGTAATAAGTACATCTTGGTGGCGGTTGATTATGTATCTAAATGGGTTGAGGCCATTGCTTCCCCTACAAACGACACTAAGGTGGTGATCAAGCTCTTTAAAACAATCATATTCCCAAGATTCGGAGTCCGTAAGGTTGTGATCAGCGACGGTGGCAGCCACTTCATCAACAAAGTATTCGAGAACCTCTTAAGGAAATATGGTGTGAAGCAAAAGGTAGCTACACCTTACCATCCTCAAACGAGTGGACAAGTAGAGGTCTCTAACCGGCAGATCAAAGCAATACTCGAGAAGACAGTAGGAACTACTCGGAAGGATTGGGCAGCTAAGCCAGACGATGCTTTGTGGGCTTACCGGACCGCTTTCAAAACCCCCATTGTTACTACTCCTTTTACTCTTCTCTACGGCAAAGGATGATACCTCCTTGTTGAGCTGAAACATAGAGCATTGTGGGCTGTGAAGCAGTTGAACTATGATCTCAAGACAGCTCAGGAGAAGCGTTTGATTCAGCTACACGAGCTTAATGAACTAAGGCTGGACGCCTACGAAAGCGCTAATATCTACAAGGAGTGTACTAAGACGGCTCATGAGAAGCTAGTTCACAAGGAGCTTAAGGAAGGCAGTTTGGTATTGCTTTACAACTCGAGGCTGAAGCTGTTCCTGGGCAAGCTCAAATCAAGGTGGTGCGGAGCGTTTGAGATCAAGGAGGTATTGCGCTATGGAGCCGTTTCGTTGGTTGGCAAGAGCGGGAATTCATTCACAGTCAACAGACACAGAGTGAAGCCATACATGGCCAGTGCATTCAACAAGGAGAGCACTTCAATGCTTCTCCAAGACCCACCATCTGCCTAAACCAAGTAAAGTCTAGCTAAAGACGTTAAAGAATGCACACTTGGGAGGCATTCCCATGTCTATCTTGTATATATTTTTGCTTTCTTTCTCTTTCAGTTTTATGTTTTTATCTTCTCAGTGTGTAGGAAAAGGTATAAGGGATTGCAGGCCATGATCTTAGATCCAAAAGGAGTAAGAAGGGGCGAATATAAGCTAGAGATCGAGTGCTAGATCGACTCATCCTGGTTCGATCTTTGCTAGATAGAGCTAGTGAATCAAGAGGAGTCAATAGATCTAGACGAGATCGAGTAGACAAATCGAGTGGAACGGTCGATCATGAGAGGACAATTCGCCAACACGTTCAGCCTGAAACGCGAACGAGGTGTAGATCGACCGTGTCACTCGATCTTTGAAAATAGATTGAGTAGTCTACTCGATCGGCCATTGGATCTCAGCCAAATCGACCCCCGAATCGATCAAGGAAATCGATCCAAGGAGTACAGCTTAGTTGACCAAAAGTCAAGGAACGAGAGAGTATAATCGATCTAAGACTCTATTCTAATCCAATCGAGTCACTGATCTATCAAACCTCTCGATCCTGCCAACATGGGCATGAGATCGAATCCTAGATCGACCAAAAGGACTCGATCTCGTGCCGAGGTAGCCAAAATTTTTCATGAGTTATTCCTCAGGGAGAGAATCGTCTAAAGGAAGAGACTCATTGATCTTTAACCGGGAGAGATGGTCAGAAACGCCGTTTTCTATTCCTTTCTTGTCTTTGATCTCCATGTCAAATTCCTGGAGTAAGAGGATCCATCTCAAAAGCCTTGGCTTAGTGTCCTTCTTGGATCATTGCTTGCGTCTCTCATACTTGTTCCTACACACTCATAAGAGAAAAACATAAAACTGGAAAAGAAATAAAGCAAGGATATGTACAGGATAGACATGAGAATGCCTCAGAGTGAATCCATACATGGCCAGTGCATTCAACAAGGAGAGCACTTCAATGCTTCTCCAAGACCCACCATCTGCCTAAACCAAGTAAAATCTAGATAAAGACGTTAAAGAAAGCGCACTTGGGAGGCATTCCCATGTCTATCTTGTATATATTTTTGCTTTCTTTTTCTTTCAGTTTTATGTTTTTATCTTCTCAGTGTGTAGGAAAAGGTATAAGGGATTGCAGGCCATGATCTTAGATCCAAAAGGAGTTAGAAGGGGCGAATATAGGTTAGAGATCGAGTGCTAGATCGACTCATCCTGGCTCGATTTTTGCTAGATAGAGCTAGTGAATCGAGAGGAGTCAGTAGATCTAGACGAGATCGAGTAGACAAATCGAGTGGAATGGTCGATCATGAGAGGACGATTCGCCAATGCGTTCAGCCTGAAAAGCGAACGAGGTGTAGATCGACCGTGTCACTTGATCTTTGAAAATAGATCTTGTAGTCTTCTCGATCTGCCATTCGATCTTAGCCAAATCGACCCCAGAATCGATCAAGGAAATCGATCCAAGGAGTACAGCCTAGTTGACCAAAAGTCAAGGAACGAGAGAGTATAATCGATATAAGACTCTATTCCAATCCAATCGATTCACTGATCTATCAAACCTCTCGATCCTGCCAAACATGGGCATGAGATCGAGTCCTAGATCAACCAAAAGGACTCGATCTCGTGCCGAGGTAACCAAAATATTTCATGAGTTGTTCCTCGGGGAGAGAATCGTCTAAAGGAAGAGACTCGTTGATCCTTAACCGGGAAAGATGGTCAGCAATGCCGTTCTCTATTCCTTTCTTGTCTTTGATCTCCATGTCAAATTCCTGGAGTAAAAGGATCCATCTCAAAAGCCTTGGCTTAGTGTCCTTCTTGGATCATGGATTTGATGTTACTGCATATTACATACATTTTGCATACTCATTAGTTAGCTTTTCATGCATTTGCATCACGTTTTAGGTTATATTGCATCACTTAGAGTCCTAGAGCATTCTTGCACCAGCATACGCATGTTCCTTGCATTTTGCATCACATTTAGGTTGTTTCTCGCTGATTTGGAGTCGTGGAGGTTCGTGGACGTGCTGAAGCTGTTGTAGCAGTTCGTGGAAGCTCGGATATTTGCTAAGGATCAGAGATCGAGGAGCATATCGAGCATGACCGGTCGATCTAGGATGTGATCGACCAGAAGATCGAGAAGACCAGGCGATCCAAGGAGAATGATCGAGACGAGGATCGAGTGCAGCAGTCGATCAAACGGTATGGACGTAAATGACGCCATGCAGAGCGAGAGCCAGATCGAGTACACCACTCGATCCAACCGAAGATCGATACCTAGATCAGATGCAACACTCGATCCACCGAAGATGATCGAGACCCATATCGAGCTGAAGACACATTGTTCGGAGATGATCGAGAGAACCGCTCGACCCCGGAGTCGATCTCTGTCCTTTCAACCACTTTTGGCCCCTAGCGAGGGGGGGACCATCAGCTTGTTTTGGCCATTTTGGGAAGGCGGCGACGTCCTTTTCCCACACACTTTTTCATCCTTATCTTTTTTTATGTTTTTCTCTCTGGTTTTGAAGAAGAACACCATTGTCGAACTTTGAGTTTTCTTTAGGTTTGCAATCGAATCATTTCAGCTTAATCTAGTTTTCTTTTCATGTTCATCGTTTCATTTTCCATGCTTTGCTTGATTTACCTTATGTGTAGTGAGTAGTGTATTTGGGTTCGGGGTTGAGAGGATTAAGGGGTCTAAAGGGTTTCGATCGTCGGGTTTTCTAAGTGTTTTAATGGCTATCTCTTCTAGGGTGTTGAGCTCTCAAAGCATGAAGACTCTCACGCCAAGAGCTTCATGATCCGAGAGTTTCCTTACCTTGAAAGGATCCAGGGACCTCTGAAGATCACACCCTAGAGACTAGTTACCCCTTCCCAAAAGCCATGGAAGTTTGGGGGACTAGTTAAGCCACTCGTTTGAAATCCGTTTTCCTTGCCCTTCGACCTCTCTTTCCACTAAAAGCCATGGGTTTGGAGGAGAGGATGAAGGAGTGATCTATACCGAAAGCCACGAATAGATCTTGCTTATTTTTCAAGGCTTAGATATCCTCACAAAGTGAGCCGATTTAAAGTTTTCAACCCAAGGTCGAACCTTTGAAACCCCTGACCATGAATCTCACCCCTAAGCCCTCTCTTTTAGCATCTTTACATCTTCTCTCGTCATTCGCTTGTTCTTTGTTAGAATCCTAGTCGTTAGTTTTACTGTTCTTGCATTTTTAGACGAGATCGATTGTTATTGCTCGATCTAGTGGTCGATCTGATGGTCGATCCACTAGTTGAATTTTAGTAATTCGAAGCTTTGTCCTTTAATTGTTTTGTTTGTTCCTCATGGTAGTTTGATCATTCCTGGTAATTTTAAAATGGTTTTCATTTCATTTAGTTGCTGCATCTAGTTTTTAGGGATTTTCTCAAAACTCATCTTGTTTCGCTTAGATTTGCATAGTCCTTGCATTCTCTTTGCATTTTCTATCATCCTAGGTGTGGATTGACTCTCTCTTGCATGCTGTACTACAACCTGTCTTGCATTTGAGTTTGATAACCCCATTGCATTCTCACCCTTGCAATTAAAGTCTCTATCAAATGGTGCTGTTGCCATCCTAGGATTGTTTAGAGAACATAGAGATTTGGGACTTAGCAAAGACTAAGTCTTTACCTTGTTTAAGTTACTAATCATTCTACTCTCAAACGTGTTATCAGGTATATGAATCTTCGTTCACGGGGAGATAACAATCCACTTCCACCTTTGGACAATATTCATCAGCTTGGTCATTCACGGCAAAGAAGAGTAAGAGAACAAGCCCGAGCCTTTGAGGAGATTGTTCAGCACGGTTTTGTTGACTTTGAAGCTATGGCTGAACACGAGCATCCAGAGGGACCTCCTCCAGCTCACGGGGCAGTGGGAAGGGGCAATGGAAACCCCCAACAAGCGGCTAGACCCCCAAGGATCATAGGAGCCGGAGATGCTCCCAATACTCATCACAATAGGTTTGGGATCGCTCCTCCTCCTGTACAAAACAACAACTTCGAGATCAAGCCAGGTTTCATCTCCATGTTGCAAAACAACAAGTTCCACGGCTTAGCAATGGAAGATCCCTTGGAGCACCTTGACAACTTCGAGCAAGTATGTGGGATGGTCAAGATCAATGGCAAATCCGAAGATGCTTTCAAGCTGCGTCTCTTTCCCTTTTCACTCGTAGACAAGGCTAGGCATTGGGAGAAGACCCTCCCACAAGGCACCATCACCTCATGGGCCGAGTGTAAGAAGGCCTTTCTCTCAAACTTCTTTTCTAGCACCAGGACAGCACGGTTGAGAAGCGAAATCAGCGGCTTCACTCAACGAAACAATGAGACATTCAACGAGGCAATGGAGCGTTTCAAAGACTACACGATCCAATGTCCTCATCACGGTTTCAGCGAGGAGACCCTACTCAGCACCATATACCGTGGAGCTTCACCAAAGATCAGGTTGTTGCTTGACAAAGCTAGCAAAGGGAACTTCCTTGGTCAAGAGGTAGAAGAAGGTATGGAGCTGATAGAAAACTTGGCATTGAGTGATGGCAACTACGCTGAGGACTATGACCGTGCACCAAGAGGATCAGAGCTAGAGTCTCACAAAAAGGAGCTGAAATCTTTGCATGAGAAGATAGATAAGCTGGTGTTGGCCAATCAGAAGCATGTTCACTTTGTTGGTGAAGCTGATGAGAATCAAGAGGAGCTTGAGTTGAGCCAGGAAGAAGCCAATTGGGTGGCGGGACAGAACAACTACAAACCTCAAGGCTACAACCAAGGCTACAACCGGAACAACAACCTCTCCTACCGAAGCACCAACGTTGCTAACCCTAAGGATCAAGTGTACCTTGCTCAGCAAGCAAAACCTTTCGTCCCTTACAACAAAGGTTTTCAGCCGAGTGGTGGTTTCCAAGGTCAAGGGCAGAACAACTTCCAAGGGCAACATCAAAGTAACAAGGGTTATACGCCTAACTACCCTTCGGGCTTTGCACCTCAGCAGCAACAGCCGATGCAATAACAAGTTGATCCGGTTCAGGCAATGTTTCAACAGCTGATACAAGGGCAAGCCTCTATAACCCAGAAGTTCGCCGAGATGAACACTCGTCTAGACTCGTCTCTCACTGACTTCTCCACTCAGATCACCAACTTAAACAACAAGATCAAGCAGCTAGAGAAGGGGAAAGCGAGTACAAGTGGTCAGAATAGTCTACCGGGCAAGTGTAAGCAGAATCCTAAGGAGTATGCCAACGCCATAACGTTGAGAAGTGGCAAAGAGCTAGAACCTCTGGTCTCTACTAAGAACAACGAGGACGTTGTAATTCAAGAGGGGGAGGGTAAGCCTTCAGCTGATGATGAGATTAACTTTGACAACGTTTGGATCCAAGGGCCAAGAAGAGGAGACAAAGCAGTTGCTGAGAAGAAAGCTGAGCAAACTACTAAGGAGAAGAATGCTTATGTGCCTCCACCGTATGTACCTAAGCTGCCTTTTCCTGGCCGTTTCAAGAAGCAACTCATAGAGAAGCATAGAATCCTCTTTCAGAAGCATCTTAAGGACGTGGAAATCAAGCTACCTCTCGTTGACTGCCTTGCAATGATGCCTAATCGCGCCAAATTCTTCAAAGACACTCTCGTGAAGAAGAATAAGGAAAGCAAGGAGGTACTTGTTCTAAGTGAAGAGTGTAGTGCTGTGATACATAAGGAGATAGTTCCTAAGAAGTTGGGAGACCCTGGAAGCTTCACTATACCCTGCGCTTTAGGTCCGCTTGAGTTCAAGAGTTGCCTATGTGATCTCGGAGCTAGCATAAACCTGATGCCTCACTCCGTGGCTAAGAAGCTTGGCTTTACTCGTTTCAAAGACTGTAGGATCTCGTTGGTACTGGCTGATAGAAGTGTGAGGCTACCAGTGGGGCTGCTTGAAGATCTACCGGTGCGAATCAGTGGTGTGAACGTGCCTACGGACTTCGTCGTGTTGGAGATGGATGAAGAGCCTAAGGACCCACTTATCCTAGGAAGACCATTCCGTGCAACCGCCGGGGCTATCATCGACGTCAAGAACGGGAAGATTGCCTTGCACTTGGGAAAGGATATAAGGCTAGACTTCGATATCAATGAGGTTCTGAAGAAGCCGACCATAGAAGGGCAAGCTTTCTACATTGAGACGATGGATGCCTTAGCGGATGAGTTGCTGGAAGAGCTGGCTCTGGAAGACCATCTGAAGCTAGCACTGACTAAGGAGCAAGGAGAGTTTGGCTATGTGGATCAGAGGACCCAGGAGTACGTCAACTTGCTGGATTCTAGGAAGATTGTTAAGAAGGATGAAAGCTGCTGCCTAGAGATCGACCCCGAGATCGACGCTATCACTCGATCCAGGAGTCAGATTGACATGGCAATCGAGAACAGAACTCGATCCGGTGCAGCGATCAACAGACAAATCGAGAGGAATGATCGATCCGGAAAAACAATCGAGTCGAAGATCGAGAGAGACCTCCCGATCATTTTGGGGTCCAATCAGGAGATCGACTCAGCGTCTCGATCCCTTACTCAATCCACATCAAATAGAGTATGTGAATCGAGCGAAATGGGTCGATCTAGACGACATCGAGAGCAAGATCGACTGGAGGACTCAATTTCAGAGGGGATAGCGGTTGAGGAAAGCAGTCTTAAGGGCCATGCCTCGGGTTCTAAGGAGAGTTCCAAGGCGGAAGTCAACAACAACAGCCACGAGGATGACTGGAGCGAGCTGTTTGCCCCAAAGGTGGACCTAAAGGAGCTCCCAAAAGGGCTAAGGTATGCTTTCTTAGGGCCTAATAACACCTATCCCGTGATTGTGAATGAAAACTTAACTGATGATGAGTTTCACTCGCTCCGGACTGAGCTGAGAAAGTATAGGAAGGCCATTGGGTACTCTTTAAGTGACATCAAGGGCCTTTCACCAATGCTTTGCACTCACAGGATTCACTTGGATAAAGAGAACGCTTCTTCTATAGAACATCAAAGGCGTTTGAATCCTAATTTGAAAGAGGTTGTTAAGAAAGAGATCCTTAAGCTTTTAGAGGCTGACGTGATCTATCCCATAAGTAACAGCACGTGGGTTTCTCCTGTACACGTGGTGCCTAAGAAGGGAGGGATCACGGTCATAAGGAATGGAAAGGATGAGCTTATTCCTACTAGAACCATCACTGGTCATAGGATGTGTATTGATTATAGGAAACTTAACCTTGTGACTAGGAAAGACCATTTCCCTTTGCCTTTTATTGATCAAATGCTTGAGAGACTTGCTAATCACCCTTACTACTGTTTCCTCGATGGGTATAAATGTTTCTTTCAGATACCAATTCACCCAAATGATCAGGAGAAGACGACCTTCACATGTCCCTACGGTACCTTCGCGTATTGAAGGATGCCGTTTGCATTGTGTAATGCACCGGCTACGTTTCAGCGGTGTATGATGTCGATCTTCTCCGATCTAATAGAGGAGATGGTATAGGTGTTCATGGATGACTTCTCTGTCTATGGTGCGTCCTTTTCTGCGTGTTTGTTGAATCTTTGCAGGGTACTAAAGCGTTGTGAAGAGACAAACTTGGTGCTAAACTGGGAGAAATGCCACTTTATGGTCAAGGAAGGGATCGTGCTTGGTCATAAGATATCAGAGAAGGGCATTGAGGTTGATCAGGCTAAAGTGGAAGTCATGATGGGTCTTGAGCCGCCGGTTAACATTAAGGGAGTCAGAAGTTTCTTGGGACACACCGGGTTCTATAGGCACTTCATCAAATATTTTCCAAGATTGCACGCCCTCTTACACGGTTGTTGTGCAAAGAAGCTGAGTTTGTGTTTGATGAGGAGTGTTTGCGAGCTTTCGTGACCATCAAGGAAGCCCTTACATCAGCCCCTATAGTTCAAGCACCAGACTGGTCTCTGCCCTTTGAGATCATGTGTGATGCTAGTGACTACGCCGTAGGAGCCGTTCTTGGTCAGAAGAAAGACAAGAAGCCGTTCTTCAAGAACCTTGGATGACACGCAAACAAGGTATACCACTACAGAGAAGGAGTTGCTTGCAGTAGTGTTCGCCTTTGAGAAGTTCAGATCATATCTTGTTGGTTCCAAAGCTATTGTCTACACAGATCACACTGCTTTGCGATACATCTATTCGAAGAATGACACTAAGCCTCGGCTCTTGAGGTGGATTCTCTTGCTCCAGGAGTTTGACATGGAGATTAAAGACAAGAAGGGAATAGAAAACGGAGTCGCTGACCATCTCTCACGGCTAAGGATCAATGAGTCTCTCCCCTTAGATGACTCTCTTCCAGAAGAGCAACTCATGGCGATAACCACAGCTGTTTGTGGAAAGCTAGAGGGACGGTTTGAAGAGGTGTTGAGTTTCAAAGAGGAGGATCTACCGTGGTATGCTGATGTAGTGAACTATTTAGCGTGTGGTGAGGAGCCAACTCATCTCAACAGCTATCACAAGAAGCGGTTCATGAGAGAGGCTAGTGACTACTTTTGGGACGAGCCCTACTTATACAAGAGAGGAGTGGACAGTTTGTACCGGAGGTGCGTTACAAAGGAAGAAGCTAGAGACATCCTCTATCATTGCCATGGCTCTTCCTACGGAGGACACTTCGCTTCATTCAAGACTGCCATGAAAGTGTTGCAAGCCGGTTTCTGGTGGCCGTCCATCTTTAAAGATGCACACGAGTTTGTGAAGAGCTGTGAGGCATGTCAACGAGCAGGGAATATCACTAGGAGGAACGAAATGCCTCAGGTTCCCATCTTCGAGGTTGACGTGTTCGACGCGTGGGGCATAGACTTTATGAGACCATTTCCTTCTTCATATGGCAACAAATACATCTTAGTAGCAGTGGATTATGTCTCTAAATGGGTTGAGGCTATTGCTTCCCCTACAAACGACTCTAAGGTGGTAATCAAGCTGTTCAAGAGTATCATCTTTGATAAATGTATTCTAGCGAGGGTTATGATGCAGAGTGGTTATCAAACTCTAATGCAAGCAACGTCGTAGTATAGCAAGCAAGAGAGAGTCAATCCACTTCTAGGAGATAGATAATGCACAGAGAATGCAAGGACTAAAGCAAATCTAAGCAGAATTAGACAGTTTATGAGAAAATATCTAAGAACTAGATGCAGCAACCTAAAAAGAGTGAAACCTATTTTAAAAATACTAGAAAGAAAGCAACTACCACGAGAAACAAACGGATTAATTAAAGGAAAGAGCTTCGAATTATTAAAATTCGACTAGTAGATCGACCACGAGATCGACCACTAGATCGAGCAGTAACAATCGATCTCGTCTAAAATCGTAAGAACAGCAAAGCTAATGACCAGGATGCTATCAGATGACAAGCAAAAGATGAGATAAGACGTAAAGATACTAAAAGAAAGGGCCTAGGGTTGAGATTCATGGTTAGGGATTTCAAAGGTTCGACCTTGGGTTTGAAACTTTAGATCGACTCACTTGGTGAGGATCTCTAAGCCTTGAAAACAAAACATGATCTATCCGTGGCTTTTGGTATAGATCACTCTTTCATCCTCTCCTCCAAACCCATGGCTTTTGGTGGAAAGAGAGGTCGAAAGGCAAGGAAAACAGATTTCAAGTAAATGGCTTAACTAGTCCCCCAAACTACCATGGCTTTTGGGAAGGGGTAACTAGTCTCTAAGGTGTGATCTTCCGAGATTCCTAGATCCTGTCAAGGTAAGGAACCTCTCGGATCATGAAGCTCTTGGCATGAGAGTCTTCAAGCATTAAGATCTCAACACCTTAGAAGAGATAGCATTTGAAAACATTTAGAAAAACAAACCAAGATCGAAACCCTTTTGACCCCTTAATCCTCTCAACCCCGAACCCAAAGGAAACTACTCGCTACATATAGAGTAAATCAATCAAAGCATATGAAACGAGACGATGAACATGAAAGGAAAACTGGATTAAACAATAATGATTCGAATACAAAAGCTTAAGTGAAAAACGAGTTTCAACAATGGTGTTCTTCACGAAAACGAGAGAGAAAACATAAGGAAAAAAGATAAGGATCTAAAAAGTTATCGAAAAAGGACGTCGCCGCCTTGCCCAAAATGCCCAAACCAATGGTCCCCCCTTCGCTAGCAGCCAAAAATGGTTGAAAGGACAGAGATCGACTCCAAGATCGAGTGGTTCTCTCGATCATATCCGGACATCGTGTCTTCGGCTCGATCTGGGTCTCGATCTTTAACGGTGAATCGAGAGTTGCATCCGATCTCGGTATCGATTTTCGGCTGGATCGAGTGGTGTACTCGATCTGATTCTCGCTCTGCATGGCATCATTTACGTCCGTACCATTTGATCGATTGCTTCACTCGATCTTCGTCTCGATCATTCTCCTTGGATCGCCTGGTTAGCTCGATCTTCTGGTCGATCAACTTCTAGATCGACCGGCCATGCTCGATCTGCTCCTCGATCTCTGGTCCTTAGCATATTTCCGAGCTCTCACGAACTGCTAAATCAGCTTCAACACGTCCATGAACCTCCACGACTCCAAAGCAGCCAGAAACAACCTGAATGTGATGCAAAATGCAAGGAAAATGCGTATGTTGATGCAAGAATGCTCTAGGACCCTAAGTGATGCAATCTAGCCTAAAATGTGATACAAATGCATGAAAAGCTAACTAATGAGTATGCAAAATGTATGCAATATGCAATAACATCAACTCCCCCAAACTTACTTCTTGCTTGCCCTCAAGCAACAGAAAATAAGTAAGGAAGAGAGGTTTTTTTAGAAAAAAAGAATGGGGTTTTAAACTTTTTGCAAAGGTGCCTTTCAAATGAATAATCTCAATGTCCTAGTAAACAGTTCTAAAATGCTATGCTCACACTCATACTCCAAAGAACTTAGCCATACTCATCACACAAAGAAATTCAAATCATGACTCTCCTATTCCTAACAACCAAAGAAACTCATCCTTTAACATTCATTAACATTCGAACCATGAATCAAACTTATGCACTTTAAAGCAAAACACATTTGGCTAAGGGTTATGGTTATGAGCATAGAATGATCTCATTTGAAAAGGGTTTATAAATAGATTAAGGGTTTCTCTCGAAAATGGTTGAACTTGTGCATAATGCTAAAGGTAAAGACAATTTATGCATACATGATTAGATTCTCATCTACCCATGTAAACTATCAAATGATCCTATACCCCTCTCATTTAAGAAATTTTATCCTCACTCTCCACTTAAGAGTCTACCCTTTCCTTCACAAATTTAGCAATCCCCAATTCAAAATAAAGACATTTTTAAATTTTTAGGCTAGTGAAAAGGTTTTGAAAAATACTTTTGCTCTTTAGAAATTTCTTATTGGTATCAAAGAGCTTTATTATTATTTTTTTCTTTTATTTTTTTCTTTATTTGGCACTTAGGCTCTTTTTTATTTCTTTTTCTTTTCTTTTCTTTTTTTATTTTATTTTATTATGGAGAGCTACCTCCTGAAAGTAGAGCATACTTAGTTTTTGAAAACAACCTTTCACTTAAAACCTCATTTTTTCCTTAAAACACAAAGCTCTTTGATACCGAGAGTAAATAGACAAGATAGCAACCCCAATGATCCCCCAAACATATCCTAAGCCTACACCTAGCTTCAAAATGCAAAGCTAGCAACAATATGAAAACCAAATCATGTCGCCTAAACCTAACACTTTATGCCAAGTTCAAAAAGAAAGGAAGGGCTCACAAAGATGTCACACAAGAACATTTGGCTTTAAAGGAGGGTAAGGTTCAAGGAGGGAGTTCTACTTAGGCTCACAAAGAGTGGTAAAAAGGAAGAAGAGAGCCTAAATATTTTAAAACCATGTGTTCATTTTCAAATGCATAAGAATGATAATTAGAATTTCAAATTAAGGTTCTCACTTATTAGAATGAGTTTCAAATCATGAGAGTTCAATTCAAGCCACGAAAATCCTAACAAGTGATCCAAGCATGGTAAGAACTTACTTTCAAAGCATAGACAAAGCATTAGAGAACTACTAACTAGGGCATTGAAACAATTCATAAGTAAAAACACCTTTGTAAGAAATTCTTAACCCCTTATGCAAAATGCAAACAACCTAGGTGATATGAGAAACTCTAGACTCAATCCTAACATGTTTTTAAAAAGATGAATGCAACTACATGAATCTATGAAAAAATTTTAAAAATTTTACCAATTTTTCATGAACTAAGACTCAAGGATGCTAAGGGAAAATAAGATCAAAGAACACAAGTTAAATCACACATATACTCCCCCAAACTTGCTTGACACTGTCCCGGTGGCAAACTCATCCGAAGGAGCATCAAAACACAATGCAAGAAACAAATATGAGCGGTTATATACAATGGAAGAAGGTTGTTTACCTCTGGTCTAGGCTCGGCTGGAACTTGAGGACGTTCCAGAGGAGCTAGAGATCGTTGCTTTGCCTTTGTCAGCTGGTTTTTGGAGAGAGTGGCGCGCCAGCTGAATGTTGTCTCCTTGGGTCTCGCGGATGACAACTCCTCCGGTTGAGAGCCTTCTCTTCTCGGGTTGTTGCATCTCTTGACTTGCAGCTGACTTAGGCGTGCCTCCCTGAAGTGCTTTGACTTTCTTCCCAAGCTTCTTCAGCATCTTGTCTTGCCACTTGTTAATCTTCCTTTGCATCTCTACCACCAATGCTACGAACTTCTCGGTTTTTGTCCTCGGCTCAAAGTCTAGCTTGGGAAGTGTGTAAGCCTCGGGCATCTCGTCTTCCGTGCCTGGAGACTCTGACCTTTGACGCGGGGCAATGGCTGAAGCAGGCGGTCCTCCTAAAGGGCAAAGCATTCTTCCTCCGTGGGCAAGAACTCGATGTTCCCAACACCAAGCAACTCGGTTTCATCTCTGTTGGGAAGGATGCCCACTCTCTTCTTATCTTCGTCATCTATGAAGAGGTAGGCGTAGAACCCTTCTGCTGGCGTGCGTCCCAAGCTATCAGTACTCCTCATGTATGCCTCATCCATGAATGCTCTGTTTGGGACGTGAGCAAAGTCATGAATGGGCACACCGGCTTGCACGAATAGAGGAGTAAGGAAACTGCCAATGTAAGAGGAGGTTGCCTTGCACCGTAAGGCATAAGCCTTGTACTTCACCAAGGAAGCCGCGAGTACACAGCCGTAGTTCACTTCATCACCGAGTTCATCCTCCATAGGCTCGTCGTTTGCATCCGGATCACACACCAAGTGCTTTACGCCTTGGAACAGGAAGCACAGCTCTGTCTTCGTGACCGTAGGGGCAACAGACCTTCCACTGAACGTGTTGGCAATCAGCTTCAGAGTATACCTCAGCACCGGGCTCCTTACTCGCTTGATCTTGGCGGTGTTGGCTTTGTAGTCCTCATTACTGATCAGGTCCCAAAACTCGTCGGCTTTCTTGAAGGCTGGGAACTCGACCTTGTATGCATCAGCGTTGAGACCGTAGGCTTGGCATAGCTCAGGGATGGAGAGTGTGTAGGCTTGACGTCAAACTTTGAAGTAGAGGCGGCCTTGGGAAGGGACGAGTGCACTAGGATTCTCATACCGGAACTCCAAGGTGGCAAGGAAGTCTATTGTCACTTCAGGAATGGTTGGGCAATCCATCCGTGACAGACATCTTAAGCCAATGTTCTTGAGGAGTTGGTCGAAGTCCCCAAGAATCCCAAGCTTAGACAACAGCTCTCGATCAGCAGACTTGGTAGGCTCAAACCGGAGCCTCTTTAGCCGCTTCTTATCACTCTTCTCATCCTTGCTCCATCTAACCCTCTCTTGAACTGCCACTTCTTGTCCTTCTCCTTCTTGTGCTTGCTCCTCTCTTGTTCTCTTTGGGGCCATGGTTCCTGAAACAAATTCTAAAGAGATTGATAAGCACATGGCGGTTTGATGAGAATAAGAGAAGAGAAGGAGAGAATTTATAAAAAGCTACCCTAGAATTTTGGGGAATAAATAAAAATCATAGCTAAATAAAAGGGAATCAAATCTTTAGATACCGAAAAATCTGGAATTTTTCCTTTTACTTAGCTAGTTTTAAAAATTCAAAACCGATCCTATATTCTAAAACAAGATCTTGCGATATTAAAGGAGATTTTCTAAAATTAAACCATTAAATCTTTGAAAATACATTTGCAAGAAATGCAGAATATCTTTGCTAGCTTTTGAAAATTGTAACTCTCACTCTCTTTGTTTAAAGTTTTCGAGCAAAACAGGAATGAGAGGGTGAGAGGTCGTTTGAAATATTTAAAGACTTAGTAAAACCAAAACAATGGATAGTCAAAGTGGTTTCTGACAAAGTCTTGGTCAAGGCACATCTTTCATGGTCAACGATGCTTGCCTTGACCAAGTTTTGAATTCAAAAGTTGGAGGGAAAAGAGTAAAGGAGGGAAAGAAAAATGTTACCTCGGTATGAGATCGAGTCCATTTGGTCGATCTAGGACTCGATCTCATGCCCAAAATGGCTTAGATCGAGAGGGTTACTCGATTTGAGACTCGATCCATGATGAATCGAGTCGGATCGATTGGCTCTCTCGATCATTGAGATGTTGGCTCCTCGGCTAAGTCCTCATGATCGAGCTACGTCCTCGATTTAGGGGTCGATTTGGCATAGATCGAGTGATGGATCGAGTCGAGTGATCGATCTATTTTCAACAGATTTTCCCGAGAGAAATTAGATCGGTCGATCCGATTTGGATCGATCGATCCTTTTTCGTCAAGGTCGATCTTGTCACTCGTTCTCGTCTAGATCGACTGGCTCCTCTCGATTTACTGACTCGATCTAGCAAAGATCGAGCCAGGATCAGTCGATCTAGCACTCGATCTCTAGCCTTATTCTAACCCCTATTGCCTTTTTAAGACCTCAAAGTCAAGATTTAGACTCCTTATACCTGTTCCTACACACTTGCAAAATAAAAACATAAAACTAAAAAGGAAAATAAAGCAGAAATATGTACAAGATAAACATGGGAATGCCTCCCAAGTGCGCTTTCTTTAACGTCTTTAGCTAGACCTTACTTGGTCTAGGCGGATGGTGGGTCTTGGAGAAGCACTGAGGTACTCTCCTTGTCATAGCTATCTGCCAAATAGGGCTTGACTCTGTGTCCGTTGACGGTGAATGCACTGCCACTTTTTCCCATCAAAGTAACAGCTCCATAAGGCAACATTTCTTGAATCACGAACGGTCCACTCCACCTTGATTTCAGCTTCCCCGGGAAGAGTTTGAGCCTCGAGTTGTACAGCAACACTAGTCCTCCTTCCTTAAGCTCCTTGGCATCCAACTTCTTGTCATGAGTGTCCTTAGTCCGCTCCTTGTATATCCGAGAGCTCTCATAAGCATTCAGCCTCAACTCGTCCAGTTCGTGTAGCTGAATAAGGCGCTTCTCCTGAGCAGTCTTGAGATCGAAGTTCAGCCTCTTCACAGCCCACAACGCACGGTGTTCCAGCTCAACCGGGAGGTGACAGCCCTTGCCATAGAGTAGAGTGAAAGGAGTTGTACCAATCGGCGTCTTGAAAGCGGTACGGTAGGTCCAAAGAGCGTCATCCAGCTTCACTGACCAGTCCTTCCTTGTTGCTCCGACGGTCTTCTCCAGTATAGCCTTGATCTGCCTGTTGGAGACTTCCACTTGACCGCTTGTTTGAGGTTGATAGGGTGTAGCCACCTTATGCTTAACTCCATACTTTCTCAAGAGGTTCTCAAAGACCTTGTTTATAAAGTGGCTTCCTCCATCGCTTATGACAACCTTAGGCACCCCAAACCTTGGGAAGATGATACTCTTGAATAGCTTGATTACCACCTTGGAGTCATTTGTAGGGGAAGCAACAGCCTCAACCCATTTGGAGACATAATCCACAGCTACTAAGATGTATTTGTTGCCGTATGAAGAAGGGACTGGCCCCATGAAGTCAATCCCCCACGCATCGAACACGTCAACCTCGAAGATAGGAACTTGAGGCATTTCGTTCCTCTTAGTTATGTTCCCTGCTCGCTGACATGCCTCACAGCTCTTCACAAACTCGTGTGCATCTTTAAAAATGGAGGGCCACCGGAAACCGGCTTGCAATACCTTCGTGGCAGTCTTTAATGAGGCGAAGTGTCCTCCGTAGGAAGAGCCATGGCAATGATAGAGGATGTCCCTGGCTTCTTCCTTTGTAACACATCTCCTGTACAAGCTGTCTACTCCTCTCTTGTATAAGTAAGGCTCGTCTCAAAAGTAGTCACTAGCCTCCCTCATAAACCGCTTCTTGTGATAGCTGTTGAGATGTGTTGGCTCCTCACCACACGCTAGATAGTTCACTACATCAGCATACCACGGTAGATCCTCCTCCTTGAAACTCAACACCTCCTCAAACCTCCCTTCTAGCTTCCCACAAACAGCCGTAGTAATCGCTATAAGCTGTTCTTCTAGAAGAGAGTCATCTAAGGGGAGAGACTCGTTGATCCTTAATCGTGAGAGGTGATCAGCGACTCCATTTTCTATCCCTTTCTTGTCTTTAATCTCCATGTCAAACTCCTGGAGTAAGAGAATCCATCTTAAGAGCCGAGGCTTAGTGTCTTTCTTCGAGTAGATGTACCGTAAGGCAGCGTGATCCGTGTATACAATAGCCTTGGAACCAACGAGATATGATCTGAACTTCTCAAAGGCGAAGACTACTGCAAGCAACTCCTTCTCCGTAGTGGTGTATCTTGATTGCGTGTCATCCAAGGTCCTTGAAGCATAGTAGATCACGTGTAGCTTCTTGTCTTTCTTCTGACCAGGAACGGCTCCTACGGCGTAGTCACTAGCATCACACATGATCTCAAAGGGAAGAGACCAGTCTGGTGCTTGGACTATAGGAGCTGATGTAAGGGCTTCCTTGATGGTCACGAAAGCCTTTAAACGCTCCTCATCGAATACAAACTCAGCTTCCTTGCACAACAGCCGTGTAAGAGGGCGTGCAATCTTGGAGAAATCCTTGATGAAGCGCTTATAAAACCCTGCGTGTCCCAAGAAGCTTCTGATTCCCTTAACATTAACCGGCGGCTCAAGAACCATCATGACCTCCACCTTAGCCTGATCAACCTCAATACCCTTCTCTGATATCTTGTGACCGAGCACGATCCCTTCCTTAACCATGAAGTGGCATTTCTCCCAGTTCATCACCAAGTTTGTTTCTTCACAACGTTTAAGTACCCTGCAAAGATTCAAAAAACACGCAGGAAAGGACACAACATACACAGAGAAGTCATCCATGAACACCTCTACCATCTCCTCTATAAGATCAGAGAAGATCGACATCATACACCGCTGAAACGTAGCCGGTGCATTACACAATCCAAACGGCATCCTTCGATATGCAAAGGTACCGTAGGGACATGTGAAGGTCGTCTTCTCCTGATCATTTGGGTGAATAGGTATTTGAAAGAAACCACTATACCCATCGAGAAAACAGTAGTAAGGGTGATTAGCAAGTCTCTCAAGCATTTGATCAATAAAAGACAAAGGGAAATGGTCTTTCCTAGTCGCAAGGTTAAGCTTCCTATAATCAATACAAATCCTATGACCAGTAATGGTTCTAGTAGGGATAAGTTGATCCTTTTCATTCCTTATGACCGTGATCCCTCCCGTCTTAGGCACCACGTGTACAGGAGAAACCCACGTGCTGTCACTTATAGGATTTCCTTCTTAACAACCTCTTTCAAATTAAGATTCAAACGCCTTTGATGTTCTATAGAAGAAGCGTTCTCATTATCCAAGTGAATCCTATGAGTGCAAAGCATTGGTGAAAGGCCCTTGATGTCACTTAAAGAGTACCCAATGGCCTTCCTATACTTTCTCAGCTCAGTCAAGAGCGAGTGCAACTCATCATCACTGAGGTTTTTGTTCACAATCACAGGATAGGTGTTATTAGGCCCTAAGAAAGCATACCTTAGCCCTTTGGGGAGCTCCTTAAGGTCCACCTTTGGGGCTAACAGCTCACTCCAGTCATCCTCGTGGCTGTTGTTGTTGCTTTCCTCCTTGGAACTCTCCTTTGAACTCGAGGCATGGCCCTTCAGACTGCTTTCCTCCATCGCTATCCCTTCTGAGATCGAGTCCTCCGGTCGATTCTCCTCTCGATGTCGTCTAGATCGAGCCAATTCGCTCGATTCACTTACTCGATTTGATAGGGATTGAGTAAGGGATCGAGACGCTGAGTCGATCTCTTGATTGGACCCCAAAATGATTGGGAGGTCTCTCTCGATCGTCGACTCGATTGTTTTTCCTGATCGAGCATTCTTCTCGATCTGTCCATCGATTGTTGCACCTGATCAAGTTGTGTTCTCGATTGACTTGTCGATCTGACTCCTGTATCGAGTGATAGCGTCGATCTCGGGGTCGATCTCTAGGCAGCAACCTTCTTCATTCTTGAGAATCCTCCTAGAATCCAGCAGGTTCACGTACTCTTGGGTTCTTTGGTCCACAAAACCAAACTCCCCTGGCTCCTTAGTTAGTGCTAGCTTCAGATGGTCTTCTAGAGCTAGCTCTTCCAGCAACTCATCCGCCAAGGCATCCATTGTTTCAATATAGAAAGCTTGTCCTTCAATGGTCGGCTTCTTTAGAACCTTGTTGATGTCGAAGTCTAGCCTGATCTCCTTCCCCAAATGCAAGGCAATCTTCCCATTCTTCACGTCTATGATAGCTCTGGCGGTTGCAAGGAACGGTCTCCCTAAGATGAGTGGATCCTTAGGCTCTTCATCCATCTCCAACACTACAAAGTCTGTAGGGACGTTCACACCACTGATTCGTACCGGTAAATCTTCAAGCAGCCCCACTGGTAGCCTCACACTCCTATCAGCCAGGACCAATGAGATCCGACAGTCTTTAAACCGAGTAAAACCAAGCTTCTTAGCCACGGAGTGAGGCATCAAGTTTATGCTAGCTCCGAGATCACACAAGCAACTCTTGAACTCTAGAGGACCCAAAGCGCAGGGTATAGTGAAGCTTCCAGGGTCTCCCAGCTTCTTAGGGACTATCTCCTTGTGTATAACCGCGCTACATTCTTCACTTAGAACAAGTACCTCTTTGCTTTCTTTGTTCTTCTTCACAAGGGTGTCCTTGAAAAACTTGGCGCACTTGGGCATCTTAGCAAGACAATCTACAAGAGGCAGCTTGATTTCCACGTCTCTCAGGTGCCTCTCAAACAGGATCCGATGCTTCTCCATGAGCTGCTTTTTGAAACGACCGGGAAATGGCAACTTCGGTACGTAAGGTGGGGGCACGTAGTCATTCTTCTCCTTGGTGGTTTGCTCAGCCTTCTTCTCGGCGAATGCCTTGTCGCCTCTTCTTGGTCCTTGGATCCAAACGTTGTCAAAGTTTATCTCATCATTATCAGCCGAGAGTTTACCCTCCCCCTGTTGAATTACAACGTCCTCGTTGTTCTTTGTGGAGACCGGAGGTTCGAGCTCTTTGCCGCTTCTCAACGTTATAGCATTGGCATACTCCTTGGGATTCTGCTCACACTTTCCCGGAAGGCTGTTCTGACCACTCGTGCTTGCTTTCCCTTTCTCCAACTGCTTGATCTTGTTGTTTAGGTTGGTGATCTGAGTGGAGAAGTCAGTGAGAGATGAGTCTAAACGAGTGTTCATCTCTGCGCACTTCTGGTTTGTAGAGGCTTGCCCTTGTATTAGCTGTTGAAACATCGCTTGAACCGGATCAACTTGTTGTTGCATCGGTTGTTGTTGCTGAGGTGCAAAGCCCGGAGGGTAATTAGGAGTATAACCCTTGTTGTTTTGTTGTTGCCCTTGGAAGTTGTTCTACCCTTGATCTTGGAAACCACCACTCGGTTGAAAACCTTTGTTGTAAGGGATGAAAGGTTTTGCTTGCTGAGCAGGGTACACTTGATCTTTAGGGTTGGCTACGTTGGTGCTTCGGTAAGAGAGGTTGTTGTTCTGGTAGCCTTGGTTGTAGCCTTGAGACTTGTAGTTGTTCTGTCCAGCCACCCAATTTGCTTCTTCTTGGCTTAGCTCTAACTCCTCTTGGTTCTCATCAGCTTCACCAACAAAGTGAACATGCTTCTGATTGGCTAACACCAACTTATCTATCTTCTCATGCAACGATTTGAGCTCATTCTTGTGAGACTCTAACTCTGATCCTCTTGGTGCACGGTCATAATCTTCAGCATAGTTTCCATCACTCAACGCCAAGTTTTCTATCAGCTCCATACCCTCTTCTACCTCTTGACAGAGGAAGTTCCCTTTGCTAGCTGTATCAAGCAACAACCTGATCTTTGGTGCTAGCTGTTTCCTCGCTGAACCCGTGATGAGGACATTGGATCGTGTAATCTTTGAAACGCTCCATTGCCTCGTTGAATGTCTTGTTGTTCCTTTGAGTGAAACCGCTGATTTCGCTTCTCAACTGTGCTGTCCTGGTGCTTGAGAAGAACTTTGAGAGGAATGCCTTCTTACACTCAGCCCATGATGTGATGGTGCCTTGTGGGAGGGTCTTCTCCCAATGTCTAGATTTGTCTCCGAGTGAAAAGGGGAAGAGGCGCAGTTTGAAAGCATCTTCGGATATGCCATTGATCTTGATCATCCCACATACTTGCTCAAAGTTGTCTAAGTGCTCCAAGGGGTCTTCCATTGCTAAGCCGTGGAACTTGTTGTTTTGCACCATGGAGATGAAACCTGGCTTGATCTCGAAGTTATTGTTTTGTACAGGAGGAGGAGTGATCCCAAACCTATTGTGGTGGGTATTGGGAGCATCTCCGGCTCCTATGATCCTTGGGGGTCTAGCCGCGTGTTGGGGATTTCCATTGCCCCGTCCTGCTGGAGGAGGTCCTTCTGGATGCTCGTGTTCAGCCATATCTTCAAAGTTAACCAAACCGTGTTGAACAATCTCCTCAAAGGCTCTTGTTTGCTCTCTGACTCACCTTTGCCGTAAGTGACCAAGTTGATGAATGTTGTCTAAGTGTTGTAGAAGATTGTTGTCTCCCTTTGAATGAAGATTCATGTACCTGAAAACACACGGTTGAGAGTAAAAGTATTAGTAACTTGAAAAAGGTAAAGACTTAGTCTTTGCTAAGACCCAAATCTCTATGTTCTCTAAACAGTCCTAGAATGGCAACGGCGCCATTTGATAAACGTATTCTAGCGAGGGTTATGATGCAGAGAGGTTATCAAACTCTAATGCAAGCAATGTCGTAGTATAGCAAGCAAGAGAGAGTCAATCCACTTCTAGGAGATAGAGAATGCACAGAGAATGCAAGGACTAAAGCAAATCTACGCAAAATGAGACAGTTTATGAGAAAATATCTAAGAACTAGATGCAGCAACCTAAACAGAGTGAAACCTATTTTAAATCGACTCACTTGGTGAGGATCTCTAAGCCTTGAAAACTAAACAAGATCTATCCGTGGCTTTCGGTATAGATCACTCCTTCATCCTCTCCTCCAAACCCATGGCTTTTGGTGGAAAGAGAGGTCGAAAGGCAAGGAAAACAGATTTCAAGTAAATGGCTTAACTAGTCCCCCAAACATCCATGGCTTTTGGGAAGGGGTAACTAGTCTCTAAGGTGTGATCTTCCGAGATTCCTGGATCCTGTCAAGGTAAGGAACCTCTTGGATCATGAAGCTCTTGGCGTGAGAGTCTTCAAGCATTAAGATCTCAACACCTTAGAAGAGATAGCCTTTGAAAACATTTAGAAAAACAAACCAAGATCGAAACCCTTTTGACCCCTTAATCCTCTCAACCCCGAACCCAAAGGAAACTACTCGCTACACATTGAGTAAATCAAGCAAAGCATATGAAACGAGACGATGAACATGAAAGGGAAACTGAATTAAACGATAATGATTCGAATACAAAAGCTTAAGAGAAAAACGAGTTTCAACAATGGTGTTCTTCACGAAAACGAGAGAGAAAACATAAGGAAAAAAGATAAGGATCTAAAAAGTTATCGAAAAAGGACGTCGCTGCCTTGCCCAAAATGCCCAAACAAGCCAATGGTCCCCCCTTCGCTAGCAGCCAAAAACGATTGAAAGGACAGAGATCGACTCCAAGATCGAGTGGTTCTCTCGATCATATCCGGACATCGTGTCTTCGGCTCGATTTGGGTCTCGATCTTCAATGGTGAATCGAGTGTTGCATCCGATCTCGGTATCGATTTTCAGCTGGATCAAGTGGTGTACTCGATCTGATTCTCGCTCTGCATGGCGTCATTTACGTCCGTACCATTTGATCGATTGCTTTACTCGATCTTCGTCTCGATCATTCTCCTTGGATCGCCTGGTTGGCTCGATCTTCTGGTCGATCAACTTCTAGACCGACCGGCCATGCTCGATCTGCTCCTCGATCTCTGGTCCTTAGCATATTTCTGAGCTCTCACGAACTGCTACATCAGCTTCAACACGTCCACGAACCTCTACGACTCCAAAGCAGCCAGAAACAACCTGAATGTGATGCAAAATGCAAGGAAAATGCGTATGTTGATGCAAGAATGCTCTAGGACCCTAAGTGATGCAATCTAACCTAAAATGTGATACAAATGCATGAAAAGCTAACTAATGAGTATGCAAAATGTATGCAATATGCAATAACATCAATCTTCCCGAGGTTTGGGGTACCTAAGGTGTTTAAGCCATGGGGGAAGCCACTTCATAAACAAGGTTTTTGAGAAACTCTTGAGAAAGTATGGCGTTAAGCCTAAGGTGGCTACACCGTATCATCCTCAAACAAGCGGTCAAGTGGAAGTCTCCAACCGGCAAATCAAGGCTATACTGGAGAGGACTGTCGGAGCAACAAGGAAAGACTGGGCAGTGAAGCTGGACGACGCTCTTTGGGCCTACCGTACCGCCTTCAAAACACCGATTAGTACAACCCCTTTCACTCTACTCTATGGCAAGGGATGTCATCTCCCGGTTGAGCTGGAACACCATGCGTTGTGGGCTGTGAAGAGGCTGAACTTTGACCTCAAGACTGCTCAAGAGAGGCGCCTTATTCAGCTACATGAACTGGGCGAGTTAAGACTGAACGCTTATAAGAGCTCTCGGATATACAAGGAGCGGACTAAGGAAGCTCATGACAAGAAGTTGGTTGCCAAGGAGCTTAAGGAAGGAGGTTTAGTGTTTCTATACAACTCAAGACTCAAACTCTTCCCGGGAAAGCTGAAGTCAAGGTGGAGCGGGCCGTTTGTGATCCAAGAAGTGTTGCCTTATGGAGCTGTTACACTGATGGGAAAGAGTGGCAGTGCATTCACCGTCAATGGACACAGAGTCAAACCTTACTTGGCAGACAGCTATGACAAGGAGAGTACCTCGGTGCTTCTCCAAGACCCACCATCCGCCTAAACCAAGTAAAGTCTAGCTAAAGACGTTAAAGAAAGCGCACATGGGAGGCATTCCCATGTCTATCTTGTACATATTTCTGCTTTCTTTCTCTTTCAATTTCTTTGTGTGATGAGTACGGCTAAGTTCTTTGGAGTATGAGTGTGAGCATAGCATTTTAGAACCGTTAACTAGGACATTGAGATTGATTTATTTGAAAAGCACCTTTGCAAGAAGTTTAAACCCCCATTCGTTTTTCTTAAAACCTCTCTTCCTTACTTATTTTCTGTTGCTTGAGGGCAAGCAAGAAGTAAGTTTGGGGGAGTTGATGTTACTGCATATTACATACATTTTGCATACTCATTAGTTAGCTTTTCATGCATTTGCATCACGTTTTAGGTTAGATTGCATCACTTAGAGTCCTAGAGCATTCTTGCACCAGCATACGCATGTTACTTGCATTTTGCATCACATTTAGGTTGTTTCTGGCTGCTTTGGAGTCATGGAGGTTCGTGGACGTGCTGAAGCTGTTGTAGCAGTTTGTGGAAGCTCGGATATTTGCTAAGGATCAGAGATCGAGGAGCAGATCGAGCATGGCCGGTCGATCTAGGATGTGATCGACCAGAAGATCGAGAGGACCAGACGATCCAAGGAGAATGATCGAGACGAGGATCGAGTGCAGCAGTCGATCAAACGGTACGGACGTAAATGACGCCATGCAGAGCGAGAGCCAGATCGAGTACACCACTCGATCCAACCGAAGATCGATACCGAGATCAGATGCAACACTCGATCCGCCGAAGATGATCGAGACCCAGATCGAGCTGAAGACACGATGTTCGGAGATGATCGAGAGAACCGCTCGACCCCGGAGTTGATCTCTGTCCTTTCAACCACTTTTGGCCGCTAGCGAGGGGGGGGACCATCAGCTTGTTTTGGCCATTTTGGGAAGGCGGCGACATCCTTTTCCCACACACTTTTTCATCCTTATCTTTTTTGATGTTTTTCTCTCTGGTTTTGAAGAAGAACACCATTGTCGAACTTTGAGTCTTTTTTAGCTTTGCAATCGAATCATTTCAGCTTAATCTAGTTTTCTTTTCATGTTCATCGTTTCCTTTTCCATGCTTTGCTTGATTTACCTTATGTGTAGTGAGTAGTTTATTTGGGTTCGGGGTTGAGAGGATTAAGGAGTCTAAAGGGTTTCGATCTTGGGGTTTTCTAAGTGTTTTAATTGCTATCTCTTCTAGGGTGTTGAGCTCTCAAAGCTTGAAGACTCTCAAGCCAAGAGCTTCATGATCCGAGAGGTTCCTAACCTTGACAGGATCTGGGGACCTCTGAAGATCCCACCCTAGAGACTAGTTGCCCCTTCCCAAAAGCCATGGAAGTTTGGGGGACTAGTTAAGCCACTTGTTTGAAATCCGTTTTTCTTGCCCTTCGACCTCTCTTTCCACCAAAAGCCATGGGTTGGGAGGAGAGGATGAAGGAGTGATCTATACCGAAAGCCACGGATAGATCTTGATTAGTTTTCAAGGCTTAGAGATCCTCACAAAGTGAGTCGATTTAAAGTTTTCAACCCAAGGTCGAACCTTTGAAACCCCTGACCATGAATCTCACCCCTAAGCCCTCTCTTTTAGCATCTTTACATCTTATCTCGTCATTCGCTTTATCTTTGATAGCATCCTGGTCGTTAGTTTAACTGTTCTTGCATTTTTAGACGAATCGATTGTTATTGCTCGATCTAGTGGTCGATCTCATGGTCGATCCACTAGTCGAATTTTAGTAATTCGAAGCTTTGTCCTTTAATTATTCTGTTTGTTCCTCATGGTAGTTTGATCATTCCTGGTAATTTTAAAATAGTTTTCATTTCATTTAGTTGCTGCATCTAGTTTTTAGGGATTTTCTCAAAACTCATCTTGTTTCGCTTAGATTTGCATAGTCCTTGGCTTCTCTTTGCATTTTCTATCATCCTAGGTGTGGATTGACTCTCTCTTGCATGCTGTACTACAACCTGTCTTGCATTTGAGTTTGATAACCTCATTGCATTCTCACCCTTGCAATTAAAGTCTCTATCAGGCTTGCGTCTCTCATACTTGTTCCTACACACTCATAAGACAAAAACATAAAACAGGAAAAGAAATAAAGCAAGGATATGTACATGATAGACATGGGAGTGCCTCCCAAGTGCGCTTTCTTTAACGTCTTTAGCTAGACCTTACTTGGTTTAGGCAGATGGTGGGTCTTGGAGAAGCATTGAGGTGCTCTCCTTGTCAAATGCACTAGCCATGTATGGCTTAACTCTGTGTCCGTTCACTGTGAATACATTCCCACTCTTGCCGACCAACGTGACAGCTCCGTAAGGTAATACTTCCTTGATTTCATATGGACCACTCCACCGTGACTTCAGCTTCCCTGGAAAGAGCTTGAGCCTCGAGTTCTATAGCAGCACCAAACTCCCTTCCTTAAGCTCCTTAGGTACCAGCTTTTGTCATGAGCAGCCTTGGTACGTTCCTTGTAGATCCGAGCGCTTTCGTAAGCGTCCAGCCTTAGCTCATCAAGCTCGTGCAACTGGATCAACCGCTTTTCCTAAGTCGTCTTCAGATCAAAATTCAACCGCTTCACAGCCCACAACGCCCGATGCTCCAACTCAACAGGAAGGTTACATCCTTTGCCGTAGAGAAGAGTGAAAGGAGTAGTACCGATGGGTGTCTTGAAGGCAGTCCGGTACGCCCACAAAGTGTCATCTAACTTCACAGCCCAGTATTTCCGAGTAGTCCCAACTGTCTTCTCGAGTATCGCCTTGATCTGACGGTTAGAGACTTCCACTTGGCCACTCGTTTGAGGATGGTAAGGCATAGCTACCTTATGCTTCACGCCATACTTCTTTAGCAGATTTTCAAACAGCTTGTTGATGAAATGGCTTCCTCCGTCGCTTATCACCACCTTGGGAACTCTAAACCTCGGAAAAATAATGCTCTTAAAGAACTTGATCACCACCTTAGAGTCGTTTGTTGGGAAAGCAATGGCCTCAACCCATTTAGAGATGTAGTCAACAGCTACGAGTATGAACTTGTTACCGTATGATGAAGGAAACAGCCCCATAAAGTCTATGCCCCACGCGTCAAAGACATCTACCTCGAATATAGGAACTTGAGGCATCTCGTTCCTCTTAGTGATATTCCCTGCTCTTTGACATGCCTTGCAGCTCATCACGAACTCATGGGTGTCTTTGAAGATGGACGGCCACCAGAAGCCGGCTTGTAAGATTTTAGTGGCAGTTTTGAATGAAGCAAAGTGCCGGCCATACAAAGAACCGTGGCAATGGAAGATGATATCTCTTGCTTCCTCCTTTGTCACGCATCTTCTGTACAGGCTATCCACTCCTCTCTTGTATAGATAGGGCTCGTCCCAATAGTAGTGGCTCACATCTCTCATGAACTTCTTTCTATGGTAGTTGTCAAGATGCGACGGCTCTTCCCCACATGCCAAGTAGTTCACAATATCCGCGCACCAAGGGAGATCCTCCTCTTTGAAGCTCAGAACTTCCTCAAACTGCCCCTCTAAGCTCCCACAAACAGCCGTAGTGATTGCCATGAGTTGTTCCTTGGGCAGAGAATCGTCTAAAGGAAGAGACTCGTTGATCCTTAACCGGGAGAGATGGTCAGCAAAGCCGTTCTCTATTCCTTTCTTGTCTTTGATCTCCATGTCAAATTCATGGAGTAAGAGGATCCATCTCAAAAGCCTTGGCTTCGTGTCCTTCTTGGAATAGATATAACGCAAAGCTGCGTGATCCATGTAAACAATGGTCTTGGAACCCACGAGGTAAGCCCTGAACTTCTCAAAGGCGAATACAACCGCCAATAGTTCCTTCTCTGTAGTTGTATACCTCGTTTGCGTGTCATCCAAGGTTCTTGAAGCATTGTATATCACGTGCAGCTTCTTATCCTTCCTTTCGCCTAGAACAGCTCCCACGGCGTAGTCACTAGCATCGCACATAATCTCGAATGGAAGAGTCCAGTCCGGTGCTTGCACTATAGGCGCGGACACTATGGCCTCCTTGATGGTCATGAAAGTTCGCAAGCACTCCTCATCAAAGACAAATTCAGCCTCCTTGCACAACAGCCGCGTGAGAGGGCGTGCAATCTTAGAGAAGTCTTTAATGAAGCGCCTGTAAAAGGCGGCGTGTCCCAAGAAACTTCTCACTCCTTTGATGTTAACTGGCGGCTCAAGGCTTGTCATCACATCAATCTTTGCTTTGTCGACTTCAATACCCTTCTCTGATATCTTATGTCCAAGCACAATCCCCTCCTTAACCATGAAGTGGCATTTTTCCTAGTGTAAGCACTAAGTTTGTCTCTTCACAACGCTTTAGTACCCTGCAAAGATTCAACAAACACACAGAAAAGGACGCACCATAGAATGAGAAGTCATCCATAAACACCTCTACCATTTCTTCTATTAGATCAGAGAAGATCGACATCATACACCGCTGAAATGTAGCCGGTGCGTTACACAACCCAAATGGCATCCTTCGATACGCGAAGGTGCCATAAGGGCATGTAAAGGTCGTCTTCTCCTGATCATTTGGATGAATGTCTATTTGGAAAAATCCACTATATCCATCAAGAAAGGAATAGTAGGGGTGATTAGCAAGTCTTTCAAGCATTTGATCAATAAAAGGAAAGGGGAAGTGATCCTTTCTAGTAGCAAGATTAAGCTTCCTATAATCAATACACATACAGTGTCCAGTAGTAGTCCTAGTAGGTATAAGCTCATCTTTGTCATTCTTAATGACCGTGATCCCTCCCTTCTTAGGCACCACGTGTATGGGAGAAACCCACGTGCTGTCACTTATGGGATAAATCACGTTAGCCTCTAAAAGCTTAAGAATCCCCTTCTTAACAACCTCTTTCAAATTAGGATTCAAACGCCTCTGATGTTCTATAGAGGATGCGTTCTCATTATCCAAATGAATCCTGTCAGTGCAAAGCATCGGAGAAAGGCCCTTGAGGTCACTTAAAGAGTACCCAATGGCCCTTCTGTACTTTCTCAACTCTGTTAAGAGTGAGTGCAACTCATCATCATTTAAGTTTTCGTTCACAATTACAGGATAGGTTTCATTAAGTCCAAATAAGGCGTACCTTAGCCCTTTCTGGAGCTCCTTAAGGTCGACCTTCGGGGCAAGAAGTTCATTCCAATCGTCGTCATGGCTGTTGCTGTTGTTTTCCTCCTTAGAACCTTCCTTTGAGCCCAAGACATGGTCCTTGAAGCTGCTTTCTCCAACCGCTATCCCTTCTGAAATCGAGCCATCCAGTCGATCTTGCTCTCGATGTCATCTAGATCGAGCAGTTTCGCTCGATTCACTCACTCGATTTAATGTGGATCGAGTGAGTGATCGAGACGCAGAGTCGATCTCCAGATTAGACCCCAAACTGATCAGAAGGCTTCTCTCGATCTTGGACCCGATTGTTTTCCTGGATCGATCACCCTCCTCGATCTGACTGTCGCTTGCTGCACCGGATCGAGTTGTGCTCTCGATTTTCTTGTCAATTTGACCCCTGGATCGAGTAATGTCATCGATCTCGGAGTCGATCTCTAGGCAAACGCCTACATCTTCAAGCACAACCTTTCTCGAATGATGCAATACTTGAAATGTGGTTCAAGTAAAGCTTCTTTGAATCTTTGCTTCTAGCTTAAGGGGATGGAAGGATGACTTGAATGGTTGAAAGTCAGGTTGAGCTTGATGTCCACAAACTCCAAAGGTTAGATTCTGCTATCTCAAGGTCCACGCAAGAGAATAGGAGATTCTACACAAATCTTCAAGACCGATTCCACAACACTTAGAAGAAAAGCAGGAACAAGTTTAGTTGCAAAGAATTTTCTTTGTAAACAAAACAAATGGGGTTTTAATTTTTTTGATAATTCTGAATATAAAATACACTGGAAATGAGCTTATATATTGCTCAGAAATAAGGTAGAAAAACGGTAACAAAAAGAATTAAAGATAAAGCATAAAATGTGATCAAAGTAGCTTAAGTGATGGGATTTTGGGTCTTCTAGCCATTATCATAATGGGGGAATGAGAGCTTGATTTGTGGTGACGAAATGCAAGGATTCTTTGACTGGTTTTGATGCTCAGGATGTGATGAAGTGAATGGATGGTCGAGATCTTCAAGTAATAAGAGATTCTGGTCTTGCTTTCCAAAGGTAGCAAAGTAATCAAGCTCTTTTAAGGCAAGTAGCTTCTTCTTGGTTTCTTCTTGGATTTGGGACGGTTTCTGCTGGTTATTGGCGTGGTTTAGTAATTCTGAATATCTTGAAATACTCCTTGGTGGTTGAATGAAGTGGTGAGGCGAATATAATGTCATGAAATCCCTTCTTTCCTTAGTTAGCTCCAATGTGGCTCCATTTGATGGTTTAAGGCAATTTGGTGGTTCTCTTTGGTTAAGTGACGACTTGTATTGAACCAGGGATGATTTAGAAGGCTCCTTTTGATGATCAGAATGTTGGTGTTTTGATATATACTCCTCAGCTTCTTCAAACACAGCTATAAAGCCTCCAAGCTCCTCAGCTACAAGCTTAGCATCATCTGGTTTAGCTCCAATGCTCCATCTCTTGACTGGTTCAGTTGTATATGACTTGATGCTTACATCATCGAATCAAGCAAGTTGACATACTCCTGAGTCCTCTGATCCACATAACCAAACTCTCCTGGCTCCTTAGTCAGTGCCAGCTTCAAATGATCTTCCTGAGCCAACTCTTCCAACAACTCATCCGCTAAAGCATCCAACGTCTCAATGTAGAAAGCTTGCCCTTCTATCGTAGGCTTCTTCAAAACCTCATTGATCTCGAAGTCTAGCCTTATTTTTTTACCCAAGTGCAAGGCAATCTTTCTGTTTTTGACGTCTATGATAGCTCCGGCAGTGGCTAAGAAAGGTCTACCGAGAATGCGTGGATCCTTTGGTTGTTCATCCATTTCCAACACTACGAAGTCCGTAGGCACGTTTACTCCACTGATCTTCACTGGCAAGTCCTCAAGCAATCCCACGGGTAACCTAACACTTCTGTCAGCTAGTACCAACGAGATTCTACAGTCCTTGAAACGGGTAAAGCCAAGCTTCTTTGCCACAGAATGAGGCATCAGATTTATGCTAGCTCCGATATCACATAGGCAACTCTTGAACTCCAAAGGACCTAAAGCGCAAGGTATAGTGAAGCTTCCAGGGTCTCCCAGCTTCTTAGGGACTATCTCCTTGTGTATCACAGCACTACACTCCTCACTTAGAACAAGCACTTCCTTGCTTTCCTTATTCTTCTTCACGAGAGTGTCTTTGAAGAATTTGGCGCATTTAGGCATCATTGCAAGGCAGTTCACGAGAGGTAGCTTGATTTCTACGTCCTTGAGATTCTTCTCGAACAAAACTCTATGCTTCTCTATGAGTTGCTTCTTGGAAAAGGTAGCTTAGGTTCATACGGTGGAGGTACATAAGCAACCTTCTCCTTATTAGTTTGCTCCGCTTTCTTCTCAACAACCGCTTGATCTCCTCTTCTTGGCCCTTGAATCCAGACATTTTCAAACTTGATCTCATCATCAGCGGAAAGCTTACCCTCCCCCTCTTGAATTACAACGTCCTCGTTGGTCTTAGGAGTAACCGTAGGTTCTAGCTATTTCCCACACCTTAGCGTAATGGCATTGGCGTATTCCTTGGGATTTTGCTCACACTTGCCCGGTAAGCTATTCTGACCACTTGAGCTTGCCTTTCCCTTCTCAAGTTGTTTGATTTTATTATTCAAGCTTGTAATCTGAGTAGAGAAGTCCGTGAGAGACGAGTCTAAGCGAGTGTTCATCTCGGCAAACTTCTGGTTTGTAGAGGCTTGCCCTTGAATCAGTTGTTGAAACATAGCTTGGACAGGATCAACTTGTTGTTGCGTCGGTTGTTGCTTCTGAGGTACAAAGCCCAGAGGGTACGTTGGCATATAACCCTTGTTTCCTTGCTGTTGTCCTTGGAAGTTGTTCTGCCCGTGCCCTTGGAAGCCACCACTCGGCTGAAAGCCTTTGTTGTAAGGTACGAAAGGCATTGCTTGCTGAGCAGGGTACACTTGATCCTTAGTGTTCGCGACATTGGTGCTACGGTATCCGAGATTGTTGTTCTGGTTGTAACCGTGAGTGTAGCCTTGAGGTTTGTAGTTGTTCTGTCCTGCCACCCAATTGGCTTCTTCTTGGCTCAACTCAAGCTCCTCTTGGCTCTCATTCGCTTCACCAACAAAGTGAACATTCTTCTGGTTAGCTAACACCAGCTTGTCAATCTTCTCATGCAATGATTTCTACTCTTTCTTGTGAGACTCTAGCTCAAAACCTCTCGGTGCACGGTCATAATCCTTGGCATAGTTGCCGTCACCCAATGCCAAGTTCTCAATCAGCTCCATGCCCTCTTTTACCTCCTGACCAAGGAAGTTCCTTTTACTAGCCGTGTCAAGCAACAAGCGAATCTTTGGTGAAGCTCCGCGGTAGCTTGTGCTGAGTAAGGTCTCCTCACTGAAGCCGTGATGAGGACACTGGATTGTGTAATCTTTAAAACGCTCCATGGCTTCATTGAACGTCTCAATGTTTCTCTGAGTGAAGCCACTGATTTCGCTTCTCAACCGTGCTGTTCTGGTGCTAGAGAAGAATTTTGAGAGAAACGCCTTCTTGCATTCGGCCCATGAGGTGATGGTGCCTTAAGGAAGTGTTTTCTCCCAATGCCTAGCCTTGTCTCCGAGAGAGAATGGAAAGAGACGCAGCTTGAAAGCATCTTCGGATATGCTGTTTATCTTGATCATCCCACATACTTGTTCGAAGTTATCAAGGTACTCCAAGGGATCTTCCATTGCTAGCCCGTGAAACTTACTGTTTTGCACCATGGAGATGAAACCCGGCTTAATCTCCAAATTGTTGTTCTGTACATGTGGAGGAGTGATCCCAAACCTATTATGGTGAGTGTTGGGAGCATTTCCGGCTCCTATAATCCTTGGGGGTCATCCGTGTGTTGGGGGTTTCCATTGCCCCTTCCCACTGCCCCGTGAACTGGAGGAGGTCCTTCTGGATGCTCGTGCTCAGCCATAGCTTCAAAGTCAACCAAACCGTGCTGAACAATCTCGTCAAAAGCTCTAGCTTGCTCTCGTACTCTTCTTTGCCGTGAATGACCGAGTTGATGAATGTTGTCCAAGGGTTGAAGTAGATTGTTGTCTCCCCTTGAACGAAGATTCATGTACCTGAAAGACACACGTTTTAGAGTAGAGAAATTAGTAACTTAAACAAAGTAAAGGCTTAGTCTTTACTAAACCCCAAATCTCAATGCTTTCTAAACACTCCTAGATTGGCAACGGCGCCATTTGATAACAAGATTTTTGCAGAGTGTATGCAATGATGTATCAAAGCTCAAATGCAACATTTAGTTGTAGTAAAGTATGCAAGCGAGTATCAATCCAATCCAGGGAGCTAGAAAGTGCAATGAGAATGCAAGGATCGAGTAAAGCTAGGCAAATGATGAATGATTTTGTAAAATTCCTAAAAACTAAATGCGACGACTAAATGCAAGGCAAAACTATTTTAAAATTACTAGGAAAGAGTGAACTACCACGACGAACAAGCAGAATGATTAAAATGCAAGGCTATGAATTTATAAAAATCGACTAGTGGATCGACCACAGGATCGACCACTAGATCGAGCAACAATGATCGATCTAAAAGACAGATTAAGCGAAAACGAATCTAATGACCAAGGTGCAAGCAAGCAACGATCGAATAACTAGAAAAGGTGCAAGAATACTAAGAAAGAAGGTCTAGGGTTGAGATTCACGTTCAGGAGTTTCAATGGTTCAAGCTTGGTTTGAAAACTCTAGATCTACTCACTTTGTGAGGTTCTCTAAGCCTTGAAACCAAAACAAGATCCATCCATGGCGTGTGGTATGGATCACTCTCTCATTCTCTCCTCCAGACCCATGGCGTATGGCGGAAAAAGAGATTGAGAGGCAAGGAAAACAGATTTCAAACACGCGGCTTAACTAGTCCTCTAAACTACCATGGCGTTTGGGAAAGAGTAACTAGCCTCTAAGATGTGACTTTCAGAGATCTCTGGATCCTGTCAAGGTAAGAGCTCTCTCTGATTATAAAGATCTTTTCGTGAGACTCATTATGCCTTAAGAACTCAACATCTTAGAAAAGAAAGCCATTAAGAACAAGAAAACACCAAACTTGAAAACCTTTTAGACCCCTTTGAATCCTCTCAACCCCAAAACTCGATTAAACTACTCACTACACATTGAATCAACCAAGCAAAGCATGAAAGATGAGACGATGAACATAAAAGCGATGGATTAAGCTTAAACGATTCGAAAAATTCAAGAACAAAGCTCAAAGTCTAACAATGGCGGATTCGCCTGAAAACCAGAGAGAAAGATGATAAAAAAGTAAAAGTGAAAGCGTGTGTGAAAATGTGATCGCCGCCTTCCCAAAGTAGGCCAAACAGCTCGATGGTCCCCCCCCCCTCGCTGGCGGCCAAAAACGGTTGAAAGGACTGAGATCGACCTAGAGATCGAGCATGTTGCTCGATTGTCGTCGGACATCGTGTCTTCCACTCGATCTGTGTCTCGATCTTCTTCGGTGGATCGAGTGTTGCATCCGATCTTGGTATCGATCTTCGGCGGATCGAGTGGTGGACTCGATCCGGCTCTCGCTCTGCATGGCGTCATTTACGTCCGTACTCCTTGATCGATCGCTTCACTCGATCTCCGTCTCGATCAATTCCCTTGGATCGGCTCAGCTACTCGATCTTCTGGTCGATCTCATCTACATCGACCGGCCATGCTCGAACCTCCTCTTGATCTCTGATCCTTAGCAAGCATTCCCAAATTCTTCAAGTCCCTCGAACTTCTTCACGAGCCTTATCACATCCACGAACCCTCCAAGACTCCAAAGTAGCCGAAAACAACCTGTATGCGATGCAAAATGCAAGAAATATGCATATGCTGATGTAAGAATACTCTAGGACCTAAAGTGATGCAATGTATAAGCGTGAGAAACTAACTTATATGTATGCAAAATGCATAGAATATGCAGCTATATCAACTCCCCCAAACTTATCTTTTGCTTGCCCTCAAGCAAACAAAATTAAAGAAGGGAGAGAGGTTTTAAAACAAACGGGGGTTTAAGCTTCTTGCAAAGGTGTCTTTCAAATGAATCAATCTCAATGTTCTAGTTACTAGTTCTAAAATGCAATACACACACTCATACTCCAAAGAACTTAGCCATACTCATCACACAAAGAATTTCAGATCGTGACTCTCCTATTCCAATCAATCAAAGAAACTCATCCTTTAACATTCATTAATGACCGAACCATGAATCAAACTTATGCACTTTAAAGCAAAACACATTTGGCTAAGGGTGAAGGCTATTAGCATAGAATGATCTCATTTTTAAAGAGGGTTTATTTTAAGCAAAGGGTTTCTCTCGAAAATGGTAAGAACTTTATGTATAATGCTAAAGGTAAAGGCAATTGATGCATACATGATCAGATTCTCATCTACCCATGTAAACTAACAATGAACCTAAAAACCCCTCTCATTTATTTTCTTTTAAGCTCACTCACCTCTTAGAGTCTACCCTTTTTTCAAAAGCAAAAGCTTAGCAATCCCCAAATAAAAATATGAAACATCTTAACTCTTTTAGGCCAGTGAAATGGTTTTAAAAATATTAAGCTCCTTATTATTTTTTTTATTGATGGCTGTCCCTTTTTTTTTTTTTTTTGGCACTTAGGCTCTTATATATATATTATATTTTTTTTTATTTTTGAGAGAGCCATCTTCTGAAATTATTGGAGCATTATACTTTTTAAACACAAAACCTTTCACTTAAACCTTTTTCTTACTTCAAAAACCAATCTTTTTTAAAACCGAAAGTATCTAAATATGAAAGCAACCCCAATGATCCCCCAAACTTATCATAAGCCTACATCTAGCTTCAAAATGCAAAGCTAGCAAACATATGAGAACCTAATCATGTCGCCTAAACGTAACACTTTATGCTAAGTTCAAACCGGAAGAGGCCTCACAATGATGTCACACACGAAAACTTGGCTTCAAAGAAAGGTAAAGGTCAAGGTGGGAGTTCTATTTAGGCTCACAAAGAGTGGTAAAAGGAAGAAGAGAGCCTAAATATTTTAAAATCCATGTGTTCATTTTCAAATGCATAAGGATGATATTTAAAAATTCAAGTTAGGGTTCTCACTTAATATGACAAGTTTCAAATCATGAGAGTTCAATTCAAGTCACGAAAATCAAAATTAGTGATCCAAGCATGGTAATAACTTACTTTCAAAGTATGAGCTAAGCATTAGAGAGCTACCAACTAGGAGATTGAAACCATTCAAAACACCTTTTTAAGAAAACTTTAACCCTTTATGCAAATGTAAACAACCTAGATGCTTAAAAATTCTAGACTCAATCCTAAAATGCTTAACAAGATGAATGCAACTACATGAATTTTTTGAAGACTCAAGGATGCTTAAGGAAAATAAGATCAGAAAACACATGTCAAACCACACACATACTCCCCCAAACTTGAATGACATCGTCCCGGTGGCAAACAAATTCAAAGGAGCTCAAAACACAAAGCAAAAAGAAAGAAATCATGAATGGTATATACAATGGAAGAAGGTTGTTACCTCGGGTCTAGTCTCGGCTGGAACTTGAGGATGTTCCAGAGGAGCTAGATACTACGGCTTTGCCTTTGGAGCCTGGCTCTTGAAGAGAGAGGCGCGCCGGTTGAATGTTGCTGCTTTGTGTCTCACGGATGACAACTACACCGGTTGAAAGCCTCCTCTTCTCGGGCTGTTGAACCTCCTCACTTGCAGCCTTCTTAGGTGAGCCTCCTTGAAGTGATTTGACATTCTTGGCAAGTTTCTTGATGACTTTGCTCTGCCACTTGTTGATCTTTCTTTGCATCTCCACAACAGAAGCAAAGAACTTCTCTGTTTTGGTCTGCGGCTCAAAGTCAATCTTGGGAAGGACAAAAGCTTCGGGCATCTCGTCATCCGTGGCAGGGGACTCTAATCTTGGGCGGGCAGCTTGTTGAATGGCTGCCGTGTCTCCTAGAGGAGCAAAACATTCTTCGTCGCTCGGGAGAAACTCGATGTTCCCCACTCCTAGCAGCTCAGCCTCGCCGTTTGGCAAGATACAAACCTTCTTCTCATTCTCCTTGTTTGTGAACAAGTAGGCAAAGAAACCCTCGGCTGGCGTGCATCCCAAGCTGTCTGTGTTCCTTAGGTAGGCCTCATCCATAAATGATCTTTCCGGAACAGGTGTGTAGTCTTGAAGTTGTACACCAGCTTGCACAAATAGAGGAGTGAGGAAGCCGCCAATGAGTGAAGAGCTTGCCTTGCATCTCAAGGCATACGCCTTGTAATTCACCAACAAAGCAGCCAAGATGCACCCGTAGTTGACGCTGTCTCCCAACTGGTCTTCTAACAGATCTTCATTCTCATCCGGATCACACAAGAGATGCTTGATGCCTTGGAACAAGAAACAAAGCTCCGTTCTGGTCAGCGTGGGGGCCACTGACCGTCCGCTGAAGGTGTTAGCAAGCAACTTCAGAGTGTAGCGCAGCACTGGGTTTCTCACTCTCTTGATCTTTGCAGTGTTCGCCTTGTAGTCATCATCGGCTATGACGGCCCACAGCTCGTTCGCTTGAGTGAAGGTGGGGAAATTAACCTTCGTGGCATCAGCAGCTAGGCCATAGGCTTGGCAAAGCTCGCGGATCGACAGGCTGAAAGCTTGGCGCTTGATCTTGAATGAGAGCCGGCCTTGAGAGGGGATTGGGATGCTAGGATTCTCGTACCGGAACTCCAAGGTGGCAAAGAAATCGATTGTCACTTCAGGATAGGTTGGGCAATCTATTCGTGACAAACATCTGAGCCCCATCCTTCGGAGGAGTTGATCAAAGTCTCCCAACAGTCCCATCTTAGACAGCAACTCCCTGTCCGCAAACTTAGTAGGCTCGAACCGAAGCCTTTCCAGCCGCTTCTTGTCCCTTTTCTCATCCTTACTTCAGCGAACCCTTTCTTGAAAAGCTACCTCCTGACCTTCTCCTTCTTGTGCTGTCTCCTCTCTCGTTCTCTTGGGGGCAATTGCGCCTGAAAAAAAGTTCTCAAGCAAAGCTATGAGCAAATAGGCGATATGTTGAGAGAAAGAGAGAAGCAAAGAAGAAAGTCGATAGCTAATACCCTAGAATTTTGGGGAATTTATAAAAAATATAGCAAAATAATAGAGAATCAAATCTAGAGATACTAGAAAATCCAGATTTTTCCCTATTATTAAGCTAGCTTTAAAAATTCAAAACCGCCCTAGCATCTAAAACAATCAATTACTAAATAAAAGGGATTTTTCTAAGGATTTTTTTAAAGATCCGAAAATACATTTGCAAGGATTGTTAAAAATGCTTGTTAGCTTTTAGAAAACAAATTAATCTCACTCTCTTTTACTTAGCAACTCGGGAAAACAAGAATGAGAGAGGGAAAAGAAAATGTTACCTCGGCACGAGATCGAGTCCTCTTGGTCGATCGGGGACTCCATCTCATGTCCATAATTGCTTGGATCGAGAGGGTTACTCGATTTGGGACACGATTCGATTTGAATCGAGTCGTGGATCGATTGGCTCTCTCGTTCCTTGAGTTTTTGAAATCGCGACTAAGTCCTCGTGATCGAGCCATGCCATCGATTCAGGGGTCGATTTAGCTTTGATCGAGTGGCGAATCAAAATGATTGATCTATCTGTCTATGAAGGACTTTCTGGAGAGAAAATAGATCAGTCGATCCTATTTTGGATCGATCGATCTAAACTCCAAGAATTTCCCGAGACATTTTAGATCGACTTCGTCACTCGATCTGTCTACTCGATTTCGTCTAAATCGACTGGCTCCTCTCGATTCACTAGCTCGATCTAGCAAAGATCGAGCCAGGATTAGCCGATCTAGCACTCGATCTGTAGCTTATACTCGCCCCTTTCATACTCCTTTGGGAACTCAGATAATGGCTTGCGTCTCTCATACTTGTTCCTACACACTCATAAGACAAAAAGATAAAACTGGAAAAGAAATAAAGCAAGGATATGAACAGGATAGACATAGGAATGCCTCCCAAGTGCGCTTTCTTTAACGTCATTAGCTAGACTTTACTTGGTTTAGGCAGATGGTGGGTCTTGGAGAAGCATTGAGGTGCTCTCCTTGTCAAATGCACTCGCCATGTATGGCTTAACTCTGTGTCCGTTCACTGTGAATGCATTCTCACTCTTGCCGACCAACATGACAGCTCCGTAAGGTAATACTTCCTTGATTTCATATGGACCGCTCCACCGTGACTTCAGCTTCCCTGGAAAGAGCTTGAGCCTCGAGTTGTATAGCAGCACCAAACTCCCTTCCTTAAGCTCCTTAGGTACCAGCTTTTTGTCATGAGCAGCCTTGGTACGTTCCTTGTAGATCCGAGCGCTTTCGTAAGCGTCCAGCCTTAGCTCATCAAGCTCGTGCAACTGGATCAACCGCTTCTCTTGAGCCGTCTTCAGATCAAAATTCAACCGATTCACAGCCCACAACGCCCTATATTCCAACTCAACAGGAAGGTGACATCCTTTGCCGTAGAGAAGAGTGAAAGGAGTAGTACCGATGGGTGTCTTGAAGGCAGTCCGGTACGCCAACAAAGCGTCATCTAACTTCACAGCCCAGTCCTTCCGAGTAGTCCCAACTGTCTTCTCGAGTATCGCCTTGATCTGACGGTTAGAGACTTCCACTTGGCCACTCGTTTGACGATGGTAAGGCATAGGTACCTTATGCTTCACGCCATACTTCTTTAGCAGATTTTCAAACAGCTTGTTGATGAAATGGCTTCCTCCGTCGCTTATCACCACCTTGGGAACTCTAAACCTCGGAAAAAATAATGCTCTTAAAGAACTTGATCACCACCTTAGAGTCGTTTGTTGGGGAAGCAATGGCCTCAACCCATTTAGAGACGTAGTCAACAGCTACGAGTATGAACTTGTTGCCGTATGAAGAAGGAAACAACCCCATAAAGTCTATGTCCCACGCGTCAAAGACATCTACCTCGAAGATAGGAACTTGAGGCATCTCGTTCCTCTTAGTGATATTCCCTGCTCTTTGACATGCCTCGCAGCTCATCACGAACTCATGGGTGTCTTTGAAGATGGACGGCCACCAGAAGCCGGCTTGTAAGACCTTAGTGGCGGTTTTGAATGAAGCAAAGTGCTTGCCATACAAAGAACTGTGGCAATGGAAGATGATATCTCTTGCTTCCTCCTTTGTCACGCATCTTGTGTACAGGCTATCCACTCCTCTCTTGTATAGATAGGGCTCGTCCCAATAGTAGTGGCTCACGTCTCTTATGAACTTCTTCCTATGGTAGTTGTCAAGATGCGACGGCTCTTCCCCACATGCCAAGTAGTTCACAATATCCGCGTACCAAGGGAGATCCTCTTCTTTGAAGCTCAGAACTTCCTCAAACTGCCCCTCTAAGCTCCCACAAACAGCCGTAGTGATTGCCATGAGTTGTTCCTCGGGGAGAGAATCGTCTAAAGGAAGAGACTCGTTGATCCTTAACCGGGAGATATGGTCAGCAACGCTGTTCTCTATTCCTTTCTTGTCTTTGATCTCCATGTCAAATTCCTGGAGTAAGAGGATCCATCTCGAAAGCCTTAGCTTAGTGTCCTTCTTGGAATAGATATAACGCAAAGCTGCGTGATCCGTGTAAACAATGGTCCTTGAACCCACGCGGTAAGCCCTGAACTTCTCAAAGGCGAATACAACCGCTAATAGTTCCTTCTCCGTAGTTGTATACCTCGTTTGCGTGTCATCCAAGGTTCTTGAAGCATAGTATATCACGTGCAGCTTCTTATCCATCCTTTGGCCTAGAACGGCTCCCACGGCGTAGTCACTAACATCGCACATAATCTCGAATGGAAGAGTCCAGTACGGTGCTTGCACTATAGGCGCGGACACTAGGGCCTCCTTGATGGTCACGAAAGCTCGCAAGCACTCCTGATCAAAGACGAATTCTGCCTCCTTGCACAACAGCCGCATGAGAGGGCGTGCAATCTTAGAGAAGTCTTTAATGAAGCGCCTGTAGAAGCCGCTTTAAAGCAAAACATATTTGGCTAAGGGCAAAGGCTATGAGCATAGAATGATCTCATTTTAAAGAGGGTTTATTTTAAGCAAGGATTTCTCACGAAAATGGTCAGAACTTTATGCATAATGCTAAAGGTAAAGGCAATTGATGCATACATGATCAGATTCTCATCTACCCACACAAGCTAACAATGATCCTAAAACCCCTCTCATTTTCTTTCTTTTTAGCTCACTTACCCTCTTCGAATCTACCCTTATCTTCAAAGCAAAAGCTTAGCAAACCCCAAATCAAAATAGAAAACATCTTAACTCTTTTAGGCTAGTGAAAAGGTTTGAAAATATTAAGCCCCTTATTTCTTTCTTATTGATAGCTTTCTTTATTTTTTTCTTTCTTTTCTTTTCTTTTTATTTTGGCACTATTTTGGGCTATGTCCTTGCCCTTACCCTCGGTTGGGAAACCATGACCGGAATGGCGAGCTTGTTGCGCAGTGCCTTGTTGCTCACAGATGACAATACTTCCAGTTGATTTCCTCCTTTTCTCGGGCTGGTTAACCTCTTCACTCTTGCACCCCTTAGACTTTGCGAATGAGCTCCCTTGAAGCGCCTTGACTTTCTTGGCAAGCTTCTTGATCATCTTCCCTTGCCACTTGTTTATCTTTTGCTGCACCTCCACTACCGAAGCAAGAAACTTCTCAGTCTTGGTCCGCGGTTCAAAGTCCATCCTTGGAAGCTCAAAGTGGGCTGGCATTGCGCCATCTGATGGTGGTGACTCTGACTTCTCACGCGCGGACTGAATAGGCATCATTGTTGTACCAAGTGGGGCGTAGCACTCCTCGTGGGTCGGGCAAAACTGTATCGTACCGATGCTGTCCAAGTTTGTCTCCGCAACATTGGGTAAGATGCACACGCTCTTCTTCCCTGCGTCATTGTAGAACTGATAGGCGAAGAATCCTGGAGCTGGTGTAGGTCCCATGCTATAGGTGTTGCGCTTCCTTATCCCTGTTCCTACACACTTAGAAGATAAAATCATAAAACTGAAAGAGAAATAAAGCAAGAATATATACAGGATAAACATGGGAATGCCTCCCAAGTGCGCTTTCTTTAACGTCTTTAGCTAGACTTTACTTGGTTTAGGCAGATGGTGGGTCTTGGAGAAGCATTGAGGTGCTCTCCTAGTCAAATGCACTCGCCAAGTATGGCTTAACTCTGTGTCCGTTAACTGTGAATGCATAACACTCTTGCCGACCAACGTGACAGCTCTGTAGGGCAACACCTCCTTGATTTCATACGGACCGCTCCACCGTGACTTTAGCTTCCCTGGAAAGAGCTTGAGCCTTGAATTGTAAAGCAGCACCAAACTCCCTTCCTTAAGCTCCTTAGGTACCAACTTCTTGTCGTGAGCGGCCTTAGTACGCTCCTTGTAGATCCTAGCACTTTCGTAGGCATCCAGCCTTAGCTCATCAAGCTTGTGCAACTGGATCATACGCTTCACCTGAGCTGTCTTCAGAGCAAAATACAGTCGCTTCACGGCCCAAAACGCCCTATGTTCCAACTCAACGGGGAGGTGACATCCTTTGCCATAGAGAAGAGTGAAAGGAGTAGTACCAATGGGCGTTTTAAAAGCAGTCCGGTAAGCCCACAAAGCGTCATCTAACTTCACCGCCAAATCCTTCCGAGTTGTCCCAACTGTTCTCTCAAGTATCGCCTTTATCTGTCGGTTAGAGACCTCCACTTGGCCACTCGTTTGAGGATGATAAGGTGTAGCTACCTTGTGGTTCATGCCATACTTCCTTTGAAGATTTTCAAACAGCTTGTTGATGAAATGGCTTCCTCCGTCGCTTATCACCACCTTGGGTACTCTAAACCTCGGGAATATGATGCTCTTGAAGAGCTTGATCACCACCTTAGAATCGTTTGTAGGGGAAGCAATGGCCTCAACCCATTTAGAGACGTAGTCAACAGCCACAAAAATAAACTTGTTGCCGTAGGAAGATGGTCAGCAACGCTGTTCTCTATTCCTTTCTTATCCTTAGTCTCCATGTCAAACTCCTGAAGAAGAAGAATCCATCTCAAAAGCCTCAGCTTAGTATCCTTCTTGGAATAGATGTACCTCAAAGCCGCGTGATCTGTGTAGACAATGGCCTTGGAACCCACGAGGTATGACCGGAACTTCTCAAAGGGAAACACTACTGGCAATAGCTCCTTCTCCGTGGTAGTGTACCTTGTTTGCGTGTCATCCAAGGTTCTTGAAGCATAGTAAATCACGTGCAGCTTCTTTTCTTTTCTTTGACCTAGAACGGCTCCCACGGCGTAGTCACTAACATCACACATAATCTCGAAAGGTAGAGTCCAGTCTGGTGCTTGCACTATAGGCGCGGATACTAGAGCCTCATTGATGGTCACGAAAGCTAGCAAACACTCCTCATCAGAGACGAAATCAGATTCCTTGCACAACAGCCGTGTAAGAGGGCGTGCAATCTTAGAAAAATCCTTGATGAAGCGCCTATAGAAGCCAGCGTGTCCCAAGAAACTTCTCACTCCTTTGACATTAACTGGCGGCTCAAGACTCATCATCACTTCAACCTTAGCCTTGTCAACCTCAATACCCTTCTCTGATATCTTATGGCCAAGCACGATCCCTTCCTTCACCATGAAGTGGCATTTTTCCCAGTTAAGCACCAAGTTTGTTTCCTCACAACGCTTTAGTACCTTGCAAAGATTCAACAAACACGCAGAAAAGGACGCACCATAGACCGAGAAGTCATCCATAAACACCTCTACCATCTCTTCTATTAGATCGGAGAAGATCAACATCATACACCGCTGAAATGTAGCCGGTGCGTTACACAACCCGAATGGCATCCTTCGATACGCGAAGGTGCCATAAGGGCATGTAAAGATCGTCTTCTCCTGATCATTTGGATGGATTGGTATTTGGAAAAATCCACTATATCCATCAAGAAAGCAATAGTAAGGGTGATTAGCAAGTCTTTCAAGCATTTGATCAATAAAAAGCAAGGGAAAATGATCCTTTCTAGTAGCAAGATTAAGCTTCCTATAATCAATACACATACGGTTGATAATCCCTTTTTGGCATGGGTTTTATTGCAGTGAGGTTATCAAACTCAAATGCAAGATATGTTGTAGTACAGCAAGCAAGAGAGAGTCAATCCACTTCTAGGATGATAGAGAATGCACACAGAGAATACAAGGACTAATGCAAATCTAAGCGAAATGAGATGGTTTATGAGAAAATCTCTAAAAACTAGATTCAGCAACTTAAACAGAATGAAACCTATTTTAAAAATACTAGAAAAGAAGAAACTACCACGAGAAATAAACAAAATAATTAAAGGAGGAAACTTCAAATTATTAAAATTCGACTAGTGGATCGACTATGAGATCGACCACTAGATCGAGCAGTAACAATCGATCTCGTCTAAAAATGCAAGAATAGTAAAACTAATGACCAGGATGCTATCAGAAATCAAGCGAAAGATGAGAGAAGATGTAAAGATGCTAAAAGAGAAAGGGCCTAGGGTTGAGATTCATGGTCAGGGGTTTCAAAGGTTCGACCTTGGGTTTAAAACTTTAAATCGACTCACTTGGTGAGGATCTCTAAGCCTTGAAAACTAAACAAGATCTATCCGTGGCTTTCGGTATAGATCACTCCTTCATCCTCTCCTCCAAACCCATGGCTTTTGGTGGAAAGAGAGGTCGAAGGGTAAGGAAAACAGATTTCAAACGAATGGCTTAACTAATCCCCCAAACATCCATGGCTTTTGGGAAGGGGTAACTAGTCTCTAAGGTGTGATCTTTCGAGGCTCCTGAATCCTGTCAAGGTAAGGAACCTCTCGGATCATGAAGCTCTTGGCATGAGAGTCTTCAAGCATTGAGATCTCAACACCTTAGAAGAGATAGCCTTTGAAAATGTTTAGAAAAACCCCAAGATCGAAACCCTTTAGACCCCTTAATCCTCTCATCCCCGAACCCAAAGAAACTACTCGCTACACATAGAGTAAATCAAGCAAAGCATATGAAACGAGATGTTGAACATGAAAAGAAAACTAGATTGAACAGAAAATGATTCGAATACAAAGGTTAAGAAAAACACGAGTTCAACAATGGTGTTCTTCACGAAAACGAGAGAGAAAAACATAAAAGAAAAGATAAGGATCTAAAGAGTTATAGGAAAAAGGACGTCGCCGCTTTCCCAAAATGCCCAAACAAGCTAATGGTCCCCCCTTCGCTAGCGGCCAAAAATGGTTGAAAGGACAGAGATCGACTCCAAGATCGAATGGTTCTCTCGATCATATCCGGACATCGTGTCTTCGGCTCGATCTGGATCTCGATCATCATCGGCAAATCGAGTGTTGCATCTGCTCTCGATATCGATCTTCGGCTGGATCGAGTAGTGTACTCGATCTGAGTCTCGCTCTGTATGGCGTCATTTACGTCCGTACCGTTTGATCGATTGCTTCACTCGATCCTTGTCTCGATCATTCTCCTTGGATCGCCTGGTTGGCTCGATATTCTGGTCGATCAACTCCTAGATCGACCGGCCATGCTCGATCTGCTCCTCGATCTCTGATCCTTAGCATATATCCGAGCTCCCACGAACAGCTACATCAGCCTCAACACATCCACGAACCTCCACGACTCCAAAGCAGCCAGAAACAACCTGAAAGTGATGCAAAATGCAAGGAAAATGCGTATGCTGATGCAAGAATGCTCTAGGACCCTAAGTGATGCAATCTAACCTAAAATGTGATACAAATGCATGAAAAGCTAACTAATGAGTATGCAAAATGTATGCAATATGCTATAACATCAACTCCCCCAAACTTTCTTCTTGTTTGCCCTCAAGCAACAGAAGATAAGTAAGGAAGAGAGGTTTTCCGAAAAATGAATGGGGGTTTAAAATTTTTCCAAAGGTGCCTTTCAAATGAACCAATCTCAATGTCCTAGTTAACAGTTCTAAAATGCTATGCTTACACTCATACTCCAAAGAACTTAGCCATACTCATCACACAAAGAAATTCAAATCATGACTCTCCTATTCCTAACAATCAAAGAAACTCATCTTTTAACATTCATTAACATTCGAACCATGAATCAAACTTATGCACTTTAAAGCAAAACACATTTGGCTAAGGGTGAAGGTTATGAGCATTGAATGATCTCATTTGAAAAGGGTTTATAATTAGAACAAGGGTTTCTCTCAAAAATGGCTGAACTTGTGCATAATGTTAAAGGTAAAGACTATTTATGCATACATGATTAGATTCTCATCAACCCATGTAAACTATCAAACGATCCTATATCCCTCTCATTTAACAAATTTATCCTCACTCCACTTAAGAGTCTACCCTTTTTCTTCACAAACTTAGCAATCCCCATTTCGAAACAAAGACATTTTCAAACTTTTTTTTTTTTTTGGCTAGTGAAAAAGGTTGTGAAAATAATTTTGCTCTTTAGATATTTCTTATTGGTAGCTCTCTTATTATTTTTTTCTTTTCTTTTTATTTTTATTTGGCACTTAGGCTCTTTTATTTCTTTTTCTCTTTTTTTTTAATTATTATTATTATTATTTTTTTTTTTTTTGGGAGAGCTACCTCCTGAAATTTATTAGAGCATACTTAGTTTTTTAAAACACAACCTTTCACTTAAAACCCATTTCTTTCTTTAAAACACAAGCTCTTTGAAACCGAGAACAAATAGGAAAGGAAACAACCCCAATGATCCCCCAAACTTATCCTAAGCCTATACCTAGCTTCAAAATGCAAAGCTAGCAATCATATGAAAACCAAATCATGTCGCCTAAACCTAACACTTTATGCCAAGTTCAAACCGAAAGGAAGGCCTCACAAAGATGTCACACAAGAACATTTGGCTTCAAAGAAGGGTAAGGTTCAAGGAGGGAGTTCTACTTAGGCTCACAAAGAGTGGTAAAAAGGAAGAAGAGAGCCTAAATATTTTAAAACCATGTGTTCATTTTCAAATGCATAAGAATGATAATTAGAATTTCAAATTAGGGTTTTCACTTATTAGGACAAGTTTCAAATCATGAGAGTTCAATTCAAGCCAAGAAAGTCCTATCAAGTGATCCAAGCATGGTAAGAACTTACTTTCAAAGCATAGACAAAGCATTAGAGAACTACTAACTAGGGCATTGAAACAATTCATAAGTAAAAACACCTTTTTAAGAAATTCTAACCCCTTATGCAAAATGCAAACAACCTAGATGCTACGAGAAACTCTAGACTCAATCCTAACATGTTTTAAAAAGATGAATGCAACTACATGAATCTTTGAAAAAATTTTAAAAATTTTACCAATTTTTCAAGAACTAAAGACTCAAGGATGCTAAAGGAAAATAAGATCAAAGAACACAAGTCAAATCACACATGTACTCCCCCAAACTTGCTTGACACCGTCCCGGTGGCAAACTCATCCGAAGGAGCATCAAAACACAATGCAAAAAGAAACAAACATGAGCGGTTATATACAATGGAAGAAGGTTGTTACCTTTGGTCTAGTCTCGGCTGGAACTTGAGGATGTTCCAGAGGAGCTAGAGACTATGGTCTTGCCTTTGTCGGCTGGTTCTTGGAGAGAGTGGCGCACCGGCTGAATGGTGGTTCCTTGGGTCTCGCAGATGACAACTCCACCGGTTGAGAGCCTTCTCTTCTCGGGTTGTTGCTTCTCGGGTTATTTCTGAGCAATATTGATAGGGTCAGGTTTTACCCAAATTAAACTACTGCAAGTGCACAGCAAAAGCAGTTGTAGTACAAGGGGTTATCGAATCCCAAGGGAGTATGTAAACCACACTAGAGATTATAGATTCAGATTAAGCTAAGCGATAAATAATGAATGTAATGCAGAACAGTAAAATAAATGCAAGAGGGCGTTTTTATGCTTGTTCTTAAAGTTCAGAAGGCTAAAGGCGCTAAGTCAGGACAGTTCGCAGGTTGAATCCGAGAGTGTAGAATGCATGCAATCAGGAACGAATTAAAACCGTCTTGAACATGAATCACAAAGATATAACTAATCAATTCTCGTTGCAGAAGTTATCTATGTCTAAATCACAGAGTTTCAAATCTCTTTGCAAACCCTAACAACCTAAACATGCAGTAAAGATCAGGTTCAATTGTTCACAAAACTCCTAAGCCAAATCTTTTTGTACTAGGGCGTTTTGCTCATCTAATACTAGTTCAGGTGATTAATAATGCTCTCACATATATAAAAAAACCTAGGATTTCGAAATCCAGATGATGTGTCTAAGAAATCGATATGAATGCAAGCACAGATGAAGAACCAATGAATTTCCTAAAAGTTTTTAGCAATTCTACAAACTCTTCTTCAACCTTTGAAAAGCCCTAACTTAACTAACAAAATACTCAGACATGGTGATTTGAGAAAACATCATGAAAAGAATAGATTGCATAAAAGAAATAAGAAGTAGAAATAAAGGAGTTCGAAATCTGCTCTGAAGGAGTCTGATTTATCTCTCCAAAAGCTCTGCCACAAATCTCTCTCTAAAGCTCTCAAAAATAATAAGATCCAAGAGAGATGCCAAAAGAATGGCTGAAAAACCTAATATACAAGCTAAAACACGATCTGGGGTCTTTTTGCAAAAACTGGAACTTCTGGGCCAAAACTGCAATTTCTTCCCAATCTTTTTAAAACAGGCCACGACCCCTTCCTTTCTGGGTGGCGAGCGTTACCAAAAGTGGTGACGAGCGTCACCATATGCGATACTTTTCTGCTTCGAGCTTGGTACTTCGTGGCTTCCATTCAGAATGCTCCAAAAGGTTCCAAAATCTCCAATTATGCTCCAGACATGCTATAACCTGCAAAGACTCTTCTAGGACTCTAAAAAGACCAAAAAGACTCAATAAAAAGGACTTATATCATGGTTAAAAACCATAAAAACCATGATATATCACTCGCAGCTTTCTTAGGTGAGCCTCCCTGAAGTGCTTTGACCTTCTTTCCAAGCTTCTTGAGCATCTTGCCTTGCCACTTGTTGATCTTCCTTTGCATCTCCACAACCGATGCTAGGAACTTCTCGGTTTTTGTCCTCGGTTTGAAGTCTAGCTTGGGAAGTGTGTAGGCTTCGGGCATCTCATCTTCCGTGGCTGGAGACTCTGACCTTTGACGAGGGGCAATCGCTGAAGTAGGTGGTCCTCCTAAAGGGGCAAAGCATTCTTCTTTCGTGGGCAAGAACTCGATATTCCCAACACCAAGCAGCTCGGTTTCATCTTTGTTGGGGAGGATGCACACTCTCTTCTTGTCCATCATCTATGAAGAGGTAGGCGTAGAACCCTTCCGCTGGCGTGCGTCCCAAGCTGTCAGTATTCCTCATGTATGCCTCGTCCATGAAAGCTCTGGTTGGGATGTGAGCAAAGTCATGAATGGGCACACCGGCTTGCAAGAACAGAGGAGTAAGGAAACCGCCAATGTAAGAGGAAGTTGCCTTGCACCGCAAGGCATAAGCCTTGTATTTCACCAAAGAAGCCGCGATCACACACCCGTAGTTCACTTCATCGCCGAGTTCATCCTCCATAGGCTCGTCGTTTGCATCCGGATCACACACCAAGTGCTTCACACCTTGGCACAGGAAGCACAGCTCCGTCTTCGTGACCGTAGGAGCAACAGATCTTCCACTAAACGTGTTAGCAATCAGCTTCAGAGTATACCTCAGCATCGGGCTCCTTACTCGCTTGATCTTGGCGGTGTTGGCCTTGTCGTCTTCATTGCTGATCAGGTCCCATAAGTCGTCGGCTTTCTTGAAGGCTGGGAACTCGACCTTGTATGCATCCGCGTTGAGACCATAGGCTTGGCATAGCTCAGGGATGGAGAGTGTATAGGCTTGACGGCCAACCTTGAAGTAGAGGCGACCCTGGGAAGGGACGGGTGCTCTAGGATTCTCGTACCGGAACTCCAAGGTGGCAAGGAAGTCTATTGTCACTTCAGGAATGGTTGGGCAATCCATCCGTGACAGACATCTTAAGCCAATGTTCTTGAGGAGTTGGTCGAAATCCCCAAGAATCCCTAGCTTAGACAACAGTTCTCGATCAGCAAACTTGGTAGGCTCAAACCGAAGCATTTCCAACCGTTTCTTGTCTCTCTTCTCATCCTTACTCCACCGGACCCTCTCTTGAACTGCCACTTCTTGTCCTTCTCCTTCTTGTGCTTGCTCTTCTCTTGTTCTCTTTGGGGCCATTGTTCCTGAAACAAGTTTCTAAAGAGATTGATAAGCAAACGGCGATTTGATGAGAATGAGAGAAGAGAAGGAGAGAACTTATAAAAACTACCCTAGAATTTTGGGGAATAAATAAAAATCATAGCTAAATAAAGGAGAATCAAATCTTTAGATACTGAAAAATCTAGAATTTTTCCTTTTTCTTAGCTAGTTTTTTTTAAAAATCAAAACCGATCCTATATTCTAGAACAAGATCTTGCGATATTAAAGGAGATTTTCTAAAATTAAAGCATTAAATTTTTGAAAATACCTTTGCAAGAAATCCAGAATATCTTTGCTAGCTTTTGAAAACTGAAACTCTCACTCTCTTTCTTTAAAATTTTCGAGAAAAACAGGAATGAGAGGGTGAGAGGTTGTTGAAATATTTAAAGACTAGCAAAACCAAAACAATGAGTAGCAAAAGTGGTTTTTCTGACAAGGTCTTGGTCAAGGCACATCTTTCATGGTCAAAGATGCTTGCCTTGACCAAGTTTTGAATTCAAAAGTTGGAGGGAAAAGAGTTAAGGAGGGAAAAGAAATGTTACCTCGGCATCAGATCGAGTCCATTTGGTCGATCTAGGACTCGATCTCATGCCCATAATGGCTTAGATCGAGAGAATTACTCGTTTTGAGACTCGATTACTAGTGAATCGAGTCTTGGATCGATTGGCTCTCTCGATCATTGAGATGTTGGCTCCACGGCTAAGTCCTCATGATCGAGCTATGTCCTCGATTTAGGGGTCGATTTGGCATAGATCGAGTGATGGATCGAGTCGAATGATCGATCTATTTTCAACAGTTTTTCCCGAGAGAAATTAGATCGGTCGATCCAATTTGGATCGATCGATCCTTTTTCGTCAAGGTCGATCTTGTCACTCGTTCTCGTCTAGATCGACTGACTCCTCTCGATTCACTGACTCGATCTAGCAAACATCGAGCCAGGATCAGTCGATCTAGCACTCAATCTCTAGCCTTATCTTAACCCCCATCGCCTCTTTTGGACCTCAAAGTCAAGGTTTAGACTCCTTATATCTGTTCTACACACTTGCAGAATAAAAACAAAAAACTGAAAGGGAAATTAAGCAGGAATATGTACAAGATAAGCATGGGAATGCCTCCCAAGTGCGCTTTTTTAACGTCTTTAGCTAGACCTTACTTGGTTTAGGCGGATGGTGGGTCTTGGAGAAGGACCGAGGTACTCTCCTTGTCATAGCTATCTGCCAAGTAGGGCGTGACTCTGTGTCCGTTGACGGTGAATGCACTGCCACTTTTTTCCATCAGAGTAACAACTCCATAAGGCAACACTTCTTGAATCACGAACGGTCCGCTCCACCTTGATTTCAGTTTGCCCGGGAAGAGTTTGAGCCTCGAGTTGTACAGCAACACTAGTCCTCCTTCCTTAAGCTCCTTGGCAACCAACTTCTTGTCATGAGTCTCCTTAGTCCGCTCCTTGTATATCCGAGAGCTCTCGTAAGCATTCAGCCTCAACTCGTCCAGTTCGTGTAGCTGAATAAGGCGCATCTCCTGAGCAGTCTTAAGGTCAAAGTTCAGCCTCTTCACAGCCCACAACGCACGGTGTTCCAGCTCAACCGGGAGGTGAGAGCCCTTGCCATAGAGTAGAGTGAAAGGAGTTGTACCAATCGGCGTTTTGAAGGCGGTACGGTAGGCCCAAAGAGCGTCGCCCAGCTTCACTGCCCAGTCTTTCCTTGTTGCTCCGACGGTCTTCTCTAGTATAGCCTTGATTTGCCTATTGGAGACTTTCACTTGACCGCTTGTTTGAGGATGATACGGTGTAGCCACCTTATGCTTAACTCCATACTTTCTCAAGAGGTTCTCAAAGACCTTGTTTATGAAGTGGCTTCCTCCATCGCTTATAACAACCTTGGGTACCCCAAACCTCGGGAAGATGATAGTCTTGAACAGCTTGATTACCACCTTAAAGTCATTTGTAGGGGAAGCAACAGCCTCAACCCATTTAGAGACATAATCCACTGCTACTAAGATGTATTTGTTGCCATATGAAGAAGAAAATGGCCCCATGAAGTCTATCCCCCACGCATCGAACACGTCAACCTCGAAGATGGGAACTTGAGGCATTTCGTTCCACTTAGTGATATTCCCTGCTCGTTGACATGCCTCACAGCTCTTCACAAACTCGTGTGCATCTTTAAAAATGGACGGCCACCAGAAACCGGCTTGTAACACTTTCGTGACAGTCTTGAATGAGGCGAAGTGTCCTCCGTAGGAAGAGCCGTGGCAATGATAGAGGATGTCCTTGGCTTCTTCCTTTGTAACACATCTCCGGTACAAGCTGTCTACTCCTCTCTTGTATAAGTAAGGCTCGTCCCAAAAGTAGTCACTAGCCTCTCTCATAAACCGCTTCTTGTGATACCTGTTTAGATGTGTTGGCTCCTCACCACACGCTAGATAGTTCACTACATCAGCATACCACGGTAGATCCTCCTCTTTGAAACTCAACACCTCATCAAACCTTCCTTCTAGCTTTCCACAAACAGCCGTAGTAATCGCCATAAGCTGCTCTTCTGGAAGAGAGTCATCTAAGGGGAGAGACTCGTTGATCCTTAGCCGTGAGAGATGGTCAGCGACTCCGTCTTCTATCCCTTTCTTGTCTTTAATCTCCATGTCAAACTCCTGGAGTAAGAGAATCCATCTTAAGAGCCGAGGCTTAGTGTCTTTCTTTGAGTAGATGTATCGCAAGGCAGCGTGATCCGTGTATACAATAGTCTTGGAACCAACGAGATACGATCTGAACTTCTCAAAGGCTAAGACAACTGCAAGCAACTCCTTCTCCGTAGTGGTGTATCTTGATTGCGTGTCATCCAAGGTTCTTGAAGCATAGTAGATCACGTGCAGCTTCTTGTCTCTCTTCTGACCAAGAACGGCTCCTACGGCGTAGTCACTAGCATCACACATGATCTCAAAAGGAAGAGACCAGTCTGGTGCTTGGACTATAGGAGCTGATGTAAGGGCTCCCTTGATGGTCACGAAGGCTTTCAAACACTCCTCATCAAACACAAACTCAGCTTCCTTGCACAACAGCCGTGTAAGAGGGCGTGCAATCTTGGAGAAATCTTTGATAAAGCGCCTATAGAACCCTGCGTGTCCCAAGAAGCTTCTGACTCCCTTAACATTAACCGGTGGCTCAAGACCCATAATGACTTCCACTTTAGCCTGATCAACCTCATTGCCCTTCTCTGATATTTTATGACCAAGCACGATCCCTTCCTTAACCATAAAGTGGCATTTCTCCCAGTTCAGCACCAAGTTTGTCTCTTCACAACGTTTTAGTACCCTGCAAAGATTCAACAAACACGCAGGAAAGGACGCACCATAGACAGAGAAGTCATCCATGAACACCTCTACCATCTCCTCTATAAGATCGGAGAAGATCGACATCATACACCGCTGAAACGTAGCCAGTGCATTACACAATCCAAACGACATCCTTTAATATGCAAAGGTACCATAGGGACATGTGAAGGTCGTCTTCTCCTGATCATTTGGGTGAATAGGTATTTGAAAGAAACCGCTATACCCATCGAGAAAACAGTAGTAAGGGTGATTACCAAGTCTCTCAAGCATTTGATCAATAAAAGGCAAGGGGAAATGGTCTTTCCTAGTCGCAAGGTTGAGTTTCCTATAATCAATACACATCCTATGACCAGTGATGGTTCTAGTAGGAATAAGCTCATCCTTTTCATTCCTTATGACCGTGATCCCTCCCTTCTTAGGCACCACGTGTACAGGAGAAACCTACGTGCTGTCACTTATGGGATAGATCACGTCAGCCTCTAAAAGCTTAAGGATTTCCTTCTTAACAACTCTTTCAAATTATGATTCAAACGCCTCTGATGTTCTATAGAGGAGGCGTTCTCATTATCCAAGTGAATCCTATGAGTGCAAAGCATTGGTGAAAGGCCCTTGATGTCACTTAAAGAGTACCCAATGGCCTTCCTATACTTTCTCAGCTCAGTTAGGAGCGAGTGCAACTCATCATCACTAAGGTTTTCATTCACAATCACGGGATAGGTGTTGTTAGGCCCTAAGAAAGCATACCTTAGTCCTTTTGGGAGCTCCTTAAGGTTCACCTTTGGGGCTAACAGCTCACTCCAGTCATCCTCGTGGCTGTTGTTGTTGCTTTCCTCCTTGGAACTCTCCTTTGAACCTGAGGTATGGCCCTTCAGACTGCTTTCCTCCATCGCTATCCCTTCTGAGATTGAGTCCTCCGGTCGATTCTCCTCTCGATGTCGTCTAGATCGAGCCATTTCGCTCGATTCACTTACTCGATTTGATATGGATCAAGCAAGGGATCGAGACACTGAGTCGATCTCTTGATTGGACCCCAAAATAATCGGGAGGTCTCTCTCGATCGCCGACTCGATTGTTTTTCCTGATCGAGCATTCTTCTTGATCTGTCCGACGATTGTTGCACCGGATCGAGTTGTGTTCTCGATTACCTTGTCGATCTGACTCCTGGATCGAGTGATAACGTCGATCTCGGGGTCGATCTCTAGACAGCAACCTTCTTCATTCTTAACAATCCTCTTAGAATCCAGCAGGTTCACGTACTCTTGGGTTCTCTGGTCCACATAGCCAAACTACCCTGGCTCCTTAGTCAGTGCTAGCTTCAGATGGTCTTCTAGAGCCAGCTCTTCCAGCAACTCATCCGCTAAAGCATCCATCGTTTCAATATAGAAAGCTTGCCCTTCAATGGTCGGCTTCTTCAGAACGTCGTTGATGTCGAAGTCAAGCCTGATCTCCTTTCCCAAATGCAAGGCAATCTTCCCATTCTTCACATCTATGATAGCCCCGGCGGTTGCAAGGAACGGTCTCCCTCAGATGAGTGGATCCTTAGGCTCTTCATCCATCTCCAACACTACGAAGTCCGTAGGCACGTTCACACCACTGATTTGCATCGGTAAATCTTCAAGCAGCCCCACTGGTAGCCTCACACTCCTATCAGCCAGTACCAATGCGATCCGACAGTCTTTGAAACATGTAAAACCAAGCTTCTTAGCCACGGAGTGAGGCATCAGGTTTATGCTAGCTCCGAGATCACATAAGCAACTCTTGAACTCTAGAGGGCCTAAAGCGCAGGGTATAGTGAAGCTTCCAGGGTCTCCCAACTTCTTAGGGACTATCTCCTTATGTATCACAGCACTACACTCTTCACTTAGAACAAGTACCTCCTTGCTTTCCTTATTCTTCTTCACGAGAGTGTCTTTGAAGAATTTGGCGCATTTAGGCATCATTGCAAGGCAGTCAACGAGAGGTAGCTTGATCTCCACGTCCTTAAGATGCTTCTCAAAGAGGATTCTATGCTTCTCTATGAGTTGCTTCTTGAAGCGACCAGGAAAAGGCAGCTTAGGTACATAAGGTGGAGGCACATAAGCATTCTTCTCCTTAGTTGTTTGCTCAGCTTTGTTCTCAGCAACTGCTTTGTCTCCTCTTCTTGGCCCTTGGATCCAAACGTTGTCAAAGTTGATCTCATCATTATCAGCCGAAGGTTTACCCTCCACCTCTTGAATTACAACATCCTCGTTGTTCTTTGTAGAGACCGGAGGTTCGAGCTCTTTACCGCTTCTCAACGTTATGGCATTAGCATACCCCTTGGGATTCTGCTCACACTTTCCCGGAAGACTGTTCTGACCACTCGTACTTGCTTTCCCTTTCTCCAGCTGGTTGATCTTGTTGTTTAAGTTTGTGATCTGAGTGGAGAAGTCGGTGAGTGATGAGTCTAGGCGAGTGTTCATCTCGGCGAACTTCTGGTTTGTAGAGGCTTGCCCTTGTATTAGCTGTTGAAACATTGCTTGAACCGGATCAACTTGTTGTTGCATCGGTTGTTGCTGTTGAGGTGCAAAGCCTGGAGGGTAGTTAGGTGTATAACCTTTGTTGTTTTGATGTTGCCCTTGGAAGTTGCTCTGCCCTTGACCTTGGAAACCATCACTCGGTTGAAAACCTTTGTTGTAAGGGATGAAAGGTTTTGCTTGCTGAGCAGGGTACACTTGATCTTTAGGGTTGGCTACGTTGGTGCTTCGGTAAGAGAGGTTGTTATTCTGGTAGCCTTGGTTGTTGCCTTGAGACTTGTAGTTGTTCTGTCCCGCCACCCAATTGGCTTCTTCTTGGCTCAACTCTAACTCCTCTTGGTTCTCATCAGCTTTTACCAACAAAGTGAACATGCTTCTGATTGGCTAACACAAGCTTATCTATCTTCTCATGCAAAGATTTGAGCTCCTTCTTGTGAGACTCTAACTCTGATCCTCTTTGTGCACGGTCATAATCTTCAGCATAGTTTCCATCACTCAACGCCAAGTTTTCTATCAGCTTCATACCCTCTTCTACCTCTTGACCGAGGAAGTTCCCTTTGCTAGCTGTGTCAAGCAATAACCGGATCTTTGGTGAAGCTCCACGGTATATGGTACTGAGTAGTGTCTCCTCGCTGAACCCGTGATGAGGACATTGGATTGTGTAGTCTTTAAAACGCTCCATTGCCTCGTTGAATGTCTCGTTGTTCCTTTGAGTGAAACCACTGATTTCGCTTCTCAACCGTGCTGTCCTGGTGCTTGAGAAGAACTTTGAGAGAAAATCCTTCTTGCACTCAGCCCATGATGTGATGGTGCCTTGTGGGAGGGTCTTCTCCCAATGTCTAGCTTTGTCTCCGAGTGAAAAGGGGAAGAGACGCAGCTTGAAAGCATCTTCGGATATGCCATTGATCTTGATCATCCCACATACTTGCTCGAAGTTGTCTAGGTGCTCCAAGGGATCTTCCATTGCTAAGCCGTGGAACTTGTTGTTTTTCACCATTGAGATGAAACCTGGCTTGATCTCGAAGTTGTTGTTTTGTACAGGAGGAGGAGTGATCCCAAACCTATTGTGGTGGGTATTGGGAGCATCTCCGGCTCCTATGATCCTTGGGGGTCTAGCCGTGTGTTGGGGGTTTCCATTGCCCCTTCCTGCTGCCCCGTGAGCTGGAGGAGGTCCTTCTGGATGCTCGTGTTCAGCCATAGCTTCAAAGTCAACCAAACCGTGCTGAACAATCTCCTCAAAGGCTCTTGTTTGTTCTCTGACTCTCCTTTGCCGTGAGTGACTGCTGATGAATGTTGTCTAAGGGTTGTAGTAGATTGTTGTCTCCCCTTGAACGAAGATTCATGTACCTGAAAACACACGTTTGAGAGTAGGATGATTAGTAACTTGAAAAAGGTAAAGACTTAGTCTTTGCTAAGACCAAAATCTCTATGTTCTCTAAACTGTCCTAGAATGGCAACGGCACCATTTGATAATCCCTTTTTGGCATGTGTTTTATTGCAGTGAGGTTATCAAACTCAAATGCAAGACGTGTTGTAGTACAGCAAGCAAGAGAGAGTCAATCCACTTCTAGGATGATAGAGAATGCACAGAGAATACAAGGACTAATGCAAATCTAAGCGAAATGAGATGGTTTATGAGAAAATCTCTAAAAACTAGATTCAGCAACTTAAACAGAATGAAACCTATTTTAAAAATACTAGAAAAGAAGAAACTACCACGAGAAACAAACAGAATAATTAAAGGAGGAAGCTTTGAATTATTAAAATTCGACTAGTGGATCGACTATGAGATCGACCACTAGATCGAGCAGTAACAATCGATCTCGTCTAAAAATGCAAGAATAGTAAAACTAATGACCAGGATGCTATCAGAAATCAAGCGAAAGATGAGATAAGATGTAAAGATGCTAAAAGAGGAAGGGCCTAGGGTTGAGATTCATGGTCAGGGGTTTCAAAGGTTCGACCTTGCATTTAAAACTTTAAATCGACTGACTTGGTGAAGATCTCTAAGCCTTGAAAACTAAACCAGATCTATCTGTGGCTTTCGGTATAGATCACTCCTTCATCCTCTCCTCCAAACCCATGGCTTTTGGTGGAAAGAGAGGTCGAAGGGCAAGGAAAACAGATTTCAAACGAATGGCTTAACTAATCCCCCAAACTTCCATGGCTTTTGGGAAGGGGTAACTAGTCTCTAAGGTGTGATCTTCCGAGGCTCCTGAATCCTGTCAAGGTAAGGAAACTCTCGGATCATGAAGCTCTTGGCGTGAGAGTCTTCAAGCATTGAGATCTCAACACCTTAGAAGAGATAGCCTTTGAAAACGTTTAGAAAAACCCCAAGATCGAAACCCTTTAGACCCCTTAATCCTCTCAACCCCGAACCCAAAGAAACTACTCGCTACACATAGAGTAAATCAAGCAAAGCATATGAAACGAGACGATGAACATGAATAGAAAACTAGATTGAACAGAAAATGATTCGAATACAAAGCTTAAGAAAAACGCGAGTTCAACAATGGTGTTCTTCACGAAAACGAGAGAGAAAAACATAAAATAAAAGATAAGGATCTAAAAAGTTATAGGAAAAAGGACGTCGCCGCTTTCCCAAAATGCCCAAACAAGCTAATGGTCCCCCCTTCGCTAGCGGCCAAAAACGGTTGAAAGGACAGAGATCGACTCCAAGATCGAGTGGTTCTCTCGATCATATCCGGACATCGTGTCTTCGGCTCGATCTGGATCTCGATCATCATCGGCTAATCGAGTGTTACATCCGATCTCGGTATCGATCTTCGGCTGGATCAAGTAGTGTACTCGATCTGACTCTCGCTCTGCATGGCGTCATTTACGTCCGTACCGTTTGATCGATTGCTTCACTCGATCCTTGTCCTGATCATTCTCCTTGGATCCCCTGGTTGGCTCGATCTTCTGGTCGATCAACTCCTAGATCGACCAGCCATGCTCGATCTGCTCCTCGATCTCTGATCCTTAGCATATATCCGAGCTCCCACGAACAGCTACATCAGCCTCAACACATCCACGAACCTCCACGACTCCAAAGCAGCCAGAAACAACCTGAATGTGATGCAAAATGCAAGGAAAATGTGTATGCTGATGCAAGAATGCTCTAGGACCCTAAGTGATGCAATCTAACCTAAAACGTGATACAAATGCATGAAAAACTAACTAATGAGTATGCAAAATGTATGCAATATGCCATAACATCAACGGTGTCCCGTAATAGTCCTAGTAGGTATAAGCTCATCTTTGTCATTCTTAATGACCGTGATCCCTCCCTTCTTAGGCACCACGTGTACGGGAGAAACCTACGTGCTGTCACTTATGGGATAGATCACGTCAGCTTCTAATAGCTTAAATATCTCTTTCTTAACAACCTCTTTCAAATTGGGATTCAAACGCCTTTGATGTTCTATAGAAGAGGCGTTCTCATTATCCAAGTGAATCCCATGAGTGCAAAGCATTGGTGAAAGGCCCTTGATGTCACTTAGAGAGTACCCAATGGCCTTCCTGTACTTTCTCAACTCAGTTAAGAGCGAGTGCAACTCATCATCACTTAAGTTTTCATTCACAATCACAGGATAGGTTTCGTTAAGCCCTAAGAAAGCATACCTTAGCCATTTTGGGAGCTCCTTAAGGTCCACCTTTTGGGCTAGCAGCTCGCTCCAATCATCCTCGTGGTTGTTGCTGTTGTTTTCCTTCTTGGAACCTTCCTTAGAACCCGAGACATGACCCTTGAGGCTGCTTTCTCCAACCGCTATCCCTTCTGAAATTGATTCATGCAGTCGATCTTGCTCTCGATGTCGTCTAGATCGAGCAGTTTCGCTCGATTCACTCGCTCGATTTAATGTGGATCGAGAGAGAGATCGAGACGCTGAGTCGATCTCCGGATTAGATCCCAAACTGATCGGAAGGCTTCTCTCGATTTCGGACTCGATTGATTTCCTGGATCGATCACCCTCCTCGATTGTCTTGTCGATTTAACCCTTGGATCGAGTAATGTTTTCGATCTCGGGGTCGATCTATAGGCAAGCGCCTTCATCTTTTAGCACACCCTTCCTTGAATCAAGCAGGTTAACGTATTCCTGAGTCCTCTGATCGAAGTAACCGAACTCTCCTAGCTCCTTATTTAATGCCAGCTTCAAATAATCCTCCTGAGCCAACTCTTCCAGCAACTCATCCGCCAAAGCATCCAACGTTTCAATGTAGAAACCTTGCCCTTCTATCGTAGGCTTCTTCAAAACCTCATTGATGTCAAAGTACAGCCTTATATCTTTACCCAAGTGCAGAGCTATCTTCCCATTCTTGACGTCTATGATGGCTCTAGCGGTGGCTAAAAACGGTCTACCCAAAATGAGTGGATCCTTAGGTTCTTCATCCATTTCCAACACAACGAAGTCCGTAGGCACGTTTACACTACTGATTCTCACTGGCAAATCCTCAAGCAAACCCACGGGTAACCTTACGCTCCTGTCAGCAAGTACCAACGAGATTCTACAATCTTTGAACCGGGTAAAGCCAAGTTTCTTTGATACGGAATGAGGCATCAAATTTATACTAGCTCCGAGATCACAAAGGCAACTCTTAAACTCTAAAGGACCTAAAGCGCAAGGTATAGTGAAGCTTCCAGGGTCTCCCAATTTCTTAGGGACTATCTCCTTGTGTATCTGATATCTCTTGTATTTACATCATTTAGGCTTGCATTTAGTGCATGTTTTGGTTCTCTTTTGCATGTTTTCCTTATCCTTTGTCCCATTTTCTTCTCCTTTTAGACTTAGGTTGCATTCAGGATGTAGTTTGCATTTTCTTTGCATAAAAGATGTTTATAGGTACTCATTGAGCTACAAAGAGCATGGTAGATGATGGTGGGTGCAGCACAAGACATGAAAAGGCCCAAGAAGAAGGTGCACCTTGTTGAAGCAGCCAGAAACTTCACCTGACAAAACTGGCTCGGCCAAAGCTTCTCCAAAACGATTCAGCTTCAACAGTCTGCACAAATGTTGTAGCCCCGTGAGTGAGCTTGCGTCTGGAGTTGGTTTCAGGTCATTCCCATCAGTTGTTAGAAAGTTACAGAAGTTTTCTTGAAACCGCTCAACCCATGTCGGTATGTGCACAGAGGCTATCGGTCAGGAGTGACCGACATAAACCCAGCGGATGAATTTCTTAGTGTGGTGGAAATACATTGAGTCTAAGTGTGGTGGAAGTGCTTTTCACTTGAGTTCAGCTAGTGATGCAAAGGCTGATGAAGAAGACAAAGCCATTGAAGCTGAGGTTGTTGAAGCTGACATGGAGGTCAAACAAGGAACTGCACCAGCACCACGCTCTCAAGGAACTCTTGGAGAAGAAGAACCCTTTGAAGAAGGGGAAAACTCAGAAGAAGAAGAGTGGTGGACGCCACATGAACTTGTTGATGATACCAAGGAATACTTGACTGAAGTTCCTGATGTTCAAGAGAAGACTCAAGCTGCTCTCATTCCTGTTTATCAACCCACTATCCCTTTTCCAAGAAGATTTAAAAAGCAGCTAGTACAGAAGTATCAGACCCTCCATGCTGCTCAAATGGAAATGAGAGGTCTGATTGGTCAAGAGGAGCTTGAGAAACTAAGAGCTAAAACTGGAGCATCTGAGGTTGAGGAGCAGAACATCAAGAAGCTGGGTAATCCAGGAAAGGTTCTAGCCTCTTGTGAGCTTGGTGAATTGGTTGTGGAAGAGGCCATGTGTGACACAGGTTCAAGTATTAATGTGATGTCCCTTGACTTGGCAAAAGAACTAGGAGTCACCAAGCTGCAACCATATGATTCCACAATCACTTTTGTGCTCTTCTTCAAGAACACCTGTTGGTCTCATTGAAGACCTTTCTGTGAGGATTGGATCATGCAAGATACTAACTGATTTTGTTGTGATGGAAATGGCTCACACTCAGAAGCCTTTTCTACTACTTGGGACTCCATTTCTGAACACAACATGCGCTGATATTAACTTCACCAAAGAGAGAGTCACCCTCAAGAAGGTGAATGGTGGAGTTAGCTATGCAATGAAGCCTCCACCTTCAAGCTTTTGTGGAAGCATCACTAATGTTGAGAAAGAGCTGAGGGGATTCAGGGCTGAAGTGCTAAAAGAAGAAGAAGACCCACTTAACCACAATGAGTATGATGGTGAAGCATTTGGTGCTTGTCTTCTTGACTTGTTTGATGGAATCAAGGTGAATCTCTATGGTGGACCAAAGAAGCCAAGAAAGAGAGTCAGAAAACCTAAGGAGAAGCTCTACTGTGGACCCAACACATTGTTCAAGAAGAAAGGAGAAGGAACTCCAGTTCCACTCCATCATCCTCCATGATCTTAAGGAGCATGACAAGTCAAGCTTAGTGACTCTAAACAAGCACTATTGGGAGGTATTCCCTTGTTATCCTTGTTCATATTATTGCATTTTATGCTTGTCTTTGTGTTTTTCTTTCAATAACAGGAGCAAGTGTGGTTTAAGGCAAGTTGTTATAAGTTAGGACCCAGTCTGACCAAACTCCCTCTAAGGTACACAATCATGCTCCTTTGCTCCTGAATACCTCTGAATATCTTTTATTACCCTCCTTCAAGCTTCTACTACACAAGGGACTGTGTAATTTATGTGTGGGGGAGAGCATTGCATTTAACATTGTGTTTGTTTTCTTATTTTCTTTTCTACATACTTAAGTCTCATGCATTCATCTATGTGCACTGAAAATCCATGAAATTTTCAAAATTTTTGGAACCAAAAAGATCATTTAGTTGCATTTACATAACTAAGATTGAGTCTAGATGCATTTCATATAGGTTTGCATACATCTGCATAGGGAGTAGATGATAAACACTTGTCAAGATGTTAATGTTTGAATTGTTTTCAATGCCTTGGTTATCTGTTGTTTGATTGCATTGTAGTGAGTTTGAAGTTAAGGCTGCACCATATCTTGACTACTTGCATTGATATTCTTGTCTTATGCTGAAGCTTGCTTTGATTTGATTCCAACTCTATCTTATTAGAACCATAATCTTGACTATGAATTATCTTGTTTGTGCATTGAAAGTGATTACATGGCTACCCATATACATACTTGGATTATCTTCTTCCCTTCTTACCACTCTTGTTAATCCAAGTAGCTGATCCTCATCATTATGGGACAGTTAACAACACCCTAAACCAATCCTTCTTTCTGAACATAAACACTATAGTGAGAGTTGTGAGGCCTTGCATTGCATCATTTTCGATTTTATCATTGCAAAAAGTGTTAGGAATAAGGCTGGCAAGGAGAAGCTCTCTTGTAGACACCAGCTTGCATTTTGAGCTTGGTATTAGGTTAGGAGTTTTGGAAAGGGTAGTTTAAGTGGTTTGAGCTTTAATTGTTTTCATCTTTGAGAAGAAGAAGAAGTATGGCATTGATGTTACTGCATATTGCATGCATTTTGCATACATATCAGTTAGCTTTTCATGCATTTACATCACACTTTAGACTAGATTGCATCACTTAGGGTCCTAGAGCATTCTCGCACCAGCATACGCATGTTCCTTGCATTTTGCATCACATTCAGGTTGTTTCTGGCTACTATGGAGTCGTGGAGGTTCGTGGACGTGCTGAAGCTGTTGTGGCGGTTCGTGGAAGGTCGGGTGTTTGCTAAGGACCAGAGATCGGGGAGCAGATCGAGCATGGCAGGTCAATCTAGATGAGATCGACCAGAAGATCGAGAGGCCCAAGCGATCCAAGGGAAATGATCGAGACGAAGATCGAGTGGAGCAATCGATCAAATGGTACGGATGTATATGACACCATGCAGAGCGAGAGCCAGATCGAGTCCACCACTCGATCCGACCAAAGATCGATACCAAGATCGGATGCAACACTCGATCCGCCAAAGATGATCGAGACCCAGATCGAGTAGAAGACACAATGTCCAAAAGTGATCGAGAGACCCGCTCGATCCCGAAGTCGATCTCTGTCCTTTTAACCGCTTTTGGCCGCTAGCGAGGGGGGGACCATCGAGCTGTTTTCGCCATTTTGGGAAGGCGGCGATGTCTTTTTCGACACACACTTTTTCAATCTTATCTTTTTATGCTTTTTCTCTCTGGTTTGGAGATTATCCGCCATTGTTAGACTTTGAACCTTGTTCTTGAATATTTTCGAATCGTTTAAGTCTTAAGTAATCGTTTTCATGTTCATCGCTTCGTCTTTCATGTTTATTTCGGTTATTCTCATGTGTAGCGAGTAGTTTCCTTTGGGTCACGGGGTTGAGAGGATTCGCGGGGTCTCAGCGGTTTTCAAGTTGGTAGTTTTCTTGTTCTTAATGGCTTTCTCTTCTAGGATGTTGAGTCCCTAAGGCTTAAAGACTCTCACGCCAAGATCTTTATGATCAGAGAGGTCTTTTACCTTGACAGGATCCAGAGATCTTTGAAAATCACATCCTAGAGACTAGTTACCCTTTCCCAAAAGCCATGGAAGTTTAGGGGACAAGTTAGGCCGTGTGTTTGAAATCTGAGTTCATTGCCCTTCAACCTCTCTTTCCACCAAAAGCCATGGGTTTGGAGGAGGGGATGAAGGAGTGATCCATACCGAAAGCCACGGATGGATCTTGTTTTCGTTTTCAAGGCTTAGGGAATCTCACAAAGTGAGTCGATTTAAAGTTTTCAACCCCAACTTGGACCCTTGAAACCCCGGACCATGAATCTCAACCCTAGACCCTTCTCTCTTAGCATTCTTACATCTTCGTCAGTCATTCGCTTGATATTTGCTGCATCCTGGTCATTAGTTTCTTCATGCTTTCATTTTTAGACGAGATCGATCCAAACTGCTCGATCTAGTGGTCGATCCTGTGGTCGATCCACTAGTCGATTTTTGTTAAATCATAGCCTTGCATTTTAATTATTCCGTTTGTTCCTCGTGGTAGTTTAATCATTCCTGGTATTTTTAAAATAGTCTTGCATTTCATTTGGTTGCTGCATATAGTTTTTAGGATTTTACAAAACCGCCTGTTATTCGCTTAGCTTTACACTGCTCTTGCATTCTCTTTAACCTTCCTAGCTCCTAGAAATGGATTGACTCTCACTTGCATACTGTAATACAACCTAAGTGTTGCATTTGAGTTTGATAACCTCATTGCATCCTCACCATTGCAAAGAAAGTAGTTATCAAATGGCGCCGTTGCCATTCTAGGTGTGTTAGAAAGCATAGAGATTTGGGGCTTAGTAAAGACTAAACCTTTACCTTGTTTTAGTTACTACTTTCTCTACTCTCAAACGTTACCTTGTTTTAGTTACTACTTTCTCTACTCTCAAACGTGTGTCTCTCAGGTACATGAATCTTCGTTCCAGGGGAGACAACAATCTACTTCAACCCTTGGACAACATTCATCTGCTTGGTCATTCACGGCAAAGAAGAGTACGAGAACAAGCCAGAGCCTTTGAGGAGATTGTTCAGCACGGTTTGGTTGACTTTGAAGCTATGGCTGAACACGAGCATCCAGAGGGACCTCCTCCAGCTCACGGGGCACTGGGAAGGGGAATTGCAAACCCCCAACACGCGGCTAGACCCCCAAGGATCATAGGAGCCAGAGATGCTCCCAATACTCCTCCTGTATTGGGATCACTCCTCCTCCTGTACAAAACAACAACTTCGAGATTAAGCCGGGTTTCATCTCCATGGTGCAAAACAACAAGTTCCACGGCTTAGCAATGGAAGATCCCTTGGAGCATCTTGACATTTTCGAGCAAGTATGTGGGATGATCAAGATAAACGGCATATCCGAAGATGCTTTCAAGCTGCGTCTCTTTCCCTTTTCACTCGGAGACAAAGCTAGGCATTGGGAGAAGACCCTTCCACAAGGCACCATAACCTCATGGGCCGAGTGTGAAAAGGCATTTCTCTCAAAATTCTTCTCTAGCACCAGAACAGCACGGTTGAGAAGCGAAAACAGCGGCTTCACTCAGCGGAACAATGAGACATTCAAAGAGGCAATGGAACGTTTTAAAGATTACACGATCCAATGTCCTCATCACGGTTTCAGTGAGGAGACCCTACTCAGCACCATCTACCGCGGAGTCTCACCAAAGATCAGGTTCTTGGTTGACACAGCTAGTAAAGGGAACTTCCTTGGTCAGGAGGTAGAAGAGGGCATGGAGCTGATTGAGAACTTGGCATTGAGTGATGGCAACTATGCTGAGGATTATGACTGTGCCCGGAGAGGATCTGAGCTAGAGTCTCACAAAAAGGAGTTGAAATCCCTGCATGAGAAGATTGACAAGCTGGTGTTAGCCAACCACAAGCATGTTCACTTTGTTGGTGAAGCGGATGAGAATCAAGAGGAGCTTGAGTTGAGCCAGGAAGAAGCCAATTGGGTGGCGGGACAGAATAATTACAAACCTCACGGCTTCAACCAAGGCTACAACCAGAACAACAATCTCTCCTACTGTAGTACCAACGTCGCCAACCCTAAGGACCAAGTGTACCCTGCTCAGCAAGCAAAGCCTTTCGTACCTTACAACAAAGGTTTTCAGCCGAGTGGTGGCTTCCAAGGTCAAGGGAAGAACAACCTCCAAGGGCAACATCAAGGTAACAAGGGTTATACGCCAAACTACCCTCCGGGCTTTGCACCTCAGCAGCAACAGCCGATGCAACAACAAGTTGATCCGGTTCAGGCCATGTTTCAGCAGCTGATCCAAGGGCAAGCCTCTACAAACCAGAAGTTCGCCGAGATGAACACTCGTTTGGACTCGTCTCTCACTGACTTCTCCACTCAGATCACCAACTTAAACAACAAGATCAAGCAGCTAGAGAAGGGGTAAGCGAGTACAAGTGGTCAGAATAGCCTACCGGGCAAGTGTGAGCAGAATCCTAAGGAATATGCCAACGCCATCACGTTAAGAAGCGGCAAAGAGCTAGCACCTCCGGTAACTCCTAAGAACAACGAGGACGTTGTAATTCAACAGAGGGAGGGTAAGCTTTCCGCTGATGATGAGATCAACTTTGACAATGTCTGGATTCAAGGGCCAAGAAGAGGAGACAAAGCAGTTGCTGAGAAGAAAGCGGAGCAAACTACTAAGGAGAAGAATGCTTATGTACCTCCCCCGTATGTACCTAGGCTACCTTTTCCTGGCCGTTTCAAGAAGCAACTCATAGAAAGCACAGAATCTTCTTTGAGAAGCATCTTAAGGACGTAGAGATCAAGCTACCTCTCGTTGACTGCCTTGCAATGATGCCTAAATGCGCCAAATTCTTCAAAGACACTCTCGTGAAGAAGAATAGGGAAAGCAAGGAGGTGCTTGTTCTAAGTGAGGAGTGTAGTGCTGTGTTACATAAGGAGATAGTCCCTAAGAAGTTGGGAGACCCTGGAAGCTTCACTATACCTTGCGATTTAGGTCCTTTGGAGTTCAAGAGCTGCCTTTGTGATCTCGGAGCTAGCATAAATCTGATGCCTCATTCCGTGGCAAAGAAGCTTGGCTTTACCCGTTTCAAAGACTGTAAAATCTCGTTGGTACTGGCTGATAGGAGTGTGAGGCTACCAGTGGGGCTGCTTGAAGATCTACCGGTGCGAATCAGCGGTGTGAACGTGCCTACGGACTTCGTCGTGTTAGAGATGGATGAAGAGCCTAAGGACCCGCTCATCCTTGGAAGGCCATTCCTTGCAACCGCCGGGGCTATCATTAACGTCAAGAACGGGAAGATTGCCTTGCACTTGGGAAAGGATATAAGGCTGGACTTCGATATCAATGAGGTTCTGAAGAAGCCGACTATAGAAGGGCAAGCTTTCTACATTGAAACGATGGATGCCTTAGCGGATGAGTTGCTGGAAGAACTTGCTCAGGAGGACCATCTGAAGCTGGCACTAACAAAGGAGCCAGGGGAGTTGGCTATGTGGATCAGAGGACCCAGGAGTACGTCAACTTGCTGGATTCTAGGAAGGTTGCTAAGAAGGATGAAAGCTGCTGCCTAGAGATCGGCTCTGAAATCGACGCTATCACTCGATCCAGATGTCAGATCGACAAGGCAATCGAGAACACAACTCGATCCGGTGCAGCAATCGACAGTCAGATCGAGAGGGGTGATCGATCCGGGAAAACAATCGAGTCAAAGATCGAGTAAGACCTTCCAATCAGTTTGAGGTCTAATCTGGAGATCGACTCAGCGTCTCGATCCCTTACTCGATCCACATTAAATTGAGTAAGTGAATCGAGCGAAACCACTCGATCTAGACGACATCGAGAGCAAGATCGATTGGACGACTCGATTTCGGAAGGGATAACGGTTGAGGAAAGCAGTCTTAATGGCCATGCCTCAGGTTCTAAGGAGGGCTCCAAGGAGAAAAACAACAACAACAGCCACGAGGATGACTGGAGCGAGCTGTTAGCCCTAAAGGTGGACCTTAAGGAGCTCCCAAAAGGGCTAAGGTATGCTTTCTTATGGCCTACACCTATCCCATGACTGTTAATGAAAACTTAAGTGATGATGAGTTGCACTCGCTCCTGACTGAGCTGAGAAAGTATAGGAAGGCCATTGGGTACTCTCTCAGTGACATCAAGGGCCTTTCACCAATGCTTTGCACTCACAGGATCCACTTGGATAATGATAACGCCTCTTCTATAGAACATCAAAGGCGTTTCAATCCTAATTTGAAAGAGGTTGTTAAGAAAGAGATCCTTAAGCTTTTAGAGGCTGACGTGATCTATCCCATAAGTGACAGCACGTGGGTTTCTTTTGTACACGTGGTACCTAAAAAGGGAGGGATCACGGTCATAAGGAACGATAAAGATGAGCTTATTCCTACTAGGACCGTCACTGGTCATAGGATGTGTATTCATTATAGGAAATTTAATCTTGCGACTAGGAAGGATCATTTCTCTTTACCTTTTATTGATCAAATGCTTGAAAAACTTGCTAATCACCCTTACTATTGCTTTCTTGATGGATATAGTGGATTTTTCCAAATACCAATCCATCCAAATGATCAGGAGAAGACGACCTTTACAAGCCCTTATGGCACCTTCGCGTATCGAAGGATGCCATTCGGGTTGTGTAACGCACCGGCTACGTTTCAGCTGTGTATGATGTTGATCTTCTCCGATCTAATAGAAGAGATGGTAGAGGTGTTTATAGATGACTTCTCTGTCTATGGTGCGTCCTTTTCTGCGTGTTTGTTGAATCTTTGCAGGGTATTAAAGCGTTGTGAAGAGACAAACTTGGTGCTAAACTGGGAGAAGTGCCACTTTATGGTTAAGGAAGGGATCGTGCTTGGTCACAAGATATTAGAGAAGGGCATTGAGTTTGATCAGGCTAAAGTGGAAGTCATGATGGGTCTTGAGGCGCCGGTTAACGTTAAGGAAGTCATAAGTTTCTTGGGACACGCCGGGTTCTATAGGTGCTTCATCAAGGACTTCTCCAAGATTGCACCCCCTCTTACACTGTAGCTGTGCAAAGAAGCTGAGTTTGTGTTTGATGAGGAGTGTTTGCGAGCTTTCGTGACCATCAAGGAAGCCCTTACATCAGCCCCTATTGTTCAAGCACCAGACTGGACACTACCCTTTGAGATCAAGCGCGATGCTAGTGACTACGCCGTAGGAGCCGTTCTTGGTCAGAGGAAAGACAAGAAGCTGCACGTGATTTACTATGCTTCAAGAACCTTGGATGACACGCAAACGAGGTATACTACTACAGAGAAGGAGTTGCTTGCAGTAGTGTTCGCCTTTGAGAAGTTCCGGTCATATCTTGTGGGTTCCAAGGCTATTGTCTACACAGATCACGCGGCTTTGCGATACATCTATTCAAAGAAGGACACTAAGCCTCGGCTTTTGAGGTGGATCCTCTTGCTTCAAGAATTTGAAATGGAGATTAAAGACAAGAAGGGAATAGAAAACGGAGTCGCTGACCATCTATCTTGGCTAAGGATCAACGAGCCCCTCCCCTTAGATGATTCTCTTCCAGAAGAGCAACTCATGGCGATCACTACGGCTGTTTTTGGAAAGCTAAAGGGGCAGTTTGAGGAGGTATTGAGCTTTAAAGAGGAGGATCTTCCCTGGTACGCTGATGTTGTGAACTACTTAGCATGCGGAGAGGAGCCAACACATCTGAACAGCTATCACAAGAAGCGGTTCATGAGAGAGGCGAGTGACTACTTTTGGGACGAGCCCTACTTATACAAGAGAGGGGTGGACAGTTTGTACCGGAGGTGTGTTACGAAGGAAGAAGCTAGAGACATCCTCTATCACTGTCATGGCTCTTCCTACGGAGGACACTTCGCTTCATTCAAGACTGCCACGAAAGTGTTGCAAGCTGGTTTCTGGTGGCCGTCCATCTTCAAAGATGCACACGACTTTGTGAAGAGCTGTGAGGCATGTCAACGAGCAGGGAATATCACTAAGAGGAATGAGATGCCTTGGATTCCTATCTTCGAGGTTGATGTGTTCGACGCATGGGGCATTGACTTCATGGGGCCATTTCCTTCTTCATACGGTAACAAGTACATCTTAGTAGCAGTTGATTATGTCTCTAAATGGGTTGAGGCCGTTGCTTCCCCTACAAACGATTCTAAGGTGGTGATCAAGCTATTTAAAAGCATCATTTTCCCGAGGTTTGGGGTACCAAAGGTGGTTATAAGCGATGGAGGAAGCCACTTCATAAACAAGGTCTTTGAGAACCTCTTGAGAAAGTATGGCGTTAAGCATAAGGTGGCTACACCGTACCACCCTCAAACGAGTGGTCAAGTAGAAGTCTCCAACCGGCAAATCAAGGCTATACTTGAGAAGACGGTCGGAGCAACAAGAAAAGACTGGGCAGTGAAGTTGGACGATGCTCTTTGGGCCTACTGTACCGCCTTTAAAACACCGATTGGTACTACCCCTTTCACTCTGCTCTATGGCAAAGGCTGTCACCTCCCAGTTCAGCTCGAACACCGTGCATTGTGGGCTGTGAAGAGGCTGAAATTTGACCTCAAGACTGCTTAAGAGAGGCGCCTCATTCACCTACATGAACTGGACGAACTAAGGTTGAACACTTATGAGAGCACTCGGATATACAAGGAGCAGACTAAGGAAGCTCATGACAAGAAGTTGGTTGCCAAGGAGCTTAAAGAAGAAGGTTTGGTGTTGCTGTACTATTCAAGACTCAAACTCTTCAAGGGAAAGCTGAAGTCAAGGTGGAGCGGGCCGTTTGTGATCCAAGAAGTGTTGCCTTATGGAGCTGTTACATTCATGGGCAAGAGTGGCAGTACATTCACCATGAACGGACACAGGGTTAAGCCTTACTTGGCGGATAGCTATGACAAGGAGAGTACCTCGGTGCTTCTCCAAGACCCACCATCTGCCTAAACCAAGTAAAGTCTAGCTAAAGTTGTTAAAGAAAGCGCACTTGGCAGGCATTCCCATGTCTATCCTGTACATATTTCTGCTTTATTTCTCTTTCAGTTTTATGTTTTTATTTTTCAAGTGTGTAGGAACAGGTATGAGGAGTCTAAACCTTGATCTTGAAGTCCAAAAGGGGCGATATGGGTTAGGAAAAGGCTAGAGATCGAGTGCTAGATCGATTAATCCTAACTCGATCTTTGCTAGATCGAGTTAGTGAATCGAGAGGAGCCAGTCGATCTAGACGAGAACGAGTGATAAGATCGATCTAGATGAAAACGGATCGATCGATCCCAAATGGATCGACCGATATAATTTCTCTCGGGAAATCCTAAAAGGATAGATTGATCACTCGACTCGATCCATCACTCGATCTAAGCCAAATTGACCCCCAAATCGAGAACGTAGCTCGATCACGAGGACTTAGCCGTGGAGCCAAAATCTCAACGATCGAGAGAGCCAATTGATCCAGGACTCGATTCATCATGAATCGAGTCACAAATCGAGTAACCCTCTCGATCCAAGCCATTATGGGCATGAGATCGAGTCCTAGATCGGCCAAACGGACTCGATCTCATGCCGAGGTAACATTTTCTTTCCCTCCTTTATTATTTTCCCGCCAGTTTTTAAATTCAAAACTTGGTCAAGGCAAGCATCTTTTACCATGCAAGATGTACCTTGACCAAGACTTGTGTCAGAAACCACCTCCTTTTACCCATAGTTTTGTTTCTTGTTGGCCTTTAAATGTTTTCATCAACTTCACACTCTCTCATTCTTGTTTCTCGAAATTTTAAGCAAAGAGAGTGAGAGTTATTTATTTTCTAAAGGCTAACAAGCTTCTTAACAATCTTTGCAAAAAGGTATTTTCGGTTATTTGATAAAAATCTTTAAGAAAATTTCCTTTTATTTCGCAATTGATTGTTTTAGATGCTAGGGCAGTTTTGAATTTTTAAATTTAGCAAAATAATAGGAAAAATCCTAAATTTTCTAGTATCTCTAGTTTTGATTCTCTTTTATTTTGTTATTATTTTTATTAATTCCCCAAAATTCTAGGGTATTAGTTATCAGCTTTCTTCGTCTCTCTTCGTCTCTCTTCTTCTCTCATCCGATCGCCGTTTTGCTTATCAAATTGCTTGAGAAATTTGTTTCAGGCACAATGGCTCCCAAGAGAACGAGAGAAGAGACAGCACAAGAGGGAGAAGGACAGGAGGTGGCTATTCAAGAGAGGGTCAGATGGAGAAAGGACGAGAAGAGGGATAAGAAATGGCTGGAAAGGCTTCGGTTCGAGCCTACTAAGTTTGCGGACCGGGAGCTGCTGTTCAAGCTAGGGATCCTTGGAGACTTTGACCAACTCTTCAAGAACATTGGCATAAGATGTCTGTCAGGAATGGATTGCCCAACCATTCCAGAAGTGACAATAGACTTCCTTGCCACGTTGGAGTTTTGTTACGAGAACCCTAGCGCCTCCTTTCCTTCACAAGGCCGTCTCTCCTTCAAGGTTGGACGTCAAGCCTTCAGCCTCTCAATCCCCTAGCTATATCAAGCGTATGGTCTCAACGCAGCTGCCATCAAGATCGAGTTCCCTCCCTTCAAGCGAGCAAACGATTTTTGGGACCTGATCAGCAACAAAGACTACAAAGCCAACACCGCCAAGATCAAGAGAGTGAGAAGCCCGGTGCTGAGGAACACCTTGAAGCTGATCGCCAACACATTCAGCGGAAGGTCAGTTTCTCCCATGGTCACGAAGACCGAGCTTTGCTTCTTGTTCCAAGGCGTGAAGCATTTGTTGTGTGATCCGGCTGAGAATGAAGAACCTATGGAGGATGAGCTCGGCGACGAGGTGAACTATGGATGCGTTCTTGCTGCCTCCTTGGTGAAGTACAAGGCTTATGCCTTACGGTGCAAGGCAACCTCTTCTTTCATTGGCGGATTCCTCACTCCTCTATTCTTACAAGCTGGCGTACCCATACACGACTTCACACCCGTCCCGGCTAGAGCTTTCATGGATGAGGTCTACATGAGGAATACCGACAGCTTGGGACGCATGCCAACAGAAGGGTTCTACGCTTATCTCTTCATAGACGACGAAAACGAGAAGAGAGTGTGCATCCTACCAAACAAGGACGAGACCGAGCTGCTTGGTGTTGGGAACATCGTATTCTTGCCAACAGAAGAGGAGTGCTTTGCTCCTCTAGGAGGAATGCTTGCCCCAGCGATTGCTCCTCGCCAAAGGTCTGAGTCCCCAGCCACGGAAGATGAGATGCCCGAGGCTTACACCCTTCCCAAGATAGGCTTTGAGCCGAGAACCAAAACGGAGAAGTTTCTAGCTTCTGTTGTGGAGATGCAAAGGAAAATCAACAAATGGCAAGGCAAAATGCTCAAGAAACTTGCCAAGAAGGTCAAATCGCTTCAAGGAGGCTCGCCTAAGAAAGATGCAAGTGAAGAGGTTCAACAACCCGAGAAGAGGAGGCTTTCAACCGATGGAGTTGTCATCTATGAGACTCAAGGCAGCAACATTCAACCGGCGCGTCTCTCTCTTCAAGAGCCAGGCTCCAAAGGCAAAGCCATAGCATCTAGCTCCTCTGGAACATCCTCAAGTTCCAGCCGAGACTAGACCCGAGGTAACAACCTTCTTCCATTGTACATACCGCTCATGTTTGCTTCTTTTTGCGTTGTGTTTTGATGCTCCTTTGAATTTGTTTGCCACTGGGACGCTGTCAAGCAAGTTTGGGGGAGTATATGTGTGGTTTGACATGTGTTTTCTGATCTTATTTTCCCTTTAGCATCCTTGAGTCTTCATTGCATGAAAAATTGGTAAAATTTTTAAAATTTTTTCAAAGATTCATGTAGTTGCATTCATCTCATTGAGCATTTTAGGATTGCGTCTAGAATCTTAAAGCATCTAGGTTGTTCATATTCGCATAAGGGGTTAGAGTTTTTCTTAAAAAGGTGTTTTAAACTCATGAATTGTTTCAATGCCTTAGTTAGTAGTTCTCTAATGCTTTGCTTATACTTTGAAAGCAAGTTGTTACCATGATTGGATCACTTGCTATGATTTTCGTGACTTGAATTGAACTCTCATGATTTGAAGCTTGTCCTAATAAGTGAAAACCTTAATCTGAAATTTCAATTATCATCCTTATGCATTTGAAAATGAACACATCGATTTTAAAATATTTAGGCTCTCTTCTTCCTTTTACCACTCTTTGTGAGCCTAAGTAGAACTCCCACCTTGACCCTTACCCTTCTTTGAAGCCAAATTTTTCTTGTGTGACATCATTGTGAGGCCTTCTTTTTCGGTTTTGAACTTAGCATAAAGTGTTAGGTTTAGGCGACATGATTGGGTTCTCATGTGATTGCTAGCTTTGTATTTTGAAGCTAGATATAGGCTTAGAATATGTTTACATGTTCTCAGTTTCAAAAGAGTTTGGTATTTGAAAGAAAGAAAAAGGTTTTAAGTGAAAGGTTTGTGTTTAAAAATTTTTATGCTCTAATAATTTCAGAATGTAGCTCTCTGAAAATTAAAAAAAAAAAGAGCCTAAGTGCCAAAATAAAAGAAAAGAAAAAAAAAATAAATATAAATAAACAAGAGAGCTACCATTAAGAAATATATAAAGAGCAAATTGTTTTCAACCTTTTCACTAGCCTAAAAGCGTAAAAAAATGTTTTCTGTTTTGAATTGGGGAATGCTAAGCTTTTGCTTTAAGAAAAGAGTGGATTCTAAGTGGTGAGTGAGGATAAAAGTTAATAAATGAGAGGGGTTTAGGATCATTGTTAGTTTATATGGGTAGATGAGAATCTGATCATGTATGCATCAATTGCCTTCACCTTTAGCATTACGTATAAAGTTCTTGCCATTTTTGAGAAAACCCTTGTTTAAAATGAAAACCCTTTTCAAATGAGATCATTCTATGCTCATAGCCTGCGCCCTTAACCAAATGTGTTCTGCTTTAAAGTGCATAAGTTTGATTCATGGTTCGGATGTTAATGAATGTTAAAGGATGAGTTTCTTTGATTATTAGGAATAGGAGAGTCATGATCTGAGTTTCTTTGTGTGATGAGTATGGCTAAGTTCTTTGGAGTATGAGTGTGCGCATTGCAATTTAGAACTAGTAACTAGGACATTGAGATTGATTCATTTGAAAGGCACCTTTGCAAGAAGCTTAAACCCCCGTCTCTTCCTTTCTTATTTTCTGTTGCTTGAGGGCAAGCAAGAAGTAAGTTTGGGGGAGTTGATGTTACTGCATATTGCATGCATTTTGCATACATATCAGTTAGCTTTTCATGCATTTACATCACACTTTAGACTAGATTGCATCACTTAGGGTCCTAGAGCATTCTCGCACCAGCATACGCATGTTCCTTGCATTTTGCATCACATTCAGGTTGTTTCTGGCTACTTTGGAGTCGTGGAGGTTTGTGGACGTGCTGAAGCAGTTGTGGCGGTTCGTGGAAGGTCGGGTGTTTGCTAAGGACCAGAGATCGGGGAGCAGATCGAGCATGGCAGGTCGATCTAGATGATGATCGACCAGAAAATCGAGAGGCCCAGGCGATCCAAGGGAAATGATCGAGACGAAGATCGAGTGGAGCAATCGATCAAATGGTATGGATGTATATGACGCCATGCAGAGCGAGAGCCGGATCAAGTCCACCACTCGATCCGACCGAAGATCGATACCAAGATCGGATGCAACACTCGATCCGCCGAAGATGATCGAGACCCAGATCGAGTAGAAGACACGATGTCCGAAAGTGAACGAGAGAGCTGCTCGATCCCGAAGTCGATCTCTGTCCTTTCAACCGCTTTTGGCCGCTAGCGAGGGGGGGACCATCGAGCTGTTTTCGCCATTTTGGGAAGGCGGCGATGTCTTTTTCGACACACACTTTTTCAATCTTATCTTTTTATGCTTTTTCTCTCTAGTTTGGAGATTATCCGCCATTGTTAGACTTTGAACCTTGTTCTTGAATATTTTCGAATCGTTTAAGTCTTAAGTAATCGTTTTCATGTTCATCGCTACGTCTTTCATGTTTATTTCAGTTATTCTCATGTGTAGCGAGTAGTTTCCTTTGGGTCTCGGGGTTGAGAGGATTCGCGAGGTCTAAGGGGTTTTCAAGTTGGTAGTTTTCTTGTTCTTAATGGCTTTCTCTTCTAGGATGTTGAGTCCCTAAGGCTTAAAGACTCTCACGCCAAGATCTTTATGATCAGAGAGGTCTCTTACCTTGACAGGATCCAGAGATCTCTGAAAATCACATCCTAGAGACTAGTTACCCTTTCCCAAAAGCCATGAAAGTTTAGGGGACTAGTTAGGCCGTGTGTTTGAAATCTGAATTCATTGCCGTTCAACCTCTCTTTCCACCAAAAGCCATGGGTTTGGAGGAGGGGATGAATGAGTGATCCATACCAAAAACAAGAAAGTGTAGACTCATCATCAACTATGCTTCCATAACAACAATGCAAAAAACGTTATGTTATAAGAAGCTCACACATCAGCAAAAATTTGAACCAATAAAAACATAACAATAATACATATTATTAACACACAAATAAAATCAATTTACTATTTTGCTGACCCATTAAAAAGCCCAAAGTTTACAAAAAAATGGTAGGCAAAAGCAAATGAGGAGAAACTCAGACCATCACAGCTTGGAGATTCGCATTTCCACTGGTTACCGAGAACAAATTTTCTTGGGTTTGGCGGAAATAGAGAATTTCTTGGTTTTGGTAGAAAAATATGATTTTCAGTTTTTGTAGGAAAACATAGTTTCTCGGTTATGGCGGAAAAAAGCAAATTATCGGGTTTGGCGAAAAAATGTGAATTTTTGGTTTTGATGAGAAATAAAAAATTTGATTTTGACGAGAACATGCGAGGGAAATGCAACTTTTTGATTTTGACGAAAATACGATTTCTCGGTTTTGATAGAAAATACAATTTTTTGGCTTTTGATGAATAATGTAATTTCTTGATTTTTGCGAAAAATTGTAATTTGACAATTTTAGCAGAAAATGCAATTTTTTGGGTTGATAGAAAAGCAAAATTTCTCGATTTTGGCGGGAATAAACAATTTCTTGGTTTTGATGGAAAATGCAAATTTTCAGTTTTTGACATATAATTTGATTTTTTTGGTTTTCGAGAGAAAATATGATCTCTTAGTTTTTGCGGAAAATGCAATTTCTCATGAGATAATGCAATTTTTGGTTTTCGCAGAAAATTGTAGTTTATCGGTTTTGGTAGGAAGACGTGATTCTTGATTTGACGAGAAAAATAATTTTTTCTTGTTTTGGTGGGAATAGACGATTTTTGTAGAAAAATATCTTTTTGGTTTTGACGGGAAAATATTATTTTTTTGTTTTCAAGGCTTAGGGAATCTCACAAAGTGAGTCAATTTAAAGTTTTCAACCCCAACTTGGACCTTTGAAACCCTGGACCATGAATCTCAACCCTAGACCCTTCTCTCTTAGCATTCTTACATCTTCGTTAGTCATTCGCTTGATATTTGCTGCATCCTACTCATTAGTTTCTTCATGCTTGCATTTTTAGACGAGATCGATCCAAACTGCTCGATCTAGTGGTTGATCCTGTGGTCGATCCACTAGTCGATTTTTGTTAAATCATAGCCTTGCATTTTAATTATTCCGTTTATTTCTCGTGGTAGTTTAATCATTCCTGGTATTTTTAAAATAGTTTTGCATTTCATTTGGTTGCTGCATATAGTTTTTAGGATTTTTACAAAACCGCCTGTTATTCGCTAAGCTTTACACTGCTCTTGCATTCTCTTTGACCTTCCTAGCTCCTAGAAATGGATTGACACTCACTTGCATACTGTACTACAACCTAAGTGTTGCATTTGAGTTTGATAGTAGTTATCAGGGATTGGGAGAAGAGGGCAAACAGCTTAGTATTGTGGTTAAGTAGATGGAGAATAAAAAGCTCTAAGTTTAAAAAGAAGAAAAGGCGCCAACAACAAAACTTAGAAAGGTCCAAAAGAAGAAAAATCTGACCAAGAAGCAATCCACCAAAGGTGATGAAGGTGCCAATACAGCAAAGAAGAGCAAGTCCCAAACAAAAAGAAGCAACCACACAAGCAAAAAGAAGAAGTTTCCCCAGCTATGAAGAAAGAAGAGATCAAGTACTTTGGGCAAGGGTAGATTTAGGAATTTCACTTGGGGTTTTAGAAGTTATTAGGTTCATCTTGGGTAAAAAGGGTAGAAGAGAGCTTATATTTGCATGCATAGGTGTGCTTTTACCTTTAGCATTTTGCCTAAGATAGAATCATTTCATTGAGTGATCCCCCGAATCTTTGAACCCTTATTTGAATGAGATCATTTTCATCTCATAACCATGTCCCTTGACCAAATGTTTTCTCTTGATTTACACAAACATTATCCATTGATTACTGATTAATGAATGTTAAAGAGTTGGTTGATTTGAATGCTTGTGTAGGCTAAGCGGGAGATCATTGTTTGCTATGATGGGTATGGCTAAAGTTTTTAAAGTAGAACAATCTCTATGCATCTTAGAACCTAAAACTTAGGCATTGAATCAGTTTTTCCATTGACATCTTTAGTTTTGAGCTCCCACTTTCAAACCTCACTCTCCCATTTGTTCTTATTTGCTTGAGGACAAGCAAAAAGCAAGTGTGGGGGTGTTGATATCTCTTGTATTTACATCATTTAGGCTTGCATTTAGTGCATGTTTTGGTTCTCTTTTGCATGTTTTCCTTATCCTTTGTCCCATTTTCTTCTCCTTTTAGACTTAGGTTGCATTCAGGATGTAGTTTGCATTTTCTTTGCATAAAAGATGTTTATAGGTACTCATTGAGCTACAAATATCATGGGAGATGATGGTGGGTGCAGCACAAGACATGAAAAGACCCAAGAAGAAGGTGCACCTTGTTGAAGCGGCCAGAAACATCACCTGACAAAACTGGCTCGGCCAAAGCATCTCCAAGACGATTCAGCTTCAACAGTCTTCACCAACGTTGTAGCCCCGTGAGTTAGCTTGCGTCTGGAGTTAGTTTCAGGTCATTCCCATCAGTTGTTAGAAAGTTACAGAAGTTTTCATGAACCCGCTCAACCCCTATCGGTCTGTGCACGGAGGCTATCGGTCAGGAGTGACCGACATATACCCAGCGGATGAATTTCGTTCACCAACATCGATCAGGAGTGACCGACATAAACCCAGCGGATGAATTTCAGTCACCAGCATCGATCAGAAGTGATCGACATAAACCCAGCGGATGAAATTCGGTCACCAGCATCGGTCAGGAGTGACCGACATGATTCATATCGACTGAATATCATCACTGGTTGAAGAGTTACGGCGAATAAAGTGAGCACATGTCCATCTGGAGTTTTTATCGTTGATCTTGACTGACTTGAATATCAGCTCGGACGAGTAGCCTCCGTCCCCATTCAGCATCTTCACTCTTCACGAAAGTTGTAGCCACGTGAGTTAGCTTTGAGGAAAACTTGGTTTCAGGTCATTCTGATATGACGTTCAACAGATATAGCAATTTTTGTGAAACTGCTCAACCTATATCGATCAAACGTATCGATCAATCAAGACCGATACAACTGACCGATATGATTCATATCGATCAGCGTAGACTGATACAACTGGCCGATACGCTGCCAGACTGAAGACCATTTATTTACAATTTTGCCATTTTCGCTTAGACTCCTATGAATACTTAAAATCCCTAATTTCTGAGGACACAAGCTTTTATCGATATGGTTTTTGATTTTGTAATTTGAATCTTTGTTTATTTCAATAAAAGTTTGCATTTCCCTTAATCTTTTATCTTCCTAATCATGATTAACTATCTTTTCTTCATAGATTTGATGGTTTTCACCATGATTAGTGAGTAGTTTGCTTTAGGTTTGAGATTAGGGCAGATGGGGTGATTTTAGTGATTGTTTAGGTTGATTTGGGCTTAGATCTTCTCATTCCCTTTCTTATATGATTGTGCTTAATGCTTAGTACCTCTTTGTTGGAGAAGTTGATTTTAGGTTTTCACATGCACACAGAGTGTTTGATGAAATTCCTGAATGAAGTTCAATGCTTGAAAATGGTGTTTAGATAATCATGAGTGTTTGCATCTATCATTTCATGCTTGAATGTGCTTATTGCCTAGTACCATATTGATGAGAAATTGTCTTTAGACATTGATTATGCATGAGAATGTGAGTTGATGTTTGATATATCATATAAGAGATTAGTAAACCTAATGGAACTTGATTTTAATGCTTGATAATTATGTGTTTGAGTAAAGAGATTTATCTTGAATATGTGATTAGAAAAGGGATTAATGCCAAGAGATTGGATTAGTCTATATTAGTGTTCCTTACCTAAAGTTGAGTGTTTAGAATTGCTTGTTTTGATCACCCTAGACATGAACATGAATCACCCTATCACCATTGCCTTGATCTTAAACCATCTTTTAATCTTTGAAGTCTAGCTTTTACTCTGTTTAGTTTAGCTTTTACTCTGTTTTTGCTCTGTTTCTCTTTGCCATTACTGATCTTTAATTGTTTTTTCTTGGTTTCTTTTGCTTCTTTGGTTAATCATTTAGGTTGTTAGACATTCAAAACCATCTTTGCTTGCTTGAATTAGGATCTCTATTGCATTCTTACTGCTTCATTCTCCCCTTTTGGATTGATAAAACCCTATGCTATACTACAACTGATTAGTACAAGCTTGGGTAATTGAATCAAGTCCCAAAAAGTCTTGTATCAGTATCACAGCACTACATTCCTCACTAAGAATAAGAACTTCCTTGCTTTCCTTATTCTTCTTCACAAGCGTGTCTTTGAAGAATTTGGCGCACTTAGGCATCATTGCAAGGCAGTCCACGAGAGGTAGCTTGATCTCTACGTCCTTAAGATGCTTCTCAAACAAGATTCTATGCTTCTCTATGAGTTGCTTCTTGAAGCGGCCAAGAAAAGGTAGCTTTGGTACATACGGTGGAGGCACATAAGCATCCTTCTCCTTAGCAGCTTGCTCCGCTTTCTTCTCTACAACCGCTTTCTCACCTCTCCTTGGTCCTTGAATCCAAACATTGTCAATGTTTATCTCATCATCAGCTAAAAGCTTACCCTTCCCCTCTTGAATTACAACGTCCTCGTTGACCATGGGAGTAACCGTAGGTGCAAGCTCTTTCCCACTCCTTAGCGTAATGGCATTGGCGTATTCCTTGGGATTCTGCTTACACTTGCCCGGTAAGCTATTCTGACCGCTTGTACTCGCCTTTCCCTTCTCTAACTGCTTAATCTTGTTATTCAAGTTAGTGATCTGACTAGAGAAATCCGTGAGAGACGAGTGTAAACGAGTGTTCATCTCGGCAAACTTCTCATTTGTAGACGCTTGCCCTTGAATTAATTGTTGAAACATAGCTTGGACAGGATCAACTTGTTGTTGTTGCATCGGTTGTTGTTGAGGAAAAAAGCCCGGAGCGTACATTGGCGTATAACCTTTGTTTCCTTGCTGTTGTCCTTGGAAGTTGCTCTGCCCTTGCCCTTGGAAGCCACCACTCGGCTGAAAACCTTTGTTGTAGGGAACGAATGGTTTTGCTTGCTGAGCAGGGTATACTTGATCTTTAGGGTTTGCAACATTGGTGCTTCGGTATGAGAGATTGTTGTTCTGGTTGTAGCCTTGTGAATATCCTTGAGGTTTGTAGTTGTTCTGAGCTTGACTCAACTCAAGTTCCTCTAAGGTTTCATCCACTTCACCAACAAAGAGAACATGCTTCTGCTTAGCCAACACCAGCTTGTCAATCTTCTCGTGCAATGGCTTAAGCTCTTTCTTGTGAGACTCTAGCTCAGGATCTCTCGGTTCACAGTCGTAATCCTCAGCATAGTTGCCGTCACTCAGTGCCAAGTTCTCAATCAGCTCCATGCCTTCCTCTACTTCTTGACCAAGGAAGTTTCCTGATGTTACTGCATATTGCATGTATTTTGCATACATATAAGTTAGCTTTTCATGCATTTACATCACACTTTAGGCTAGATTGCATCACTTTAGGTCCTAGAGCATTCTTGCACCAGCATACGCATGTTCCTTGCATTTTGCATCATATTCAGGTTGTTTCTGGCTACTTTGGAGTCGTGGAGTTCGTGGACGTGGTGAGGCTAGTGTGGAGGTTCACGGGGACAACGAATGTTTGCTAGGGACCAGAGATCGGGGAGCAGATCGAGCACCGCCGGTCGATCTACATGAGATCGACCAGAAGATCAAGAAGCCCATGCGATCCAAGGGAAATGATCGAGACGAAGATCGAGTGGAGAATTCGATCAAGTGGTACAGACGTAAATGACGCCATGCAGAGCGAGAGCCGGATCGAGCCCACCACTCGATCCGACCGAAGATCGATACCAAGATCGGATGCAACATTCGGTCCATCGAAGAAGATCGAGACCCAGATCGAGTAGAGGACACGATGCCCGAAAGTGATCGAGAGAGCCGCTCGATCCCGAAGTCGATCTCTGTCCTTTCAACCGTTTTTGGCCGCTAGCGTGGGGGGGACCATCGAGCTGTTTTCATCATTTTGGGAAGGCGGCGATGTTTTTGGGGAGACACACTTTTCATTCTTATCTTTTTATGCTTTTTCTCTCTGGTTTTGGAGACTCTCCGCCACTGTTAGACTTTGAGCTCTGTTCTTGAATATTTAGCGAGTAGTTTCATTTGGGTCTCGGGGTTGAGAGGATTCGCGGGGTCTAAGGGGTTTTCAAGTTGGTAGTTTTCTTGTTCTTAATGGCTTTCTCTTCTAGGATGTTGAGTCCCTAAGGCTTAAAGACTCTCACGCCAAGATCTTTATGATCAGAGAGGTCTCTTACCTTGACAGGATCCAGAGATCTCTGAAAATCACATCCTAGAGACTAGTTACCCTTTCCCAAAAGCCATGGAAGTTTAGGGGACTTGTTAGGCCGTGTGTTTGAAATCTGAGTTCATTGCCCTTCAACCTCTCTTTCCACCAGAAGTCATGGGTTTGGAGGAGAGGATGAAGGAGTGATCCATACCGAAAGCCACTGATGGATCTTGTTTTCGTTTTCAAGGCTTAGGGAATCTTACAAAGTGAGTCCATTTAAAGTTTTCAATCCCAACTTGGACCCTTGAAACCCTGGACCATGAATCTCAACCCTAGACCCTTCTTTCTTAGCATTTTTATATCTTCGTTAGTCATTCGCTTGATATTCGCCGCTTCCTGGTCATTAGTTTCTTCATACTTGCATTTTTGGACGAGATCGATCCAAACTGCTCGATCTAGTGGTCGATCCTGTGGTCGATCCACTAGTCGATTTTTGTTAAATAATAGCCTTGCATTTTATTTTTTCTGTTTGTTTCTCGTAGTAGTTCAATCACTCTTGGTAATTTTAAAATAGTTTTGCATTCCATTCGGTCGTTGCATATAGTTTTTAGGATTTTCACAATATCGCCTGTCATTCGCTTAGCTTTACACTGCTCTTGCATTCTCTTTGATCTTCCTAGCTCCTAGAAATGGATTCACTCTCACTTGCATACTGTACTACAACCTAAGTGTTGCATTTGAGTTTGATAACCTCATTGCATCCTCACCCTTGCAAAAGAAAGTAGTTATCAAATGGCGCCGTTGCCATTGTAGGAGTGTTAGAAAGCATAGAGATTTGGAGCTTAGTAAAGACTAAGCTTTACTTTGTTTAAGTTACTAATCTCTCTACTCTCAAACGTGTTTCTTCCAGGTACATGCATCTTCGTTCCAGGGGTGACAACCATCTACGTCAACCCTTGGATAACATCCATCAACTTGGTCATTCACGGCAAAGAAGAGTACGAGAACAAGCTAGAGCTTTTGAGGAGATTGTTCAGCACGGTTTGGTTGACTTTGAAGCTATGGCTGAACACGAGCATCCAGAGGGACCGCCTCCAGCTTATGGGGCAGTGGGAAGGGGCAATGGAAACCCCCAACACGCGGCTAGACCCCCAAGGATCATAGGAGCCGGAGATGCTCCCAAACTCATCACAATAGGTTTGGGATCACTCCTCCTCCTGAACAAAACAAAAACTTCGAGAATAAGCCAGGTTTTATCTCCATGGTGCAAAACAACAAGTTCCACGGCTTATCAATGGAAGATCCCTTGGAGCACCTTGACAATTTCGAGCAAGTATGTGGGATGATCAAGAAAACGGCACATCAGAAGATGCTTTCAAGCTGCGTCTCTTTCCCTTTTCACTCGGAGACAAAGCTAGGTATTGGGAGAAGACCCTTCCACAAGGCACCATCACCTCATGGGCCGAGTGTAAAAAGGCGTTTCTCTCAAAATTCTTCTCTAGCACCAGAACAGCACGGTTGAGAAGCGAGATCAGCGGCTTCACTCAGCGGAACAATGAGACGTTCAATGAAGCAATGGAACATTTTAAAGATTACACGATCCAATGTCCTCATCACGGTTTCAGTGAGGAGACCTTACTCAGCACCATCTACTGCGGAGCTTCACCAAAGATCAGGCTGTTGCTTGACATGGCTAGTAAAGGGAACTTCCTTGGTCAGGAGGTAGAAGAGGGCATGGAGCTGATTGAGAACTTGGCATTGAGTGACGGCAACTATGCTGAAGATTATGACCGTGCACCGAGAGGATCTGAGCTAGAGTCTCACAAAAAGGAGCTGAAATCTTTGCATGAGAAGATTGATAAGCTGGTGTTAGCCAACCAGAAGCATGTTTACTTTGTTGGTGAAGCGGATTAGAATCAAGAGGAGCTTGAGTGGAGCCAAGAAGAAGCCAATTGGGTGGCGGGATAGAACAATTACAAACCTCACGGCTACACCCAAGGCTACAACCAGAACAACAATCTCTCCTACCGTAGTACCAACGTCGCCAACCCTAAGGACCAAGTGTACCCTGCTCAGCAAGCAAAGCCTTTCGTACCCTACAACAAAGGTTTTCAGCCGAGTGGTGGCTTCCAAGGGCAAGGGCAGAACAACTTCCAAGGACAACAGCAAGGAAACAAGGGTTATACGCCAATGTACCCTCCGGGCTTTGTACCTCAGCAGCAACAGCCGATGCAACAACATGTTGATCCTGTCCAAGCTATGTTCCAACAATTGATTCAAGGGCAAGCCTCTACAAACCAGAAGTTTGCCGAGAAGAACCCTCGTCTAGACTCGTCTCTCACTGACTTCTCTACTCAGATCACCAACTTAAACAACAAGATCAAGCAGCTAGAGAAGGGGAAGGCGAGTACAGGTGGTCAGAATACCCTACCGGGCAAGTGTGAGCAGAACCCTAAGGAATATGCCAATGCAATCACGCTAAGAAGCGGCAAAGAGCTAGCACCTACGGTTACTCCTAAGAACAACGAGGACGTTGTAATTCAAGAGGGGGAGGGTAAGCTTTCCGCTGATGATGAGATCAACTTCGACAATGTCTGGATTCAATGGCCAAGAAGAGGAGACAAAGCGGTTGTTGAGAAGAAAGCGGAGCAAACTACTAAGGAGAAGGATGCTTATGTACCTCCACCGTATGTACCTAAGCTGCCTTTTCCTGGCCGTTTCAAGAAGCAACTCATAGAGAAGCATAGAGTCTTGTTTGAGAAGCATCTTAAGGACGTAGAGATCAAGCTACCTCTCGTGGACTGCCTTGCAATGATGCATAAATGCGACAAATTCTTCAAAGACACTCTCGTGAAGAAGAATAAGGAAAGTAAGGTAGTGCTTGTTCTAAGTGAGGAGTGTAGTGCTGTGATACACAAGGAAATAGTCCCTAAGAAGTTGGGAGACCCTGGAAGCTTCACTATACCTTGCGCTTTAGGTCCTTTGGAGTTCAAGAGTTGCCTTTGTGATCTCGGAGCTAGCATAAATCTGATGCCTCATTCCGTGGCAAAGAAACTCGGCTTTACCCGTTTCAAGGACTGTAGAATCTCGTTTGTACAAGCTGACAGGAGTGTGAGGTTACCTGTAGGATTGCTTGAGGACTTGCCAGTGAAGATCAATGGAGTGAACGTACCTACAAACTTCGTTGTTTTGGAAATGGATGAAGAGCCAAAGGATCCACTCATTCTCGGTAGACCCTTCTTACCTACCGCTGGCGCCATAATAGACGTCAAGAAGGGAAGATTGCCTTGCACTTGGGTAAAGATATAAGGCTAGACTTCAATATAAATGAGGTTTTGAAAAAGCCTACGATAGAAGGGCAAGCTTTCTACATTGATACATTGGATGCCTTAGCGGATGAGTTGCTGGAAGAGCTGGCTCAGGAAGATCATTTGAAGCTGGCACTGACTGAGAGTTTGGTTATGTGGATCAGAGGACCCAGGAGTACGTCAACCTGCTTGATTCGAGGAAAGTTGTGCTTGAAGATGTAGGCGTTTGCCTAGAGATCGACTCCAAGATCGATGACATTACTCGATCCAGGGGTCAAATCGACAAGATAATCGAGAGCACAACTCGATCCGGTGCAGAAATCGACAGTCAGATCGAGGAGGGTGATCGATCCGGGAAAACAATCGAGTCCGAGATCGGGAAAGGCCTTCCGATTAAATTGAGGTCCAATCCGGAGATCGACTCAGCGTCTCGATCTCTCACTCGATCCACATCAAATCAAGTGAGTGAATCGAGCGAAACTGCTCGATCTATACGACATCGAGAGCAAGATCGACCAGACGACTCGATTTCAGAAGGGATAGCGGTTGGAGAAAGCAGTCTTAAGGGCCATGCCTCGGGTTCTAAGGAGGGTTCCAAGGAGGAAGACAACAGCAACAGCCACGTGGATGACTGGAGCGAGCTGTTAGCCCCAAAGGTGGACCTTAAGGAGCTCCCAAAAGGGCTAAGGTATGCTTTCTTAGTGCTTAACGAAACATATCATGTGATTGTGAATGAAAACTTGAGTGATGATGAGTTGCAATCACTCTTAACTGAGTTGAGAAAGTATATGAAGGCCATTGGGTACACTCTAAGTGACATCAAGGGCCTCTCACCGATGTTTTGCACTCATATGATTCACTTGGATAATGAGAAAGTCTCTTCTATAGAACATCAAAGGCGTTTGAATCCAAATTTGAAAGAGGTTGTCAAGAAGGAGATTCTTAAGCTTTTAGAGGCTGATGTGATCTATCCCATAAGTGACAGCACGTGGGTTTCTCCCGTACACGTGGTGGCTAAGAAGGGAGGGATCACGGTCGTTAAGAATGACAAAGATGAGCTTATACCTACTAGGACTATTACTGGACACCGTATGTGTATTGACTATAGGAAGCTTAATCTTGCTACTAGAAAGGATCATTTTCCCTTGCCTTTTATTGATCAAATGCATGAAAGACTTGCTAATCACCCCTACTATTGCTTTCTTGATGGATATAGTGGATTTTTCCAAATACCAATCCATCCCAACGATCAGGAGAAGACGACCTTTACATGCCCTTATGGTACCTTCGCGTATCGAAGGATGCCATTCGGGTTGTGTAAAGCACCAGCTACGTTTCAGCGGTGTATGATGTCGATCTTCTCCGATCTAATATAAGAGATGGTAGAGGTTTTTATGGATGACTTCTAGGTCTATGGTGTGTCCTTTTCTGCATGTTTGTTGAATCTTTGCAGGGTTTTAAAGCGTTGTGAGGAGACAAACTTGGTGCTCAACTAGGAAAAATGCCACTTCATGGTTAAGGAGGGGATCGTGCTTGGACATAAGATATTAGAGAAGGGTATTGAAGTCGACAAGGCAAAGATTGATGTGATGACAAGCCTTGAGCCGCCAGTTAACGTAAAAGGGGTGAGAAGCTTCTTGGGACACGCCGGCTTCTACAAGCGTTTCATTAAAGACTTCTCTAAGATTGCACGCCCTCTCACTCGGCTGTTGTGCAAGGAGGCTGAATTTGTCTTTGATGAGGAGTGTTTGCAAGCTTTCATGACAATCAAGGAAGCCCTAGTATCCGCGCCTATAGTGCAAGCACCAGATTGGACTCTCCCATTCGAGATTATGTGCGATGCTAGTGACTACGCCGTGGGAGCTGTCCTAGGCCAAAGTAAGGATAAGAAGCTGCACGTGATATACTATGCTTCAAGGACCTTGGATGACACGCAAACGAGGTACACCACTACGGAGAAGGAGCTATTGGCGGTTGTATTCGCTTTTGAGAAGTTCAGAGCTTACCTCGTGGGTTCCAAGACCATAGTTTACACGGATCACGCAGCTTTGCGCTACATCTATTCCAAGAAGAGCCACTCATGGCGATTACTACGGCTGTTTGTGGAAAGCTAGAAGGGCAGTTTAAGGAGGTGTTGAGCTTCTAGGAGGAGGATCTTCCCTGGTATGCTGATGTTGTGAACTACTTAGCGTGTGGTGAGGAGCCAACACATCTCAACAGCTATCACAAGAAGAGGTTTATGAGAGAGGCGAGTGACTACTTTTGGGACGAGCTGATATCACTGCATATTGCATATATTCTGCATACTCATTAGGTAGTTTTTCATGCATTTGTATCATTGTTTAGGCTAGATTGCATCACTTAGGGTCCTAGAGCATTCTTGCATCAGCATATGCATTTTCTCTGCATTTTGCATCCATTCCAGGTTGTTTCTGGTTGCTTTGGAGACGCGGAGGTTCGTGGAAGTGTGGAGACCGATGTAGCAGTTCATGGAAGCTCGGGAGTGTGCTAAGGACCAGTGATCGAGGAGCAGATCGAGCATGGCCGGTCGATCTAGGAGTTGATTGACCAGAAGATCGAGCCAACTAGGCGATCCAAGGATAATGATCGAGATGGAGATCGAGTGAAGCAATCGATGTATCGGTACGGACGTAAATGACGCCATGCAGAGCGAGAGCCGAATCGAGTACACCACTCGATCCTCCCAAAGATCGATACCGAGATCGGATGCAGCACTCGATTCACCGAAGAAGATCGAGACCCGGATCGAGCCGAAGACACGATGGCCGGATATGATCGATAGAACAACTCGATTCAATGGTCGATCTCTGTCCTTTCAACTGTTTTTGGCTGTTAGCGAAGGGGGGACCATTGGACTGTTTTGACATTTTAGGCAAGGCGGCGAATGCTTTTTCGATAACTTTTATTTTTTCTTATCTTTTTCTTTCAAGTTTTCTCTCTCGTTTTCGGAAGAACACCATTGTTAAACCAGTTTTTCTTTTCAAGCTTTTGTATTCTCGAACCTTATCGTTTAATCTAGTCGTTGCTTCATGTTTATCGTTTCATCTCTTCCACCTTGCTTGATTTACTTTATGTGTAGTGAGTAGTTTACTTTGGGTTAGGGGTTGAGAGGATTAAGGGGTAGAAAAGGTTCGATCTTGGTTTGTTTTCTAAACGTTTTAAGGCTATCTCTTCTAAGGTGTTGAAAGCTCAATGCTTGAAGACTCTCACGCCAAGAGCTTCATGATCCGAGAGGTCCCTTACCTTGACAGGATCCAGGGGCCTCGGAAGATCTCACCTTAGAGACTAGTTACCCCTTCCCAAAAGCCATGGAAGTTTGGGGGACTAGTTAAGCCATTGTTCGAAATCTGTTTTCCTTGCCTTTCGACCTCTCTTTCCACCAAAAGCCATGGGTTTGGAGGAGAGGACGAAAGAGTGATCTATACCGAAAGCCACAGATAGATCTTGTTTTGTTTTCGAGGCTTAGAGATCCTCACCAAAGTGAGTCGATCCAAAGTTTCAAACCCAAGATCGTTCCTTGAAACCCCTTATATGAATCTCAACCCTCAAGCCCTCTCCTCTAGCATATTTACGTCTCATATCATCTTTAGCTTATTACCTGATAGCATTCTGGTCTTTCGATTCATTGTTCTTACGGTTTTAGACGAGATCGATCGTTTCTGCTCGATCTAGTGGTCGATCTTGTGGTCGATCCACTAGTCGAATTTTAACAATTTGAAGCTCTTCTCTTTAATTTATCTGTTTGTTCCTCGTGGTAACTGCTTCCTTTCTAGTATTTTTAAAATAGGTTTCACTCCATTTAGGTTGTTGCATTTAGTTTTTAGATTATTTCTCATAAACTGTCTCATTTGCTTAGATTTGTCTTAGACCTTGCATTCTCTGTGGATTCTCTATCATCTAGAAGTGGATTGACACTCTCCTGCTTGCCTTACTACAACGTTGCTTGCATTAGAGTTTTGATAACCTCTCTGCTGCATTAGACCGTAAGAATAGCGATTATCAAATGGCGCTGTTGCCATTCTAGGTTGCTTAGAGAACATAGAGATTTGGGTCTTAGCAAAGACTAAGTCTTTACCTTTTTCAAGATACTAATCCTACTACTCTAAACCGTGTGTTTTCAGGTACATGAATCTTCGTTCAAGGGGAGACAACAATCATCTACAACCCTTAGACAACATTCATCAGCTTGGTCACTCACGGCAAAGAAGAGTCAGAGATCAAACAAGAGCCTTTGAGGACATTGTTCAGCAAAGTCTGGTTAACTTTGAAGACATAGCTGCACACGAGCATCCAGAAGGACCACCTCCAGCAGGACGGGGCAATGGAAACCCCCAACACGCGGCTAGACCTCCGAGGATCATAGGAGCCGGAGATGCTCCTAATACCCACCACAATAGGTTTGGGATCACTCCTCCTCCGGTACAAAACAATAACTTTGAGATCAAGCCGGGGTTCATATCTATGGTGCAAAACAACAAATTCCACGGCTTAGCAATGGAAGACCCCTTGGAGCACTTGGACAATTTCGAGCAAGTGTGTGGAATGATTAAGATCAACGGTATATCAGAAGATGCCTTCAAGCTGCGTCTCTTCCCCTTTTCACTCGGCGACAAAGCTAGACATTAGGAGAAGACCCTCCCACAAGGCACCATAACATCATGGGCTGAATGTAAGAAGGCTTTCCTCTCAAAGTTCTTCTCAAGCACCAGGACTGCTCGGTTGAGAAGAAAAATCAGCGGTTTCACTCAAAGGAACAATGAGACATTCAATGAGGCTATGGAGCATTTCAAAGATTACACGATCCAATGCCCTCATCACGGATTCAGTGAGGAGACTCTACTCAGTACCATATACCGTGGGGCTTCACCAAAGATACAGCTAGCAAAGGGAATTTCCTCGGTCAAGAAGTAGAAGAGGGTATGGAGCTGATAGAGAACCTGGCGTTGAGTGATGGCAACTATGCTGAGGATTATGACCGAGCACCGAGGGGATCAGAGTTAGAGTCTCACAAGAAGGAGCTCAAATCGTTGCATGAGAAGATTGACAAGTTGGTTTTAGCTAATCAGAAGCATGTTCACTTCGTTGGTGAAGCTGATGAAAACCAAGAGGAGTTAGAGCTAAGCCAAGAAAAAGCAAATTGGGTGGCCGGACAAAACAACTACAAGTCTCAAGGCTACAACCAAGGCTACCAAAACAACAATCTCTCTTACCGAAACACCAATGTAGCCAACCCTAAAGATCAAGTGTACCCTGCTCAACAAGCTAAGCCTTTCATCCCTTACAACAAAAGTTTTCAACCGAGCAGTGGTTTCCAAGGTCAAGGGCAAGGCAATTTCCAAGGTCAAGGGCACCTACAACAAAACAAGGGTTATACTACCACCTACCCTCCGGGCTTTGCACCTCAACAGCAACAACAACCGATGCAACAACAAGTTGATCCGGTTCAAGCAATGTTCCAACAGCTAATACAAGGGCAAGCTTCTACAAATCAGAAGTTCGCTGAAATGAACACTCGGCTAGATTCATCCTTAACCGACTTCTCCACTCAAATCACAAACCTCAACAACAAAATAAAGCAGCTGGAGAAGGGCAAGGCAAGCACGAGTGGACAGAACAGCCTCCCGAGAAAGTGTGAGCAAAACCCCAAGGAGTATGCCAATGCTATTACGTTACGAAGTGGCAAAGAGCTTGAGCCTCTGGTCTCTACCAAGAACAACGAGGACGTTGTAATTCAAGAGGGGGAGGGTAAACTTTCAGCTGATAATGAGGAGATAAACTTTGACAACGTATGGATCCAAGGACCGAGAAGAGGTGACAAGGCATTCATTGAGAAAAAGGCTGAGAAAACCACAAAGGAAAAGGATGTCTACGTGCCCCCACCTTACGTACCAAAGTTGCCATTCCCGGGTCGTTTCAAAAAGCAGTTAATAGAGAAACACCGGATCCTGTTTGAGAAGCACTTGAGAGACGTGGAGATAAAGTTGCCTCTTGTAGACTGTCTCGCTATGATGCCCAAGTGCGCCAAGTTTTTCAAGGACACCCTTGTGAAGAAGAACAAATAAAGCAAAGAGGCTTGTACTAAGCGAAGAGTGTAGCGCGGTTATTCATAAGGAGATAGTGCCTAAGAAGCTAGGAGATCCGGGAAGCTTCACTATACCTTGTGCTTTAGGTCCTCTAGAGTTCAAGAGTTGCTTGTGTGATCACGGAGCTAGCATAAACTTGATGCCTCACTCCGTGGCTAAGAAGCTTGGTTTCACTCGGTTTAAGGAATGTCGGATCTCATTGGTGCTGGCTGATAGGAGCGTGAGATTACCGGTAGGGCTGCTCGAAGACTTACCGGTGCGAATCAGTGGTGTGAATGTACCTACAGACTTTGTAGTGCTGGAGATGGACGAGGAGCCGAAAGACCCACTCATCTTAGGGAGACCATTCCTCGCAACCGCCGGAGCCATAATAGATGTGAAGAATGGGAAGATTGCCTTGCATTTGGGGAAAGAGATCAGGCTAGACTTTGACATCAACAAGGTTCTAAAGAAGCCAACCATTGAAGGACAAGCTTTCTATATCGAAACGATGGATGCCTTGGCGGATGAGTTGCTGGAAGAACTAGCTTTAGAAGACCATTTGAAGCTAGCACTCACTAAGGAGCCAGGAGAGTTTGGCTATATGGACCAAAGGACCCAAGAGTACGTGAACCTGCTAGATTCGAGGAGAATCATCAAGAATGAAGAAGGATGTTGCCTAGAAATCGACCCCGAGATCGACACTATCACTCGATCCAGGAGTCAGATCGACAAGCCAATCGAGAACCCAACTCGATCCGGTGCAACAATCGTCCAACAGATCGAGAATGATGCTCGATCAGAAGAAACAATCGAGTTGACGATCGAGAAAGACCCCCCGATCATTTTGGAGTCCAATCAAGAGATCAACTCAATGTCTCGATCCCTTACTCGATCCATATCAAATCGAGTAAGTGAATCGAGTGAAATGGCTCGATCTAGACGACATCGAGAGGAAAATCGACCGGAAGACTCGATCACAGAAGGGATAGCGATAGAGGAAAGCAGTCTGAAGGGCCATGCCTCGAGTTCAAAGGAGAGTTCCAAGGAGGAGAACAACAACAACAGCCACGAGGATGACTGGAGTGAGCTGTTAGCCCCAAAGGTGGACCTTAAGGAGCTCCCAAAAGGGCTAAGGTATGCTTTCTTAGGACCTAATGACACCTATCCCGTGATAGTAAACGAAAACCTTAGTGATGATGAGTTGCACTCGCTCTTAACTAAGCTGAGAAAGTATAGGAAGGCCATTGGGTACTCTTTAAGTGACATCAAAGGCCTTTCACCAATGCTTTGCACTCATAGGATTCACTTGGATAATGAGAACGCCACTTCTATAGAACATCAAAGGCGTTTGAATCCTAACTTGAAAGAGGTTGTTAAGAAGGAAATCCTTAAGCTTTTAGAGGCTGACGTGATCTATCCCATAAGTGACAGCACGTGGGTTTCACCTGTACACGTGGTGCCTAAGAAGGGAGGGATCACGGTCATAAGGAATGAAAAGGATGAACTTATCCCTACTAGGACCATTACTGGTCATAGAATGTGTATTGACTATAGAAAGCTTAACCTTGCGACTAGAAAAGACCATTTCCCTTTGCCTTTTATTGATCAGATGCTTGAGAGACTTGCAAATCACCCTTACTACTGCTTTCTCGATGGGTATAGCGGTTTCTTTCAAATACTTATTCACCCAAACGATCAGGAGAAAACGACTTTTACATGTCCCTACGGTACCTTTGCATATCGAAGGATGCCGTTTGGATTGTGTAATGCACCGGCTACCTTTCAGCGGTGTATGATGTCGATCTTCTCCGATCTTATAGAGGAGATGGTAGAGGTGTTTATGGATGACTTCTCTGTGTATGGTGCGTCCTTTCCTGCGTGTTTGTTGAATCTTTGCAGGGTACTTAAACGTTGTGAAGAAACAAACCTGGTGCTGAACTGGGAGAAATGCCACTTCATGGTCAAGGAAGGGATAGTGCTCGGTCACAAGATTTCAGAGAGGGGTATTGAGGTTGATCAGGCTAAGGTTGAGGTTATGATGGGTTTGGAGCTGCCGCTTAATGTTAAAGGGATTAGAAGCTTCTTGGGACACGCAGGGTTCTATAGGCGCTTCATCAAAGATTTCTCCAAGATTGCATGCCCCCTTACACGGCTGTTATGCAAGGAAGCTGAGTTTGTATTCGATGAGGAGTGTTTGAAGGCTTTCTTGCCATCAAGGAAGCCCTCACGTCAGCCCCTATAGTCCAAGCACCAGACTGGTCTCTCCTTTTGAGATTATGTGTGATGCTAGTGACTATGCTGTAGGAGCAGTCCTTGGTCAGAAGAAGGACAAGAAGCTACATGTGATCTATTATGCTTCAAGGACCTTGGATGACACGCAATCACGATACACCACTACGGAGAAGGAGCTGCTTGCAGTAGTCTTTGCCTTTGAGAAGTTCAGATCGTATCTCGTTGGCTCCAAGGCTATTGTATACACGGATCATGCTGCTCTACGATACATCTACTCAAAGAAAGACACTAAGCCTCGGCTCTTAAGATGGATTCTCTTACTTCAGGAGTTTGACATGGAAATTAAAGACAAGAAGGGGATAGAAAATGGAGTCACTGACCACCTCTCAAGACTAAGGATCAACGAGTCTCTTCCTTTAGACGATTCTCTTCCAGAAGAACAACTTATGGCGATTACTACTGTTGTTTGTGGGAAGCTAGAAGGAAGGTTTGAGGAAGTGTTGAGTTTTAAAGAGGAGGATCTACCATGGTATGCTGATATGGTGAACTACCTAGCATGTGGTGAGGAGCCAACACATCTCAACAGCTATCACAAGAAGAGGTTTTTGAGGGAGGCTAGTGACTACTTTTGGGATGAGCCTTACCTATACAAAAGAGGAGTAGACAGCTTGTACCGAAGATGTGTTACAAAGGAAGAAGCCAGGGATATCCTCTATCATTGCCATGGCTCTTCCTACGGAGGACACTTCGCTTCATTCAAAACTGCCACGAAAGTGTTGCAAGCGGGTTTCTGATGGCCGTCTATCTTCAAAGATGCACACGAGTTTGTGAAGAGCTGTGAGGCATGTCAGCGAGCAGGGAACATTACCAAGAGGAATGAAATGCCTCAAGTTCCTATCTTCGAGGTTGACGTGTTCGATGCATGGGGTATTGACTTCATGGGGCCTTTTCCTTCTTCATACGGCAACAAGTACATCTTAGTAGCTGTGGATTATGTCTCCAAATGGGTTGAGGCTGTCGCTTCCCCTACAAACGACTCTAAGGTTGTGATCAAGTTGTTCAAGAGTATCATCTTTCCAAGGTTTGGGGTACCCAAGGTTGTTATAAGTGATGGAGGAAGCCATTTCGTAAACAAGGTTTTTGAGAGCCTCTTGAGAAAGTATGGGGTTAAGCATAAGGTGGCTACACCGTATTATCCTCAAACGAGCGGTCAGGTGGAAGTCTCTAACAGGCAGATCAAAGCTATTCTGGAGAAGACCGTTGGAGCAACAAGGAAGGACTGGTCAGTGAAGCTGGACGATGCTCTTTGGGCCTACCGTACTGCCTTCAAGACGCCGATTGGTACAACCCCTTTCACTCTACTCTATGGCAAGGGTTGTCACCTCCCGGTTGAGCTGGAACACCGTGCATTGTGGGCTGTGAAGAGGCTGAACTTTGATCTCAAGACGGCTCAGGAAAGGTGTCTTATTCAGCTACACGAACTGGACGAGTTGAGGTTGAATGCTTACGAGAGTTCCAAGATCTACAAGGAGCGGACTAAGGAGGCTCATGACAAGAAATTGGTTGCCAAGGAGCTTAAGGAAGGAGGACTGGTGTTGCTGTACAACTCGAGGCTGAAGCTCTTCCCGAGCAAGCTGAAATCAAGGTGGAGCGGACCGTTCGTGATTCAAGAGGTCTTGCCATATGGAGCTGTTACTCTGATGGGAAGAAGTGGTAGTGCATTCACCGTCAACGGACACAGAGTCAAGCCCTACCTGGCGGACAGCTTTGACAAGGAGAGTACCTCGGTGCTTCTCCAAGACCCACCATCCGCCTAGACCAAGTAAGGTCTAGCTAAAGACGTTAAAGAAAGCGCACTTGGGAGGCATTCCCATGTTTATCTTGTACATATTTTTGCTTTCATTTCTCTTTCAGTTTTATGTTTTTATGTTTTTAGTGTGTAGGAACAGGTATAAGAAATCTAAACCTTATCTTTGGGTTCCAAAAGGGGCAATAGGGGTTAAGATAAAGCTAGAGATCGAGTGCTAGATCGACTGATCCTGGCTCGATCTTTGCTAGATCGAGCCAGTGAATCGAGAGGAGCCAGTCGATCTAGACGAGAACGAGTGACAAGATCGACCTTGACGAAAAAGGATCGTTCGATCCAAATCGGATCGATCGATCCAAATCGGATCGACCGATCTAATTTCTCTCGGAAAAATCTGTTGAAAATTGATCGATCACTCGACTCGATCCATCACTCGATCTATGCTAAATCGACCCCTAAATCGAGGACATAGCTCGATCAGAGGGACTTAGCCGAGGAGCCAACATCTCAATGATCGAGAGAGCCAATCAATCCAGGGCTCGACTCACCTTGAATCGAGTCACAAATCGAGTAACCCTCTCGATCTAAGCCATTTTAGGCATGAGATCGAGTCCTAGATCGACCAAAAGGACTCGATCTCATGCCGAGGTAACAATTTTCTTTCCCTCCTTTCCTCCTTGCCCTCCAATTTTTAAATTCAAAACTTGGTCAAGGCAAGCATCTTTGACCATGAAAGATGTGCCTTGACCAAGACTTTTGTCAGAAACCACTTTGACCACCCATTGTTTTGGTTTGTTAAACTCTTTAAATGTTTCAATTTATTCCTCACCCTCTCATTTCTGTTTGCTCGAGTTTTTCTTACGAAGAGGGTGAGAATTTAAAAGCTTTTAAGGTTTAGCAAAGATATCATCTACTCTTGCAAAGGTATTTTCAAGGTTTAATGATTCTATTTCAAGAAAATCTCCTTAAAAATCGCAAGTTCTTGTTCTAGGATATAGGATCGGATTTGAATTTTTAAAATTAGCTAAATAATAGGAAAAATTCTTAATTTTCAGTATCTCAAAGATTTTATTTTCTTTTATCTAGCTATTATTTTTATTTGATCCCCAAAATTCTAGAATAATTTATATAAATCTTCTTCTCCTCTTCTCTTATTCTCATTCAATCGCCTCTTGCTAATCATTCTCTAGAAAAATTTGTTTCAGGAGCAATGGCACCAAAGAGAACAAGAGAGGAGCGAGTGCAAGAAGGAGAAACACAAGAAGTGGTGGTTCAAGAGAGGGTCCGGTGGAGCAAAGATGAGAAGAGGGATAAAAAGAGGTTGGAGAGGCTCCGGTTTGAACCTACAAAGTTTGCTGATCGAGAGCTTCTGTCCAGGCTCGGGATCCTTGGAGACTTCGACCAACTCCTCATGAACATTGGTCTGAGGTGCTTATCGCGGATGGACTGCCCTACAATTCCCGAGGTGACGATAGATTTCCTAGCCACTTTGGAGTTCCGATACGAGAATCCGAGTGCACCTGTTCCTTCTCAACGGCGTCTCTATTTCAAGGTTGGCCGCCAAGCCTACACACTATCCATCCCCGAGCTATGCCAAGCCTACGGTCTCAAGGCTGATGCACACAAGGTGGAGTTCCCAGCCTTCAAGAAAGCCGACGAGTTTTGGGACCTAATCAGCAATGAAGACTACAAAGCCAACACCGCCAAGATCAAGAGAGTTAGGAGTCCGGTGCTGAGGTATACTTTGAAGCTGATAGCTAATACATTCAGTGGGAGGTCTGTTGCTCCTACTGTCACGAAGACGGAGCTGTGCTTCCTTTTCCAAGGCGTGAAGCATTTGGTGTCTGATCCGGATGCAAATGAAGAACCCATAGAAGATGAACTCGGCGATGAAGTGAATTACGGCTGTGTGCTCGCGGCTTCTCTGGTGAAGTACAAGGCTTATGCCTTACGGTGCAAGGCAACCTCTTCCTACATTGGCGGTTTCCTTACTCCTTTGTTCGTGCAAGCCGGTGTGCCCATCCATGACTTTGCTCACGTCCCAAACAGAGCTTTCATGGATGAAGCATACATGAGAAACACTGATAGCTTGGGACGCACGCCAGCAGAAGGGTTTTATGCTTACCTCTTCATAGATGAGGAAGACAAGAAGAGAGTGTGCATCCTCTCCAACAAACACGAGACCGAGCTGCTTGGTGTTGGGAACATCGAGTTCTTACCCACGGAGGAAGAATGCTTTGCCCCTTTAGGAGGACCGCCTGCTTCAGCCATTGCCCCGTGCCAAAGGTCAGAGTCTCCAGGAACAGAGGATGAGATGCCCGAGGTTTACACACTTCCCAAGCTGGATTTTGAGCCTAAGACCAAAACCGAGAAGTTCTTAGCCTCGGTGGTAGAGATGCAGCGGAAGATAAACAAGTGGCAAGGGAAGATGCTTAAGAAGCTGGGGAAGAAGGTCAAACAACTCCAAGGAAGCCAGCCTAAGCCAGCTGTAAGCCAGGAGATACAACAACCCGAGAAGAGGAGACTCTCAACCGGAGGAGTTGTGATCCGCGAGACCCAAGGAGACAACATTCAACCGGCTCGCCACTCCCTACAAGAACCAGGCAACAAAGGAAAGGCCACAATCTCTAGCTCCTCTGGAACATCCTCAAGTTCCAGCCGAGCCTAGACAAGAGGTAACAACCTTCCTCCATTGTATATAACCGCACATATTTGTTTCTTGCATTGTGTTTGTTTGCTCCTTCGGATGAGTTTGCCACCGGGACAGTGTCAAGCAAGTTTGGGGGAGTACTTGTGTGATTTAATCTTGTGTTCTTTGATCTTATTTTCCTTTTTACATCCTTGAGTCTTAGTCATGAAAAATTGGTAAAATTTTTAAATTTTTTTCAAAGATTCATGTAGTTGCATTCATCTCTTTAAAAACATGTTAGGATTGAGTCTAGAATTTCTCATATCACCTAGGTTGTTTGCATTTTGCATAAGGGGTTAGGATTTCTTAAAAAGGTGTTTTACTTATGAATCATTTCAATGCCCTAGTTAGTAGTTCTCTAATGCTTTGTTTATGCTTTGAAAGTAAGTTCTAACCATGCTTGGATCACTAGTTAGGATTTTCGTGGCTTGAATTGAACTCTCATGATTTGAAATTCATCCTACTAAGTGAAAACCTTAATTTGAAAATCTAATTATCATTCTTATGCATTTGAAAATGAACACATGGTTTTAAAATATTTAGGCTCTCTTCTTCCTTTTTACCACTCTTTGTGAGCCTAAGTAGAACTCCCTCCTTGAACCTTACCCTCCTTTGAAGCCAAATGTTCTTGTGTGACATCTTTGTGAGGCCTTATTTTCGGTTTGAACTTGGCATAAAGTGTTAGGTTTAGACGACATGATTTGGTTTTCATAATTGATTGCTAGCTTTACATTTTGAAGCTAGGTATAGGCTTTGGATAAGTTTGGGGGATCATTGTGGTTGCTGTCTTGTGTATCTGTTTTCGGCTCAAAAGAGTTTGTGTTTTAAGCAAAGAAATGAGGTTTTAAGTGAAAGGTTTATTTTTAAAACTAAGTATGCTCTATTTCAGAAGGTAGCTCTCTCTAAATAAATAAAAAAAAAAGAGAAAGAGAAAAAGAAAAGAAGAAAAAAATAAAAGAGCCTAAGTGCCAAATAAAAAACAATTTGAAGAGAAAAATAATAATAATAAGAGAGCTACTAATAAGAAATTCCTAAGAGCAAAAATATTTTTTCAAAACCTTTTCACTAGCCTAAAAAGTTTAAAAATGTCTTTATTTTGAATTGGGGATTGCTAAGTTGAGAAGAAGGGGTAGACTCTTAAGCGGTGAATGAGGATTAAATTTCTTAAATGAGAGGGGTATAGGACTGTTTGATAGTTTACATGGGTAGATGAGAATCTAATCATGTATGCATAAATTGTCTTTACCTTTAGCATTATGCATTAGTTCAAACCATTTTTGAGAGAAACCCTATTCTAATTATAAACCCTTTTCAAATGAGATCATTCTATGCTCATAACCGTAACCCTTAGCCAAATGTGTTTTGCTTTAAAGTGCATAAGTTTGATTCATGTTTCGAATGTTAATGAATGTTAAAGGATGAATTTCTTTGATTGTTAGGAATAAGAGAGTCATGATTTGAATTTCTTTGTGTGATGAGTATGGCTAAGTCCTTTGGAGTATGAGTGTAAGCTTAGCATTTTAGAATTGTTAACTAGGACATTGAGATGATCAATTCGAAAGGCACCTTTGCAAAAAGTTTAAAACCCCTTTGAATTTTCTGAAAACCTCTCTTCCTTACTTGTTTTTTGTTGCTTGAGGGCAAGCAAGAAGTAAGTTTAGGGGAGTTAATATCACTGCATATTGCATACATTCTGCATACTCATTAGGTAGTTTTTCATGCATTTGTATCATGTTTTAGGCTAGATTGCATCACTTAGGGTCCTAGAGCATTCTTGCATCAGCATATGCATTTTCTCTGCATTTTGCATCCATTCCAGGTTGTTTCTGGTTGCTTTGGAGACACGGAGGTTCGTGGAGGTGTGGAGACCGATGTAGCAGTTCATGGAAGCTCGGGAGTGTGCTAAGGACCAGTGATCGAGGAGCAGATCGAGCATGGCCGGTCGATCTAGGAGTTGATCGACCAGAAGATCGAGCCAACTAGGCGATCCAAGGATAATGATCGAGATGGAGATCGAGTAAAGCAATCGATGTATCGGTACGGACGTAAATGACGCCATGCAGAGCGAGAGCCGAATCGAGTACACCACTCGATCCTCCCAAAGATCGATACCGAGATCGGATGCAGCACTCGATTCACCGAAGAAGATCGAGATCCGGATCGAGCCGAAGACACGATGGCCGGATATGATCGATAGAACAACTCGATCCAATGGTCGATGTCTGTCCTTTCAACCGCTTTTGGCTGTTAGCGAAGGGGAGACCATTGGACTGTTTTGACATTTTAGGCAAGGCGGCGAATGCTTTTTCGATAACTTTTATTTTTTCTTATCTTTTTCTTTCAAGTTTTCTCTCTCGTTTTCGGAAGAACACCATTGTTAAACCAGTTTTTCTTTTCAAGCTTTTGTATTCTCGAACCTTATCGTTTAATCTAGTCGTTGTTTCATGTTTATCGTTTCATCTCTTCCACCTTGCTTGATTTACTTTATGTGTAGTGAGTAGTTTACTTTGGGTTAGGGGTTGAGAGGATTAAGGGGTAGAAAAGGTTCGATCTTGGTTTGTTTTCTAAACGTTTTAAGGCTATCTCTTCTAAGGCGTTGAAAGCTTAATGCTTGAAGACTCTCACGCCAAGAGCTTCATGATCCGAGAGGTCCCTTACCTTGACAGGATCCAGGGGCCTCGGAAGATCTCACCTTAGAGACTAGTTACCCCTTCCCAAAAGCCATGGAAGTTTGGGGGACTAGTTAAGCCATTGTTCGAAATCTGTTTTCCTTGCCTTTCGACCTCTCTTTCCACCAAAAGCCATGGGTTTGGAGGAGAGGACGAAAGAGTGATCTATACCGAAAGCCACGGATAGATCTTGTTTTGTTTTCGAGGCTTAGAGATCCTCACCAAAGTGAGTTGATCCAAAGTTTCAAACCCAAGATCGTTCCTTGAAACCCCTTATATGAATCTCAACCCTCAAGCCCTCTCCTCTAGCATATTTACGTCTCATATCATCTTTAGCTTATTACCTGATAGCATCCTGGTCTTTAGATTCATTGTTCTTACGGTTTTAGACGAGATCGATCGTTTCTGCTCGATCTAGTGGTCGATCTTGTGGTCGATCCACTAGTCGAATTTTAACAATTCGAAGCTCTTCTCTTTAATTTATCTGTTTGTTCCTCGTGGTAACTGCTTCCTTTCTAGTATTTTTAAAATAGGTTTCACTCCATTTAGGTTGTTGCATTTAGTTTTTAGATTATTTCTCATAAACTGTCTCATTTGCTTAGATTTGTCTTAGACCTTGCATTCTCTGTGGATTCTCTATCATCTAGAAGTGGATTGACACTCTCCTGCTTGCCTTAGTACAACGTTGCTTGCATTAGAGTTTTGATAACCTCTCTGCTGCATTAGACCGTAAGAATAGCGATTATCACGAGCCCTACTTGTAAAAGAGAGGGGTGGACAGTTTTTACCGGAGATGTGTTACAAAGGAAGAAGCTAAAGACATCCTCTTTCACTGTCATGGCTCATCCTATGGAGGACACTTCGCTTCATTCAAGACAGCTACGAAAGTGTTGCAAGCTAGTTTCTGGTGGCCGTCCATCTTCAAAGATGCACACGAGTTTGTGAAGAGCTGTGAGGCGTGTCAACGAGCAAGGAATATCACTAAGAGGAACGAGATGCCTCAGGTTCCTATCTTCGAGGTTGACGTGTTTGACATGTAGGGCATAGACTTCATGGGGCCATTTGCTTCTTCATACGGCAACAAGTACATCTTAGTAGCGGTTGATTATGTCTCCAAATGGGTTGAGGCTGTTGCTTCTCCTACAAACGATTATAAGGTGGCTATCAAGCTGTTTAAAAGCATCATTTTCCCGAGGTTTGGGGTACCAAAGGTGGTTATAAGCGATGGAGGAAGCAACTTCATAAACAAGATCTTTGAGAGCCTTTTGAGAAAGTACGGCGTTAAGCATAAAGTGGCTACACCGTATCATCCTCAAACGAGTGGTCAAGTGGAAGTCTCCATCCAGCAAATCAAGGCTATAGTTGAGAAGACGGTCGGAGCAACAAGGAAAGACTGGGCAGTAAATTTGGACGACGCTCTTTGGGCCTACCGTACCGCCTTTAAACACTGATTGGTACGACCCCTTTCAATCTGCTCTATGGCAAAGGCTGTCACCTCCCAGTTGAGCTGGAACACCGTGCATTGTGGGCTGTAAAGAGGCTGAACTTTGACCTCAAGACTGCTCAAGAGAGGCGCCTCATCCAGCTACATGAACTGGACGAACTAAGGTTGAACGCTTATGAGAGCTCTCGGATATACAAGGAGCGGACTAAGGAAGCTCATGACAAGAAGTTGGTTGCCAAGGAGCTTAAGGAAGGAGGTTTGGTGTTGCTGTACAATTCAAGACTCAAACTCTTCCCGGGAAAGCTGTAGTCAAGGTGGAGCGGGCCGTTTGTGATCCAAGAAGTGCGGCCTTATGGAGCTGTCACATTGATGGGCAAGAGTGGCAGTGCATTCACCGTGAACGGACACAGGGTCAAGCCTTACTTGGCGGACAGCTATGACAAGGAGAGTACCTCGGTGCTTCTCCAAGACCCACCATCTGCCTAAACAAAGTAAAGTCCAGCTAAAGACGTTAAAGAAAGCGCACTTGGGAGGCATTCCCATGTCTATCCTGTACATATTTCTGCTTTATTTCTCTTTCATTTTTATGTTTTTATTTTGCAAGTGTGTAGGAACAGGTATGAGGAGTCTAAATCTCGATTTTGAAGTCCAAAAGAGGCGATAGGGGTTAAGAAAAGGCTAGAGATTTAGTGCTAGATCGACTAATCCTAACTCGATATTTGCTAGATCGACTTAGTGAATCGAGAGGAGCTAGTTGATCTAGACGAGAACGAGTGGTAAGATCGATCTAGATGAAAACGGATCGATCCCAAATGGATCGACTGTTCTAATTTCTCTCGGGAAATCCTTAAAAGACAGATGGATCACTCGACTCGATCCATCACTCGATCTAAGCCAAATCGACCCCCAAATCGAGGACGTAGCTCGATCACGAGGACTTATCCGTGGAGCCAAAATCTCAACGATCGAGAGAGCCAATCGATCCAGGACTCGATTCACCATGAATCGAGTCACAAATCGAGTAACCCTCTCGATCTAAGACATTATGGGCATGAGATCGAGTCCTAGATCGACCAAACGGACTCGATCTCAAGCCGAGGTAACATTTTGTTTCCCTCCTTTATTATTTTCCCTCCAGTTTTTAAATTTAAAACTTGGTCAAGGCAAGCATCTTTGACCATGAAAGATGTGCCTTGACCAAGACTTGTGTTAGAAACCACCTCCTTTTACCCATAGTTTTGTTTCTTATTGGCCTTTAAATGTTCTCATCAACTTCACACTCTCTCATTCTTTTTTTCTCAAAATTTTAAGCAAAGAGAGTTATAGTTTCCTGTTTCTAAAGGCTAACAAACTCCTTAACAATCTTTGAAAAAGGTATTTTCGGATATTTGATAAAAATCTTTAGGAAAATCTCCTTTTATTTCGCAATTGATTGTTTTAGATGCTTTGGTGGTTTTGAATTTTTAAATTTAGCTAAATAATAGGAAATATTCTGGATTTTCTAGTATCTCTAGATTTGATTCTCTTTTATTTTGCTATATTTTTTATAAATTCCCCAAAATTCTAGTGTATTAAGTATAAGTTTTCTTCTTTGCCTCTCTTCTTCTCTCATATTATCGTCGTTTTGCTCATTACTTTGCTTGAGAAACTTGTTTCAGGCACGATGGCCCCCAAGAGAACGAGAGAGGAGACGACACAAGAAGGAGAAGGTCAGGAAGTGGCTGTTCAAGAGAGGGTTCGATGGAGTAAGGACGAGAAGAGGGATAAGAAGCGGCTGGAAAGGCTTCGGTTCGAGCCTACTAAGTTTGCAGACCGTGAGCTGCTGTTCAAGATGTCTGTCACGAATGGATTGCCCAACCATTCCAGAAGTGGCAATAGACTTCCTTGCCACGTTGGAGTTTCGTTACGAGAACCCTAGCGCCCCCGTTCCTTCACAAGGCCGAGCTGTGTCAGGCATATGGTCTCAACGCAGCCGCCACCAAGATCGAGTTCCCCTCTTTCACGCGAACAAATGATTTTTGGGACCTGATCAGCAACGAAGACTACAAGGCCAACACTGCCAAAATCAAGAGAGTGAGAAGCCCGGTGCTGAGGTACACCTTGAAGCTGATCGCCAATACATTCAGCGGAAGGTCAGTTGCTCCCACGGTCACGAAGACCGAGCTTTGCTTCTTGTTCCAAGGCGTGAAGCATTTGTTGTGTGATTCGGCGGAGAATGAAGAGCCTATGCAGGATGAAATCGGCGACGAGGTGAACTATGGATGCGTACTTGCTGCCTCTTTGGTGAAGTACAAGGCTTATGCCTTGCGGTGCAAGGCAAGCTCTTTTTTCATTGGCGGCTTCCTCACTCCTCTATTCATACAAGCTGGCGTACCTATACACGATTTCACACCCGTCCCGGCTAAAGCTTTCATGGATGAGGTCTACATGAGGAATACCGACAGCTTGGGACGCACGCCAGCAGAAGGGTTCTACGCTTATCTTTTCATCGACGACGAAAACGAGAAGAGAGTATGCATCCTACCAAACAAGGGAGAGACCGAGCTGCCTGGTGTTGGGAACATCGAGTTCTTGCGAACAGTAGAGGAGTGCTTTGCTCCTCTAGGAGGAACGCCTGCCCCAGCGATTGCTCCTCGTCAAAGGTCTGAGTTCCCAGCCACGGAAGATGAGATGCCCGAGGCTTACACCCTTCCCAAGATAGACTTTGAGCTGAGAACCAAAACGGAGAAGTTCCTAGCATCTGTTGTGGAGATGCAAAGGAAAATCAACAAATGGCAAGGCAAAATGCTCAAGAAACTTGCCAAAAAGGTCAAATCGCTTCAAGGAAGCTCGCCTAAGAAAGCTGCAAGTGAAGAGGTTCAACAACTTGAGAAGAGGAGGCTTTCAACCGGTGGAGTTGTCATCTGTGAGACTTAAGGCAGCAACATTCAACCGGCGCGTCTAAAGGCAAAGCCGTAGCATCTAGCTCCTCTGGAACATCCTCAAGTTCCAGCCGAGACTAGAACCGAGGTAACAAACTTCTTCCATTGTACATACCGCTCATGTTTTCTTCTTTTTGCTTTGTGTTTTGATGCTCCTTTGAATTTGTTTGCCACCGGGACGGTGTCAAACAAGTTTGGGGGAGTATATGTGTGGTTTGACTGTGTTTTCTGATCTTATTTTCCTTTTAGCATCCTTGAGTCTTCATTACATGAAAAATTGGTAAAATTTTTTAAATTTTTTTCAAAAATTCATGTAGTTGCATTCATCTCATTAAACATTTTAGGATTGAGTCTAGAATTTTAAAGCATCTAGGTTGCTTGCATTTGCATAAGGGGTTAAAGTTTTCTCAAAAAGGTGTTTTATACTCATGAATTATTTCGATACCCTAGTTAGTAGTTCTCTAATGCTTTGCTCATACTTTGAAAGTAAGTTCTTACCATACTTGGATCACTTGCTATGATTTTCGTGACTTAAGTTGAACAGACATGAATTGAATCCTTTCCTACTAAGTGAGAACCTTAATCTGAATTTTAATTATCACTCTTGTGCATTTGAAATGAAATACATGGATCACATATACATATTCAGGCTTTCTTGCCTCTTTTTACCACTCTTTGTAAGTCTGAATAGAACTCCACACCCTGAACCTTGCCTTCCTTTCAAGCCAAATATTTCTTGTGTGATGTGAGGCCTTATTTTCGGATTGAACTTGGCATAAAGTGTTAGGTTTAGGCGACATGATTAGGCTTTCATATTGATGCTAGCTTTGCATTTTGAAGCTAGTTTTAGGTTTGTTTTGATAACCTCATTGCATACTGTACTACAACCTAAGTGTTACATTTGAGTTTGATAACCTCATTGTATCATCACCCTTGCAAAAGAAAGTAGTTATCATTTCCCTTACTAGCCGTGTCAAGCAACAAGCGAATCTTTGGTGAAGCTCCGCAGTAGATAGTGCTTAGAAGAGTCTCTTCGCTGAAGCCGTGGTGAGGACATTGAATGGTATAGTCTTTGAACCGCTACATGGCTTCATTGAAAGTCTCATTGTTCCTTTGAGTGAAACCGCTGATCTCACTTCTCAGCCTTGCTGTTCTGGTGCTAGAGAAGAATTTTGAGAGGAACTGGAGGAGGTCCCTCTGGGTGCTCGTGCTCAGCCATCGCCCCAAAATCCACTTAACCTTTCTGAACAATCACCTCAAAGGCTCTAGCTTGTTCTCGAACTCTTCTTGATCTTGCGTTGCCAAGCTGATGAATATTGTCCAAGGGCGTGAGTAGGTTGTTGTCACCCTGGGAACGCAGATTCATGTACCTGAAAGACACAAGTTTTAGAGTAGAAATATCAGTATCAAAAAGAAAAACAAAGGCTTAGTCTTTACTAAACCCCAAATCTCAATGCTTTCTATCCCCTAAGATGGCAACGGCGCCATTTGATAACGATTTTTATGCGTCTATTGGGGTAATGCAATGCATGAGGTTATCAAAACTCAAGCAACACACAGTCGTAGTATAATGCAAGAGGAATCAATCCAACTTAGGGCTAGAAAGTGCAATAAGAATGCAAGGATCATTCAAAGCTAAGCAAATAATAAACGGTTTTGTGAAAATCCTAAAAACTAGATGCAACAGTGAAATGCAAAACAAAACTATTTTAAAAATACTAGAAGCAAACTAGCTACCACAAGGAAAAGACAGAATGATTAAAATGCAAAGCTATGAATTACTAAAATTCGACTAGTGGGTGGACCACGGGATCGACCACTAGATCGAGCAAAAGCAATCGATCTCGTCTAAAAGTTCAAACAGTAATGAATCTAATGACCAGGATGCAACAGATAACAAGCGAATGATTAACAGAGAAGATAAAATACTAAGAAAGAGGGTCTAGGGTTGAGATTCATGTTCAAGGGTTTCAAAGGTTCAAGCTTGGTTTGAAAACTCTAGATCTACTCACTTTGTGAGATTCTCTAAGCCTTGAAAACAAAACAAGATCCATCCATGGCGTGTGGTATGGATCACTCATTCATTCTCTCCTCCACACCCATGGCGTTTGGCGGAAAAAGAGATTGAAGGGCAAAGAACTCAGATTTCAAACACACGGCTTAACTAGTCCCCTAAACTACCATGGCATTTGGGAAAGGGTAACTAGTCTCAAGGATGCGATTTTCAGAGATCTCTGGATCTTGTCAAGGTAAGAGGTCTCTCTGATCATAAAGATCTTGGCGTGAGACTCTTAAAGCCTTAAGAACTCGACATCCTAGAAGAGAAGAACAAGAAAACACCAAACTTGAAAACCTTTTCGACCCCTTTGAATCCTCTCAACCCCAAAGCCCGATGAAACTACTCGCGACTCATAAAATAAACTGTACGAAATGCAATAAACGAAGAACTAAACTTGAAAAACGATTGATTTAACTTAAACGATCCAATATTCAAAAGCAAAAACAAGAAAAGCTCGAAGTCTAACAATGGTAAATTGCCTAAACGAGAGAGATGATAGAAAAGTAGTCGACAAGGTGGAAGAAAGAAAGCGATCGTTGCTTTTTGCCTAAAATGGCCAAACCGCAACTGGTCCCCCCCTTCGCTACGGTCCAAAAACAGGCGGGACGGATAAGGTTGGTTTGGGATTGATCATGAAGCTCGATCTGGCACTCGATCTCGTCTTGGATAGGATGGCTCTTGGTCGATCTCTGAGTCGATCTTGTGCTGATCGGGTTGGAAGCTCGATCCGGTCCTCGATCTGCATGGCGTCGTCTACGTCCGTACTCCAAATCGATCTCCATACTCGATCTTCTGGTCGATCTCGTCTAGATCGACCTGCCTTGCTCGATCTGCTACTCGATCTCAGGTCCTTAGCGTGCAATCTTGATTTCTCCAAGTGTCCACGGACTTTCTCACAAGCCTTCGCGCATCCACAAGTCATCCATAGCTCCAAAGTAACCGAAACCAACCTGATTGTGATGCAAAATGCACGAAACATGCTAATGCTGGTGCAAAAGTACTCTAGGACCTAAAGCGATGCAAACTAGCCTAACATGCATGGTAAATGCGTGAAAACTAACTTATATGTATGCAAAATACACTAAATATGCAGCAATATCACTAAGCTCATGAATTGTTTCAAGGCCCTAGTTAGTAGTTCTTTGATGCATCGCACACTCTTAGAAAGTAAGTTCTAACCATACTTGGATCATGTGTTTTGATTTTCGTGGCTTGACTTGAACATTCATGAACTGAACCTTGGCCTAATAAGTGAAAACCTTAATCTGAATTTTAATTATCATACTTATGCATTTTAAAATGAACACATGGATGTTATACATATTAGAAGATCGAGAAGACCAGGCGATCCAAGGAGAATGATCGAGACGATGATCGAATGAAGCAATCCATCAAACAGTACGGACGTAAATGACGCCATGCAGAGCGAGAGCCGGATCGAGTCCACCACTCGATCCAACCGAAGATCGATACCAAAATCGGATGCAACACTCGATCCGCCGAAGATGATCGAGACCCAGATCGAGTTGAAGACACGATGTCCGAAGATGATCGAGAGAGCCGCTCGATCCCGAAGTCGATCTCTGTCCTTTCAACCGCTTTTGGCTGCTAGCGAGGGGGGGACCATCGGGTTGTTTTCGCCATTTTGGGAAGGCGGCGACGTCCTTTTCCCACACAACTTTTCAGTCTTATCTTTTTTATGTTTTTCTCTCTGGTTTTGGAGATTATCCACCATTGTAGAACTTGAAGTTTTTCTTGCTTTTGTAATCGAATCGTTTGAGTTTAATCTAGTTTCTTTTCATCTTCATCGTTTCTTTCTTCATGCTTTGCTTGATTTATCTTATGTGTAGTGAGTAGTTCATTTGGGTTCGGGGTTGAGAGGATTTAAGGGGTCAAAAGGGTTTTCGATCTTGGGGTTTCCTAGTGTTTAATGGCTATCTCTTCTAGGGTGTCGAGTTCCTAAAGCTTAAAGACTCTCACGCCAAGAGCTTGATGATCCGAGAGGTTCCTTACCGTGACAGGATTCAGGAACCTCTGAAGATTACACCCTAGAGACTAGTTACCCCTTCCCAAAAGCCATGGAAGTTTGGGGGACTAGTTAAGCCATGCGTTTGAAATCTGTTTTCCATGCCCTTCAACCTCTCTTTCCACCAAAAGCCATGGGTTTGGAGGAAAGGATCAAGGAGTGATCTATACCGAAAGCCACAGATAGATCTTATTTCGCTTTCAAGGCTTAGAGATTCTCATGGTAGTTTGATCATTCCTGGTAATATTAAAATAGTTTTGCATTCCATTTAGTTGCTGCATCTAGTTTTTAGGGATTTTCTCAAAACCGATCTTGTTTCGCTTAGATTTGTAAAGCCCTTGCATTCTCTTTGCATTTTATATCATCCTAGGTGTGGATTGACTCTCTCTTGCATACTGTGCTACAATCTGTCTTGCATTTGAGTTTGATAGCCTCATTGCATACTCACCCTTGCAAAGAACTTAGTTATCAGATAATTGGCAATATCATCATACCAGGGCCTCTTTGGATCATACAAAGTTTAAACTTGCTCTTTAAAAGCTGTCTCCAAGCTTGCACAGATCGTAGCCAAAGTCAGAGGTTGGTGACGAGTGTCACCAGTATTGGTGACGCGCATCACCATCTTCGAACAAAAATTGGGTCACGACTCTCCTCTGTTGGTGACGAGCGCCACCCCCCTGGTGTCGCTCGTTACTGCCCTGCAGTTTCGTGAATACAGCAGGTTTTCAACACATTCTTCCTGCAGTCTTGATTCAACCAAGTATACGTTCTCTTCAGGCAAGAAATCATTTATTGGGACACTGTCTTCAACCTGGATCCTGGATAGATTATCAGCAACTCCATTATCAACTCCTTTCTGGTCCTTCATTTCAATGTCAAATTCTTGAAGAAGTAGAATCCATCTCAACAACCTTGGCTTTGCAACCTACTTCTGCATCAGATACTTCAGTGCTGAATGGTCAGTATAGACCACGACCTTGGAGTCAACAAATTATTGCCTGAATTTTTCAAATGCAAAGACAACAGCCAACAGTTCTTTCTCAGTTGTTGCATAGTTCTTCTGAGCATCATCCAAAGTCCTACTGGCATAGTAGATGGCGTGGAGCTTCTTGTATTTCCTCTGTCCCATCACTGCTCCAACTGCCAAATCGCTGGCATCACACATCACTTCAAAGGAGAAGTCCCAATCTAGAGGCTTCACAACATGAGCTGTAACCAAAGCCTGTTTGATCTGTTCAAAAGCAGACTTGCATTCTTCTGTGAACTCAAACTTCACATCTTTGCAGAGGAGAGCAGTAAGAGGTCTTGCAACCTTGCTGAAATCACTTATGAATCTTTTGTAGAACCCAGCGTGACCTAGAAAACTCCTCACTTCTTTGACTGAATCAGGTGCTTGCAGACTTGTCATCACTTTAATTTTTGCCCTATACACCTTTATACCATCTCCTGAGACTCTGTGATCAAGAATAATGCCATCTTGTACCATAAAGTGGCACTTCTCCCAGTTCAGAACCAAGTGATTCTCTTCACATCTCTGCAGAACTGTACACAAGTTGTCCAAGCAGCTCTTGAAGGAAGACCCATAAACTGAGAAGTCGTCCATGAAAACCTCCATAAACCACTCAATCATGTCAGTGAAGATCGACATCATGCATCTCTGGAAGGTTGCAGGAGCATTATACAGTCCAAAAGGCATTCTGCGATATGCAAAGGTGCCATAAGGACAGGTAAAAGTGGTCTTCTCCTGATCATCTATATGGATAGGGATCTGAAAGAAGCCTGAATAACCATCAAGGAAGCAGTAGTACTTGTGATTCGCCAGCCTCTCCAGCATCTGATCGATGAAAGGCAGAGGGAAGTGATCTTTCCTTGTGGCTGCATTCAGCTTCCTGTAATCGATGCACATCCTGTGTCCTGTCACAGTTCTGGTTGGAATCAGCTCATCCTTATCATTCTTCACCACTGTAACTCCTCCCTTCATAGGGACCACGTGCACTGGACTGACCCAAGCACTGTCTGATATGGGATAGATGATTCCAGCTTGCAGCAGCTTCATGATCTCCTTCTTGATCACATCCTGCAGATTCGGATTCAGTCTCCTCTGGTGTTCCACTGATGATTTCGATTCATCCTCCAAATGTATCCTATGCATGCACAAGTCTGGAGAAATCCCTGAAATATCATCAAGAGAATAGCCAAGAGCTTTGCGAAATCTGCGCAGCTTACTTAGCAAAAGAGTGAGCTCTACATTGTTCAAGGAAGCATTAACAATAACAGGATAGGTGGAGTTTTCTCCAAGGAAGGCGTACCTTAGCCCTGCAGGGAGTTGTTTAAGCTCAACTTTTGGTGCTTTTGCTGCACTCCAATCACCCATTGTAGCAGTTTTCGCAGATGTGGTGACAAGCTCATCCTGTGCAACCAGTTGCATCACATGTGCAGTAGCATCCATCATCTTTGTGTAGCCTGTTGCAGCAGCATCCAGATGCTCATACTCCGCTGTAGAAGTGGTCAACGCCCTCTCCAAGGGGTCTTCTGATCTCATCTCATGGAAGATCTTATCAGCAATGTTGGTAAGAACATCCACATAAAAAGTCTGTCCATCTATGGTTGGCCTCTTCATCAGCTTGTCCATTTCGAATTGCATCACCAAGTCACCAACATTCAGCTTTATTCTACCCTTCCTGACGTCAATGATAGCTCCTGCAGTAGTGATACTATGATTTTTGCAACAAGCAAGGAATATCAAAGCTCAAGCAACCTATAGATGTAGTATAGTATGCAAGAGGTATCAATCCAACCTAGGAAGCAGGAAGAACACTAAGAATGCAAATGTAAAGCAAAGCTAAGCAGATCGAGAAAATGCTTGGTAAAATCGGTGAAAACTAAATGCAATGAACAAATGAAATGCAAAACTATTTTAAAATTTCTGGAAGAGGTTTAACTCCTGGTAGGAGAAAACAGAGGAATAAAAGAGCAAATCTACTAATAACTAAAAATCTAGCACTGAATCGGGTAAAACAGATCGATATAACAACGTAAAGGCAAACGACTTCTATTGAACAAGATGCAAGCTTTATGACAAGCGAATGATAAACAGAGGTTTTAAAATGCTAAAAGAGGGTTTAGGGTCGAGGGTCATATTCAAGAGTGTTCAAAGGTTTAAGCTTTGGTTTGAAAACATATAGATCTACTCATTGATGAGCTTTCTCTAAGCCTTGAAAACAAAACAAGAACCATCCATGGCGTGTGGTATGATTCACTTCCTCAATCTCTTCTCCAAACCCATGGTGTTTGGTGGAAAAAAAGATCAAAGTGCAAGAAAACAGATTTCAATCTATGGCCTAACTAACCTCCTCTACAACCATGGCGTTTGGGAGAGGAAGGATTAGTCTCTAGGATCTGGTTTTTTAGGATATCTGAATCCAGTCAGGGTAAGATAGCCTTGGAATCATAGAGATATTTTCCAAGACTCTCTAAGCCTTAAGACCCCAAGATCCTAGAAGAGAAGGAATGAAGAACAAGAAAAACTCAAAACTTTAACCCCTTAAACCCTTGAATCGCCTCGACCCTCAACCCAAAAAGAACTACTCGTTACTCATGTTTATGACCGATTGAAATGCAATAAAAGCTGAACTAAGCATGATTAAAGAGCGATTAAAAGAAAACTGCTTAATATTAAAAAAGATTCAAGGTGCTCAAAAACAAGAAAAAGCTTAAGGTTCAACAATGGCTAATCGCCTCAGAACGAAGAATAGAAAAAGCAAAAGCAAAATGTAGATAATGAAAGTGATAGCCGCCTCTTGCCTAAAATGGCCAAACAGCTGGAATGGTCCCCCCCCACTACGCTCCAAAAGCGGTTAAAGTACTCTAGATCGATGTTGAGATGGATCAGTGCACTCGATTGTCTTCAGGGATCGCCTTCTGCTGCTCAATCTGCAAGTCGATCTGGTTGGATGGATTGAGTACTTCGTCCGATCTTCTACTCGATCTTTGGATGAACGAGTCGTGGTCTCGATCCGGCTCTCGTTCTGCATGGCGTCATTTACGTCCGTACTCCATATTGATCTCCTCTCTTGATCTTGGTCTTGATATTTCCTCTTGAATCGACTTGGGTCACTCGATCTTCTGGTCGATCTCATCTAGATCAACCTGCCTTGCTCGATCCGCTACTCGATCTCGAGTCCTTTGCATGCATGGTTGAGCTCTCCAAGTGTCTACGAGCTCCATTTTGATCCTCTTCACGTCCACATAACCTCCACAACTCAAGAGTGCTCCATACAACCTGATAATGATGCAAAAGTGCAAGAAATATGCAGAATGCGAATGCAAAGGGACTTAGGACCTAAAATACAACAAATGGAACAAACTTGCCTATAATGCAAGATGAATGCATGAAAAACTATCCTAAATGCATGCAAAATATGCAAAATATATGGTAATATCAAGTAGCCAGGAAGGGCCTGCCAAGAATCAAAGGGTCTTTGGGTTCTTCTCCATATTCCAGAACCACAAAATCAGTAAGAATCATGCAATCTCCTACTTTGATAGGTACATTCTCTATCCTTCAGGAACTCTGACTGATCTATGAGCTAGGACAAGAGATATCCTTGTAGCCTTAAAATCGGTCATCCCTAAGCTCTTGGCAACAGAATGAGGCATAAGGTTCACACTAGAACCAAGATCACACAATGATTTCTAAAACCTGTCAGAAAAGATTGTGCAGTATAAAACAAAACTCCCAGGGTCTAAAAGCTTCTCTGGTACTCTGTTCTGAATCACTGCACTGACCTGCTCGTTGATCATCATAGCTCCAGCCACTTAACTCAAGTTATTGGTCACCATTCTCTTCACATACCTCCTTATAACAGGAGTAATCCTCACAGCATCAATCAATGGGATCTAAAAAACCAACTTGTCCATGATGGCTTTGCATTTAGCATCTTCTTGTCGATCGCTTCCCTGGATCGAGTGATCTCGTCTATTTCCAGGTCGATCTCTAGGTGATGGCTTTCATCTTGTTTCACAACCTTGTGAGAATCAAGGAAGCGCACATACTCATGGGTTTGTTCACTCAGGAAACCATGCTTCCCACACTCCTTTGTCAAAACCAGCTGTAGATGATCCTCTTTTCTCAGTTCTTCAAGCGACTCATCAACCAATGCATCCAAAGCTCCTATGTAGAACGCTTGCCCATCAATAGTTGGCTTGTTCAAGACTTCATTGATGTCAAAGTTTAGCTTGATTTTCTTGCCAAGGTGTAGAGAGATCTTCCCATTCTTCACGTCTATGATGGCTCCAGCAGTTGCTAGAAAGGGTCTACCAAGGATAAGAGGATCTCTTGGTTCTTAATCCATTTCTAGAACTACAAAATCTGTTGGCACATTCACACCGCTGATCCTCACGGGTAAGTCTTCAAGCGTGCCTACAGGGAGCCTTACACTTCTATCAGCCAGCACAAGTGAGATTCTGCACTCCTTAAACTTGGTAATGCCTAGCTTCTTGGCAATGGGGTGAGGCATGAGGTTAATTCTTGCTCCTAGATCACACAAGCAACTCTCAAACTTCAAAGGTCCAAGTGCACAAGGTATAGTGAATGATCCTGGATCTCCTAGCTTCTTAGGAACTATCTCCTTGTGGATGATTGCACTGCATTCTTCACTCAACACTAAGACCTCTTCACTCTCTTTGTTTTTCTTAGTAAGGGTATCCTTGAAGTACTTGGCGCATTTTGGCGTCATAGCTAAGCAATCAACTAAATGCAATTTTATCTCAACAGTCTTCAAGTGTTTCTCAAACAAGACTATATGCTTCTCAATCAGCTGTTTCTTGAAACGTCCAGAGAAGGGAAGCTTTGGTACGTATGGTGGAGGCACGTAAGCTTCTTTTTCTTTGCTAACTTGCTCCACTTTTTTCTCTAAGACCGCTTCCTTGCCTTCGTTAGGTCTTGCAATCCAGACATTGTAAGTAATAAAAGTTTTTCCTTGTTGTGTAGGGTACACTTAATCTTTAGGGTTCTCCACATTGGTACTTCGGTAAGAGAGATTGTTGTTGCCTTGATACCCATGAGCATAGCCCTGTTGCTTAGTGTAGTTCTGGCCTCCAACCCAATTCGCTTCCTCTTGGCTTAACTCTAACTCTTCAATAACATCTTCAGCTTCTCCCACAAAGTGTACATGCTTTTTATTTGCAAGTACTAACTTGTCAATCTTTTCATGGAGAGACTTCAGATCCTTTTTGTTTGCCTTAAGGTCAGACCCTCTTGGTGGTCTATCATAATCATCAGCATAGTTCCCATCACTCAAAGCAAGATTCTCAATGAGCTCCATTCCCTCTTCTACATTTTGACCGAGAAAGTTGCCTTTACTCGCCGTGTCTAGGAGCATTCGAATCTTGGGAAGGGCTCCTCTATAGATGGTGCTCAAGAGTGTCTCCTCACTGAAGCTGTGATGAGGACAAGCTATAGTGTAGTCTTTGAACCGTTCCATTGCTTCACTAAAGGTCTCATTCTGCCTTTCTGTAAAATCGCTGATTTCACACTTTAGCCGAGCTGTTCTTGTACTTGAGAAGAACTTTGATAGAAACGCCTTCTTGAAATCAGCCCACGAGGTTCTAGTCCCCTGAGGTAAGTTCTTCTCCCAATGCCTTGCTTTATCCCCAAGTGAAAAAGGGAAAAGCCTAAGCTTGAAGCTATCCTCCGAGATCCCATTGATCTTTATCATTCCGCAAACTTGCTCAAAGTTGTAAAGATGCTCCAAAGGGTCCTCCATTGCAAGCCCATGGAACTTGTTGTTCTGCACCATTGAGACAAAGCCTGGCTTGATCTTGAAGTTGTTGTTTTGCACCGGTGGAGGGGTGATACCAAAACGGTTGTGATGTGTGTTAGGTGCATCACCAGCACCGAGGATCCTTGGTGCTCGTGGGGCATGGTTGGGGTTTCCATTACCCCTTCCAGCAGCAGCACGGTGAGGTGGAGTCTCAGCTTGGTCTTGCTCAGCCATGACCTCAAAGTCAAGAAGATCTGGTTGTAAGATCTCCTCAAAGTGTTGTTCTTGTTCTCTTGCCCTTCTTTCTCTTGCACTTCCAAGTTGATGAATGTTGTCTAGAGGTTGTAGTAGATTGTTGTCCCCACTAGACCTCAAATTCATGTACCTGAGAAAGCAAGTAGGAAGGTAGAGAAATTAGCAACCAAAGTAAAAATAAAGACTTAGTCTCTATTAAGCTCCAAATCCTAATACTTTCAACTCAAACCCAAGTTGGCAACGGCGCCATTTGATAAACAGGTTTTTGAACAAGCTGTTTTAGAATCAAACCCAAACCAAGATAATGATGTAGTATAGTGGTGAGGGGTATCAATCCAGCCTAGGTTGATGAAAGTTACTAGGAATGCAAGAACTCGGTAAATCTAAGTGAAATCGGGTAAATGGAGGAGAAAATCGATAAAAAATAAATGCAAGAACTAAATGAATTTAAAATTCCCTCTTAAGGGTTAAACAACTACTAGATGACTTCTAGGAATTTAAAATGCAAGACTACTAGTTTATAAAAATCGAAGACTAAAAGCAGGCAAAGAGGAAACTTCTAGCAACTTAAGATGGCTTTCAAGAACTAAAACAAAAGATGCAACTTTGAAACTAAAGGATGATGATTTAAAGGTTTTGAAAAGCTAAAAAGAGGATCCAAGGTTGAGGGTCATGTTAAGAAGCTTCAAGATTCAAGAGGTTTATCCATGGCGTGTGGATCTAAGCCTTGAGAAGCTAAAAGAGGTTTATCCATGGCGTGTGGTATAAACCCTTTCGCCAACCTCTCCTCCTAACCCATGGCGTATAGTGAAAAGAGAGATTGAAGAACATTAAGCAAAGATATCAAATTATGGCCTAACTAGCTCCCTAAGCATCCATGGCATTTGGAAAAAGATGAGCTAGTCTCTTGGATTTGGTTTTAAGAGATTCCTGAATCCCGCCAAGGCAATGAGATCTCTGAGATCATAAAGATCTTTCCCAAGACTCTCTGAGCATTAAGAGCCCAAATCCAAGAAGAGAATAGATTAAGAACAGGAAAAGTCCCAATCTTAAGCCTCTTAAACCCTCTTAATCGCCCCAACTTAAAACCCAAAGAAGACTACTCGCTACACATGGCTATAACACACGAGAATGCAAAGAAAGAGAAGCTAAACATGATTAAACTAGCAAGCAAGAAGATTAATGAAAAATTACTTAAGATTGAGCAAGATTAAGAGTTTACAAAACTAAGAAAACTTCAAAACTAGAACAATGGCGATAAGCCTAAAGGAATAGCTTGGAAAAGTCGTAGACAGAGCGTGGTAAATTAAAGTGATAAGGTTTTTTGGCCAAAATACGCCAACAAGAGAAATGGTCCCCTCACTAAAATTCAAAAGTGAGCTGTCCGGATAAGGTGTAGGGATCGATCTGAGTAGTCGATCTGATCACTCGATCTCTCGGCTAGAACGTCTGCTTTTGCTCGATCCTTGGGTCGATACGGTTGGATGGATCGAGTACCTCAATCGATCTGCTTGTCGATCCTCGGATGATTGAGCCGTGAACTCGATCTGGCTCTCGTTCTGCATGGCTTAGTCCACGTTCGTACCCGCGATCGATCACCTTGGTTGATCTTGACCTCGATCCCTTCCTTGAAACGACCCGGGCTTAGTCAATCTTCTGGTCGATCTCGGTCCCTTTGCTGAATGGCTGAGTTCTCCCAATTGTCCACAGGCTTCCTCTCGATCCTTAGCACGTCCACGTAACCTCCATAGCTCCAGAGCTTCCAAAACAACATGAATATGATGCAAGAATGCAAGAAATATGCAAATGCTAATGCAAAGTGCACCTAGGACCTAAAATGAGACAAATGTTGCAAACCTAGCCAATTATGTAAGATGAATGCATGAAAACTAATCTAAATGCATGCTAAATATGCGAAATATATGAGTATATCACTCCCCTGAGGTAAGTTTTTCTGCCATTGATGAGCCTTGTCTCCTAGAGAGAATGGGAACAGCCTCAACTTAATCCCATCTTCCTTGACTCCATTAATATTAGTGAGAGAACAGAGCCTGTCAAAGTTGTCTAGATGGTCCAAGGGGTCTTCCAAAGGTAAGCCATGAAACTTGCTTCCTTGTACCATAGAGATGAGACCAGACTTTATCTCGAAATTGTTGTTCTGCACTTGTGGAGGGATGATACCTGTCCTATTGTTGTAAGCATTAGGGCGTCACCTGCTCCAATGGGTCCCATAGGTCTTGAAGCTTGAGCTGCTCCTCTTGGACCTTGCTCTCTTGCTGTCCTTGAACCCCTTGTTGGCCCTGTTGGCCCTGAATTCCAGCTGCACCTTGAGGTCCTTGAAACCTCACATTATCAGTACCATGTTGATCCTGAACATTTATCATTAACCTCTCAAAATGATGCTGTCTCTCCTTTGCCTTCTTGCCCTTTGACCTCTGTCGAACAAGTTGATGTTATCCATGAAACCCAACAAGTTGTTAGAGCCATTGGATCTAAGGTTCATACACATGAAGAGAGCAATGAGAGGTAAAGATGATTAGTAACCCAAAATAAATAAAACCTTGAACTTAGAGATTCTACAAATCCTAATGATCCAAGCTATAATGCCAATGGCCACAGCGCTAAATTGATACATGGGTTTTTAGTCCTTTGCTCAATCACCCTTCATATTAATCAGTTGTAGTATAGTATAAGGCTTTTATCAATCCAAAGGGGTTAAGTTAGATGCCAATAGGATTCTAATAGAATACTTTAAGCCAAGTTAAATCAGGGAGAGAGTTGTTTAAACTTCTAAACTAATCAACCTAAGTGAACCATAAAGCAAGCAGAACTTAAGAAAGCAATACTAAGCAATGATCCAATGCAAAACAGAATGAACAAAACAGAATACTAAGCGAATTAGAAATTCAGATTATAAAAGCAAGGATCATAGATGTGGTTATTGACTTTGGGGAATTCAAAGGCAAGACTAAGCTGTTATCAAACTCATTCATAATGCAAACAAGCAAGCAATGCTAATTCCAAGGCATAAAGTTTACAATCAAGCAAGTTAAATCCAATCTCTTAGGAAATAACACTTTGCTAAACATCCTAGCAAGAACAAACTCTCATTAGTGCTAGAATCAATAACAAGAAAGCCAAACCAACTCTATTCAAGCCAAAATACTCCTTAGACAGTCAATCTCTTGAGCTAAGATAAGTAAATCCTCTATTAAACAAGATCAGCATTTCATCAAGCAGATGGTGGACATAAGAGAAAGCCTAAATCTAGATTCATGTGATCAAGAAAAATCTAGACTAAACACAGATTAATAGAGAGGAATCAATCATATTTAAACACTAACATGCCCTAATCAAGCCTTAAATTCCCCTAATCTACCACATCTAAAACCCTAAAAGTGACTACTCACTCATCATCATGAAAAACACCAAATCACAAGGGGAAAGAATGTTAAACATGATCAAGAGGGAGATTAGAGAAGATTAATAAATACAAATACAAAAACTTAGATTAAAAAGATGATCTTGTTCTTACAAAGACTCAAAAGCAATCAGAAAACTAGCAAGAACAAGACTTGCCAAAATCAAATTGGTTCAAGCCTATTTATACTAAAAGACAAAAGCCCTAGAAGAATGGCAAACTTGTAAATAAAAAAGTTTTGGATGGTGCCAACATCAAGCTGAAGTGCTCGATGTGAGTGATAAATGTGAGCCTTCAGATGCTTTACATCGAGCAGGTGGTGATCGATCTGGTTGATTGATGCGAAGACTTGAAGCTCCTGCTTGTTTACATCGCATGATGCTAGTGGTCGATGTGCTTGTCTTGTGGCTTGACATCGAGCATAAGTCCTCGATGTGGACACCAATGCTCTTGGTTGCTTTACGTCGTACGATGATGACTCTACCTTGATCGATGTTGAACCAAATTTCCACTTTCTTAGCTCCTTTTGCTCCTCCTTGGCTGGGGCAACTCCCTGAATCATTCACATGCTTCCTCCTTGCCTTCAATGACTCCTTAGGTATCTAAAAAAATCCTTTACGCAAAGAGAATGCAATCTACAACCTAAATGCAACCTAAGTCTAAAAGCAAAGGAAAATAGGACTAAAAGATGAAAAACATGCAAAAGAAGACTAAAACATGAACTAAATGCAAGCCTAAATGATGTAACATTTTAAAAACATAATCAAAGAAAAAAAATAATTGAAACTTAATGCATATGGCCGTTACACTTGAATGGTGATCTTTGGCCAAAATGGGAAGGTCTAGGCGTGCTTGACTCTTGACAACTTGGGCGTGAATGTATGCTTCCTTGGGCCGTCTGAAACAAGGGTTTTTATGCCCTTGGAACTAATGTTCCTCTGTCCTAACCAGATGTAGTATAGGTATGAAGTGTCAATACACTTGTGGATGATGTGATGTAAACAATGCCATAAGCTAAGCAAGATTGAGATTTTTATTATGCAAGAGCAAACTAACAGCCTAACAATGAAAGAAATATAAAACAGGACAGGAAATACAATTAACCAAAGACTAAACAAGATGAAATTTGAGCAAGAACTAAGCAAGGACTAAGCAAGATGAAACTAAATAAGATGATTACTGAAAATAATCAAGTAAAGACAATAAGCAAGAATGCGGTTTTAAGACAATTAGGGAAAGCAAGATCCAAGGTCCTAAGCAATAATGGTAAAGTGGTTTTCAAGAGTCACTAAGGGAATTTCTAACAGAGGCAATCATCAAGCATAAATCAAGCGAGCAATTCTCAATATTGTATTATAGACAAGGTATCTAAGGAAAGATCATCCTAGTGGTTAGTAGGCAACCCCAATTGAACATTATTAGAGGGTCAAACCCACTTTTGATGGTGTGTTCTCTAATCATAAGCATAACGAACATAACCATAAAGCCTAAAGATGAACTAATCAAGTAAACATCTCTCACCCAAGCAAGAATTCCGATCAATATATCAATCTTTTGAACCATATAGGGACATATCCAGCTAACTTAACTAATCAAGAAGATTGATTCAAGCTCACAATTGCGAAACCTAACATTGCTAAGCAATGAACATGATTCAAACAAAAGCATGTTCTTTCAATGCATACTATCTAACCATCAAGCAAGAGTCTCATAACAATCATTATCTAGTCCTAAGAATCATCTAGGAAGGTGAACTATCACTTTGGTGTCACTGGCAAATGAAACATAGACAAAGCTAAACTATCAAGCAAAATAGTCGAATCATGCAAAGAACAAGTCTTCAAACCATCAAGTGAATCATATGCATCAACAATACCATATTCAATCAAAAAAGAGAAGCTTTATGAACAATAATCACTTTGCAAGAGAAGGAGACAATAGAGAATAAACTAATCAAGCCTAATCACCCCTTAATCACATCTTAATCACCACTTTCCCTACTTAGAACCTCAAATTTAAGGTAAACTACTCACTAATCATATTTAATCCAATTTGATTAGAGTTAAACATGATTAGATGAGATGAAATGCAAAAAAAGGAAACTAAGTTACCAAGGTGCGAGATTAAAGATCAGAAGACAAAATTAATCTATAAAAATGCAAACTTGATTGAAGAAAATAAAAGTGTTTACAAACGTAGGCAAATCACCCTTTTAGGTGGTGACATAAGGATAATGTTTTGTGCTTTCCCTTTTTTAGTAGAGAACCAAAAGAAGGATAAAAAACCAAAAAACAAGAAAAGGTGAACAAAAACCCGGTCAAACATGCGGATAAAGCATATTGGGGTTGTACGAATGGTGTTTTGCTCGATTCATCACCCTGATATGGTCCGTGCAGCTTGTATCGGCTTGTGCAGCTTTCCCTGCTCGATGGAGCACCTTGACGCAGACCAATGCCTTAGATTCCACGAACCAGTCCTCTTCTTCATGCACCGCGGCTTGCATCAGCATACTCCATAGAGGTTTTGCTCGATGCTTCTCCTCGATATGGGACCAAAGTTTGCAAATATCCTTCTTTGGCATCTCTTCAAACACGAGCTTCTTCCATCTTCTCCCCAAACTCCATGAACCTCTAAAAGCACCTCAGAAACACCAAAAACATGCAAATGTATGCAATTCTAAACTATATGCATGCATTGTTACTTCTAATTGCAAATGAGACTACAATGCTAAACTAATATGCAAAAACAAGGGAAACGATGCATGAAATGCAGCCTAAAATGCTCTAATATAGCAAGCTATCAATACCCCCACATTTAGCTTTTGCTTGCCTCAAGCAAACAAACAATTAATATGGTGATGAGGTTTTAAAATGGGAACTCATATCTCTAAAAGAGCTAACAATAAATCAAAATGAAGTCCATGTTCTCAATTCTAGAATGCACTTGATGGAAGAATACTCTAAACATTTAGCTCCTTTTATCACAAAGCAAGAATGATCACAATGCTATCAACCTACACATGCTCATCAAATCAAACAACCTTTTTAATATTCAATTAAGCTTAAACTGTGTATCATGCTTATGTAAATGCAAATGTGTCATTTGGCTAAGGGATAACGCTTAGTGAAATAAAAATGATTCCACTTATCAAACTGGTTTTGGTGTTTCAAGGGTTCTCTCGAGGAAAAGCGTTGCTGTGCTTTGGCAAAATGCTAAGGGTCAAAGAACAACTTACACACACAAAGGAAGATTCCCATCTACCCAAGACCCATAAGAAATGCTCCTAACTCGAGCTAATCAATGTAAACCTGCCTAAGCTACCCTTTTTAGAACTTTAAACCCATATAGATACCCAAAACTTCTTCTCTTTTAAGCTCTTTGGAGGATACTTCTTCTTAAAAATCATCATGTGGTGGCGGTTTTCTCCTTTTGACTTTGGCTCCTCTTATTTGGTGATGTTTTGCTCTTTTCACCTTTAGCTGTTTGAATCACTTTCTTTGCACATCTTGCACCTTCTTTTCTTCTTTGAACATGAGCCTTCTTTATGCTTTGAACTTTAAACCGCCATTTCCACCATTTACTTGTGTCACACTCCTTGACTTCTTTTCTTCTTTTCTTCTCTTTAAACCAAACCCAAAATAAATCCCAAACCATTCCCAAACTATTTATCCTATCTAACTAAAGACTGAGCTAGTTCTACAATGGAAATACTTCCCTTGTAGTTCCAACCCAACACTTTTGGCTAAGAAACAACCATGTAGGAAAGATGCCTCACAAATCACACACTATTAATGTTTTGGCTTGAAAGAAGGTTTAGTTAAAGGTGAGTGATGTTAAGGTTTTGAATCCTTAGATCAATCCTCAAATGCACATGTCATTGTAGTACTTGAGGTGTCAATCCACTTGGGAAGATAATGACACTTGAGATGCAGAGAACTATGCTAAGATGAGCTAATAGGGAAGAGTTTTTATTGTCTAACAACCTAATGACAAAGAAAAAAGCAAAAGAATGCAATTTAAGAGCAGTAATGGCAAAGAGAAACAGAGTAAAAGCTAGACATCAAAGATTAAAAGATGGTTCAAGATAAAGGTAATGGTGATAGGGTGATTCATGTTCATGTCTAGGGTGATTAAAACAAGCAATTCTAAACACTCAACCTTAGGTAAAGAACACTAATAAAGACTAATCCAATCTCGTGTATCTATGATAAGCAAGAATTTAAATCAAATTCCATAAAACTAATTAGCATGCTAGACATCTAATCACTTAGGCTAGGTTTACTAATTTCTTATATAATGGATCAAACATCAACTCACATTCTCATGCATAATCAACATTTAAAGGCAATTTCCCACCAATGTGGTACTAAGAAATAAGCACATTCAAGCAAGAAATGATAGATGCAAAGACTCATGATTATCTAAACACAATTTTCATGCATTGAACTTCATTCATGCATTTCATCAAACACTTAGTGTGCATGTGAAAACCTAAGATCAACTTCTCCAACAAAGAGGTGCTAAGCGTTAAGCATAAGCATACAAGAAAAGGAATGAGAAGATCTAAGCCCTAATCACCATAAACAATCACTAAAATCAGCCCATCTGCCGTAATCTCAAACTAAAGCTAACTACTCACTAATCATAGTAAAAACCATCAAATCTATGAAGAAAAGATAGTTAATCATGATTAGGAAGACAAAAGATTAAGGGAAATGCAAACTATTATCGAAATAAACCAAGATTCTAATAGAAAATTATTCAAAAGAGAAGAACAAAGGAAGAACTGTTGGATAAAGAGATGTTCCCAGAAATTAGGGATTTTAAGTATTTATAGAAGTCCTAGCGGAGTGGAAAAGTTGTAATTAAGTGGTCTACAGACTGGGTCAACATCGATCATGCATTGTCGATGTGGATGGTCGATGTTGATCTTGTAAGCTCCTGACTGTTTACATAGCACGATGTTGTAGCTTGATGTTGGGTTGAGCGGTTTCACAAAAACTTCTGTAACTTTCTAACCGCTTCTCGGAATGACCTGAAACCAACTCCAGACGCAAGCTAAATCATGGGGATACAACGTTCATGAGGAGTGCAGAAGCTTAATCAAGACAGAAACCTTTCGTCAAGTGAGTCAAGATGATCGGTGGAAACTCCAGATGGACATATGCTCACTTCATTCGCCATAACTCTTCCAACACCGACATTAATGTCTCTAAAACAACACCAAGCTAACTCAAGTGGCTACAATTTTGATGCAGAACGCCAAGGCCAAATCGGGATGGAAACACTTCATCGGAGCTGATCTTCAGTCGATATGGTCCTTCGGTTGCTTGACATCGAGCTGGCTGTGATCAATGTGGTTGAAACTGAATCGGGTTGGAGATGCTTTGTCCGATTCAGCTTCAACAATCTTCATAAATGTTGTAGTCCCGTGAGTTAGCTTGCGTCTGGAGTTTGTTTCAGGTCATTCCCATCAGCGATTAGTAAGTTACATAAGAGATCGTGAAACTGCTCAACCCACATCGATCACTTCTGGAGTCCACAACGGTCGATGTAAAGCAGCAGAGAAGATGGAGGTCCACATCTATCAAGACTGATCGATGTATTTGACCCGAGAGGTTTGAAGTTCGCATCGATCAAGCACATCAATCACAACCTGTTCGATGTCAAGCAACCCAAGGACGATATCGACTGAAGATCAGCTTGGATGAGGTGTTTCCATTCCGATATGGCCTCGGAGTTCTTCATCAGCATTGTAGCCACTTGAGTTAGCTTGCATTTGGTGTTGGTTAGAGCCATTCTTATCGATGGTTGAAGAGTTCTGGTAAATAAATTGAACACATGTCCATCTGGAGTTTCGACCGATCATCTTGACCAACTTGAAGATCAGCCTGGACTAAAGTTTTCCTTCTTGATTCAGCTTCCAGAGTCTTCATGAAAGTTGTATCCACGTGAGTTATCTTTCAGCAGGACTTTGTTTCAGGTCATTCTGATATTTCGTTCAAAATATATAGCAATATTCGTGAAACTGCTCAACCTGTATGGAGCTACAACGTCGACCGATGTAAACGGGCACGAGCTTACAAGATCAACATCGACCATCCACATCGACCAAGCTTGATCGATGTTGACCCAGTCCAAAGACCACTTAATTACAACTTTGCCACTCTGCTATGACTTTTATAAATACTTAAAATCCCTAATTTTTGGGAACACATCTCTTTATACAGCAGTTCTTCTTTTCTTCTCTAGATTTTGAATAATTTGTATTTGAATCATTGTTTATTTTCAATAATACTTTGCATTTCCCTTGATCTATTGTCTCCCTAATCATGAATAACTATCTTTTCTTCATAGATTTGATGGTTTTCACCATGATTAGTGAGTTGTTTGTTTTATGTTTGAGACTAGGGCAGATGGGGTGATTTTAGTGATTGTTTAGGGTGATTAGGGCTTAGATAGGGTGATTTTAATGATTGTTTAGGGTGATTAGGGCTTAGATCTTCTCATTCCATTTTTTATATGATTGTGCTTAGTGCTTAGTACCTCTTTGTTGGAGAATTTGATCTTAGGTTTTCACATGCATACTAAGTGTTTGATGAAATGCCACAATGAAGTACAATGCTTGAAAATGGTGTTTAGATAGTTATGAGTCTTTGCATCTATCATTTCTTACTTGAATGTGCTTATTTCTTATTACCACATTTTTGGGAAATTGCCTTTAAATGGTCATTATGGATGAGAATGTGAGTTGTTGTTTGATCTGTCATATAAGAGGTTAGTAAACCTAGCCTAAGAGATTAGATGTCTAGCATGCTAATTGGTTTTATGGAACTTGATTTCAATGTTTTCTTATCATAGATACACCACCAAAAGTGGGTTGGAAATATGATTTAGCAAAGGGATTAATGCCAAGAGATTGGATTAGTCTTTATTAGTGTTCCTTACCTAAGGTTGAATGTTTAGAATTGCTTGTTTTGATCACCCTAGACAGGAACATGGATCACCCTATCACCATTGCCTTGACCTTGAACCATATTTTAATCTTTGAAGTTTAGCTTTACTCTGTTTTTGCTCTGTTTTCATTGCCATTACTGCTCTTTGCTTGCTTTCTTTTGCTTCTTTGTTTGTCACTAGGATCTTAAAAATCAACACCTTTCCCTATTAGCTTAGCTTAGCAAAGTTCTCAATTGCAATTAGTTTCCCAAGCTGATTCACACCTCAAGTAAAACAATGACATGTGTGTTTGAGGATTGATCTAAGGATTCAAAAACCTAAACATCAATTGGCACCGTTACCGGGTATCGAACTTGGGTCACCCATGTGACAGACGGGAATACTTAGCACTATACTACAATTGCCGCCGTTGCCTCTTGGGATTGTTTTTAATGCATTTGTGATTAAGTTCTTGCTTAGACTAAGCATTTATTTCAGTACTAAATTTCATTTTCTTTTGTTTCTCTTATAGGTACAATGTATCACCCGCAAGCTTACTACCAAGGCTCTCAAAGTGGCTTCAACCATGGGTCTCCTTATGAAGCTTATGGTGCTGCTTATCACAGCAGTTATGGAGACCAGAACCAGCTTTCTTATCCCTTCTCTCCATACCACGCCCAAGGTAGTCCACTTCCACCTCATGTGTTGAGTGCCATTGAAATGTTGCAGCAAGTCCTCAACTGCAAGCTCTTCAAGAAGAGACTAACATAAAGGCCATGGATGCAATATACATCAAGTTGGTTCACATCACATTGGATCTAGACAATAAACTAGCATACCTTACACTAAGAGTGGGGCAACTTGAGTTAGAGGAATCCATAGCATCACAGCAACAACAGTATTCACTCCTTGGAAAGAGCAAGCCCCAACATCAAGACCAATGTCATTTCTTACATGACAAGGACATCAACTTCGACAAAGAGGCTGAAGCATCCATTAAGGAAATTAAAGAATTGCTTTATGGGTCTGAAGAAGTGTTCTCCACCACCACAAGTTCTTCATCAGTTTGTTCATGTCAAAAACTCATGACAACATTGCCTACATTCAGAGTTATGCTTCCTTTCCTCACATCAATAATGCCGCCTACAATAGCTAAAAAGGTCTTCTCTAAATCAGAGGATCTTTGGGTTCTTCTCCATAAGCTAGAACCACAAAGTCATTGGGAATCATGCAGTCTCCCACTTTGATAGGAACATCCTCTAAAACACCTTATGGGATCCTCACAGATCGATCTGCTAAGATGAGGGAGGTCCTGGCTGGCTGAAAATCTGTCATCTCAAGACTGACAGCAAATAAATGAGGCATCAGATTGACACATGGCCCCAAATCACACAAAGACCTCTGGAATCTCTCTGTAAAAATCTTGCAGTCCGAAATAAAGCTTCTAGAATTTGTTAGCTTTTCTGGAATCTTATTTAGAATCACAGCACCGACCTTTTCAGAAATCAGCATTGCTCCCTCCTCATGTCTTAAGTTCTTGGTCATCACCCTCTTCACATATCTACTAATCACAGGTGTGGTTCTAATTGCATCAATCAATGGAATCTCAACCACAAGCTGTTCCATGATAGTTTTGATCCTAGCATCTTCCAGTTCTTGTTTAGACTTCCCTTGGTTCCTGGGGTAGGGTATTTTCGGCTTGTATACCCTTTCTTCTGCGTTTCCTGAAGTCTGAATAGCCGCTGGTTTCGTCTATGAAGGATATCGATCGACACTAGGGGGTAGGTGTCGATTGACACTGACCTTTGATGTTGGTATCGACACTCCTAATTGGTCCTTGTCGAGCGTGGTCGATAAACCTTCGCCATTACTCGAAGAATCGCGAATTTTGACTGGTGTTGATCGACACCAGAGGGTGGGTATCGATTCACACTGCTCATTCTCAACAGCATCGTCATCTTCAAACTCCTGAAGCTCCTCGAATTCTGCTGCACTTTGACCTTTTTCTGAACTGGTTGCAAATCTCTTCCACTCCTCAACGTGATGGCATTAACCTGGTGTCTTGGAGTTGTATATTTCCTTCCAGGAAGGAATACCTCTTGTCTTTTGACAGACCCAGCAATATGTGCAACTTGATTATCCAGATTCCTGACATGGGTGTTCAGAGCTTTGAATTTCCCATTCAAGTCCCGATACAGAGCATCAATCTTCCCATTGATGTTGACAATGATCTTCTACTGACCCTCCAGAATCTGTTCAAGCATTGACTCCATCTTATTATCAGTTGATTGTGCAGGAAGTGGTTGATAAGAAGAGGAACAATAGTTCCTTGTAAAGCTATTGTTCTGGTATGGCTTTTGGTATTTATCCTTCTGAAACTGAGGTTTTGGGGCATAACCAGGCAAACTTTGGTTTCCTGTGAAGGTGTTTCTATGATTGGTTCCACTGAAAGCTCTGTTTCTGATATACTCATATATTTCGCATATTTAGCATGCATTTAGAGTAGTTTTCATGCATTCATCTTACATAATAAGCTGGGTTTGCACCATTTGTCTCATTTTAGGTCCTAAGTGCACTTTGCATTAGCATTTGCATATTTCTTGCATTCCTGCATCATATTCAGGTTGTTTTGCAAGCTCTGGAGCTATGGAGGTTACGTGAACGTGCTAAGGATCGAGAGGAAGCTTATGGACACTTGGGAGAACTCAGCCATTCAGCAAAGGGACCGAGATCGAGAAAAGATCGAGCTAGGCAGGTCGATCTAGATGAGATCGACCAGAAGATCGACTAAGCCCAGGTCGTTTCAAGGAAGGGATCGAGGTCAAGATAGACCAAGGTGATCGATCGAGAGTACGGACGTGAACTAAGCCATGCAGAACGAGGGCCAGATCGAGTTCACGGCTCGATCATCCGAGGATCGACAAGCAGATCGATTGAAGTACTCGATCCATCCGACCGAATCGACCCAAGGATCGAGCAAAAGCAGACGTTCTAGCCAGGAGATCGAGTGATCAGATCGACGACTCAGCTTGATCTCTAGAACCTTATCCGGCCAGCTCATTTTTGGATTTTAGTGAGGGGACCATTTTCTTTTTTACCCTATTTTGGGATCGGGAGAGAACAATACATATTGTCTCCTCCATGTTTTAGTTATGAACCTGATCTTATCTTTATGTTTTAGCCGCCATTGTTCTTGTTTTTAAGCTTTTGACATTTTTGAACCTTAATCTTGCTTAATCATAAGTATTTTTCCATTAATCTTCTTGCTTACTAGTTTAATCATGTTTAGCTTTTCATCCTTTGCATTTTCGTGTGTTTTAACAATGTGTAGCGAGTAGTCCCCCTTGGGTTTAAGGTTGAGGCGATTAAGAAGGGTTTAAGCTTGGGACTTTTCTTGTTCTTAATCTATTCTCTTCTTGGATTTGGGCTCTTAATGCTTAGAGAGTCTTGGAAAAGATCTCTTTGATCTCAAAGATCTCCTTACCTTGGCGGGATTCAGGAATCTCTTAAAACCAAATCCAAGAGACTAGCTCATCCTTTCTCAAACGCCATGGATGCTTAGGGAGCTAGTTAGGCCATTATTTGAGATCTATGCTTAATGTTCTTTGACCCATCTTTCAACCACACACCATGGGTTAGGAGGAAGGGTTGAGGAAAGGGTTTATACCATATACCATGGATAAACCTCTTTTAGCTTCTCAAGGCTTAGAGATAGCACAAAATGTGTATATTTAATGTTTTCAAAATCCAAGCTTGAATCATGAACTTTCTTAATATGACCATCAACCTTGAATCCTCTTTTAGCTTTTAAAACTCAAAGTTTTCATTTCCTAGTCATAATGATTGCTTTTTTAGTCTCGAAATAATTGTTCTAGGTTGTTAGAAATTTATCTGTTTATCTGCCTTTTGAGTTCGATTTTTATAAATTAGTAGTCATGCATTTTAGATTCCAAGAAGTCATCTGCTAGTTGTTTAACCCTTAAGAGGGGATTTTAAAATAGTTTTTTGGTCATTTAGTACTTGCACTTAGTTTTCATAGAATTTCTCATCCATTTACCCGATTTCACTTAGATTTACAAAGTTCTTGCATTCCTAGTAACTTTCATCAACCTAGGCTGGCTTGATACCCCTCACCACTATACTACATCATTATCTTGGTTTGGGTTTGATCAAAACAGTCCCCAAAAATAAACTATTTATCAAATGGCGCCGTTGCCAACTTGGGTTTGAGTTGAAAGTATTAGGATTTGGAGCTTAGTAGAGACTAAGTTTTTATTTTTACTTTGGTTACTAATCTATCTACCTTCATACTTGTCTTCTTAGGTACATGAATCTGAGGTCTAGTGGTGACAACAATCTACTACAACCTCTAGACAACATTCATCAACTTGGAAGTGCAAGAGAAAGAAGGGCAGGAGAACAAGAACAACACTTTGAGGAGATATTGCAACGAGATCTTCTTGATTTTGAGGTAATGGCTGAGCAAGACCAAGCTGAGGCTCCACCTCACAGTGCTGCTTCTGGAAGGGGCAATGGAAACCCCAACCACGCCCCAAGAGCACCAAGGATCATCGGTGCTGGTGATGCACCTAACACACATCACAACCGTTTTGGCATCAGTCCACCACCGGTGCAAAACAACAACTTGGAGATCAAGCCAGGCTTTGTCTCAATGGTGCAAAATAACAAGTTCCATGGTCTTGGAATGGAGGATCCTTTGGAGCATCTTGACAAGTTTGAGCAAGTGTGTGGAATGATCAAGATCATTGGCATCTCCGAGGATAGCTTCAATCTTAGGCTTTTCCCTTTTTCACTTTGGGATAAAGCAAGGAATTAGGAGAAGACCTTACCTCAAGGGAATATAACCTCATGGGCTGATTGCAAGAAGGCGTTTCTATCAAAGTTCTTCTCAAGTACAAGAACAGCTCGGCTAAGGAGTGAGATAAGTGGTTTTACACAAAGGCAGAATGAGACCTTTAGTGAAGCAATGGAGCGGTTCAAGGACTACATCATTGCATGTCCTCATCATGGTTTCAGTGAGGAACACTTTTGAGCACCATCTATAGAGGAGCTCTTCCCAAGATTCGAATGCTTCTAGACACGGGAAGTAAAGGCAACTTTCTTGGTCAAAATGTAGAAGAAGGAATGGAGCTCATTGAGAATCTTGCTTTGAGTGATGGGAACTATGCTGAAGATTATGATAGAGCACCAAGAGGATCTGACCTTGAGGCAAACAAGAAGGAGCTGAAATCTCTCTATGAAAAGATTGACAAGTTAGTACATGCAAATCAAAAGCATGTACACTTTGTGGGAGAAGCTGAAGATGTTCTAGATGAGTTAGAGCTGAGCCAAGAAGAAGTGAATTGGGTTAGAGGCCACAACTATACTAAGCCACAGGGCTACGCTCAAGGGTTTCAAGGCAACAACAACCTCTCTTACCGAAGTACCAATGTGGAGAACCCTAAAGATCAAGTGTACCCTCCACAACAAGGCAAACCTTTTGTTCCTTATAACAAAGGAGGGTTTACACAAACAGTGGGTACCAAGGGCAAAGACAAGGGAACTTCCAAGGTCAGCAACAGCAAGGGAACAAGAGTTACTCTCCTGTGTTTCCTCCTGGTTTCGTGCCTCAACAGCAACAAGTTTAACCTCCACTTCAAGATCCGGTACAAGCTATGTTTCAACAGTTACTTCAAGGTCAAGCAACTATAAATCAGAAGTTTGTTGATATGAGCAATCGACTGGACTCCTCTCTTACTGAGGTATCTACACAGATCACTAACCTAAACAACAAGATACGCCAGCTAGAGAAAGGAAAAGCTAGTTCAAGCGGTCAAGGTAGCTTACCCGGGAAGTGTAAGCAAAACCCTAAGGAGTATGCAAACGCTATTACTTTGAGAAGTGGGAAGGAGCTACCACCACGGTCTATACCTAAACACAATGAGGACATTGTAGTTCAAGAGTGGGAGCGTAAGACGTTTGACAATGTCTGGATTGAAAGACCAAGGAAAAGCAAGGAAGCAGTTTTAGAGAAGAGCGTAGAGCAAGTTAGCAAAGAGAAAGAGGCTTATGTGCCTCCACCCTACGTACCAAAGCTTCCCTTCCCTGGACGTTTCAAGAAGCAGCTGATTGAGAAGCTGATATGCTCAAATTAACCCTTAGAGCTACTCTCTCAAATTAAGAGATCACGGTAGTACTTAGGGATCGAATCCATAAGGACTTGAGACTATCACTCAACAGATTTTAGATTCAAATAAAGCTAAGCAGTAGATAATAAAATAAACCAAGATATTTGCGAAATCAATGAGATCAGAATGGTTATTGGTTCTTAAAATCAATACAGACAAGCGCTAGGCAATGGGAAATTCACAGGTTGACATAAATCGCAGACCACGGACTGAAAGGAATATTTATTAAAACCGTTCTATAACTCGAAACACTAGTGTAAAACCAATCGACTTCCATCGCAGAGATTAACTATGATCAGATTCCAGAATTCCAAATTCCTTTGCAAACTCTAACAACCTAAACATGCATTATAGATCAGGTTCGATAAGTTCACAAAACCACTAATCCAAATTCTTTTGCAACTAGTTATTTTGCTCATCTAAGATAGTTCTGGTGATTAATAATGTTTCCACATCTATTAAACAACCTAAGATCTGATTTCTAGGTGATCAATCTTAAAATCAGTATTGAAGCAATCAAGATGAAGAACCAAATGATTTATCCTTCCAGTTTTGTAGTTCTAACAATTCATTATCAACCTTTGAATAACCCAAAACCTAACTAGCAGATTACTCAGACATAGCAGGTGAAACACAAATCATGACTGAATAATATTGTATTAAGAAAATAGAGTAAAAGATTAAAGGGGTTCGAAATTCTTCTCTACAGAGTATGGATTTGTCTCCCCAAAAGCTCTCAATCTAATCTCTCTCTTTGTCTCAATAATTCTCAGAATATCTACCTAAGAATGGCTTAGAAAACCTAAATACAAGTCTAAACACGAACTGGGGCAAAAGTGCAAATAGTAGGAAACTTCTGGGCCAAGTTGCAATTTCTTCTAATGAGATTTAACGCTTCTTCGCAACCACGATCGGTGTCGATCGACACCAAGAGGTGGGTGTCGATCGACACCTTGCTCTTTAATGCCTTCCGACTTGGTCTTTTCAGCAACAGCTTCAGTATAGCTACAAAAGGTTCCAAAATCTACAATTATGCTCCATTCGTACCTAAACCTGCAAAGACTCTATAGGACTCGAAAAATACCAAAAAGACTCTATAAACAAGACTTATATCATGGTCAAAAACCAGCAAAAACCATGATATATCAACTCCCCCAGACTTAGCTTTTGCTTGCCCTCAAGCAAACATCAGACACAGAATAAGGTCGAAGTTTGAAAACAAGAAACAGTCAGTCAGTCATCAGGAACACCACACTAGTTTGAACTTTCGAATCCACATACCACATAGTCAACACAAGGTCAGATTTCAGTCTAATCATAAAAAACTTAGCAAATCTCTCAAGTCCAGTCCAAATCCCTTCAAGAAATCCGAAATTTCTACTGCTAACTCCTTATTTTTTATCTAAGTGTGAAATCTCATCAAGGCTCTATCATCTCAATCACTTTACAGATTCTTTTCCCTTCCTAAACATCTGAACAAAGCAATCTCAACACAGCTCTCCTATTTTCTCTTCCCTTGATCTTTTCCTTTGGATATTTTCGTTTTTTCACTTCTTTTTCTCAACCTTTACAGTCTAAGATATGGTGCTACTCAATACTTGTGTTCCTTGTGAGGAGACAGGTTCTTGAGTGTGTTCACTACTGTTGTTCCTTGTGAGGAGACAGGGTCATGAATGCACCAATCTTTGGATTTAAACTTTTTTAGAACTACATCAGGGAAGATCAAAGAGAGACTGTATTTTAACCTTATTGTCAATAAGAATCAATCACCAAGACAAGAAGTTTAAAGTTCATTAAGGTGGAGCTAACAGCAAATTTTCCAGATTCTCTAAGAACCTAAACCTTCATTGCTAGACTGATCTACCTATCACTTTCAACTTAGTGAGACTTGTAATCAACTACTGTGGCAATGGTTCTTATCAGCAAAAACATCCTATGGTTAGGTCCAAGAAAAACTGACAGTTTCAAAAATATTTGACTCAACAAAACAGGTTTTGACTCAACTTTGAGACTCTATAAATACAAAACAATGACAGCAACGACCTCCCCCAGACTTAAACAACACTGTCCCCAGTGTTATTAAGCAAGGAGTTGGTAGAAAGAGGTAATGAAATGGTTTGTACATAGATGAGAAAGTGGTACCTGTGATTGCGCGTGGTGTCGATCGACACCCTGTTCGAAAACAGAATGGGATGACCCAAACAGGTATACTTGTTGCAAGTTAGATTGTTAGCTGAAGTTCTCCAAAGTCAGGACTGTTAAGAACACTCAAGCAAACAATTAAAAGCAACAACATAATCCATAATCTCATCAGTTCAAACAGATTTCAAAACCAAATACCAAGCTGACAAACTGACTCAAAAGAAAGACACAAAAACTGACTCAACAGAAAATGAAAAAGAACAAAGGGAAAAGGATAGGTAACCAGGTAACATAGAGGAACTAGTCCTCATCCTCAGGATCAGGTGAATGTGGGCGAACACAACCGCAATTGGAGAGCACCGAGACAGCGTTCCACAATGCCTGAATACTCTGCACCACGTAGCGCTGAAAAGTGGCCTGCTCCATCGGAATCTCGGGGGTCGGTGGAAGTGTATGGCGACCAATCGGCGGAGGCAACGTACGTGGTAGTGACGGATGACGAGAGGAACCTCCAGCATGACCCTCAACAGGCGCATCCTCAGCAGCAGAAGCATCAGCGCGGGAAGATCCTCCTCTACGCCTAGTAGCTGGCGCAGATCGTAGCAGTGTAGCATCAGGCTGCAAGCTGAGGGAGTCCGTCTGCAGTGTAGTGAGAGCAGTCTGAGGTAGCGGAATGAGGCATCGCTGACCAGTGTGACTAACGAAGCTCCAAAGTGGCTCATCTCCTGCGATCCAATGTGTCCTCCTCAAATAATCCAGGTCAATGAGGTGGCGCTCAGACACAACTCTGCAAGTCGAAGTGTCAATGCGGAAATAGCGGAAGATGGGGGTGAGGAGACTGCCAATACTCTCGGGCTTGCCCCGAGAACCAGTGAACGCCTTGGTCTTCAGCGAAGCCAAGTGATGGGCAAAAATGGCCACCATGTTGACATTGCTGTCAATTGGGTACTCCTCTGTCAGAACATCCTCAATGCCATAATACAGGAGAGTCAGCTCAGAAACTCTCATCTTCCCTGGCTCAGACTTGCACAGGAGGGTAGTGGAGAAAAGGCGGACCAAGTAGCGCAGCAGCGGGTGGCGCTTGGAGTCATAAACTCCATTCTCGAAATGGGACCAGTAACTCTCCAGGTCAGGAAACGGCATCGGGAGGGAGACGCCAGTGCGCTCTGGATCAAACCCGAAGATGGTACAGAGCTCAGGAAATGTGATCCTGTATATGACGCCTCTGATGAGGAATGTGAGAGTGCCCTCATCTGCTCTCCTCACGATGTCATTGGTGTAATACACCCTCGCTGTGGCAATGAACTGGCGGACTAGCTCAGGGTATAGATCGTATTGCTTGGTCGCCATGGTACCCAAGCCAATCTTCTGCAGCACGCGCAGAGCCTCCTCCTTGAGCCCGAGGCAGTGCAATGTAGCCTCATCTCCGAACCGTGTCGGCGCAAAGTCCATCTTGAGCCACGCGTTGTAGAACAACGTGTTGTAGTCATCCCACTCTTCGCTGATGTCGCGGAAGATGCAATCGCGCTTTGCGACTTCCTTCGCCGGAGTATCCTCCCAAGCTCTCTCCATTGGGATCCTCAACCTTTCTCTCCGAGGCCATGGAGGAAGAGCTGGTATAGCAGGTGCAGGGTTGGAGGATTCTCCGGTCTCCGTGCGTGATCGTTTGCTGTTTCGTGGAGCCATCTGCACGCAGAAAACCAAAAACACCGAAAAATCCAAAAATCAGGCCAAAAATCTAAATTTTGAAAAGTCAAAATCTGGCCTAATTCATCAATGGCGAACCTAACCAGCAACTTAGTGATCACTAATAACAAACAATTCCAGTATAAAACCCCAAATTCGGACCTAGTTCTGCAAAAATTCTTCATTGATCCGAAATTTTCTAAATTTTGCAAAACAAGTGAATATGACTAAAGGGCAAGGCTTTATTCTTCCTAAACAACCTAGAGGAGCATGATTCAAGTTCTAAATCAAGCTAAAACAGGTCAAATCAGAAGTTTCAAACCTTGGGGTCGAACTGAAAAAGTAGGGTTTCGAGTGTCATACCTTGCTGATCAAATGAGTGAGTTATATATTCAGAATCAGCACGAAATTCCGCCCAGGTTAGGCTTTTGAATCACTCAAATCCGTCAACAAACAAGGAAGTTGTGATTTGGAGAAAAATTGGATAGTTTTCGGGTTTGAGAAGAAGTGAAGAGGAAGAAGAAAACCCGACGAGTTAAAACGACTTACCTGATTAATGAGGGTGTCGATCGACACTGGCTAGTGCCGATCAGGGTGTCGACCGTGGTCGACAGGTGCTTGCCTCGACACCCTGCTTTTTTTTTTTTTTTTTTTTAAGGAAAATACCACGAAAAGAAGTTAGTAAAAATCAAAAATTAGACTAAGTATGTATACTTACCAGTGGGTTGCCTCCCACCAAGCGCTCGTTTAACGTCATTAGCTTGACTGTCCTCAGGATCAGGTTGTGGGTGCATCTGCCAAAGGTACAATCTGTCCTTCGAGAATTGCGGTTTGCGCCCAGTAATGTTTCAACCTTTGCCCATTGACAACAAATTCCCTGCTTTCTGGAGTTGACAGAACAACTGCGCCATATGGTCTAGCTTTTTTGACTGTGAAAGGACCTGACCAACGAGAACGCAATTTTCCAGGAAATAATTGTAAACGTGAGTTATACAAAAGTACCTGGTCATTTCGTTCAAAGTGTCTGGCAAGGATCTTTTTGTCGTGGTAAGCTTTGGTCCTCTCCTTGTACAGCTTTGAGTTCTCATAAGCATGATGCCTGATCTCATCTAACTCATTGAGCTGTATCTGGCGCCTCTCCGCTGCAGATTTCCAGTCAAAGTTCATCTTCCTAACAGTCCAACTTGCCTTGTGTTCAAGCTCCACTGGAAGGTGACATGTGTTCCCATAAAGCAGATGGAATGGTGTGGCGCCAAGTGGTGTCTTGAATGCTGTCCTGTAGGCCCAAAGTGCATCATCTAGCTTGGCAGACCAGTCTTTTCTAATCTTCCCTACTGTCTTCTCCAGGATCTCCTTGATTTGCCTGTTGGAAACTTCAACCTGACCACTTGTCTGAGGGTGATAAGGTGTAGCAACCTTGTGCTGAACTCCATACTTGTGCAGCAGCCTCTCAAACACTCTATTGATAAAGTGTTTTCCACCATCACTGATCACAATCCGTGGCACTCCAAACCTGGGGGAAAATGATGGTTTTGAACAGCTTCAGGACCACTGCAGCATCATTGTGTGGACTGGCAATAGCTTCTACCCATTTGGAGACATAGTCTACTGCAACTAGTATGTATTTGTTCCCATAGGATGAAGGAAAAGGTCCCATGAAATCTATGCCCCAGCAGTCAAAACTTCAACTTCAAGTATGAAGTTCTGTGGCATCTCATGTCTTCTACTGATCTTCCCTCTCCTTTGGCAGACATCACATTGTGAGATGAATGTCTGAGCATCCTTGAACATTGTAGGCCACCAGAACCCTGCTTGTAGAACCTTGGAGACAGTCTTAAAGGTAGCAAAGTGTCCTGCATACTCAGAGCCATGATAGTGGAAAAGCACATTCTGAACCTCAGTTTCTGCAAGGCATCTTCTGTAGATTCCATCTGAACAGTACTTGTACAAGTATGGTTCATCCCAGTAATATCTCCTTAGTTCCCTTATAAATTTCTTCTTCTCATACCCTTTGAGAGTGTCAGGGACCTCGTCTGCAGCTAGGTAGTTGGCAATATCAGCATACCAAGGCTTAGAAGAGGTTGCAACTATGAAGATAGGCTGAGAGAAAACATCACGCAGGATCTGTTGAAGCTTAGTTGCAGTTCGGGACTGGTGTCGATCGACACTGTATGGGGTGTGTCGATCGACACTGGGTAGCAACGACATGGGTGGCGAGGGAGATGTCGATCCTGGTCGATTATGGCTCGCGTCGAGATTGGTGTCGGTCGATACTCTGTTTGCAGTTCGAGAAAACTGCAGTGCATCCGTATCTGAAGTCTGCAATCTTGCCTCAATGAGACATATGTTCTCCTCTGGTAGGAAATCATCAATGGGGACGTTATCTTCAATTCTAATCCTCGAGAGATGGTCGACTACTCCATTCTCAACCCCTTTCTTGTCTCTTATCTCAATGTCAAATTCTTGCAGCAACAAAATCCATCTTAGCAGTCTTGGTTTTGCATATTTCTTCTGCATCAAGAACTTGAGAGCAGAGTGATCAGTGTGCACAATTACCTTAGATCCAACCAGGTACTGTCTGAACTTCTCAAATGCAAATACTACAGCTAACAATTCCTTCTCTATAGTTGTATAGTTCTTTTGAGCATCATCCAGTGTTCTACTTGCATAGTAGATTGCATGAAGCTTCTTGTCTTTTCTCTGACCCAATACTGCGCCCACTGCAAAGTCTGAAGCATCACACATCACCTCAAATGGTAGATCCCAATCAGGAGGTTGTACAATAGGGGCGCTTACTAAAGCCTGCTTGATTTGCTGGAAGGCTAAATGACATTCTTCAGTAAATTCAAACTTCACATCCTTGCAAAGCAGAGCTGTGAGTGGTCTTGCAATCTTACTGAAATCCTTAATGAACCTTCTGTAAAATCCAGCATGTCCTAGAAAGCTCCTGACTGACTTCACACAATCTGGAGGCTGTAAACTGGTCATCACTTCGATCTTGGCTCTGTCTACCTCAATACCCTCTCCAGAAACTCGATGCCCAAACACAATCCCATTTCTGACCATAAAATGACATATTTCCCAGTTCAGAACTAGATGATTTTCTTCACACCTAGCGAGCACTTGACAGAGGTTGTCAAGGCAGTCCTTAAAAGATGATCCATACACTGAGAAGTCATCCATGAAGATCTCCATATACTTCTCAATCATGTCTGTGAAGATGGACAACATGCATCTCTGGAATGTCGCAGGAGCATTACAAAGTCCAAATGGCATTCTATGATATGCAAATGTACCATAAGGACAAGTGAATGTAGTCTTCTCCTGATCATCTGGGTGGATGGGGATCTGAAAGAAGCCAGAGTAGCCATCCAGGAAGCAGTAATTGGAGTGATTCGCCAACCTCTCTAACATCTGATCAATGAATGGCAGTGGGAAGTGATCTTTTCTTGTACCAGAGTTGAGCTTCCTATAGTCAATACACATCATGTGCCCAGTGATGGTCCTTGTGGGGATTAACTCATTCTTCTCATTTTTCACCACTGTCACTCCTCCCTTCTTGGGAACCACATGTACTGGACTGACCCACGTGCTGTCTGAAATCGGGTAAATGATCCCAGCAGCCAGAAGCTTCATGATCTCCTTCTTCACCACATCCTGCAAGTTCAGATTCAGCCTCCTCTGGTTCTCGATTGACGACTTCGACTCATCCTCAAGATGTATCCTGTGCATGCACAACTCTGGAGAGATACCTGAAATGTCATCAAGAGAATAGCCAAGAGCCTTGCGAAAAGTGCGCAGCTTGCTTAGCAGTAAGGTGAGCTCTGTATTGTTTAAGGTAGCACTAACTATGACAGGATAAGTACAGTTAGGTCCTAGAAAGGCATACCTTAGACCTGCAGGAAGCTGTTTGAGTTCTATTTTGGGAGCTTTTTCTTCACTCCAATCACCTTGCCTTGCAGCTTTTACAGATGTCCCAACCAGCTCTTGTTGTGCAACCAGCTGCATGACCTGCTCATTTGCATCCATCATCTTGACATACCCAGCAGCAATGTTGTCTAGATGCTCTGTTGATTCTGCAGAAACTGTCAATGCCCTCTCCAAAGGGTCTGCAGGATGCATCTCTTGGAAGATTTCCTCTGCAAGACTGGTGAGAGAGTCCACATAGAATGTGTTGCCATCTATTGTTGGCCTCTGCATCAACTTGTCCATGTCAAAATGCATCACCAAATCGCCTACATTCAGGGCAATTCTCCATTTCCTGACATCGATGATGGCGCCTGCAGTAGCCAGAAATGGTCTTCCCAATATCAAGGGATCCTTTGGTTCTTCACCATAAGCCAGAACCACAAAGTCTGTGGGAATCACACAGTCTCCCACTTTGACTGGTACATCTTCTAAAATGCCTTCAGGGATCCTTACAGACCTGTCTGCTAGGATGAAAGATATTCTGGTTGGCTGGAAGTCGGTCATACCTAAACTGACAGCAACTGAATGAGGCATCAGGTTGACCCTTGACCCTAGATCACATAATGACCTCTCAAACCTCTCAGAAAAGATTGTACAATCCAGAACAAAGCTCCCAGGATCAGTCAGCTTCTCTGGTATCTTATTCTGAATCACTGCACTCACTTGCTCTGAAATCATCATTGTTCCTTGTTCCAGCCCCAAATTCTTGGTCATCATCCTTTTCACATATCTCTTTATCATAGGTGTGGTCCTTATGGCATCTATCAAAGGGATCTCAACCACAAGCTTATCCATGATAGCTTTGATCCTAGCATCCTCCAGTTCCTGTTTAGACTTCTTCTGGTTCCTTGGATAAGGCACCTTTGGCTTGTAGACCCTTTCTTCTGCACTTTCTGGAGTCTGAGAACTTGGAGTTTGCTTCTGTGGTGGGCGTCGATCGACACCAGGGGGCGGGTGTCGATCGACACTGGTTCCTGAGAGTGGTGTCGATCCGGTGTCGGGCAGCTTGTCGACCTCAGTCGATATTCGTTCGCTTCGAGTCGAGGAGTCGCGAATTTCCTCTGGTGTCGATCGACACTGAGGGGTTCGTGTCAATCGACACTCTTCGAAATTTTCGAAATCTTCATCTTCAAACTCCTGCAGCTGCTCGAAACCTTCTGTACTAAAGCCCATTTTCTGCACTGGTTGCAAATTCTTTCCACTCCTCAGCGTAATGGCGTTAACAGAGTGTCTTGGATTGGTGTCTGTCCTTCCTGGAAGGAATCCAACCTGTCTTTTCACAGCCCCAGCAGTTTGAGCCACTTGAGTATCCAAAGTCTTCACATGAGTGTTCAGAGCTTCGATTCCCATTCAGATCATGATACAGGGCGTCAATCTTGCCATTGAAATCAATTGTAATCTTTTCCTGACCTTCTAGCAACTGTTCAAGCATGGCTTCCATTTTGCTTGAAGCTTATGGTGCTGGTGCAGGCTGATAGGATGAGGAACCATAGTTCCTGTTGAAGTTACTGTTCTAATAAGGCTTCTGGTACTCAGACTTCTGAAACTAAGGCTTGGGAGTGTAGCCAGTAGAACTCTGGTTTCCTGTGAAATTGTTTCTCTGCATATTCCCACTGAATCCTCTGTTTCCTTGCTGATTGTTGTACCTTTGTCCTTGGAAACCAGCTCCATTGATGTAGTTGACATCTTCTTCTTCAAACTCCTCAACTGGCTCAAATGTCTCAACCTCAGCAGCAAACTGAACAGACTTCTTCCCAACCAGGAGATTATGCACAGAGTCCAACTTGGCTTTCATCTCAGCAACAAACTGACTACTTCCTGCTCCCCCAGCGTTTTTCTGTCTCTCAAAATCAGCATTCTTTGTGCTGTTGCTGGAAGCTAGGTTCTCTATCAACTTGATGGCATCAGCTGGGACTCTTGTGTTGAAGTTCTCATTGCTTGCTGCATCCAGAGCCATCTGGTATTTCCAGTCAACACCTCTGAAAAAGATTCCCAGCAGCTGTACTTCATTAAATCCATGATGTGGTCAGTCCCTTTGGTACAGCTTAAATCTAACCCATGCTGCTTTAAAAGCTTTTGTTGGACCTTGGGAGAATGTGGCGATATTTCTCCTCATCTCTTCTGACCTTGCATCATCATAGAAGTTGTTGAGGAAACCAGATTTAGTGTCCTCCCATGTAGTCAAAGAAGCAGGTGCCAGCTGTTTGAGCCAATGTGCTGCATCTCCTTCCAAAGAGTGAGGGAAAAGCTTGCAGAATAGGAAGTCATTGGTGACTTCATTGGCTTTAACACTTGAAGCTAGGTCTTCAAACTTCTCAATGTGGTCCATTGGGTGTTCATGTGGAAGCCCATAGAAAGGATGCTGACTTACAAGTTGATAGTAATTGGGTTTCAGCTCAAAGTCATTGCTCTGAAAGGCAGGTGGGCGGATTGCAGCTCTATTTGCATAGAACTGATCTGGCCTGTTGTAATCTCCCAGAGTCCTCTGTGGATGACGCCCAGCAGCATCTCCAGCAGCTTGCTGTTGTAAATTCTGCTCCTCAATTACAACGCCATTGTCATCTATCCTCTGCCCATCCTCATTCCTTATGTTCCCTTCTCTGTCAACTAAATGACCTTCAACATCTGTCCTCAGAACAAGTGGTCCAACCATTTTAGTCTGCTTTCCTGATGGTTCTCTCTAGCTTGGCAAGTTCGTCGATGCCTAAAGTCACAAGTTCTTTGTCTTTGTTGCTCCTGGTACTGCGATTATGCATGCACCTGAAACAAACAACAGAAAAGTGAAAGAAGTTAGTAAACAGAAAATAAAAACTTAGTCAAAATTCTAATACTAAAAATCTGAAAGCGATATCTAAGTCCCCGGCAACGGCACCAAAATTTATGACTCCAAGATTTGGTATGCTCAAATTAACCCTTAGAGCTACTCTTTCAAATTAAGAGATCACGGTAGTACTTAGGGATCGAGTCCACAAGGACTTGAGACTATCACTCAACAGATTTTAGATTCAAATAAATCTAAGCAGTAGATAATAAAATAAACTAAGATATTTGTGAAATCAATGAGATCAGAATGGTTATTGGTTCTTAAAATCAATAGAGACAAGCGCTAGGCAATGGAAAATTCGCAGGTTGACATAAATTGCAGACCACAGACTGAAAGGAATATTTATTAAAACTGTTCTATAACTCGAAACACTAGTGTAAAACCAATCGACTTCCGTCGCAGAGATTAACTATGATCAGATTCCAGAATTCCAAATTCCTTTGCAAACTCTAACAACCTAAACATGCATTATAGATCAGGTTCGATAAGTTCACAAAACCACTAATCCAAATTCCTTTGCAACTAGTTATTTTGCTCATCTAAGATAGTTCTGGTGATTAATAATGTTTCCACATCTATTAAACAACCTAAGATCTGATTTCTAGGTGATCAATCTTAAAACCAGTATTGAACCAATCAAGATGAAGAACCAAATGATTTATCCTTCCAGTTTTGTAGTTCTAACAATTCATTATCAACCTTTGAATAACCCAAAACCTAACTAGCAGATTACTCAGACATAGCAGGTGAAACACAAATCATGACTGAATAATATTGCATTAAGAAAATAGAGTAAAAGATTAAAGGGGTTCGAAATTCTTCTCTACAGAGTATGGATTTGTCTCCCCAAAAGCTCTCAATCTAATCTCTCTCTTTGTCTCAATAATTGTCAGAATATCTGCCTAAGAATGGCTTAGAAAACTTAAATACAAGTCTAAACACGAACTGGGGCAAAAATGCAAATAGTGGGAAACTTCTGGGCCAAGTTGCAATTTCTTCTAATGAGATTTAACGCTTCTTCGCAACCACGATCGGTGTCGATCGACACCAAGAGGTGGGTGTCGATCGACACCTTGCTCTTTAATGCCCTCCGACTTGGTCTTTTCAGCAACAGCTTCAGTATAGCTCCAAAAGGTTCCAGAATCTACAATTATGCTCCATTCGTACCTAAACCTGCAAAGACTCTATAGGACTCGAAAAATACCAAAAAGACTCTATAAACAAGACTTATATCATGGTCAAAAACCAGCAAAAACCATGATATATCAACTCCCCCCAGACTTAGCTTTTGCTTGCCCTCAAGCAAACATCAGACACAGAATAAGGTCGAAGTTTGAGAACAAGAAACAATCAGTCAGTCATCAGGAACACCACACTAGTTTGAACTTTTGAACCCACATACCACATAGTCAACACAAGGTCAAATTTCAGTCTAATCATCACAAACTTAGCAAATCTCTCAAGTCCAGTCCAAATCCCTTCAAGAAATCCGAAATTTCTACTACTAACTCCTTATTTTTTATCTAAGTGAGAAATCTCATCAAGGCTCTATCATCTCAATCACTTTACAGATTCTTTTCCCGTCCTAAACATCTGAACAAAGCAATCTCAACACAGCTCTCTTATTTTCCTTTTGATATTTTCGATTTTTTACTTCTTTTTCTCAACTTTTACAGTCTAAGATATGGTGCTACTTAATACTTGTGTTCCTTGTGAGGAGACAGGTTGTTGAGTGTGTTCACTACTGTTGTTCCTTGTGAGGAGACAGGGTCATGAATGCACCATTCTTTGGGTTTAAACTTTTTTAAAACTACATCAGGGAAGATCAAAGAGAGACTGTATTTTAACCTTATTGTCAGTGTTGAAAGAGAGAATCAAGATCAATAAGAATCAATCACCAAGACAAGAAGTTTAAAGTTCATTAAGGTGGAGCTAACAGCAAATTTTCCAGATTCTCTAAGAACCTAAACCTTCATTGCTAGACTGATCTACCTATGACTTTCAACTTAGTGAGACTTGTAATCAACTACTGTGGCAATGCTTCTTATCAGCAAAAACGTCCTATGGTTAGTTCCAAGAGAAACTGACAGTTTCAAAAAATTTTGACTCAACAAAACAGGTTTCGACTCAACTTTGAGACTCTATAAATACAAAACAATGTAAACAATGTCAGCAACGACCTCCCCCAGACTTAAACAACACTGTCTCCAGTGTTATTAAGCAAGGAGTTGGTAGAAAGAGGTAATGAAACGGTTTGTACATAGATGAGAAAGTGGTACCTGTGATTGCGCGTGGTGTCGATCGACACCACATGGTTGGTGTCGATCGACACCCTGTCCGAAAACAGAATGGGATGACCCAAACAGGTATACTTGTTGCAAGTTAGATTGTTAGCTGATGTTCTCCAAAGTCAGGACTTTTAAGAACACTCAAGCAAACAATTAAAAGCAACAACATAATCCATAATCTCATCAGTTCAAACAGATTTCAAAACCAAATACCAAGCTGACAAACTGACTCAAAACAAAGACACAAAAACTGACTCAACATAAAATGAAAAAGAACAAAGGGAAAAGGAAAAGTAACCAGGTAACATAGAGGAACTAGTCCTCATCCTCAGGATCAGGTGAATGTGGGCGAACACAACCGCAGTTGGAGAGCACCGAGACAGCGTTCCACAATGCCTGAATACTCTGCACCATGTAGCGCTGAAAATTGGTCTGCTCCATCAGAATCTCGGGGGTCGGTGGAAGTGTATGGCGACCAATCGGCGGAGGCAACATACGTGGTAATGACGGATGACGAGAGGAACCTCCAGCATGACCCTCAACAGGCGCATCCTCAGCAGCAGAAGCAGCAGCGCGGGAAGATCCTCCTCTACGCCTAGTAGCTGGCGCAGATTGTAGCGGTGTAGCATCAGGCTGGAAGCTGAGGGAGTCCGTCTGCAGTGTAGTGAGAGCAGTCTGAGGTAGCGGAATGAGGCATCGCTGACCAGTGTGACTAACAAAGCTCCAAAGTGGCTCATCTCCTGCGATCCAATGTGTCCTCCTCAAATAATCCAGGTCAATGAGGTGGCGCTCAGACACAACTCCGCAAGTCGAAGTGTCAATGCGGAAATGGCGGAAGATGGGGGTGAGGAGACTGCCAACAATCTCGGGCTTGCCCTGAGCACCAGTGAACGCCTTGGTCTTCAGCGAAGCCAAGTGATGGGCAAAAATGGCCCCCATGTTGATATCGCTGTCAACTGGGTACTCCTCTGTCAGAACATCCTCAATGCCGTAATATAGGAGAGTCAGCTCAGAAACTCTCATCTTCCCTGGCTCAGACTTGCACAGAAGGGTAGTGGAGAAAAGGCGGACCAGGTAGCGCAGCAGCGGGTGGCGCACATCAGTCTGAGTAGACCGCTTGGAGTCATAAACTCCATTCCCGAAATGGGACCAGTAACTCTGCAGGTCAGGAAACGGCCTCAGGAGGGAGACGCCAGTGTGCTCTGGATCGAATCTGCAGATGGTACAGAGCTCAGGAAATGTGATCCTGTATCTGACGCCTCTGATGAGGAATGTGAGAGTGCCCTCATCTGCTCTCCTCACGATGTCATTGGTGTAATACACCCTCGCTGTGGCAATGAACTGGCGGACTAGCTCAGGGTATAGATCGTATTGCTTGGTCGCCATGGTACCCAAGCCAATCTTCTGCAGCACGCGCAGAGCCTCCTCCTTGAGCCCGAGGCAGCGCAATGTAGCCTCATCTGCGAACCGTGTCGGTGCAAAGTCCATCTTGAGCCACGCATTGTAGAACAACGTGTCGTAGTCATCCCACTCTTCGCTGATGTCGTGGAAGATGCAATCGCGCTTTGCGACTTCCTTCGCCGGAGTATCCTCCCAAGCTCTCTCCATTGGGATCCTCAACCCTTCTCTCCGAGGCCTTGGATGAAGAACTGGTATAGCAGGTGCGGGGTTGGAGGATTCTCCGGTCTTCGTGCGTGATCGTTTGCTGTTTCGTGGAGCCATTTGCACGCAGAAAACCAAAAACACCAAAAAATCCCAAAATCAGGCCAAAAATCGAAATTTTGAAAAGTCAAAATCTGGCCTAATTCATCAATGGCGAACCTAACCAGCAACTTAGTGATCACTAATCACAAACAATTCCAGTCTAAAACCCCAAATTCGGACCTAGTTCTGCAAAATTCTTCATCAATCCGAAATTTTCTAAATTTTGCAAAACAAGTGATTATGACTAAAGGGCAAGGCCTAATCTTCCTAAACAACCTAGAGGAGCATGATTCAAGTCCTAAATTAAGCTAAAACAGGCCAAATCGGAAGTTTCAAACCTTGGGGTCGAACTGAAAAAGTAGGGTTTCGAGTGTCATACCTTGCAGATCGAATGAGTGAGTTATATATTCAGAATCAGCACGAAATTCCGCCCAGGTTAGGCTTTTGAATCACTCAAAATCCGTCAACAAACAAGGAAGTTGTGATTTGGAGAAAAATTGGATAGTTTTCGGGTTTGAGAAGAAGTGAAGAGGAAGAAGAAAACCCGACGAGTTAAAACAACTTACCTGATTAATGAGGGTGTCGATCGACACCAGGGGGTGGGTGTCGATCGACAGTGGCTAGTGCTGATCAGGGTGTCGACCGTGGTCGACAGGTGCTCGCCTCGACACCCTGCTTTTTTTTTTTTTTTTTTTTTTTTTTTTCTAAGAAAATACCACGAAAATAAGTTAGTAAAAATCAAAAATTAGACTAAGTATGTACACTTACCAGTGGGTTGCCTCCCACCAAGCGCTCGTTTAACGTCATTAGCTTGACTGTCCTCAGGATCAGGCTGTGGGTGCATCTGCCAATATTTATGACTCCAAGATTTGGTATGCTCAAATTAACCCTTAGAGCTACTCTCTCAAATTAAGAGATCACGGTAGTACTTAGGGATCGAATCCACAAGGACTTGAGACTATCACTCAACAGATTTTAGATTCAAATAAATCTAAGCAGTAGATAATAAAATAAACTAAGATATTTGTGAAATCAATGAGATCAGAATGGTTATTGGTTCTTAAAATCAATAGAGACAAGCGCTAGGCAATGGGAAATTCGCAGGTTGACATAAATCGCAGACCACGGACTGAAAGGAATATTTATAAAACCGTTCTATAACTCGAAACACTAGTGTAAATCCAATCGACTTCCGTCGCAGAGATTAACTATGATCAGATTCCAGAATTCCAAATTCCTTTGCAAACTCTAACAACCTAAACATGCATTATAGATCAGGTTCGATAAGTTCACAAAACCACTAATCCAAATTCCTTTGCAACTAGTTATTTTGCTGATCTAAGATAGTTCTGGTGATTAATAATGTTTCCACATCTATTAAACAACCTAAGATCTGATTTCTAGGTGATCAATCTTAAAACCAGTATTGAAGCAATCAAGATGAAGAACCAAATGATTTATCCTTCCAGTTTTGTAGTTCTAACAATTCATTATCAACCTTTGAATAACCCAAAACCTAACTAGCAGATTACTCAGACATAGCAGGTGAAACACAAATCATGACTGAATAAGATTGTATTAAGAAAATAGAGTAAAAGATTAAATGGGTTCGAAATTCTTCTCTACAGAGTATGGATTTGTCTCCCCAAAAGCTCTCAATCTAATCTCTCTCTTTGTCTCAATAATTCTCAAAATATCTGCCTAACAATGGCTTAGAAAACCTAAATACAAGTCTAAACACGAACTGGGGCAAAAGTGCAAATAGTGGGAAACTTCTGGGCCAAGTTGTAATTTCTTTGAGATTTAACGCTTCTTCGCAACCACGATCGGTGTCGATCAACACCAAGAAGTGGGTGTCGATCGACACCTTGCTCTTTAATGCCCTTCGACTTTGTCTTTTCAGCAACAGCTTCAGTATAGCTCCAAAAGGTTCCAGAATCTACAATTATGCTCCATTCGTACCTAAACCTGCAAAGACTCTATAGGACTCGAAAAATACCAAAAAGACTCTATAAACAAGACTTATATCTTGGTCAAAAACCAGCAAAAACCATGATATATCAACTCCCCCAGACTTAGCTTTTGCTTGCCCTCAAGCAAACATCAGACACAGAATAAGGTCGAAGTTTGAAAACAAGAAACAATCAGTCAGTCATCAGGAACACCACACTAGTTTGAACTTTCGAACCCACATACCACATAGTCAACACAAGGTCAAATTTCAGTCTAATCATTACAAACTTAGCAAATCTCTCAAGTCCAGTCCAAATCCCTTCAAGAAATTCGAAATTTCTACTGCTAACTCCTTATTTTTTATCTAAGTGTGAAATCTCATCAAGGCTCTATCATCTCAATCACTTTACAGATTCTTTTCCCTTCCTAAACATCTGAACAAAGCAATCTCAACACAGCTCTCCTATTTTCTCTTCCCTTGATCTTTTCCTTTGGATATTTTCGATTTTTCACTTCTTTTTCTGAACTTTTAAAGTCTAAGATATGGTGTTACTCAATACTTGTGTTCCTTGTGAGGAGACAGGTTCTTGAGTGTGTTCACTACTGCTGTTCCTTGTGAGGAGACAGGGTCATGAATGCACCATTCTTTGGATTTAAACTTTTTTAGAACTACATCAGAGAAGATCAAAGAGAGATTGTATTTTAACCTTATTGTCAGTGTTGAAAGAGAGAATCAAGATCAATAAGAATCAATCACCAAGACAAAAAGTTTAAAGTTCATTAAGGTGGAGCTAACAGCAAATTTTCCAGATTCTCTAAGAACCTAAACCTTCATTGCTAGACTGATCTACCTATGACTTTCAACTTAGTGAGACTTGTAATCAACTACTGTGGCAATGGTTCTTATCAGCAAAAACGTCCTATGGTTAGTTCCAAGAAAAACTGACAGTTTCAAAAAATTTTGACTCAACAAAACAGGTTTTGACTCATCTTTGAGACTCTATAAATACAAAACAATGTAAACAATGTCAGAAACGACCTCCCCCAGACTTAAACAACACTGTCCCCAGTGTTATTAAGCAAGGAGTTGGTAGAAAGAGGTAATGAAACGGTTTGTACATAGATGAGAAAGTGGTACCTATGATTGCGCGTGGTGTCGATCGACACCACATGGTTGGTGTCGATCGACACCCTGTCCGAAAACAGAATGGGATGACCCAAACAGGTATACTTGTTGCAAGTTAGATTGTTAGCTGATGTTCTCCTAAGTCAGGACTGTTAAGAACACTCAAGCAAACAATTAAAAGCAACAACATAATCCATAATCTCATCAGTTCAAACAGATTTCAAAACCAAATACCAAGCTGACAAACTGACTCAAAACAAAGACACAAAAACTGACTCAACAGAAAATAAAAAAGAACAAAGGGAAAAAGGAAAAGTAACCAGGTAACATAGAGGAACTAGTCCTCATCCTCAGGATCAGGTGAATGTGGGCGAACACAACCGCAGTTGGAGAGCACCGAGACAGCGTTCCATAATGCCTGAATACTCTGCACCATGTAGCGCTGAAAAGTGGCCTGCTCCATCGGAATCTCGGGGGTCGGTGGAAGTGTATGGTGACCAATCGGCGGAGGCAACGTACGTGGTAGTGACGGATGACGAGAGGAACCTCCAGCATGACCCTCAACAGGTGCATCCTCAGCAGTAGAAGCAGCAGCGCGGGAAGATCCTCCTCTACGCCTAGTAGCTGGCGCAGATCGTAGCAGTGTAGCATCAGGCTGGAAGCTGAGGGAGTCCGTCTGCAGTGTAGTGAGAGCAGTCTGAGGTAGCGGAGTGAGGCATCGCTGACCAGTGTGACTAACGAAGCTCCAAAGTGGCTCATCTCCTGCGATCCAATGTGTCCTCCTCAAATAATCCAGGTCAATGAGGTGGCGCTCAGACACAACTCTGCAAGTCGAAGAGTCAATGCGGAAATGGCGGAAGATGGGGGTGAGGAGACTGCCAATACTCTCGGGCTTGCCCCGAGCACCAGTGAACACCTTGGTCTTCAGCGAAGCCAAGTGATGGGCAAAAATGGCCCCCATGTTGACATCGGTGTCAACTGGGTACTCCTCTGTCAGAACATCCTCAATGCCATAATACAGGAGAGTCAGCTCAGAAACTCTCATCTTCCATGGCTCAGACTTGCACAGGAGGGTAGTGGAGAAAAGGCGGACCAGGTAGCGCAGCAGCGGGTGGCGCACATCAGTCTGAGTAGACCGCTTGGAGTCATATCTGAAAGCGATATCCAAGAGGTGGGTGTCGATCGACACCTTGCTCTTTAATACCCTCCGACTTGGTCTTTTTCAGCAACAGCTTCAGTTTAGCTCCAAAAGGTTCCAGAATCTACAATTATGCTTCATTCGTACCTAAACCTGCAAAGACTCTATAAGACTCGAAAAATACTAAAAAGACTCTATAAACAAGACTTATATCATGGTCAAGAACCAGCAAAAACCATGATATATCAGAAGCATAGAGTCTTGTTTGAGAAACACTTGAAGGATGTTGATATAAAACTGCCTTTAGTTGAATGCTTAGCTATGATGCCAAATTGCGCCAAGTTCTTCAAGGACACCCTTACTAAGAAAAACAAAGAGAGTGAAGAGGTCTTGGTATCGAGTGAAGAATGCAGTGCAATCACCCACAAGGAGATAGTTCTTATGAAGCTAGGAGATCCATGATCATTTACTATCCTTTGTGCTCTTGGACCTTTGAAGTTTGAAATTTTCTTGTGTGATGTAGGAGCAAGCACTAACCTCATGCCTCACTCCATTGCCAAGAAACTAGGCTTTACCAAGTTTAAGGAGTGCAGAATCTCACTTTTTCTGGCTGATAGAAGTGTAAGGCTCCCTGTAGGCATGCTTGAAGACTTACCCGTGAGGATCAGTGGTATGAATGTGCCAACAGATTTTGTAGTTCTAGAAATGGATGAAGAGCCAAAGGATATTCTTATCCTTGGTAGGCCCTTTCTAGCAACTGCTGGAGCCAACATAGACGTGAAGAATGGGAAGATCTCTCTACACCTAGGCAAGGATATCAAGCTGAACTTTGACATCAATGAAGTCTTGAAGAAGCCAACTATTGATGGGCAAGTGTTCAACATAGAAGCTTTGAATGCAATGGCTGATGAGTTGCTTGAATAATTGAGACAAGAGGATCATCTACAGCTGGCTTTGACAAAGGAGTGTGGAGGGTATGGTTTCCTTAATGAACAAACCCAAGAGTATGTTCGCATCCTTGATTCTCGCAAAGTTGTGAAGGAAGATGAAAGCCATTGCCTAGAGATCGACCTGGAAATCAAAGATATCACTCGATCCAGGGAAACGATCTACAAGAAGATCGACAAGACTGCTCGATCCAGAAAAGAAATCGATGCGAAGATCAAAAGAGACAACTCGATCAGTTCAGAGAACGACTTGGTGAATCGATCCCTTGCTCGATCTATATCAAATCGAGCAAGTGAATCGAGGGAGTGCAATCGATCCAGCCTAAATCGAGGGAAAGATCGACTGACTGGCTCGATCTCAGCGGGAGGAACGGTTCAAGAAGGCAGCTTGAAGGCTCATGACTCGGGTTCAAAAGAGGCGAATGAGGACAGCAACCTCAGCACAAGCCAAGAGGAGGACTGGAGTGTGCCGCTAGCCCCAAAGGTGGACCTAAAGCAGCTCCCAAATGGGCTAGTGATCATGGGAAAAAGTGTTTTCCGCCTCTTGGAGCCACAGCCGTGCCACCTCAGCTCCCTCATGCACCATCAGAGTCACCTCCTTTAGATGCTGAAATGCCGCCAAGCTTTATTCTCCCTAAGCTAGACTATGAGCCGCGCACAAAAGCTGAGAAGTCCCTTGCTTCAGTTGTTGAGATTCAGCGCAATATCAACAAATGGCAAGGCAAGCTGATCAAGATGCTGGCTAAGAAGATCAAAGACCTTCAAGGAAACTCATCTGAAGCGTCTTCAAGTGAGGAGGTGGAGCAACCGGAGAAGAGAAGAAGATCAACCGGAGGAGTTGAGATCCGTGAGCCCCAAGGAAGCAATCAAGCTGGACGACTTTCTCTCCATGAAGGCTCAAGCAGGAGCAAGGACAAAGGCACTCACCGCGCCACTCCTAGCAAGAGTAGGAGGGCTGGAGCAACCTTGAGCTCCAGCCATACCTAGCTCCGAGGTACCAACACACAACCTTTATAAATACCATGCATTTTTAAGTTTTTACTTTGTTTTTCTTTGTCTCCTGTTGAATTTGTTTGCCACCGAGACGGTGTCATTCAAGTTTGGGGAAGAGTGTGTGGTTTGACATGTTTTATTTGGATCTTATTTTGAGTTATCATCCTTGAGTCATCATGCATCATCTAAGTGCATAGAAAAATACAAAAAAAAAAAATCATAATAATTTTTAAAAATTTTCAAAAAAATCATGTAGCTTGCATTTGCATTGTTAAACATTTTATGATCGAGTCTAGAATTTTAATCATTTAGATTGTTTGCATTTGCATAAGGGGCGAAAGTTTTTCTTGAAAAGTGTTTTAAACTCATGAATTGTTTCAAGGTCCTAGTTAGTAGTTCTTTGATGCGTTGTTCAAACTTTGAAAGTAATCTCTAACCATATTTGGATCATTTGTTTTGATTTTCGTGGCTTAAGTTGAACATTCATGAATTGAATCCTTTCCAATCAAGTAGAACCTTAACTTGACTTTTTAATTATCATACTTGTGCATTTGAAAAAGAATACATGGATCACATATACTTATGTAGGCTTTCTTACTCCCTTCTTACCACTCTCTTGTAAGCCTAAATAGAACTCCTTACCTTTACCCTTATCCTCCTTTCAAGCCAATTTTCTTGTGTGACATCATTGTGAGGCCTTATTTTCGGTTTGAACTTGGCATAAAGTGTTACGTTTAGGCGACATGATTAGGCTCTCATATGATTGCTAGCTTTGCATTTTGAAGCTAGTTTTAGGCTTAAGGTTAGGATGGGGATTCATGGGTGTTCTTGAATTTGCTTACTTGTTTCGGTTTAAAAAGAAGTTGATGTTAGGAGTTTGTTTAAAAGGGATTGATAGTTTTAAGTGGGTGGTATTGTTTTGTATTGTAAAAGCTCTAGTTTAAAAGAAAAAGAGATAGCTCTCAAAAAGAAAAAAAAAAAATTGAAAAGAGCCAAAAGGACAAATGTTTAAAGAAAAGAAAAAAAATATTTGAGAAGAGAGCTATCAAAATAAAAAGAAAATAGCTAAGTTTATGTATAAGACCATCCCACTAGCTATAAGAAGAGTAAAGATGTTTTCTGTTTTTGTGGGTTAAGCTTGGCGCCTTGCCTTGTTGTTGTGCTAGAGGGTGAGTGAGCTTGAAAAGAAAAAGAAGAAAAAAATAATGAGAGAGGGTTTAGGATCATTGTTAGTGTATATGGGTAGATGAGAGTCTAGTCATGTATGCATCAATTGCCTTTACCTTTAGCATTATGCATAAGTTCAATCATTTCTTTGAGATAAACCAATGCTTGGAGTACCCATTTGAATGAGATCATTTTTATCTCATGACCTTGTCCCTAGCCAAGTGTATTCGGTTTTATAATGCATGAGTGTGATTCACGATTTGATCTTAATGAATGTTAAAGGTTAAGATTCTTGGATTGTTTGGAATATGAGAGTCATGATTTGAGATTCAATATGTGATGAATATGGCTAAGTTCTTTGGAGTATGAGTTTGTGCATTGCATCTTAGAATTAAGAACTAGGACCATTGAATTGATTCATTTGATAAACACTTGTCAAGGAATTTGAGCTCCCATTTCTAAAACCTCTCTTCTTTTCTTGAATTTTGTTTGCTTGAGGGCAAGCAAAAGGCAAGTTTGGGGGAGTTGATATACTCATATATTTCGCATATTTAGCATGCATTCAGAGTAGTTTTCATTCATTCATCTTACATAATAGGCTAAGTTTGCACCATTTGTCTCATTTTAGGTCTTAAGTGCACTTTCCATTAGCATTTGCATATTTCTTGCATTCCTGCACCATATTCAGGTTGTTTTAGAAGCTCTGGAGCGATGGAGGTTGCGTGGACGTGCTAAGGATCGAGAGGAAGCTTGTGGACACTTGGGAGAATTCAGCCATTCAGCAAAGGGACCAAGATCGAGAGAAAGATCGAGCTAGGTAAGTCGATCTAGATGAGATCGACCAGAAGATCGACTAAGCCCGAGTCGTTTCAAGAAAGGGATCGAGGTCAAGATCGACCAAGGTGATCGATCGAGAGTACGGACGTGAACTAACCATGCAGAACGAGGGCCAGATCGAGTTCACGGCTCGATCATCCGAGGATCGACAAGCAGATCGATTGAAGTACTCGATCCATCCGACCGAATCGACCCAAGGATCGAGCAAAAGCAGACGTTCTAGCCGGGAGATCGAGTAATCAGATCGACAACTCAGCTCGATCTCTAGAACCTTATCCGGCCAGCTCACTTTTGGATTTTAGTGAGGGGACCATTTTCTTGTTTACCCTATTTTGGGATCGGGAGAGAACAATACATATTGTCTCCTCCTTGTTTTAGTTTTGGACCTGATCTTATCTTTATGTTTTAGCCGCCATTGTTCTTGTTTTTAAGTTTTTGACATTTTAGAACCTTAATCTTGCTTAATCTAAAGTATTTTTCCATTAATCTTCTTGCTTACTAGTTTAATCATGTTTAGCTTTTCATCCTTTGCATTTTCGTGTGTTTTAACAATGTGTAGCGAGTAGTCCCCCTTGGGTTTAAGGTTTGGGCGATTAAGAAGGGTTTAAAAGGTTTAAGCTTGTGACTTTTCTTGTTCTTAATCTATTCTCTTCTTGGATTTGGGCTCTTAATGCTTAGAGAGTCTTGGGAAAGATCTCTTTGATCTCAGAGATCTCCTTACATTGGCGGGATTCAGGAATCTCTTAAAACAAAATCCAAGAGACTAGCTCATCCTTTCCCAAACGTCATGGATGCTTAGGGAGCTAGTTAGGCCATTATTTGAGATCTATGCTTAATGTTCTTTGACCCATCTTTCCACCACACGCCATGGGTTACGAGGAAGGGTTGTTGAAAGGGTTTATACCACACGCCATGGATAAACCTATTTTAGCTTCTCAAGGCTTAGAGATAGCACAAAATGTGTATATCTAATGTTTTCAAAACCCAAGCTTGAATCTTGAACTTTCTTAACATGACCCTCTACCTTGAATCTTCTTTTAGCTTTTAAAAACTCATAGTTATCATTTCCTAGTCATAAAGTTTGCTTCTTTAGTCTCGAAAATCATTGTTCTAGGTTGTTAGAAATTTCTCTGTTTATCTGCCTTTAGAGTTCGATTTTTATAAATTAGTAGTCTTGCATTTTAAATTCCTAGAAGTCATCTACTAGTTGTTTAACCCTTAAGAGGGGATTTTAAAATAGTTTTCTTGGTCATTTAGTACTTGCATTTAGTTTTCATAGAATTTCTCAGCCATTTACCCGATTTCACTAAGATTTACAAAGTTCTTGCATTCCTTGTAATCTTCATCAACCTAGGCTGGATTGATACCCTTCACCACTATACTACATCATTATCTTGGTTTGGGTTTGATCAAAACAGTCCCCAAAAATAAATTGTTTATCAGTTTCCCTGCTGATTTCCAAATCTTTGTCCCTGAAATCCAGCTCCATTGATGTAGTTGACATCTTTTTCCTCAAACTCTGAAGTCGGTTCGAATGTCTCCACTTGAGCAGCGAAATGCACTGACTTCTTACCCACCAAAAGGCTATGCATATAATCCAGCTTAGCATTTACTTCAGCAATTTGACTGCCATCCACATTTCCAGGTCTCTTCTGCCTCTCAAAGTAATCATTCTTGGTACTGTTACTAGATGCCAAATTCTCAATTAGTGTAACAGCGTCTTCTGGATACTTGGTGTTGAAGTTCCCATTGCTTGTAGCATCAAGAGCCATCTGGTACCTCCAATCAACGCCTCTGAAGAAAATGCCAAGTAACTCTAATTGCATAGAATTGGTATGTTCCGTTGTAATCTCCCAGAGTACGCTGAATATAACGCCCAGCAGCGTTTCGTGCGCCATTCCCTGCATCTGCAGCTGGCCCTATTGCTTGTTCCTCTACAACAACTCCATTCTCATCTAGCTTTTGCCCTTCTTCATTCCTCTTGCGATTATGCATACACCTGAAACAGACACAAGAAAAGTTGCAGAAAGTTAGTAAACAAAAACAAAAGCTTAGTCAAAGTTCTAAAACTAAAAATTTAAAGAATTAAGTCCCCGTCATTCATCAAGAAGACGGTTTGAGCCGGATTAGTTCGCTACTAGCAGGACCCCCACTCGATCTTCTTCTCTATATATATATATATATATTATTTAATTTTTACTATTAAATAATTTTAAAATTTTAAAGTTAGGCCAAGAGAACGGAAGTATCTTGCCTCCGATGACAGATGTTTTTGAGAGGACACATCAGAATCAGAAGAAATCAACAGGTCTTTTTGTCACCAAAATAGCTGAAAAGAACTATAATGATGTGACATCAAAGATTACCGAACGAGAGACACAATTGTCTCAATCGTCACCAGTCGGTTCTTCAGTTCAATCCAGATGATCGACCACAGCCGAGATTGATCGTATGTATGTACATTTATATGTTTTTATTAATTATTTTTTAAAAAAAATCTTATTAATATTTTTTTTTTAAATAAAGGTTTCTCCTAAAAAGAAAGGCAAAGTCATAGGAGTAGGATCTATTAGAGATGGTCCTTCCTCTTCGTCATTTGCCTCTCGACGACGATCTGCAGAATATAATCCGATTGTTTTACGTGCCAAGATTGCAAGTTTGGAAGAATCTCAAGCAACATATCAAGCAGAGGTCATTGCTGAACTATCAGAATATGATGCTATATTTGAGATAACGACACTTGGAAATCCGCAAATTGCCGCAGTCTTGAAAGACAAGCATCGGCGACAAGCAGAAGCAACAAGAACAAAAAAAGGTGGGAGAAGCCATGAGACAAAAGAACAACGGGAATCATGACGCCTTGTGGAAGAAGCTACTAATAAAGCACGAAATATCCCGGATTTTGATTCTAATATTACTTTAGATTAGTTTCTTTTATCTTTATTATATTGAAAACAATTATCTATTATAGTATTTTTAAATTTAAATTTTTGTTTTTAATTTTAAAAAATTTGTATATTTTTTTTTTTAAAAACTAATATTATCATCGCTAATTCCTCCTTAATTGGCGATAAATGATATTATGCAGTCTACCGACGAATTACCGACGAAACATATTACCAAGTTTACCCACGAATTACCGACGAAACATATTACCAAGTTTACAATGGTTTTAGGACGCCCAGCTACCCACGAATTACCGACGAAACATATTACCAAGTTTATGACAATTTTAAGACGACCACTTACCACATTTGTACGACGATTTCCAGAAAATATATTTCATATATTCATCATTAAATTTGTAATAATTTCGTTGTAATTTTCCGACAAAAATAATTTTTCTTTAGATTGTAGTAGGTTTTACCATGATTATACGACGTACTTTAACGACGATTGAACAAAAAATATTTGGTCTCGTAAGGTTTACGACGATTGCACGACGCATTGGCTTTTACGACGATTTGGATTTAGTGGTAACTTCGTTGCGAAGTCTGATTAAGGACGAATTAACTATGAATATAGTCCTCGCAAACTAACTGTTTTCTTTAGTGAAGGAGAGGACTAAGGCATATCATGATAAGAAGATCATTGTCAGATATTTCGAGCCCAATGACTAGGTACTTCTGTATAACTCTTCTTTGCAATTATTTCCTGGAAAATTGCGTTCTCGGTTGTTAGATCCTTTCACCATCAAGGAGGTTAGACCATATGGAGCTGTTGTCTTGGTGACTCCAGATGGGAGAGAGTTTGTTGTCAATGGACAAAGGGTGAAACATTATTGAGCAAAAGCCAAGATCCCCGAAGGACATATTGTGCTTTTGGCAGATGAACCCACTGCCTGATCATCTGACACAATCAAGCTAATGACTGAAACAAGCACTTAGTGGGAGGTAACCCACTCATAAGTTATCTAATTTTCATACACAAGTTTATTTTCATTCTCTACCTAAAAAAACGAGAAAAAGGGAATTTTGAGCAGATTCAGCGAACAGGTGACGACCAGCTCATCACCATTGGTGACGATTGTTATCATTTATAGGTGAAGCTCGTCATTAATCCTCGCGTCAGGTAACACTTTTTATCTCTGTTCCATTAGTTCCACTTCTTCTGTTCTGCCAACTTCGGACTTGATAACACTTGGGACAGTGTTGTTTACGTCTGGGGGAGGTAGTTGCTGACATTGTGTTTTGTTTTGGGAGTCAGTCAGTTGTGTCAAAAACATGTTTTGTTGAGTCGAAATTAGTTGGGAACTATGAACTTTCTCTTGATTATTTGTGTTGATTGTTTCATATGAGTGACCACTGCTGCAGAATTAATACCAATATCTGACTAATGAAAAATCCTAAGGCTAATCAGTTAACTGGAAAAATCCATAGTTCTACCAAAGTCCGCAAAACCTGATCTTTTAAAAGACTAAGTTAGCGAGTTTGATGTTCATAGAGCTTGATTCCTCATACATACCTCATAAATGTCCTGCAATGTTTGAAAAATAATGGTACTCCTCTCCCTTGTTTTAAAATTTAAAAGATTAAAAGATGACATGATTCTCTTTGGGTGAAGGGTAGGAAAACTTTCAATGATCCCAGTATTACATTTTAAATAGATTATCCCGTGAGACCATTATTTACCTACTCCTGAAGTAAAATAAAAGAATAAAAACATTCAGTATAAGAAAGGATTAAGTCTGGGGGAGAGAAAGAGTACCAAAGGTTGATAAATTACAGTGCTAATTTGTTAAAGTATAGAATGTGAATGAGTCTAAAAGGTTCTTGAACATTCAAACCATTGATAAGGTTTAGCAAGGATGGTTAGTGGATAATGCTGTGAATTTATGAGTTGAGTTTTGGATGTTTTGAATGCCTAAGGAGAAATACTTGGTGGTTTGATTTGGATTAGTTTCTGCAGTGTGTGGATTACAGGATAAGCAGTCAGTACAATGATCTACAGAGAAAGAGAGTTTTCACGTTTTCAAACCTCGACTCTATTCTTAGTTTTCTGTTTTGCTTGTGGGCAAGCAAAAGCTAAGTCTGAGGGAGTTGATATATCCTGGTTTTTATAGTTTTTAACCATTATATAAGTCTTTTTATTGAGTCTTTTTGGTCTTTTTAGAGTCCTATTTGAGTCTTTACAGGTTAATACATGTTTGGAGCATAATTGGAGATTCTTGAGCATTATGGAGCAAAACAGGAGTTCTTTCCAACTGAAGCAACAAGGAGACGTGATTTTGCCTTGGGGACGATCGTCACCACTGAATGAATGACGCTTGTCACCCGTTCCTAAGGAAGCCACGCGAGTCTATTTAAAAGATGAAGAAAAAATTGTAGTTTTTGCCTAGAAGTTTTACTAATTGCAAAAGTACCCCATTTGTATTTTAGAACAACAAACAAATTTTCATGGTCATTGTTTAAACATGAGCTTTATTGTCTTTGAGATTTTGAGAGAGATTAGACTAGGAGCTTTTGGGGAGACTAATCCATACTCTGTTCTTGAGAGAATTTCGAGCCTCCTTTGTATCATTCTCTTCTCTTTTATGCAGTTTATTTTATCTATGATGTTTTCTTTATTCACTATGTCTGAATAATCTACTAGTTAGGTTTTGGATTTTTCAATGGTTGATTATAAGTAGTTAAAATCGAAATACGGTTAGGATAAATCTGTTAGTTCTTCATCTAGATTGCTTTTATATTGTTTGTAGGATTGATTACCTTGAAATCAGATCTTATGTTGATTAAGAGATGTGGAAACATTATAGATTGCCTGAACTATCTTAGAAGAGCAAATTATCTATCTGCAAAGGAATTTGGTTTAGAGATTTTGTGAACTAATCAAACTTGAACTTTAATGCTTATCTGAATTGTTTGAATTTGCAAAGGATTTTGAAATTATAAGATTTAGACATAGATAATCTCTGCAACGAAAGTTGATTGATTTAACAATCTGTGTTTCGAGCAACCATGTACGAGATGTTCCACATCGAGGTATAACATCGAGCAAAACACCAACATGTTTGATTGACACTGCTCGATGCAAGGTGCCTTGAAGGAGAAGCTTACCAGAACACAGAACCCCCGAGGCAGCAGAGCATCATCACCGAGCCACAGGACCCGACGCCCCTGATATTGTACACATTGAGGTACCACATCGAGTGTTCTGCTCGATGTGATCCATGTAAGAATTTTTTGAAATTTTTACATGGATAAAACTTTTTTGTGGACCTTGATGGATGGTAAAAGAATCTTTTCTTTTCCCCTCACATGCATTTTTAAAAATTTAAAATCAGATTTTCTTGCATTATCTTGAGATTTTTCTAGATATCCCTTATCCTCTTGCATTAAAACTGGAAATATTGATCTCTCTCTCTCTCCACACATCCATATCGAGCTAAACATCTCTCTTTCAAGCATCCTTACTTTTTCTCTTGCATTCTCTTGAACTTTATCCTCTTGGTCAAAAGATCTAAGGTAAAACTTTGCTAGATTTTTTGTTCCTTGAGTTTAAATGTGTAGAATTGAGGTAAGATGCATTAGAATGATTGATTATGGTTGTTTGCATCATTTTGTTTATGGATTTGATTTGCATGTCACCATTGTTTCTATTCTTTGAAATTCTATAGTTGAAAAGTTTGAAAAATGCTGTTTTTGTGTTTAGTTTGACATAGTTTTTAGATTCTGGCCAATTCTAGGCATGCTATTGTTTTTCCAGCATATTGATATTGACCATTGAGTTATTTCTTATTAGACCAGTGATGGTGAATCTGATGCATTTTCATAGTTTGGAGGAGAGAGAATGTTGTTTTTAGCTTCCTATGCTAGAAACTGTTGCAATCACTGTTTGCTACTGTGGAAATTTTAATTTTAGCTGTACTTATCCTTTCGAGATAAAACATTTTGCTAAATTTGACTCTATTTGTTGGTGATCAGTGTGAATTTTGGTAGAATTTTTTATTGCCTGCTCGAAGTTTGAAAATTAGTTTCCTGCATAGTGCTCTAAAGGGATATTATATTAATTCTTGCTTCAAGCATTGCATTTTCAGGTACTATGTCGAACACGAGACGAAATGAGGAGATTTCTGACTCAAATGTTGGTGCAAGAAACAGAGCTGAGAGAAAGAGGCCAGTTGTTGAAGAAGAACCAATCCAAGATACAGCACCATAGCTGAAGGACTACTTGAGAGCGATGAGGAAAGTGGACTTCACTCCTACAAGATATGCTGATCCTAGTCTATTGGGAGAGCTAGGAATTAAGACTGAAGTGGATGAGCTGTTGAGAAATATTGGACTGGAGAAATTTGCTAGTCCTGGCTATCCAACTTACAAGCAACTTTCTTGTGAGGTCCTTGCAAGCTTGAAGGTCTACTTCTACAAGTTTGATGAAGAGTATGATGAAGGAGAAGAAGAATTTGGCAATGGATTCATCAAGTTCAGAGCCAACAGAGCATGGTACACCATAGGGTTAACTCATCTTAAAGAAATCATTGGATTTGATCAAGGCTCAAGAGCACAAAACATGCGCTTCAAGCATGATGAGCTAAGGCATGTATGGGAAGAGATAGCGAATGATGCTTATAGAGCTGGTCATCGGAAGTGTGATAGCATCCGCCATCCAGCTATCAGATATGTTTATAGAGTCCTCACCAGCACACTCTTCTACAGAAAAGGGAAAAGTATGCTCAAAGAAGAAGAGATGGGGTTGCTTGTGAATGGCTTGAATAACATTATAGTTGAAACAAGGCATGGCAAGATCCAAGGAGAGCGCTTAGGAGTTGGTCTTGTGATAATCATAATGAAGCAATTTCTAGCATGCCAACAGTAGGCTTTCAACACCAGAGACAAGAAGCCAAAGATAGCCATTGGAGGTGTGATCACTCCCATCTTACTTGGTGCTGGAGTTGAGCTTGGCATACCAGATGTTACAATTATCTTCCTAGATGTCCCTTATCTCAGTAAGATCGGATACCTTTCAGGAGCTGTTGAGACAGCATTTGGCTATCAGTTTGAGTTGGAAAGCAGGAAAAAGAAGATCATCTTGCCCAAGCAGCGCTTAACCAACTTCACCTCCTATGAGAACATCTGATTCATGCCAACACAACATGAGCATTATGACCCAAGGACTGACCCACCATTGATGAGGCCAAGGAAAGTGAAGAACATGAGCACCATTAGAGACTCAGATGTGGAAGAAGACATTGAAGAGCAGCATCAAGAACAAGAGGTTCAGCATCAAGGGATGGAAGAAGAGGAACATAAAGACTTTGATAGCCGCCCTTATGCATTTGAACCATATGATCTGATCTGCACATCTGAAGCTTTAAAAGGCTGCACATGAGCACATTAGGCTTCTTCAGAGTTGGAACCACTTCCAGGACAAACCCATCAGAGGTTTTCTGAAGACAGTCAAAGCAAGCAAGAAATCGGTTGACTCATTGAAGAAGAAGGTGAGGAAACTCAAGAAGAAGTTGGGAGAATATTCATCAGCCAAGAGATCTGATCAAGCCATCCAAACAGAGACACAAGGAGGAGGATCGGATGATGAAGACATGTCTGAGGACACACCAGAGAGGACAGTCCAAGAGAGACACTCGTTCCACATCAGTGAGCGGCCAGTGACACCAGCTATCCAACCGGCTAGGCATTCATCTCATGTAGCTGCTCCAAGGTATAATGGGAACAATAGAAGGACTAGACAGCAAACTCCATCAGAGGAGGAAGCTTCACCTTCCCATGCCATTGAGAGTTCAGACTCTCACCACTCATCCACCTGAAGTAAGGTACACCACACTAACCATTGTAAATACCACTCATTTTATTTATTTATTGCGATTGTTTGCTTGATGTTTGTGAACACTCTCCTTAGCATTTTTATTACACAGGCGCTGTGTAATTTAAGTGTGGGGGAGGGTGTATGATGGACTGATGCTTGCATTTGCATTTGCATAATAGAATAGGAACCATGCATAATGATTTCATAGCATCTAATGCATAGAAAAACCAAACAAATTGAAATTTTTTCAAAAATTGCTTCACAAAAAGAGTTTGATTTTCATGCATTATTATAGGATTTAGACTTCATGCATTCATATAGGACTAGCTTGCTTGTTTAAATTGGGAACTATGATAGTACATCTTTGTTAATGCTAGGGATTTATGAAAATAAAGCCCTTGTTTTTAATCCTCTGATGCATTTGATGTTGAACTAGAAATAAAGCTGACCACTTTTGGAATTTGCATTTATGTGAGCTTTGTTTGAGACTGAAGCATGCTTTGAAATGATTTCAACCTTTGTTTAAGTGGAACCTAATTTGAATTTGCAATCATCATGCCTTATGCTTATGTGATTGATGTCATGGATAGTTTAAAATATTTGGATCTTCTTATAATCTTTTGCCACTCTCTAAAAGATCAATTTAGATTTCCCCACCCTTATCTAAATCTGCTAGTTAGGTTTTGGGTTTTTCAAAGGTTAATTATAAGTAGTTAAAATCGAAATACGGTTAGGATTAATCTGTTAGTTCTTCATCTAGATTGCTTTAATATTTTTTCTAGGATTGATTACCTTGAAATCAGATCTTATGTTGATTAAGAGATGTGGAAACATTATAGATTACCTGAACTATCTTAGAAGAGCAAATTATCTATCTGCAAAGGAAATTGGTTTAGAGATTTTGTGAACTAATCAAACTTGAACTTTAATACTTATCTGAATTGTTTGAATTTGCAAAGGATTTTGAAATTATAAGATTTAGACATAGATAATCTCTGCAGCGAAAGTTGATTGATTTTACAATCTGTGTTTCAAGCTCTTGAACGGTTCTTAATAATAATCCTGGCAGTTTTCATTCCGCAATCTTAGAACTCAACCTGCGAAATCCGAAAGGCCTAGCGTTTTGTCTCATTAAATTTAAAACCTAAAAATCCATCACATGGCTGTATCACTTTATTGGATGAGTGCAAGAAAGCATTCCTTGCTAAGTTCTTCAACAACTCAAGAACACCTAAGCTTTGGAACGACATTTCAAGCTTCACACAGCAGAAAAATGAAAGATTATATGATACATGGGAAAGGTTCAAAAGCTATACAATGAAGTGTCCTCACCATGGCTTCTCAAATGAGGCATTCCTCAGCACTTTAAATAGAGGAGTTACTCTTAAATTTCGAATGCTCCTAGATACAGCCAGCAACGGGAACTTTTTGGACAAAGATGTTAAAGAAGGGCTTGAGTTAGTAGGGAATCTAGCTCTTTCAGATGGGAACTATAACGAAGATTATGATTGGAAATCAAAGAGCACTACAAGTGAGGGTGATGGTGGCACTACAAGTGCTCTTTGAAGGAGATAAAAGCTTTACATGAGAAGCTTGATAAGATTTTAAGCCTGACTGATGCCATTCACATCGGTCATCCACATCGGTCACAGATGACCGATACTGACCCAGACTGAAGAAATTTGAGATCGGTTAGGTCTAGGGGATTTGATGCTTAATATATGATGTGTTAGTGCTAATACTTCCATTTCCTTTCTTGATTGATGTGTTTAATGCCTGATTAGCCTTAGCTAAGTTGATTAGGATCTTAGGTTCATTTTATGCCCACCAAGTGTTTGATGAAATGTCTGATCTGCTTTGTAAGAGAATTACTTGTCCTAGCTCAAGAGATTGACTGTCTAGGGAGTGATTTGGCAATATGGATTGATAGATTGTCTTAAGGCCTGCTGTTTGTCATTTCACTAATGAGCATTAGTTCTTGACTTGATGATTAGCAAAGAGATTAGTGCCAAGAGATTATTTTAGTTATATAAATGAATTCTATGCATAAGGAATAGCATTGTGTGAGTTTGTAAGCATCATAGGTTGAGTTGAGAGTTCCCTAGCACCAATTACCCCATCTCAAGTCTTGTCCTTCTTCTGTTTTTAGTCTATTTCAAATGTTTTTACTTTAGTTCTAGTTCATTTACTTGCTGTTCACTCTTAGTTTGCTGTTTGCTTCATTTCTGTTTGATCCTTTAGGTTGTTAGACTTTTAAACTCTCTTTATATCTGATTGAATTAGGAAATCTACTGCATTCCTGCTATTTCAATCTTTTCCTCTTGGATTGACATAATACCCTTACTACAATGACTAGTACAAAGGGTGATTGAGAAAGAGACTCAGATCTCTTGTGTTGATCAACATGGTTCAAGGCAACAGATTCCATGGCATTCTCAATGAAGACCCCTTGGATCATCTTGACCAGTTTAATAAGGTCTGTTGTATGACCAAGATTCAAGTTGTCTCTGAAGATGCTTTGAAGCTGCGCTTGTTTCCTTTCAGTTTAGGTGACAAAGCAAATCAGTGGGAGAAGACACTTCCACAATGTTCAATCTCTACATGGAATGAGTGCAAGACAGCATTCCTCAATAATTTCTTCAGCTCGAAAAGAACACCAAAGGTCAGGAACACCATAAGTAGCTTTACTCAGCATGGGAAGGAGACATTTGCTGAAGCTTGGGAGCGGTTTAAGTCTTACACTTTGCAGTGCTCACACCATGGCTTTACAAATGAAAGCCTGCTATCTACATTATATAGAGGAGTGACGCCAAAATACAGAATGCTCTTGGACACAGCTTCCAATGGAAATTTCATGGGCAATACTGTTGTGGATGGTCTAGCTCTTGTGGAGAACTTGGCGCTCTCAGATGGCAACTATAGTGAAGATTATGCCAGAACATCTAGAGCAATTGTAAGCGCTGAAGGGGACAGCACAACAAAGAAGGAAATTAAAACTTTGAATGCCAAGTTAGACAAGCTGCTGAGTGTATCTATCAAGAATGACAGTTTTGTTGGTGATAGTGTTGCTACACAAGAGGAAGATGGGACAGTTGTAGAAGAAGAAGCTTTCTACATGAATCAACAAGGAGGCGGTTTTAACAACTACAGGAACCATCCAAATTTCTCTTACAGAAGCACCAACGTGGCTAACCCCCAGGATCAAGTATTTCCATCACAACCTGCTCAACAAAACCAAGGAACCAAACATTTTGTTCCATTCAACCAGCAGAACAACTTTGCTTCAAGACCACCATTTCAGTGAGGTTTCAACAAGCTAACTTTCAGCGAAGACTAGATTTTTTCCCACAAGGTTTTGGCATTGCACAAACCTCTTCCAGCACTCAAGATGTTGATTTGAAGCATATGATGCAACAATTAATGACTGGTCAAGCCAATACCACTATAGAGCTGCACAAGAAATTTGCTGAAGTGCATAACAAAATAGACGCCAGTACTTGTGACCTGAATGGCAAGTTGGATGCTCTGAACCAAAGAGTCAAGTCTCTAGAAATCAAAGGAGCTTCTTCTTCGAAACCTCAGAACCAGTTACCAGGAAAGAGTGAAGCAAATCTTAAGGAATTCTGCCACTTGCTTGCTAAAGCGGATGAAGAGTTTGAGGATGAAGATGCTTCATTGGAAGAGCTAGGCATTATGCTTCATGAGATATTGTTACATGTGGACATGTTAAACGCTGAGTGTGGGGGGGGGGGAATGTCATCAACGTTAACATTGATGATCAAGAAGCTGCGGAAATTTTAGAGAAGTTCCTACAAGGACTAGATGACAGCTTGAACAGAGAAGAAGAGCAAGAAAGAGCCGCACAAGAAGCTGCTGAGAAAGAAGAGGCTGAGAAAGCCTTAGTTGCTCCAGAAGAAGAAGCCAAACCAGAGCTCAGTGAAGCTGATAAAGAGCTTATAGAGACATACCACGCTTTGATGGTCTTGGCTAGAGAAAGTCCCGGATACTTCAAGGAGTTATATGATCGCCAAGTACACAGCTCCTCAAGCAGCAATGAGAAGGGTAAAGCTCCTGAAGTTCAAGCTTATAAGCCATCAATCCCTTACCCCACAATGCACTTTACAAAGGCTCAGATGGCAGTCTATTCAAAGTTTAGGAAAAACATACAAGACGCTGGAATAAAGCTTCCTCATGGAACCCAGTTTGCTTGAAGTGAAGGATCAAATCCGATTCCTCAAAGAAGTCTTTGACAAGCTGGAAGTAGTGGAGCCAATTCTAGAGAATGTGGGGGCCAATCTGAAGAGAAGCAAGAGCTGAAGACATTGACAAAGCTTCCCAATCCAGGAAAGTTTCTCATTACTTGTGAGCTAGAGATTCTAGACAATGTTGGAGCCTTGTGTGATTCGGGTTCAACAGTGAATGTAATGTCTCTCCACTTAAGCCAAAATCTTGGAATCAAGGAGTTGAAGCCCTGCAAAGCCTCTATCACCTTTGTGGATAACACCTCAACAAGACCCTTAGGCATGGTGAAGAATTTCCCTTTGAAGATTGGGAATTGCTTGGTGCCAACTGATTTTGTGGTTATGGAGAACACATATTCAAGAGAGGTGCCACTTCTTCTAGGAACACCATTATTGGCAACAGCAGGAGCTCAGGTAGACTTCAAGAGAGGCTCTGTAATATTGAAGAATGTTGATGAGTTCAAAGTCTACAAGATTGTCTCTCCTTCCATACCTTTTTGTGGAACAATCATTGAAGAAGAGAGTGAGCAACAGAAACTTCAGAGCGTGTGGAGCATGCTATGAGCTTCACAATAAGTATGTTGATGAGTGACACTCTCCCTGATGAGCCAGAACAAAAGCTTAACACTGAGTTGAAGCTAGAAGATGGTTTGAAAGAGGATGAAAGCTTGATCACCAAGGAAGTGAAGCAAGTTATCACACCAAGTCTCAAGAAGAAGAGAAACAGGAAGACAGCTCATGAGAAGAAGAGACTGATGTCAGTGGGAACTTGGGTTTACCAGAAGAAAGAGGTATGATCACCAGCTCCTTCAACCTCTTCTCACTAGTCCTCAAACCATCAAAGTCAATCTTAGTGACTTAAAACAAGCACACTCAAGAGGTAATCCCATGACTATCCTTGTAAATATATGCTTTCTTTTATTATGAATGTCTCTATCTGTATTTCAGAAGTCAAAAATCAGGTCCATGGATGTGTAAAATGGTCCATACATCGACCAAAACACACGGTGGAGATTACATCGAGGTGTAGCACCGAGCAGAACACCAAAACCCCTGCTCGATGTGATAACCAGTCCGTACATCGAGGAGCTACAACCCGTACATCGATCAAATTGCTCGATGGAGTTACACCGAGGAGTTGCATTGAGCAGAACATCCAAGGTTCTGCTCGATATGGGTACTAACAGCCATGCTCGATGCAAGATAGTGTCTGGTACAACAACCACAGAGGAGAACAGCAACCATGTATGTTCCACATCGAGGTATAACATCGAGCAAAACACCAACATGTTTGATCGATGCATAATGGTCGAGCCAGAAACAAGCATCCAGACGGTGCCATGCATAGCCCACATGAAGGATCATGCAAGCCGAAGTGTCTCCCTACACTGAGCAACAACATCGAGCAGAACATCTATTGACACTGCTCGATGCAAGGTGCCTTGAAGGAGAAGCTTACCAGAACACAGAACCCCCGAGGCAGCAGAGCATCATCACCGAGCCACAGGACCCGACGCCCCCGATATTGTACACATCGAGGTACCACATCGAGTGTTCTGCTCGATGTGATCCATGTAAGAATTTTTTGAAATTTTTACATGGGCAAAACTTTTTTGTGGACATTGATGGATGGTAAAAGAATCTTTTCTTTCCCCTTCACATGCATTTTTAAAAATTTTAAATCAGATTTTCTTGCATTATCTTTGGATTTTTCTAGATATCGCTTATCCTCTTGCATTAAAACAGGAAATATTGATCTCTCTCTCTCTCCACACATCTATATCAAGCTAAACATCTCTCTTTCAAGCATATTTACTCTTTCTCTTGCATTCTCTTGAACTTTATCCTCTTGATCAAAAGATATAAGGTAAAACTTTGCTAGATTTTTTGTTCCTTGAGTTTAAATGTGTAGAATTGAGGTAGGATGCATTAGAATGATTGATTATGGTTGTTTGCATCATTTTGTTTATGGATTTGATTTGCATGTCACCATTGTTGCTATTCTTTGAAATTCTATAGTTGAAAAGTTTGAAAAATGCTGTTTTTGTGCTTAGTTTGACATTATTTTTAGATTCTGTCTAAATCTAAGCATGCTATTGTTTTTCCAGCATATTGATATTGACCATTGAGTTGTTTCTTATTAGACCAGTGATGGTGAATCTGATGCATTTTCATAGTTTGGAGGAGAGATAATGTTGTTTTTAGCTTCCTATGCTAGAAATTGTTGCAATCGCTGTTCGCTACTGTGGAAATTTTAATTTTAACTGTACTTATCCTTTTGAGCTGAAACCTTTTGCTAAATACGACTCTATTTGTTGGTCATGAGTGTGAATTTTGGTAGAATTTTTCATTGCCTGCTCGAAGTTTGAAAATTAGTTTCCTCCATAGTGCTCTAAAGGGATATTATACTAATTCTTGCTTCAAGCATTGCATTTTCAGGTACTATGTCGAACACCAGGGGAAATGAGGAGATTTCTGACTCAAATGTTGGTGCAAGAAACAGAGCTGAGAGAAAGAGGCCAGTTGTTGAAGAAGAACCAATCCAAGATGCAGCACCAAAGCTGAAGGACTACTTGAGAGCGATGAGGAAAGTGGACTTCACTCCTACAAGATATGCTGATCCTAGTCTATTGGGAGAGCTAGGAATTAAGACTGAAGTGGATGAGCTGTTGAGAAATATTGGACTGGAGAAATTTGCTAGTCCTGGCTATCCAACTTACAAGCAACTTTCTTGTGAGGTCCTTGCAAGCTTGAAGGTCTACTTCTACAAGTTTGATGAAGAGTATGATGAAGGAGAAGAAGGCTTTGGCAATGGATTCATGAAGTTCAGAGCCAACAGAGCATGGTACACCATGGGGTTAACTCAGCTTAAAGAAATCATTGGATTTGATCAAGGCTCAAGAGCACAAAATATGCGCTTCAAGCATGATGAGCTAAGGCATGTATGGGAAGAGATAGCGAATGATGCTTATAGAGTTGGTCATCGGAAGTGTGCTAGCATCCGCCATCCAGCTATCAGATATGTTCATAGAGTCCTCACCAGCACACTCTTCTACAGAAAAGAGCAAAGTATGCTCAAAGACGAAGAGATGGGGTTGCTTGTGAATGGCTTGAATAACATTATGGTTGAAACAAGGCATGGCAGGATCCAAGGAGAGCGCTTAGGAGTTGGTCTTGTGATAATCATAATGAAGCAATTTCTAGCATGCCAACAGTAGGCTTTCAACACCAGAGACAAGAAGCCAAAGATAGCCATTGGAGATGTGATCACTCCCATCTTACTTGGTGTTGGAGTTGAGCTTGGCAAACCAGATGTTACAATGATCTTCCTAGATGTCCCTTATCTCAGTAAGATCAGATACCTTTCAGGAGCTGTTGAGACAGCATTTGGCTATCAGTTTGAGTTGGAAAGCAGGAAGAGGAAGATCATGTTGCCCAAGCAGCGCTTAACCAATTTCACCTCCTATGAGAACATCTGATTCATGCCAACACAACATGAGCTTTATGACCCAAGGACTGACCCACCATTGATGAGGTCAAGGAAAGTGAAGAACATGAGCACCATTAGAGACTCAGATGTGGAAGAAGACATTGAAGAGCAGCATCAAGAACAAGAGGTTCAGCATCAAGGGATGGAAGAAAAGGAACATAAAGACTTTGAAGCCGCCCTTATGCATTTGACCCATATGATCTGATCTGCACATCTGAAGCTTTAAAAGGCTGCACATGAGCACATTAGGCTTCTTCAGAGTTGGAACCACTTCCAGGACAAACCCATCAGAGGTTTTCTGAAGACAGTCAAAAAAAGCAAGAAATCGGTTGACTCATTGAAGAAGAAGGTGAGGAAACTCAAGAAGAAGTTGGGAGAATATTCATCAGCCAAGAGATCTGATCAAGCCATCCAAACAGAGACACAAGGAGGAGGATCGGATGATGAAGACATGTCTGAGGACACACCAGAGAGGACAGTCCAAGAGAGACACTCGTTCCACATCAGTGAGCGGCCAGTGACACCAGCTATCCAACCGGCTAGGCATTCATCTCATGTAGCTGCTCCAAGGTATAAAGGGAACAATAGAAGGACTAGACAGCAAACTCCATCAGAGGAGGAAGCTTCACCTTCCCATGCCATTGAGAGTTCAGACTCTCACCACTCATCCACCTGAAGTAAGGTACACCACACTAACCATTGTAAATACCACTCATTTTTTTTATTTATTGCGATTGTTTGCTTGATGTTTGTGAACACTCTCCTTAGCATTTTTATTACACAGGCGCTGTGTAATTTAAGTGTGGGGGAGGGTGTATGATGGACTGATGCTTGCATTTGCATTTGCATAATAGAATAGGAACCATGCATAATGATTTCATAGCATCTAATGCATAGAAAAACCAAACAAATTGAAATTTTTTCAAAAATTGCTTCACAAAAAGAGTTTGATTTTCATGCATTGTTATAGGATTTAGACTTCATGCATTCATATAGGACTAGCTTGCTTGTTTAAATTGGGAACTATGATACTACATCTTTGTTAATGCTAGAGATTTATGAAAATGAAGCCCTTGTTTTTAATCCTCTGGTGCATTTGATGTTGAACTAGAAATAAAGCTGACCACTTTTGGAATTTGCATTTGTGTGAGCTTTGTTTGAGACTGAAGCATGCTTTGAAATGATTTCAACCTTTGTTTAAGTGGAACCTAATTTGAATTTGCAATCAGCATGCCTTATGCTTATGTGATTGATGTCATAGATAGTTTAAAATATTTGGATCTTCTTATTATCTTTTGCCACTCTCTAAAAGATCAATTTAGATTTCCCCACCCTTATCTAAACCTTCTTTCAGGCCAAGTCATTAATAGTGTGTGATTTGTGAGGCCTTTTCCATCATGGTTGTTGCTTAGCAAAAAGTGTTGGGTTGGAACTACAAGTAAAGTACTTCCATTGTAGAACTAGCTCACTCTTGAGTTAGATAGGTTAATAAGTTTTTGGGGAATGGTTTTGGGTTATCTTGGGTTTAGTCTTTAAGAGAAGCAAAAAAGAAAAAAAGTCAAGGCACAAAGAAAAAGGAGTGTGACAGAAGCAAAGGGTGGAAATGGCGATTTTAAACTCAAAGAAAGAAGGCTCATTTCAAAGACAAAAAGAAGATGCAAGAAGTGCAAAACCATTAAATCAAAAAGCCAAAGGCGAATCAAGCACCAACATCACCAAATCAAGAAGCCAAACTCAAAAGAAGAGAATCGCCACCACTTGAAGTTCAAAAGAAGAAGTGTCCTCCAAAGCGCTTGAAGAAGAAAAGTTTTTGGGTTTTAATAAGGGTTTAAGTTCTTAAAAAAGGTAGCATAGGAGGGTCTTACACTGCTTAGCTAGAGTTAAGAACACATCTTATAGATCTTGGGTATATGGGAGTCTTCCTTTGTATGTGTAAGTTGTTCTTTGACCCTTAGCATTTTGCCAAAGCACAACCGTGCTTTTCTTTGTGAGAACCCTTTAAACACCAAAACCAGTTTGTGAAGTGGGATCATTTTTATTCCACTAAGCGTTGTCCCTTAGCCAAATGACACTTTCGCATTTGCATAAGCATAATTAACGATTTGAGCATAATTGAATGTTAAAAAGGTTGTTTGATTTGATGAGCATGTGTAGGTTGATAGTTTAGTGATCATTCTTGTTTTGTGATGAAAGTGGCTAAGTTTTTAAAGTATTCTTCCATCAAGTGCACTCTAGAATTAGGAACATGGACTTCATTTTGATTTATTGTTAGCATTTTCAATGATATGAATGTCCATTTAAAACCACATCACCATGTTAAGTGTTTGTTTGCTTGAGGACAAGCAAAAGCTAGGTGTGGGGGTGTTGATAGCTTGCTATTTTTGATCATTTTAGGCTGCATTTCATGCATCTTTTCCTATGTTTTTGCATTATAGTTCAGAATTTAGGTATCATTTGCACTTAGAATCAACATTGCATGCATTTAGCTTAGGATTCCATACATTTGCATACATGTGCATGTTTGTGGTGATTCTCAGGTGTTTTTGGAGTTTCTTGGAGTTGGAAAAGGGATGGATGCAGCTCATGCTCAAAGGAGATGTTAAAAGTGGAGTTCATTAAAAATCTGATCCATATCGAGCAGAACACCCGTGGAGTGTGCTCGATGCAAGCAGCATGACGAGAAGAGAAGGATCAGCACGAGGATTCCAAGTCGTTGGTCTGCATCGAGGACCAGAATTGAGGAAGGACGTCGATACATGCTGCATGGACCGTATCAAGGACGCATATCGAGCAGAGCATCGACCGTACGACCTCGATGCAGCTCATCGCGTTGACGATTTGACTTTCCTTAACCTTACCTTATCTTTTTAGGTTTTTATGCTTCATTTGGCTCCCTACTATAAAACGGAAGCCACAAAACATTATCCTTGTCAAGATATTTTTTCTCTAATCTCAAAAACTCTCTCTAAACCAAAAAGGGCGATTTTGCCTTGAGGATCTTGATTTTTAATAAAGTTTACATTTTTATGGTTTAATCTTTTCTTCTAATCTCTGTTCTTGCATCTTGGTAGCTTAGATTTATCATCTTTTTGATTTTAAACTCACCTAGTTATGTTTAACTCCAAATCAATGGGATTAAACATGATTAGTGAGTAGTCTTCCTTAGATTTAAGGTTCTAAGTAGGGAAAGTGGTGATTTAGATGTGATTAAGGGGTGATTAGGCTTGTTCAATGGTTCTCTGTTATCTCCTTTTCTTGCAAATTCATTAATGTTGATAAAGCTTGCTCCTTTTGATTGATCATGGTTTGATGGATGCATATGGTTCACTTGATGTCTTGATATCTCTTCTCTAAGTATAATTCGCTTATTTGGCTTAATAGTCTAGCTTGGTCTATGTTTCCTTTGTTCAGTGACACCAAAGTGATAGTTCACCTTGCTAGATGATTCGCGTAGGGCTTGATAATGCTGGACTTGAGATTCTTGACTTGATGGTTAGATAATATGCTTCAAAAGATCTTGCTTTACTTCATTCTTGTTCATTGCTTAGCTTTGTTAGGATGTTGCAAGTTTGTGCTTGAATCTATAATCTTGATTGGTGTATAGCTGCTTAGGTCCTTATTGGTTCACAAGATTGATAAGTTGATCTGAATTCTTGCTTGGGTGAGAGAGTAGTTGCTTGATTGGTGCATCTCTTAGGGTAGAATGGTGATAAACAATATCTTTGTAAGGGTGAGTATGCAATGAGGTTATCAAACTCAAATGCAAGACAGGTTGTAGCGCAGTATGCAAGAGAGAGTCAATCCACACCTAGGATGATAGAAAATACAAAGAGAATGCAAGGACTATGCAAATCTAAGCGAAACGAGATAGGTTTTGAGAAAATCCCTAAAAACTAGATGCAATGACTAAATGGAATGCAGATCTATTTTAAAATTACCTGGAATGATCAAACTACTATGAGGAACAAACAGAATAATTAAAGAACAAAGCTACGAATTACTAAAATTCGACTAGTGGATCGACCATGGGATCGACCACTAGATCGAGCAATAACGATCGATCTCGTCTAAAAATGCAAGAACAGTAAAACTAACGACCAGGATACTATCAAAGATCAAGCGAATGACGAGAGAAGATGTAAAGATGCTAAAAGAGAGGGCCTAGGATTGAGATTCATGGTCAGGGGTTCCAAAGATTTGACCTTGGGTTGAAAACTTTAAATCGACTCACTTTGTGAAAATCTCTAAGCCTTGAAAACTAAGCAAGATCTATCTGTAGCTTTCGGTATAGATCACTCCTTCATCCTCTCCTCCAAACCCATGGCTTTTGGTGGAAAGAGAGGTCGAAGGGCATGGAAAACAGATTTCAAACGAGTGGCTCCATGGCTTTTGGGAAGGGGTAACTAGTCTCTAGGGTGTGATCTTCAGAGGTCCCTGGATCCTGTCAAGGTAAGGAACCTCTCGGATCATAAAGCTCTTGGCGTGAGAGTCTTTAAGCTTTGAGAACTCGACACCCTAGAAGAGATAGCCATTAAACACTTAGAAAAACCCCAAGATCGAAACCTTTTTGACCCCTTAGATACTCTCAACCCCGAACCCAAATGAACTACTCATTACAAATAAGATAAATCAAGCAAAACATGGAAATGGAAACGATGAACATGAAAAGAAAACTAGAGTAAGCTGAAAACGTTTCGATTACAAAAGCTTATAAAAACTCAAGGTTCGACAATGGTCATTGTCTCCGAGTTTAGAGAGAAAAACATAAAAAGATAAGGATGAAAAGTTGTGTGGGAAAAGGACGTCGCCGCCTTCCCAAAATGGCGAAAACAAGCTGATGGTCCCCCCTTCGCTAGCGGCCAAAAGCGGTTGAAAGGACAGAGATCGACTTCGGGATCGAGCGGCTCTCTCGATCATCTTCGGACATCGTGTCTTCAACTCGATCTGGGTCTCGATCATCTTCGGCGGATCGAGTGTTGCATCCGATCTCGGTATCGATCTTCGGTTGGATCGAGTGGTGTACTCGATCCGGCTCTCGCTCTGCATGGCGTCATTTACGTCCATACCGATTGATCGATTGCTTCACTCGATCTTCGTCTCGATCATTCTCCTTGGATCGCCTGGTCTTCTCGATCTTCTGATCGATCTCATCCTAGATCGACCTGCCATGCTCGATCTGTTCCTCGATCTCTGGTCCTTAGTAAATATCCGTGCTTCCATGAACCGCTACAACAGCTTCAGCACGTCCACAAACCTCCACGACTCCAAAGCAGCCAGAAACAACCTGATTGTGATGCAAAATGCAAGGAACATGCTTATGCTGGTGCAAGAATGCTCTAGGACTCTAAGTGATGCAATCTAATCTAAAATGTGATGTAAATGCATGAAAAGCTAACTAATGAGTATGCAAAATGTATGTAATATGTAGTAACATCAACTCCCCCAAACTTACTTCTTGCTTGCCCTCAAGCAACAGAAAATAAGTAAAGAAGAGAGGTTTTAAGAAAAACGAATGGGGGTTTAAGCTTCTTGCAAAGGTGTCTTTCAAATGAATCAATCTCAATGTCCTAGTTAACAGTTCTAAAATGCTATGCACACACTCGTACTCCAAAGAACTTAGCCATACTCATCACATAAAGAAATTCAGATCATGACTCTCCTATTCCTAACAATCAAAGAAACTCATCCTTTAACATTCATTAACATCCGAACCATGTATCAAACTTATGCACTTTAAAGCAAAGCACATTTGGCTAAGGGTGTAGGTTATGAGCATTGAATGATCTCATTTGAAAAGGGTTTACAATTTAAAACAAGGGTTTCTCTCAAAAATGGCAAGAACTTTATGCATAATGCTAAAGGTGAAGGCAATTGATGCATACATGATCAGATTCTCATCTACCCATGTAAACTAACAATGATCCTAAACCCCTCTCATTTATCAACTTTTATCCTCACTCACCACTTAGAATCTACCCTTTTTATTCTCAAAGCTTAGCATTCCCCAATTTGAAACAAAAACATTTTTAAACTCTTTAGGCTAGTGAAAAGGTTTTTGAAAATAACTTTGCTCTTTAATTATTTCTTATTGGTAGCTCTCTTATTTATTTTTTTCTTTTCTCTTTTTTTTTTTTAATTTTATTTGGCACTTAGGCTCTTTTTTTGTTTTCTTTTTCTTTTTACTTTTATTTGGGAGAGCTACCTCCTGAAATTTATTATAGCATATATAGCTTTTTAACACTACCTTTCACTTAAAACCCATTTCTTTCTTTTAAACACAAATAGAAATAAAAAAACTCTAAAAACAACCCCAATGATCCATAAACTTATCCTAAAACCGAGAACAAATAGAAATAAAAACAACCCCAATGATCCCATAAACTTATCCTAAGCCTATACCTAGCTTCAAAATGCAAAGCTAGCAATCATATGAGAATCAAATCATGTCGCCTCACGGTGGCAAACACATTTGAAGGAGCACCAAAACACAAAGCAAAAAGAAGCAAATATGAACGGTTATGTACAATGGAAGAAGGTTGTTACCTCTGGTCTAGTCTCGGCTGGAACTTGAGGATGTTCCACAGGAGCTAGAGACTATGGTTTTGCCCTTGTCAGCTGGTTCTTGGAGAGAATGGCGCGCCGGCTGAATGGTGCTGCCTTGTGTCTCGCGGATGACAACTCCACCGGTTGAGAGCCTCCTCTTCTCGGGTTGGTGAATCTCTTCACTTGTATCCTTCTTAGGCGAGCCTCCTTGAAGTGCCTTGACTTTCTTGGCAAGTTTCTTGAGCATTTTGCCTTGCCACTTGTTGATTTTCCTTTGCATCTCCACAACAGATTCTTGAAACTTCTCTGTTTTGGTTCTTGTCTCAAAGTCTTACTTGGGAAGTGTGTAAGATTCGGGCATCTTATCTTCCGTGGCTGGAGACTCGGACCTTTGACGAGGAGCAATCGCCGAGGCAGGTGGTCCTCCTAGAGGAGCAAAGCACTCCTCTTCCGTGGGCAAGAACTCGATGTTACCAACACCAAGCAGCTCGGTCTCGTTTCTGTTTGGCAGGATGCACACTCTCTTCTTGTCTTCGTCGTCTATGAAGAGGTAAGCGTAGAACCCTTCTGCTGGCGTGCGTCCCAAGCTGTCGGTATTCCTCATGTAGGCCTCATCCATGAAAGCTCTGGCTGGTACATGTGCGAAGTCGTGTATAGGCACACCAGCTTGCAAGAATAGAGGAGTGAGGAAGCCGCCAATGAAAGAAGAAGTTGCCTTGCACCGCAAGGTATAAGCCTTGTATTTCACCAAGGAGGCAGCAAGCACACAACCGTAGTTCACCTCGACGCCGAGCTCATCCTCCATAGGCTCGTCATTTTCATCCGGGTCACACACCAAATGCTTCACGCCTTCGAACAGGAAGCAAAGCTCGGTCTTTGTGACCGTGGGAGCAACTGATCTTCCGCTAAACGTGTTGGCAATCAGCTTCAGAGTGTACCTCAGCACCGGACTTCTCACTCTCTTGATCTTGGCGGTGTTGGCTTTGTAGTCCTCGTTGCTAATCAGGTCCCAAAAGTCGTTAGCTCTCTTGAAGGCTGGGAACTCGACATTGTTGGCATCCGCGTTGAGACCATACGCTTGACATAGCTCGGGGATGGAGAGGCTGTAGGCTTGACGTCAAACCTTGAAGGAGAGGCGACCTTGTGAAGGAATGGGTGTGCTAGGATTCTCGTAACGGAACTCCAACGTGGCAAGGAAGTCTATTGTCACTTCTGGAATGGTTGGGCAATCCATCCGTTACAGACATCTTAGGCCAATGTTCTTGAGGAGTTGGTCGAAATCCCCTAGAATCCCTAGCTTGAACAGCAGCTCTCGATCAGCAAACTTGGTAGGCTGAAACCGAAGCCTTTCAAGCCGTTTCTTGTCCCTCTTCTCATCCTTACTCCATCTGACCCTCTCTTCAACAGCCACCTCTTGTCCTTCTCCCTCTTGTGCTGTCTCTTCTCTTGTTCTTTTGGGGGCCATTGTGCCTGAAACAAATTTCTCAAGAAGTTTGATAAGCAAAACGGCGGTTTGATGAGAAAATAAGAGAGGAGAAGGAGAAAGCTTATAACTACTACCTTAGAATTTTGGGGAATTCATAAAAATTATAGCTAAATAAAGGAGTATCAAATCTTTAGATACTAGAAAATCTAGAATTAATCCTTTTACTTAGCTAAAATTTAAAATTCAAAAACAGCCCTATCTTCTAGAACGATAGCTTGCGAATTAAAAGGAAATTTTCCTAAAAATATTTCATTAAACTCTGAAAATACCTTTGCAAGAATGTTAAAGAACCTTTGCTAGCCTTTGAAAACCGAAAACTCTCACTCTCTTTGTTTAAAATTTTTGAGAAAACAAGAATGAGAGGGTGAGAAGTTGCTCAAACATTTAAAGACTAGCAAAAGGCAAAACCATGGGTAGTAAAGGTGGTTTTCTGACAAAGTTTTGGTCAAGGAACATCTTTCATGGTCATAGATGCTTGCCTTGACCAAGTTTTGAATTTAAAAATTGGAGGGAAAAGAATAAAGGAGGGAAAGAAAATGTTACCTCGGCATGAGATCGAGTTTGTTTGGTCGATCTAGGACTCGATCTCATGCCCATAATGGCTTAGATTCATTATGAATCGAGTCTTGGATCGATTGGCTCCCTCGATCGTTGAGATGTTGGCTCCACGGCTAAGTCCTCATGATCGAGCTACGTCCTCGATTTAGGGGTCGATTTGGCATAGATCGAGTGATGGATCGAGTCGAGTGATCGATCTGTTTTCAACAGATTTTCCCGAGAGAAATTAGATCGGTCGATCCATTTTGGATCGATCGATCCTTTTTCATCAAGGTCGATCTTATCACTCGTTCTCGTCTAGATCGACTGGCTCTTCTCAATTCACTGACTCGGTCTAGCAAAGATCGGGTCAGGACAGTCGATCTAGCACTCGATCTCTAGCCTTTTCTTAACCCTTATCGCCTATTTTGGACTTCAAGATTAAGGTTTAGACTCCTCATACCTGTTCCTACACACTTGCAAAATAAAAGCATAAAACTGAAAGAGAAAGAAAGAAGAAATATGTACAGGATAGACATGGGAATGCCTCCCAAGTGCGCTTTCTTTAACGTCTTTAGCTAGACTTTACTTGGTTTAGGCGAATGGTGGGTCTTGGAGAAGCACCAAGGTACTCTCCTTGTCATAGCTGTCTGCCAAGTAAGGCTTGACTCTGTGTCCATTGACGGTGAATGCACTGCCACTCTTTCCCATCAATGTAACAGCTCCATAAGGCAACACTTCTTGGATTACAAACGGCCCGCTCCACCTTGACTTCAGCTTTCCCGGGAAGAGTTTGAGTCTTGAATTGTACAGCAACACTAAACCTCCTTCCTTAAGCTCCTTGGCAACCAACTTCTTGTCATGAGCTTCCTTAGTCCGCTCCTTGTATATCCGAGAGCTCTCACAAGCGTTCAGTCTTAACTCGTCCAGTTCATGTAGCTGAATAAGGCGCCTCTCTTGAGCAGTCTTGAGATCAAACTTCAGCCTCTTCACAGCCCACAACGCACGGTGTTCCAGCTCAACCGGGAGATGACAGCCCTTGCCATAGAGTAGAGTGAAAGGGGTTGTACCAATCGGTGTTTTGAAGGCGGTATGGTAAGCCCAAAGAGCATCGTCCAGCTTCACTGCCCAGTCTTTCCTTGTTGCTCTGACAGTCTTCTCCAGTGTAGCCTTGATTTGCCGGTTGGAGACTTCCACTTGACCGCTTATTTGAGGATGATACGGTGTAGCCACCTTATGCTTAACGCCATGCTTTCTCAAGAGGTTCTAAAAGACCTTGTTTATGAAGTGGCTTCCTCCATCGCTTATAACCACCTTAGGTACCCTAAATCTCGGGAAAATGATACTCTTGAACAGCTTGATTACCACCTTAGAGTCGTTTGTAGGGGAAGCAACAGCCTCAACCCATTTAGAGACATAATCCACTGCTACTAAGATGTATTTGTTGCCATATGAGAAGGAAATGGCCCCATGAAGTCTATGCCCCACGCGTCGAACACGTCAACCTCGAAGATGGGAACCTGAGGCATTTCGTTCTTCTTAGTGATATTCCCTGCTCGTTGACATGCCTCACAGTTCTTCACAAACTCGTGTGCATCTTTGAAGATGGACGGCCACCAGAATCCGGCTTGCAACACTTTCGTGGCAGTTTTGAATGAAGCGAAGTGTCCTCCGTAGGAAGAGCCATGGCAGTGATATAGGATGTCTCTAGCTTCTCCCTTCGTAACACACCTCCAGTACAAACTGTCCACTCCTCTCTTGTATAAGTAGGGCTCGTCCCAAAAGTAGTCACTAGCCTCTCTCATGAACTGCTTCTTGTGGTAGCTGTTGAGATGTGTTGGCTCATCACCACACGCTAAATAGTTCACGACATCAGCATACCACGGTAGATTCTCCTCTTTGAAACTCAACACCTCTTCAAACCGCCCCTATAGCTTTCCACAAACAGCTCTGGTGATCGCCATGAGTTGCTCTTCTGGAAGAGAGTCATCTAAGGGGACAGACTCGTTGATCCTTAACCGTGAGAGATGGTCAGCGACTCCGTTTTCTATTCCCTTCTTGTCTTTAATCTCCATGTCAAACTCCTGGAGCAAGAGAATCCACCTCAAGAGCCGTGGCTTAGTATCCTTCTTCGAATAGATGTATCGCAAAGCAGCGTGATCCGTGTAGACAATAGCTTTGGAACCAACAAGATATGACCGGAACTTCTCAAAGGCGAACACCACTGCAAGCAACTCCTTCTCCGTAGTAGTGTACCTTGTTTGCGTGTCATCCAAGGTTCTTGAAGCATAGTAGATCACGTGTAGCTTCTTGTCTTTCTTCTGACCGAGAACGGCTCCTACGGCGTAGTCACTAGCATCACACATGATCTCAAAGGGTAGAGACCAATCTGGTGCTTGGACTATAAGGGCTGATGTAAGGGCTTCCTTGATGGTCACGAAAGCTCGCAAACACTCCTCATCAAACACTAACTCAGCTTCTTTGCACAACAACCGTGTAAGAGGGCGTGCAATCTTGGAGAAATCCTTGATGAAGCGCCTATAGAACCCGGCGTGTCCCAAGAAACTTTTGACTCCCTTAACGTTAACTGGCGGCTCAAGACCCATCATGACTTCCACTTTAGCCTGATCAATCTCAATGCCCTTCTCTGATATCTTATGACCAAGCACGATCCCTTCCTTAACCATAAAGTGGCATTTCTCCCAGTTTAGCACTAAGTTTGTCTCTTCACAACGCTTTAGTACCCTGCAAAGATTCAACAAACACGCAGAAAAGGACGCACCATAGACAGAGAAGTCATCCATAAACACCTCTACCATCTCTTCTATTAGATCGGAGAAGATCGACATCATACACCGCTGAAATGTAGCCGGTGCATTACACAATCCAAACGGCATCCTTCGATATGCGAAGGTACCGTAGGGACATGTGAAGGTCGTCTTCTCCTGATCATTTAGGTGAATTGGTATCTGAAAGAAACCGCTATACCCATCGAGGAAACAGTAGTAAGGGTGATTAGCAAGTCTCTCAAGCATTTGATCAATAAAAGGCAAAGGGAAATGATCTTTCCTAGTCGCAAGGTTAAGTTTCTTATAATCAATACACATCCTATGACCAGTAATGGTTATAGTAGGAATAAGCTCATCTTTATCATTCCTTATGACTGTGAGCCCTCCCATCTTAGGCACCACGTGTACAGGAGAAGCCCACGTGCTATCACTTATGGGATAGATCACGTCAGCCTCTAAAAGCTTAAGGATTTCTTTCTTAACAACCTCTTTTAAATTATGATTCAAACGCCTTTGATGTTCTATAGAAGAGGCGTTCTCATTATCCAAGTGAATCCTGTGAGTGCAAAGCATTGGTGAAAGGCCCTTGATGTCACTTAAAGAGTATCCAATGGCCTTCCTATACTTTCTCAGCTCAGTCAGGAGCGAGTGCTACTCATCATCACTTAAGTTTTCATTCACAATCACGGGATAGGTGTTATTAGGCCCTAAGAAAGCATACCTTAGCCCTTTTTGGGAGCTCCTTAAGGTCCACCTTTGGGGCTAACAGCTTACTCCAGTCATCCTCGTGGCTGTTGTTGTTGCTTTCCTCCTGGTTACCCTCCTTAGAACCCGAGGCATGCCCCTTAAGGCTGCTTTCCTCAACCGCTATCCCTTCTGAAATCGAGACCTCCAGTCGATCTTCCTCTCGATGTCCTCTAGATCGAGCAATTTTGCTCGATTTGCTTACTCGATTTGATGTGGACCGAGTAAGGAATCGAGACGCTGAGTCGATCTCCTGATTGGACCCCAAAATGATCGGACGGTCTCTCTCGATTGTCGACTCGATTGTTTTTCCGGATCGATCATTCCTCTCGATCTGTCTGTCGATTGCTGCACCAGATCGAGTGATAGCATCGATTTCGGGGTCGATCTCTAGGCAGCAGCTTTCATCCTTCTTAACAATCTTCCTAGAATCCAGCAAGTTGACGTACTCTTGGGTCCTCTGATCCACATAGCCAAACTTCCCTGGCTCCTTAGTCAGTGCCAGCTTCAGATGGTCTTCCTGAGCCAGCTCTTCCAGCAACTCATCCGCTAAGGCATCCATCGTTTCAATGTAGAAAGCTTGCCCTTCTATGGTAAGCTTCTTCAGAACCTCTTTGATATCGAAGTCCAGCCTTATGTCCTTTCCCAAGTGCAAGGCAATCTTCCCGTTCTTGACATCTATGATAGCCCCGGCGGTTTGAAGGAATGGTCTTCCTAGGATGAGTGGATCCTTAGGTTCTTCATCCATCTCCAACACGACGAAGTCCGTAGGCACGTTCACACCACTGATTCGCACCGGTAGATCTTCAAGCAGCCCCACTGGTAGCCTCACACTCCTATCAGCCAGCACCAACGAGATCCTACAGTCTTTGAAACGAGTAAAGCCAAGCTTCTTAGCCACGGAATGAGGCATCAGATGTATGCTAGCTCCGAGATCACAAAGGCAACTCTTGAACTCCAGAGGACCTAAGCCGCAGGGTATAGTGAAGCTTCCAGGGTTTCCGAACTTCTTAGGGACTATCTCCTTATGTATCACAGATTAATCTGTTTGTTCTTCATCTAGATTGCTATAATATTGTGTCTAGTATTGATTACCTTGAAATCAGATCTTATGTTGATTAAGAGATGTGGACACATTATAGATTGCCTGAACTATCTTAGAAGAGCAAATTATCTATCTGCAAAGGAATTTGGTTTAGAGATTTTGTGAACTAATCAAACTTGAACTTTAATGCTTATCTGAATTGTTTGAATTTGCAAAGGATTTAGACATAGATAATCTCTGCAACGAAAGTTCATTGATTTTACAATCTGTGTTTCGAGCTCTTGAACGGTTCTTAATAATAATCCTGGCAGTTTTCATTTCGCAATCTTAGAACTCAACCTGCGAAATCTGAAAGGCCTAGCGTTTTATCTCATTAAATTTAAAACCTAAAAATCCAAATTTGCTGTTTCTTTTACTTACTTGCATTACATTCATTCAATTTGCTTAACTTTGTTCGAATCTAAAATCTGTTGGGTGAGTACTTAAGTCTCTTGGGGTTCGATACCCTCTATAGTACAACTGCTTTGCTGTGCGCTTGCAGTATTTTATTTAGCTGAAACTTTGAGCCTATCAATCACAACATTCCTCTTGTTAGGTTTCAAATCACTTGCTTTTAATTGCTTATGGTTTGGTTTCTTTTTCACTATTTTGCACTTGATTATGTTGAGTGCAAGCCTCTTTTAAAACACCCTTATTGTCTAGCTTGGTGAGATTGTTGCATCTTCACTCACCTTCCAGATTATGGATTGATACTCATTGCCACTATACTACAATCTAGTGCAATGTGATTGCACTAAGCAGACTCAAAAACTGCTTGTATCAATTTGGTGCAGTTGCTTTAGTGGGATGTTTAGTCTATTGCAGTTTAAACACTTGTTTAGTCTAAGCTATTTATTTCAGTACTAATCTTCTCTTGTTGCACTTTTCTCTCTTTAAGGTACCTAATCTCACTCTCCAAGGAGCTGCAAACCTTGTTGAGTCTTTGGTCATATACCCGGCCTTTAAGCATAAACAGTTTGAGAAGAGCCTCAGCAACTACAAGAGCTGAGTATGGATGACCCTCAAGGTCATCATCGTCAAGGACCACATAGAGTGAAAATTTAGAAGCAAAGAGCTCAGTTTCAATGGAACCAAGGAGCTGTTCCACTTTCTGCACGATTTCAGGAGAATGGCCCAAGGATAGTGAGGAATACTGGAGCCCATGATTCACTAAATAGTGATGTCAACGGATACGGTATTGTCACTCCTTCTCTTGGCAACACCAACTTCGAATTCAAGACTAGCCTGATCAATATGATTCAAGGAAATAAGTTTCATGGGTTGCCTATGCAAGATCCTTTGGAGCATATAGATCAGTTTGATAGAGGTTGTAGCTTGACCAAATCCAAGACGTTTCAGATGATGCTTTCAAGCTAAGGCTATTCCCCTTCTCACTTGAAGATAAAGCTCACCTTTGGGAAAAGAATCTACCACATGGCTGTATCACTTTATTGGATGAGTACAAGAAAGCATTCCATGCTAAGTTCTTCAACAACTCAAGAACACCTAAGCTTTGGAACGACATTTCAAGCTTCACACAGCAGAAAAATGAAAGATAATATGATGCATGGGAAAGGTTCAAAAGCTATACAATGAAGTGTCCTCACCATGGCTTCTCAAATGAGGCATTCCTTAGCACTTTAAATAGAGGAGTAACTCTTAAATTTCGAATGCTCCTAGATACAGCCAGCAACGGGAACTTTTTGGACAAAGATGTTGAAGAAGGGCTTGAGTTAGTAGGGAATCTAGCTCTTTCAGATGGGAACTATAACGAAGATTATGATTGGAAATCAAAGAGCACTACAAGTGAGGGTGATGGTGGCACTACAAGTGCTCTTTGAAGGAGATAAAAGCTTTACATGATAAGCTTGATAAGATTTTAAGCCTGACCGATGCCATTCACATCGGTCATCCACATCGGTCACGGATGACCGATTCTGACCCAGACTGAAGAAATTTTATTTAAAATTTTGCCACTCTGCTTAGACTACTATAAATACTTAAAATCCCTAATTTTTGGGATCATCGCTTTATCCAGTATTTCTTTCCCCTTTTGTTCTTGTTTTGATTTTGTAGTTTGAATCTTTGTTTCATTTCAATATAAGTTTGCATTTATCTTCTTGTTTAATCTCTCTAATCATGATTTGCCATATTTTTCACTTTGAACTGATGGTTTTGATGGTGATTAGTGAGTAGTGACTCAGGGATTTGAGATGGGTTAGGTCTAGGGGATTTGATGCCTAATCTATGATATCTTAGTGCTAATACTTCCATTTCCTTTCTTGATTGATATGTTTAATGCCTGATTAGCCTTAGCTAAGTTGATTAGGATCTTAGGTTCATATTATGCCCACCAAGTGTTTGATGAAATGTCTGATCTGTTTTGCAAGAGAATTACTTGTCCTAGCTCAAGAGATTGACTGTCTAGGGAGTGATTTGGCAATATGGATTGATAGATTGTCTTAAGGCTTGCTGTTTGTCATTTCACTAATGAGCATTAGTTCTTGACTTGATGATTAGCAAAGAGATTAGTGCCAAGAGATTATTTTAGTCATATAAATTAATTCTATGCATAAGGAATAGCATTGTGTGAGTTTGTAAGCATCATAGGTTGAGTTGAGAGTTCCCTAGCACCAATTACCCGATCTCAAGTCTTGTCCTTCTTCTGTTTTTAGTCTATTTCGAATGTTTTTACTTTAGTTCTAGTTCATTTGCTTGCTGTTCACTCTTAGTTTGCTGTTTGCTTCATTTCTGTTTGATCCTTTAGGTTGTTAGACTTTTAAACTCTCTTTATATCTGATTGAATTAGGAAATCTACTGCATTCCTGCTATTTCAATCTTTTCCTCTTGGATTGACATAATACCCTTACTACAATGACTAGTACAAAGGGTGATTGAGAAAGAGACTCAGATCACTTGTGTTGATTAACATGGTGCAAAGCAACAGATTCCATGGCCTTCTCAATGAAGACCCCTTGGATCATCTTGACCAGTTTAATAAGGTCTGTTGTATGACCAAGATTCAAGGAGTCTCTGAAGATGCTTTGAAGCTGCGCTTGTTTCCTTTCAGTTTAGGTGATAAAGCAAATCAGTGGGAGAAGACACTTCCACAATGTTCAATCTCTACATGGAATGAGTGCAAGACAGCATTCCTCAACAATTTCGTCAGCTCGACAAGAACACCAAAGGTCAGGAACACCATAAGTAGCTTTACTCAGCATGGGAAGGAGACATTTGTTGAAGCTTGGGAGCGGTTCAAGTCTTATATTTTGCAGTGCCCACACCATGGCTTTACAAATGAAAGCTTGCTGTCTACATTATATAGAGGAGTGACGCCAAAATACAGAATGCTCTTGGACACAGCTTCCAATAGAAATTTCATGGGCAATACTGTTGTGGATGGTCTAGCTCTTGTGGAGAACTTGGCGCTCTCAGATGGCAACTATAGTGAAGAATATGCCAGAACATCTAGAGCAATTGTAAGCGCTGAAGGTGACAGCACAACAAAGAAGGAAATTAAAACTTTGAATGACAAGTTAGACAAGCTGCTGAGTGTATCTATCAAGAATGACAGTTTTGTTGGTCATAGTGTTGCTACACAAGAGGAAGATGGGACAGTTGTAGAAGAAGAAGCTTTCTACATGAATCAACAAGGAGGCGGTTTTAACAACTACAGGAACCATCCAAATTTCTCTTACAGAAGCACCAACGTGGCTAACCCCGAGGATCAAGTATTTCCATCACAAGCTGCTCAACAAAACCAAGGAACCAAACCTTTTGTTCCATTCAACCAGCAGAACAACTTTGCTTCAAGAGCAGCATTTCAGTGAGGTTTTCAACAAGCTAACTTTCAGCCAAGACTAGATTTTATCCCACCAGGTTTTGGCAATGCACAAACCTCTTCCAGCACTCAAGATGTTGATTTGAAGCAGATGATGCAACCATTAATGACTGGTCAAGCCAATACCACTATAGAGCTGCACAAGAAATTTGCTGAGGTGCATAACAAAATAGACGCCAGTACTTGTGACCTGAATGGCAAGTTGGATGCTCTGAACCAAAGAGTCAAGTCTCTCAAAATCAAAGGAGCTTCTTCTTCAAAAGCTCAGAACCAGTTACCAGGAAAGAGTGAAGCAAATCCTAAGGAATTCTGCCACATGCTTGCTAAAGCGGATGAAGAGTTTGAGGATGAAGATGCTTCATTGGAAGAGCTAGGCATTATGCTTCAAGAGATATTGTTACATGTGGACATGTTAAACGCTGAGTGTGGGTGGAATGTCATCAACGTTAACATTGATGATCAAGAAGCTGCGGATATTTTAGAGAAATTCCTCCAAGGACTAGATGACAGCTTGAACAGAGAAGAAGAGCAAGAAAGAGCCGCACAAGAAGCTGCTGAGAAAGAAGAGGCTAAGAAAGCCTTAGTTGCTCCAGAAGAAGAAGCCAAACCAGAGCTCAGTGAAGCTGATAAAGAGCTTATAGAGACACCAATCCCTTACCCCACAATGCACTTTACTAAGGCTCAGATGGCAGTCTATTCAAAATTCAGGAAAGATATACAAGACGCTGGAATAAAGCTTCCTCATGGCACCAGTTTGCTTGAAGTGAAGGATCAAATCCGATTCCTCAAAGAGGTCTTTGACAAGCTGGAAGTAGTGGAGCCAATTCTAGAGAATGTGGGGGCCAATCTGAAGAGAAGCAAGAGCTGAAGACATTGACAAAGCTTCCCAATCCAGGAAAGTTTCTCATTACTTGTGAGCTAGAGATTCTAGACAATGTTGGATCCTTGTGTGATTCAGGTTCAACAGTGAATGTCATGTCTCTCCACTTAAGCCAAACTCTTGGAATCAAGGAGTTGAAGCCCTGCAAAGCCCTGCAAAGCCTCTATCACCTTTGTGGATAACACCTCAACAAGACCCTTAGGCATGGTGAAGAATTTCCCTTTGAAGATTGGGAATTGCTTGGTGCCAACAGATTTTGTGGTTATGGAGAACACATATTCAAGAGAGGTGCCACTTCTTCTAGGAACACCATTATTGGCAACAGCAGGAGCTCAGGTAGACTTCAAGAGAGGCTCTGTAATTTTGAAGAATGTTGATGAGTTCAAAGTCTACAAGATTGTCTCTCCTTCCATACCATTTTCTGGAACAATCATTGAAGAAGAGAGTGAGCAACATAAACTTCAGAGCGTGTGGAGCATGCTATGAGCTTCACAATAAGTATGTTGATGAGTGACACTCTCCCTGATGAGCCAGAACAAAAGCTTAACACTGAGTTGAAGCTAGAAGATGGTTTGAAAGAGGATGAAAGCTTGATCACCAAGGAAGTGAAGCAATTTATCACACCAAGTCTCAAGAAGAAGAGAAACAGGAAGACAGCTCGTGAGAAGAAGAGACTGATGTCAGTGGGAACTTGGGTTTACCAGAAGAAAGAGGTATGAGCACCAGCTCCTTCAACCTCTTCTCACTAGTCCTCAAACCATCAAAGTCAATCTTAGTGACTTAAAATAAGCACACTCAGGAGGTAATCCCATGACTATCCTTGTAAATATATGCTTTCTTTTATTATGAATGTCTCTATTTAGTGTTTCAGAAGTCAAAAATCAGGTCCATGGATGTGTAAAATGGTTTAAAGGGCAAGGAAAGAAGACTCTGTTTTCACATCGATGTGCCATATCGAGCAGAACATCTGTCATTTCTGCTCGATACAGCTTGTCTCGAGGAAGGACCAGTCCGTACACCAAGCAGATTACACGATGGGGATCACATCGACGTGTAGCATCGAGCAGAACACCAAAAGCTTTGCTCGATGTGATCGCTCCTGAAGCCCCAATCCGTACACCGAGGAAGATGGACCATACATCGACCAAAACACACGGTGGAGATTACATCGAGGTGTAGCACCGAGCAGAACACCAAAACCCCTGCTCGATGTGATAACCAGTTTGTACATCGAGGAGCTACAACCCGTACATCGATCAAATTGCTCGATGGAGTTACATCGAGGAGTTGCATTGAGCAGAACATCCAAGGTTCTGCTCGATATGGGTACTAACAGCCATGCTCGATGCAAGACAGTGTCTGGTACAACAACCACAGAGGAGAACAGCAACCATGTACGAGATGTTCCACATCGAGGTATAACATGGAGCAAAACACCAACATGTTTGATCGATGCATAATGGTCGAGCCAGAAACAAGCATCCAGACGGTGCCATGCATAGCCCACAGGAAGGATCATGCAAGCCGAAGTGTCTCCCTACACCGAGCAACAACATCGAGCAGAACATCTATTGACACTGCTCGATGCAAAGTGCCTTGAAGGAGAAGCTTACCAGAACACAAAACCCCCGAGGCAGCAGAGCATCATCACCGAGCCACAGGACCCAACGCCCCCGATATTGTACACATCGAGGTATCGAGTGTTCTGCTCGATGTGATCCACGTAAGAATTTTTTGAAATTTTTACATGGGTAAAATTTTTTTTTGTACATTGATGGATGGTAAAAGAATCTTTTCTTTCCCCCTCACATGCATTTTTAAAAATTTAAAATCAGATTTTCTTGCATTATCTTTGGATTTTTCTAGATATCCCTTATCCTCTTGCATTAAAACTGGAAATATTGATCTCTCTCTCTCTCCACACATCCATATCGAGCTAAACATCTCTCTTTCAAGCATCTTTACTTTTTCTCTTGCATTCTCTTGAACTTTATCCTCTTGGTCAAAAGATCTAAGGTAAAACTTTGCTAGATTTTTTGTTCCTTGAGTTTAAATGTGTAGAATTGAGGTAGGATGCATTAGAATGATTGATTATGGTTGTTTGCAACATTTTATATATGGATTTGATTTGCATGTCACCATTGTTGCTATTCTTTGAAATTCTATAGTTGAAAAGTTTGAAAAATGCTGTTTTTGTGTTTAGTTTGACATTTTTTTTTAGATTCTGGCCATATCTAGGCATGCTATTGTTTTTCCAGCATATTGATATTGACCATTGAGTTGTTTCTTATTAGACCAGTGATGGTGAATCTGATGCATTTTCATAATTTGGAGGAGAGAGAATGTTGTTTTTAGCTTCCTATGCTAGAAATTGTTGCAATCGCTGTTTGCTACTGTGGAAATTTTAATTTTAGCTGTACTTATCCTTTTGAGCTGAAATGTTTTGCTAAATTCGACTCTATTTGTTGGTGATCAGTGTGAATTTTGGTAGAATTTTTCATTGCCTGCTCGAAGTTTGAAAATTAGTTTCCTGCATAGTGCTCTAAAGGGATATTATACTAATTCTTGCTTCAAGCATTGCATTTTCAGGTATTATGTCGAACACCAGAGGAAATGAGGAGATTTCTGACTCAAATGTTGGTGCAAGAAACAGAGCTGAGAGAAAGAGGCCAGTTGTTGCAGAAGAACCAATCCAAGATGCAGCACCAAAGCTGAAGGACTACTTGAAAGCGATGAGGAAAGTGGACTTCACTCCTACAAGATATGTTGATCCTAGTCTATTGGGAGAGCTAGGAATTAAGACTGAAGTGGATGAGCTGTTGAGAAACATTGGACTGGAGAAATTTGCTAGTCCTGGCTATCCAACTTACAAGAAACTTTCTTGTGAGTTCCTTGCAAGCTTCAAGGTCTACTTCTACAAGTTTGATGAAGAGTATGATGAAGGAGACGAAGACTTTGGCAATGGATTCATCAAGTTCATAGCCAACAGAGCATGGTACACCATGGGGTTAACTCAGCTTAAAGAAATCATTGGATTTGATCAAGGCTCAAGAGCACAAAATATGCGCTTTAAGCATGATGAGCTAAGGCATGTATGGGAAGAGATAGCGAATGATGCTTATCGAGCTGGTCATCGGAAGTGTGCTAGCATCCGCCATCCAGCTATCAGATATGTTCATAGAGTCCTCACCAGCACACTCTTCTACAGAAAAGAGCAAAGTATGCTCAAAGAAGAAGAGATGGGGTTGCTTGTGAATTGCTTGAATAACATTATGGTTGAAACAAGGCATGGCAAGATCCAAGGAGAGCTCTTAGGAGTTGGTCTTGTGATAATCATAATGAAGCAATTTCTAGCATGCCAACAGTAGGCTTTCAACACCAGAGACAAGAAGCCAAAGATAGCCATTGGAGGTGTGATCACTCCCATCTTTCTTGGTGTTGGAGTTGAGCTTGGCACACCAGATGTTACAATGATCTTCCTAGATTTCCCTTATCTCAGTAAGATCGGATACCTTTCAGGAGCTGTTGAGACAGCATTTGGCTATCAGTTTGAGTTGGAAAGCAGGAAGAGGAAGATCATGTTGCCCAAGCAGCGCTTAACCAACTTCACCTCCTATGAGAACATCTGATTCATGCCAACACAACATGAGCTTTATGACCCAAGGACTGACCCACCATTGATGAGGCCAAGGAAAGTGAAGAACATGAGCACCATTAGAGACTCAGATGTGGAAGAAGACATTGAAGAGCAGCATCATGAACAAGAGGTTCAGCATCAAGGGATGGAAGAAGAGGAACATAAAGACTTTGATAGCCGCCCTTATGCATTTGACCCATATGATGTGATATCCACATCTGAAGCTTTAAAAGGCTGCACATGAGCACATTAGGCTTCTTCAGAGTTGGAACCACTTCCAGGACAAACCCATCAGAGGTTTTCTGAAGACAGTCAAAGCAAGCAAGAAATCGGTTGACTTATTGAAGAAGAAGGTGAGGAAACTCAAGAAGAAGTTGGGAGAATATTCATCAGCCAAGAGATCAGATCAAGCCATCCAAACAGAGCCACAAGGAGGATGATCTGATGATGAAGTGATAGGGTCAGGTTTTACCCAAATAAAACTACTGCAAGTGCACAGCAAAAGCAGTTGTAGTACAAGGGGTTATCGAATCCCAAGGGAGTATGTAAACCACACTAGCGATTATAGATTCAGATTAAGCTAAGCGATAAATAATGAATGTAATGCAAAACAGTAAAATAAATGCAAGAGGGCGTTTTTATGCTTGTTCTTAAAGTTCAGAAGGCTAAAGGCGCTAAGTCAAGACAGTTCGCAGGTTGAATCCGAGAGTGTAGAATGCATGCAATCAGGAATGAATTAAAACCGTCTTGAACATGAATCGCAAAGATATAACTAATCAATTCTCATTGCAGAAGTTATCTATGTCTAAATCACAGAGTTTCAAATCTCTTTGCAAACCCTAATAACCTAAACATGCAGTAATGATCAGGTTCAATTGTTCACAAAACTCCTAAGCCAAATCTCTTTGTACTAGGGCGTTTTGCTCATCTAATACTAGTTCAGGTGATTAATAATGCTCTCACATCTATCAAACAACCTAGGATTTCGAAATCCAGATGATGTGTCTCAGAAATTCGATATGAATGCAAGCACAGATGAAGAACCAATGAATTTCCTATAAGTTTTTAGCAATTCTACAAACTCTTCTTCAACCTTTGAAAAGCCCTAACTTAACTAACAAACTACTCAGACATGGTGATTTGAGAAAACATCATGAAAAGAATAGATTGCATAAAAGAAATAAGAAGTATAAATAAAGGAGTTCAAAATCTGCTCTGAAGGAGTCTGATTTGTCTCTCCAAAAGCTCTTCTACAAATCTCTCTCTAAAGCTCTCAAAAATAATAAGATACAAGATATCTGCCAAAAGAATGGCTGAAAAACCTAATATACAAGCTAAAACACGATCTGGGGCCTTTTTGTAAAAACTGGAACTTCTGGGCCAAAACTGCAATTTCTTCCCAATCTTTTAAAAACAGGCCACGACCTCCTTCCTTGGTGGGTGACGAGCGTCACCAGCTTGGTGACGAGCGTCACCATATGGCATACTTTCTTCTTCGAGCTAGGTACTTCGTGGCTTCAACTCAGAATGCTCCAAAAGGTTCCAAAATCTCCAATTATGCTCCAGACATGCTATAACCTGCAAAGACTCTTCTAGGACTCTAAAAAGACCAAAAAGACTCAATAAAAAGGACTTATATCATGGTTAAAAACTATAAAAACCATGATATATCAACTCCTCCAGACTTAGCTTTTGCTTGCCCTCAAGCAAACATCATATAGAGTACAAGGTCGAGGTTTGAAAACAAGAAACAGTCAGTCAGTCATCATGAACACCATACTAGTTTGAACTTTCGAATCCACATACCACAGAGTCAACACAAGATCAAATTTCAGTCTAATTATCACAAGCTTAGCAAATCTCTCAAGTCCAGTCCAAATCCCTTCAAGAAATCCGAAATTTCTACTGTTAACGCCTTATTTTTTTATCTAAGTGTGATATCTTATCAAGGCTCTATCATCTCAATCACTTTACAGATTCTTTTCCCTTCCCAGCAACTGAACAAATCAATCTCAACACAGCTCTCCTATTTTCTCTTCCCTTGATCTTTTTCTTTAGGATATTTTCGATTTTTCACTTCTTTTTCTCAACTTTTTCAGTCTAAGATATGGTGCTACTCAATACTTGTGTTCCTTGTGAGGAGACAGGTTCTTGAGTGTGTTCACTACTGTTGTTCCTTGTGAGGAGACAGGGTCATGAATGCACCATTCTTAGGACTTAATTTCTTTTAAAAACTACATCAGGGAAGATCAAAGAGAGACTGTATCTTAACCTTATTGTCAGTGCTTAAAGAGAGAATCAAGATCAATAAGAATCAATCACCAAGACAAGAAGTTTAAAGTTCATTAAGGTGGAGCTAACAGCAAATTTTCCAGATTCTCTAAGAACCTAAACCTTCATTGCTAGACTGATCTACCTATGACTTTCAACTTAGTAAGACTTGTAATCAACTACTGTGGTAATGGTTCTTATCAGCAAAAACGTCCTATGGCTAGTTCCAAGAAAAACTGACAGTTTCAAAAATTTTGACTCTAGAAAAACAGGTTTTTGACTCAACTTTAAGACTCTATAAACATGACACAAAGCACACAACGTCAGTAACCACCTCCCCCAGACTTAAACAACACTGTCCCCAATGTTATTAAGCCAAGAGTTGGTCAAAAAGAAGCATGAGAAGTTGTAGAACCAAGGTGAAAAAGTGGTACCTCGCGAAGGAGCTAGTGACGAGCGTCACTGAACAAGTTCACATGATATCATCCAAGCAAACTGAACAAACTGACTCTTTTTTTTTTTCGATTTTTTTTGTAGAAAACGAAAATAGACTAGAGTATGATAGCTGGATAACTTACCAGTGGGTTGCCTCCCACTAAGCGCTTGTTTAAAGTCATTAGCTCGACTTTGAATGCTCCTCAGACAGCTGGTGGAGCAGAAGGTGGCATTGAATGCCTTGGAGAAGAATGTCTCCTCATCCATGGTGGTTTGTAAGCAGTAGATGTATGAACACTTCCAAGGAAGTGAGGAACATCAGCAGAGTGGGTCGTGACTGTGGGTGGGACATTTCGTTTTCCTGCAGAATCATCAAAAGAAACACCAAGCATTCTACGAAAATCTCGTTGCTTGCATAAGTGTGAAGCAGCTTTTTCACCTTTTAAATTCTTATTGATGAGATTAGGAGGTTTGGAACTGGTTCCAGGAAGTGCATACCTTTGCCTAGTTGCAGGTTTTTGGGTTGTGGAATGGTGAATTTTCGAATTGGCAACATATGATGGACTTGTAGCTGTAAAATCACGTTGCTGCTTTGTGTTCAGGTTGGTGACGAGCGTCACCAGGTCAGTGACGCTCGTCACTGACTCTGCAGTTCGAGTTTCTGCAGTTTTCCTGCAATTCAGCTCTGCAAGTGTTGCTTCCATCACAAACACGTCTTCCTCCAGCAACTTGGCATTCATTAGAACCTCTTTTTCAAGCCTAGTCATGAAGATATGATCCTCACTGCAATCCTCAAAACCAACAGCTTCTGCAGAAGTTTCAGATATTGGCTCTTCAACAGCCATCTTGCTCACTTGCCCACTAATATCTGATTCATTGATACACTCAGCAATAGTGTCTTCTGAATGCTCCATGACAGTCTCTTCATCTCTAGAAGTTCTTACAGAAAAGGTCTGACCATCAATGGTAGAACTCCCTCTTAACTTATCCATGTCAAAGTTCATGACAACATCACCAAGATCAAGCTCAATGTTCCCCTTTCTAACATCAATGATGGCTCCAGCAGTAGCCAAGAATGGTCTTCCCAGAATAAGAGGATCTTTAGGTTCTTCAGCATATTTCAGAACCACAAAATCTGTAGAAATTATGCAGCCTTCAATGTTAACATGAACATTCTCTAATATGCCTTGTGGGGTCCTTATGGATCGATCTGCTAGGATGAGAGAGATCCCAGCTGGCTTGAAATCAGTCATTCCAAGTCTAGCAGCAACAGAGAAAGGCATCAAGTTAATACTTGACCCTAGATCACATAGAGAGTGTGGAAAACGTCCTGCAAATATTGAGAAATCAAGCACAAAGGTCCCTGGATCAGATAGCTTCTCTGGAACTCTGCTTTGAGTGATGGTATTGACTTGTTCAGAAACAGTCACCTTCTTCTTCTTCTTTGGAACTGTGCCTAAGAGAATTGCACTGATGTCTCTGGTAAGCAATGCTCCTTCCTCAGGACTTACACCATTCACAACCATTCTCTTTACATACCTTCTTAGAGCTGGTGAAAGCTTGACTACAATAACAAGTGGCATCTCAAGCATCAGCTTGTCTATCATAGCTTTACATCTGGCATCTTCTATCTCTTGTTTAGACTTCCTAGGATGCTTGGGGAATGGTGTTTTGGGTTTATAGACACGTTCCTAGTCATAATTTGCAATTACAGGCGAAGCAGCTTCGTTCTGGGCTGGGTGACGACCGTCACCAGAGGGGTGACGCTCGTCACTCACCTGTGACAACCCCCGATTCTCTTCTATGTTGGTGACGAGCGTCACTCCTCCTTGGTGACGCTCGTCACTCACCTCTGAGACAGAAAAATTTTCATCTTCAGACTCCATGAGTTGCACGATCTGTTCTGCACTCAACCTCTTTTTCTGCACTGTTTTAAGCTCTTTTTCATTCCTGACTGTGATGGCATTAACCTGATGCTTGGGATTGATATCAGTCCTTCCAGGAAGGAATCCCTCTTGCCTTTGAACAGCTCCTGCAGTTTGAGCAACCTGCACATCAAGCTTCTTCATGTGAGAGTTCAGACTCTCAATTTTTCCATTCAGGTCTTGATACAGCGAATCTAGCTTGCCATTGAAGTTCACTGTCATCTTCTGCTGTCCTTCAAGTACCTGCTCCAGCATAGCTTCCATTTTATTGTCTTGTGGAGGTGCAGTTTGGTAGGAAGAAGAACCATAATTCCTGCTGTTTTGGTAAGGTTTCTCAACTTCAGTCTTCTGGAATGGGGGCTTAGGAGTGTAACCAGGCGTGCTCTATCCTCCTGTAAAGGTACTCTGCTGATTATTGCTGTTGTAGCCTCTGTTCCATTGCTGATTTCCAAACTTTTGGCTCTGAAACCCCCCTCCATTAATGAAATTAACATCTTTCTGCTCAAATTCTTCAGGATTTTCGAAACTCTCCACTTCTGCAGCAAACTGAACTGACTTCTTTCCCACCAGAAGGCTGTGCATGCTGTCTAACTTAGCCTTAACTTCAGCTATTTGGTTTCCATCATTCAAACCAGCCTGCTGCTTTCTCTGAAAATCTGCATTTTTAGTGTTGTTACTGCAGGCCAAGTTTTCAATCAATCTCACCGCCTCCTCTGGTCTGTTGGTGTTGAAGTTTCCTGCACTTGCTGCATCCAGCGCCATCTGATATTTCCAGTCAATGCCTCTGAAGAAGATACCAAGCAGTTGCACTTGATTGAAACCATGATGAGGGCAGTCCCTTTGATAAGACTTGAACCTGATCCAAGAAGCCTTAAAAGCTTCAGTAGGGCCTTGTGTAAAGGATGCAATTTTCGTCCTCATGTCTTCTGATCTGGCATCATCATAGAAATTGTTCAGAAAAGCATTCTTGGTGTCCTCCCAAGTAGTTAGTGAAGCAGGTTCCAGTTGCTTCAGCCAATATGCAGCTTCTCCTCCAAGAGAGTAGGGAAAAAGCTTGCAGAACAGAAAGTCATTGCTAACCCCATTAGCTTTGACACTGGAAGCCAAGTCCTCAAATCTCTCAATGTGATCCATAGGATGCTCATGAGGTAAACCATGGAAGGGATGCTGTCCAACAAGTTGATAGTAGACAGGTTTAACCTCAAAATCGCTCCTCTGGAAGGCAGGAGGTCGGATTGCAGCTCTGTTGGCATAGAACTGATCAGGTCTGTTGTAATCACCTAGAGTCCTCTGAACAAAACGCCCAGCAGCGTTATTGACAGCAGCAGGGACTCCCACGTTCTCAGCCACTTGCTGAACCTGCTGTTCAACAATGACATTCCCCTCTTGATCAATTCTCTGCCCCTCTTCGTTCCTCCTATTTCCTTCCCTGTCAACCAAATGACCTTCTGCATCTTCAACCAAGATCAGTGGAGCGACCATTGCAGATTGCTTCTTAGCTTTCCTGTTAGTTCTCTCCAACCTAGCAAGCTCGTCGATGCTCAAAGTCACAAGCTCCTTCTCTTTGTTGCTTCCGGTTCTGCGATTAGGCATACACCTGAAACAGGAACAAAGAAAAGTAGCTGAAAATCAGTAAAGAAATAAAAACTTAGACAAAATCCTAATACTAAAAATCGATAGGCAGCTATTACTCCCCGGCAACGGCGCCAAAAACTTGATAGGGTCAAGTTTTACCCAAATAAAACTACTGCAAGTGCACAGCAAAAGCAGTTGTAGTACAAGGGGTTATCGAATCCCAAGGGAGTATGTAAACCACACTAGCGATTATAGATTCAGATTAAGCTAAGCGATAAATAATGAATGTAATGCAAAACAGTAAAATAAATGCAAGAGGGCGTTTTTATGCTTATTCTTAAAGTTCAGAAGGCTAAAGGCGCTAAGTCAAGACAGTTCGCAGGTTGAATCCGAGAGTGTAGAATGCATGCAATCAGGAATGAATTAAAACCGTCTTGAACATGAATCGCAAAGATATAACTAATCAATTCTCATTGCAGAAGTTATCTATGTCTAAATCACAGAGTTTCAAATCTCTTTGCAAACTCTAATAACCTAAACATGCAGTAATGATCAGGTTCAATTGTTCACAAAACTCCTAAGCCAAATCTCTTTGTACTAGGGCGTTTTGCTCATCTAATACTAGTTCAGGTGATTAATAATGCTCTCACATCTATCAAACAACCTAGGGTTTCGAAATCCAGATGATGTGTCTCAGAAATTCGATATGAATGCAAGCACAGATGAAGAACCAATGAATTTCCTATAAGTTTTTAGCAATTCTACAAACTCTTCTTCAACCTTTGAAAAGCTCTAACTTAACTAACAAACTACTCAGACATGGTGATTTGAGAAAACATCATGAAAAGAATAGATTGCATAAAAGAAATAAGAAGTATAAATAAAGGAGTTCAAAATCTGCTCTGAAGGAGTCTGATTTGTCTCTCCAAAAGCTCTTCTACAAATCTCTCTCTAAAGCTCTCAAAAATAATAAGATACAAGATATCTGCCAAAAGAATGGCTGAAAAACCTAATATACAAGCTAAAACACGATCTGGGGCCTTTTTGTAAAAACTGGAACTTCTGGGCCAAAACTGCAATTTCTTCCCAATCTTTTAAAAACAGGCCACGACCTCCTTCCTTGGTGGGTGACGAGCGTCACCAGCTTGGTGACGAGCGTCACCATATGGCATACTTTCTTCTTCGAGCTAGGTACTTCGTGGCTTCAACTCAGAATGCTCCAAAAGGTTCCAAAATCTCCAATTATGCTCCAGACATGCTATAACCTGCAAAGACTCTTCTAGGACTCTAAAAAGACCAAAAAGACTCAATAAAAAGGACTTATATCATGGTTAAAAACCATAAAAACTATGATATATCATGAAGACATGTCTGAAGACACACCAGAGAGGACAGTCCAAGAGAGACACTCGTTCCACATCAGTGAGCGGCCAGTGACACCTGCTTTCCAACCGGCTAGGCATTCATCTCATGTAACTGCTCCAAGGTATAAAGGGAACAATAGAAGGACTAGACAGCAAACTCCATCAGAGGAGGAAGCTTCACCTTCCCATGCCATTGAGAGTTCAGACTCTCACCACTCATCCACCTGAAGTAAAGTACACCATACTAACCATTGTAAATACCACTCATTTTTTTATTTATTGTGATTGTTTGCTTGATGTTTGTGAACACTCTCCTTAGCATTTTTATTACACAGACGCTGTGTAATTTAAGTGTGGGGGAGGGTGTATGATGGACTGATGCTTGCATTTGCATTTGCATAATAGAATAGGAACCATGCATAATGATTTCATAGCATCCAATGCATAGAAAAACCAAACAAATTGAAAAATTTTCAAACATTGGTTCACAAAAAGAGTTTGATTTTCATGCATTGTTATAGGATTTAGACTTCATGCATTCATATAGGACTAGCTTGTTTGTTTAAATTGGGAACTATGATACTACATCTTTGTTAATGCTAGGGATTTATGAAAATGAAGCCCTTGTTTTTAATCCTCTGGTGCATTTGATGTTGAACTAGAAATAAAGCTGACCACTTTTGGAATTTGCATTTGTGTGAGCTTTGTTTGAGACTGAAGCATGCTTTGAAATGATTTCAACCTTTGTTTAAGTGGAACCTAATTTGAATTTGCAATCAGCATGCCTTATGCTTATGTGATTGATGTCATAGATAGTTTAAAATATTTGGATCTTCTTATTATCTTTTGCCACTCTCTAAAAGATCAATTTAGATTTTCCCACCCTTATCTAAACCTTCTTTCAGGCCAAGTCATTAATAGTGTGTGATTTGTGAGGCCTTTTCCATCATGGTTGTTGCTTAGCAAAAAGTGTTGGGTTGGAACTACAAGTAAAGTACTTCCATTGTAGAACTAGCTCACTCTTGAGTTAGATAGGTTAATAAGTTTTTGGGGAATGGTTTTGGGTTATCTTGGGTTTAGTCTTTAAGAGAAGCAAAGAAGAAAAAAAGTCAAGGCACAAAGAAAAAGGAGTGTGACAGAAGCAAAGGGTGGAAATAGCGATTTTAAACTCAAAGAAAGAAGGCTCATGTTCAAAGACAAAAAGAAGATGCAAGAAGTGCAAAACCATTAAATCAAAAAGCCAAAGGCGAATCAAGCACCAACATCACCAAATAAAGAAGCCAAACTCAAAAGAAGCAAATCGCCACCACTTGAAGTTCAAAAGAAGAAGTGTCCTCCAAAGCGCTTGAAGAAGAAAAGTTTTTGGGTTTTAATAAGGGTTTAAGTTCTTAAAAAAGGTAGCATAGGAGGGTCTTACACTGCTTAGCTAGAGTTAAGAACACATCTTATAGATCTTGGGTATATGGGAGTCTTCTTTTGTATGTGTAAGTTGTTCTTTGACCCTTAGCATTTTGCCAAAGCACAACCGTGCTTTTCTTTGTGAGAACCCTTTAAACACCAAAACCAGTTTGTGAAGTGGGATCATTTTTATTCCACTAAGCGTTGTCCCTTAGCCAAATGATACTTTCGCATTTGCATAAGCATAATTAACGATTTGAGCATAATTGAATGTTAAAAAGGTTGTTTGATTTGATGAGCATGTGTAGGTTGATAGTTTAGTGATCATTCTTGTTTTGTGATGAAAGTGGCTAAGTTTTTAAAGTATTCTTCCATCAAGTGCACTCTAGAATTAGGAACATGGACTTCATTTTGATTTATTGTTAGCATTTTCAATGATATGAATTCCCATTTAAAACCACATCACCATGTTAAGTGTTTGTTTGCTTGAGGACAAGCAAAAGCTAGGTGTGGGGGTGTTGATAGCTTGCTATTTTTGATCATTTTAGGCTGCATTTCATGCATCTTTTCCTATATTTTTGCATTATAGTTCAGCATTTAGGTATCATTTGCACATAGAATCAACATTGCATGCATTTAGCTTAGGATTCCATACATTTGCAAACATGTGCATGTTTGTGGTGATTCTCAGGTGTTTTTGGAGTTTCATGGAGTTGGGGAAGGGATGGAAGCAGCTCATGCTCAAAGGAGATGTTAAAAGTGGAGTTCATTAAAAATCTGATCCATATCGAGCAGAACACCCGTGGAGTGTGCTCGATGCAAGCAGCATGATGAGAAGAGAAGGATCAGCACGAGGATTCCAAGTCGTTGGTCTGCATCGAGGACCAGAATTGAGGAAGGACGTCGATACATGCTGCACGGACCATATCGATGACACATATCGAGCAGAGCATCGACCGTACGACCTCGATGCAGCTCATCCGCGTTGACCATTTGACTTTCCTTAACCTTATCTTATCTTTTTAGGTTTTTATGCTTCATTTGGCACCCTACTATAAAACGGAAGCCACAAAACATTATCCTTATCAAGATTTTTTTCTCTAATCTCAAAAACTCTCTCTAAACCAAAAAGGGCGATTTTGCCTTGAGGATCTTGATTTTTAATAAAGTTTACATTTTTATGGTTTAATCTTTTCTTCTAATCTCTGTTCTTGCATCTTGGTAGCTTAGATTTATCATCTTTTTGATTTTAAACTCACCTAGTTATGTTTAACTCCAAATCAATGGGTTTAAACATGATTTGTGAGTAGTCTTCCTTAGATTTAAGGTTCTAAGTAGGGAAAGTGGTGATTTAGATGTGATTAAGGGGTGAATAGGCTTGTTCAATGGTTCTCTGTTATCTCCTTTTCTTGCAAATTGATTAATGTTGATAAAGCTTGCTCCTTTTGATTGATCATGGTTTGATGGATGCATATGGTTCACTTGATGTCTTGATATCTCTTCTCTAAGTACAATTCGCTTATTTGGCTTGATAGTCTAGCTTGGTCTATGTGTCCTTTGTTCAGTGACACCAAAGTGATAGTTCATGTAGCATCCGTATCCGAGAAAATGTGGAATGATCGTACCGGACAGGGCATTGTCCGAGGGATGACCGAGCGAAGGGTCGGATACTGGCTGGGAAATGGAGGTTCGGACTATGGTCGGGTGTTGACCAGTGAAATAGTCGGGTTTAGGCTGGATAGCCGAGCCGGATGGACCATATCCGAGGGAAAACAGGGTCCAGTCCGAGGGAAATGGGATTTATCCGAGTGCAGTGGGATATATCCGAGAGTCTGGGAGGTTAGTCCGAGTGTCAGTGGACTATCTCCGAGGGGGAATGGGAAACCTCCGAGAGAAATAGAGGATTAGACGAGGTGGGACAAGTTGTCCGAGAGGAAAAGGAAAATCCGGATGGAAAATGGAAAACACCTCGGATAAGGGTGGTTTATCCGAGTGGGAAGGGATTTGGGCCGTGGGCCAAGTGTTTGGTCGGGCTATTTTGGGGTTTATCGAGGAATGGTCGAGCTGGTACAGGGAATAGCCGAGAGAATCGAATCGGACCGGGATAAAACTTACTAGAACCGGGAAAACATCGGATAAGTCCGGGTTACCTAGGGTTTTGCGAGTATTTAAGGGATTTTGAGACTTTTCTCGGGAGAGTTGTGTTTATTCGAGAGCAATAAAGCAAAGAAAGAGAATAGTCGAGAGAAAACCCTAAGAAAAACAGTTTATCCCGAGGATATCCGAGAGAGATCAGGCTATCGCCGAGCAGAACCGACCATCGCCGAGATAAACTGGTAAGCGATCGGATATTTCCCTAAGTGTTGAGTTTTCATTGGATAACCTCGAGCTAATAGCCTTGTTTGTGGGGTTTCTGGGGGAAAACAGAGTTTGGCTCGAAGAAAGGTGAACGGATCAAGAGATAGCCAAGGGGATAAGGATCGGATCGTACCGTGAGCCGAGAGATTCTTAGGGAGATCGGATATCTTCGTTTTGGTGTGGTTTTCATCGGGATTTCTTCTGACCAATATGTTTCTAGCCTTGTCTAAGGTGAGTGCGTGACTGTGGTTGGGTCTAGGACCGTAGGATTGCTAGGGTTGAGTGTTTTGCATGTTGATTGTGTGATTTTCATGTTATGTGTTTGGAATTGATAAGCAATCCTTATGTTATGGGATATTGTGGTGTTTACCGTGGCATAGATGGTATTTAACTAACCTCAGGGTAATCCGGATCATGTACTAGCTTAGGGGATGTGGGATTCTCGCTGAAGTAGACATGGGTCTTAAAAAGGGATTGATCTTGGTTGGTTATGCTAGATGATCATGGCCGTTTGATATTGTTATGTCTATTGCGAATAGACTGTGTTGAATGTTGAATCCGAAAGTATGACTGCGTGTTTTGGTACTGACCAGGTGTTACGGGATGACTATACTCACTAAGTATTTATGAAATACTTATGCCTCTCATTTTTGATAAAAACGTAGATTGGTTTTTTTAATAAAAAGGAGCCTTTATTTATAGAGAAAATACAACAATATCGTCCATAATAGTTGCTAAACATGCAGAGCATCTAGGAAGATGAAATCACAACTCTAAAGTGCATGTAAGAGAGAGAAATAGACATAATTAAATATAGTTGTTGCTATGGACGAAAATTGATCTTCTTTGATTGTTTTTGGGCTGAATCCACTTTGCTGGGCTTCTCTGATTGATCAAGATTGTAGAATGAGTCGGTTTGTAGCTTAGTTCATTCTGGCCTGGTCGGAATCCTTCAATAAATGCGTCCATGTCTAAATCCGGTACACTGGAGATCACCTAATTTGTAAATTGCATAACTCCTTCATCCGAACTCCATTTGATTTGATTCTTCTTCGAGGAGCTCTGTGATTGAGCTGAGCACATTCTCCAAGTAATTTCATGCACTGAATCATCGTGATTGAGTATTTACGATTCGATCAGTGCACGCATGTCCTAATGCTTCTCATGATCATATCATACTCCCTCTCTTGAAAAAGATTTGTCCTCAAATCTTGCTCTTTATAGAAAGAACAATTTGGACATAAACTTTTAAAACAAATGATCAAGACTGAATTTAAAAACTGCAAAACCAACAGATTTGTTTTTTTTTTTTCTCTTTTTTTTGCTCTTTTTCTCTTTTTGTTTAATAAAGGAAAATAAATAAAGAAAAATAAAAAGAAAACGAAAAAGAGAAGGTGAAAGATAGAAGATGAAAGAAAATGACAAGATGAGAAGATGATAGCAAAAAATAAAAAAAAATATCAAACTCAAGAGTGTGCTCTGATACCAAATGATGTGATTCTCCCAAAAATCAGGACTTTAGAGTTGGTAGGGGGATAAAATTTGCATCAAAGAAACCCTGAGGTCTCAAAGATTAAAAGATGTGGAGCGAATGGTCACACATGAGCTGCGGAAGACTAATGATTTACCTCTCAATACTCTCAGATATTACACACTAAAAGCATCAAGGATTTCTTGAGATATTACACACCAAAGAGATGAATCTAACTTAAAAGGATTTTTGATAAAAACGTAGATTGGTTTTTTTAATAAAAGGGAGCCTTTATTTATAGAGAAAATACAACAATATCGTCCATAATTGTTGCTAAACATGCAGAGCATCTTGGAAGATGAAATCACAACTCTAAAGTGCATGTAAGAGAGAGAAATAGACCTAATTAAATATAGTAGTTGCTATGGACGAAAATTGATCTTCTTTGATTGTTTTTGGGCTGAATCCACTTTGCTGGAGTTCTCTGATTGATCAAGATTGTAGAATGAGTCGGTTTGTAGCTTAGTTCATTCTGGCCTGGTCGGAATCCTTCAATAAATGCGTCCATGTCTAAATCCGGTACACTGGAGATCACCTAATTTGTAAATTGCATAACTCCTTCATCCGAACTCCATTTGATTTGATTCTTCTTCGAGGAGCTCCGTGATTGAGCTGAGCACATTCTCCAAGTAATTTGATGCACTGAATCATCGTGATTGAGTATTTATGATTCGGTCAGTGCACGCATGTCCTAATGCTTCTCATGATCATATCATACTCTCTCTCTTGAGAAAGATTTGTCCTCAAATCTTGCTCTTTATAGAAAGAACAATTTGGACATAAACTTTAAAAACAAATGATCAAGACTGAATTTAAAAACTGCAAAACCACCAGATTTGTTTTTTTTCTCTCTTTTTTGCTCTTTTTCTCTCTTTTTGTTTAATAAAAGAAAATAAATAAAGAAAAATAAAAAGAAAAAGAAAAAGAGAAGGTGAAAGATAGAAGATAAAAGAAAATGACAAGATGAGAAGATGATAACAAAAAATAAAAAATAAAATATCAAACTCAAGAGTGTGCTCGGATACCAAATGATGTGATTCTCCCAAAAATCAGCACTCTAGAGTTGCTAGGTGGATAAAATTTACATCAAAGAAACCGTGAGGTCTCAAAGATCAAATGATGTGGAGCGAATGGTCACACAAGAGCTGCGGAAGACTCCTGATTTACCTCTCAATACTCTCAGATAGTACACACTAAAAGCATTAAAGATTTCTTCGGATATTACACACCAAAGAGATGAATCTAACTTAAAAGGATTTTTTTATAAAAAGATAGATTGATTTTTTTAATAACAGAGAGTCTCTATTTATAGAGGAAATACAACAATGTCGTCCATAATAGTTGCTAAACATTCAGAGCATCTAGGAAGATGAAATCCCAACTCTAAAGTGCATGTAAGAGAGAGAAATAGACATAATTAAATGTAATTGTTGCTGTAAACGAAAATTGATCTTTTTTTATTGTTTTTGGGCTGAATCCACTTTGCTGGGCTTCTCTGATTGATCAAGATTGTAGAATGAGTCAGTTTGTAGCATAGTTCATTCTGGCCTGGTCGGAATCCTTCAATAAATGCTTCAATGTCTAAATCCGGTACAATGGAGATCACATAGTTTGTAAATTGCATAACTCCTTCATCCGAACTCCATTTGATTTGATTCTTCTTCGAGGAGCTCCATGATTGAGCTGAGCACATTCTCCAAGTAATGTTATGGACTGAATCATCGTTATTGAGTATTTACGATTCGATCAGTGCACGCATGTCCTAATGCTTCTCATGATCATATCATACTCTCTCTCTTGAAAATGATTTGTCCTCAAACCTTGCTCTTTATAGAAAGAACAATTTGGACATAAACTTTTAAAACAAATGATCAAGACTGAATTTAAAAACTGCAAAACCAACAGATTTGTTTTTTTTCTCTTTTTTTTTTGCTCTTTTTCTCTCTTTCTGTTTAATAAAGAAAAATAAATAAATAAATAAAAAGAAAAAGAAAAAGAGAAGGTGAAAGAAAGAAAATGAAAGAAAATGACAAGATGAGAAGATGATAACAAAAAATAAAATATCAAACTCAAGAGTGTGCTCTGATACCAAATGATGTGATTCTCCCAAAAATCAGCACTCTAGAGTTGGTAGGGGGATAAAATTTGCATCAAAGAAACCATGAGGTCTCAAAGATCAAAGGATGTGGAGCGAATGGTCACACAGGAGCTGCGGAAGACTCCTGATTTACGTCTCAATACTCTCAGATATTACACACAAAAAACATTAAGGATTTCTTTGGATATTACATACCAAAGAGATGAATCTAAGTTAAAAGGATTTTTGATAAAAGGATAGATTGATTTTTTTAATAAAAGGGAGCCTCTATTTATAGAGGAAATGCTGTAAACGAAAACAATGTCGTGGGCTGAATCCAAAATAGTTGCTAAACATGCAGAGCATCTAGGAAGATGAAATCCCAACTCTAAAGTGCATGTAAGAGAGAGTGGAGAAATAGACATAATTAAATCCTATTCTCCAAGTAATTTCATGCACTGAATCATCGTGATTGAGTATTTATGATTCGATCAGTGCACGCATGTCCTAATGCTTCTCATGATCATATCATACTCTCTCTCTTGAAAAAGATTTGTCCTCAAATCTTGCTCTTTATAGAAAGAACAATTTGGACATAAACTTTTTTAAAAAATGATCAAGACTGAATTTAAAAACTGCAAAACCAACAGATTTGTTTTTTTTTCTCTTTTTTTTTTGCTCTTTTTCTCTCTTTTTGTTTAATAAAGGAAAATAAATAAAGAAACATAAAAAGAAAAAGAAAAAGAGAAGGTGAAAGATAGAAGATAAAAGAAAATGACAAGATGAGAAGATGATAACAAAAAATAAAAAATAAAATATCAAACTCAAGAATGTGGTCTGATACCAAATGATGTGATTCTCCCAAAAATCAGCACTCTAGAGTTTGTAGGGGGATAAAATTTGCATCAAAGAAACCGTGAGGTCTCAAAGATCAAAGGATGTGGAGCGAATGGTCACACAGGAGCTGCGGAAGACTCCTGATTTACCTCTTAATACTCTCAGATATTACACACTAAAAGCATTAAGGATTTCTTCGGATATTACACACCAAAGAGATGAATCTAACTTAAAAAGATTTTTGATAAAAAGATAGATTGATTTTTTTTAATAAAAGGGAGCCTATATTTATAGAGGAAATACACCAATGTCGTCCATAATAGTTGCTAAACATGCAGAGCATCTAGGAAGATGAAATCCCAACTCTAAAGTGCATGTAAGAGAGAGAAATAAACATAATTAAATGTAGTTGTTGCTATGGACGAAAATTGATCTTTTTTGATTGTTTTTGGGCTGAATCCACTTTGCTGGGCTTCTCGGATTGATCAAGATTGTAGAATGAATCGGTTTGTAGCTTAGTTCATTCTGGCCTGGCCGGAATCCTTCAATAAATGCGTCTATGTCTAAATCCGGTACACTGGAGATCACATAATTTATAAATTGCATAACTCCTTCATCCGAACTCCATTTGATTTGATTCTTCTTCAAGGAGCTCCGTGATTGAGCTGAGCACATTCTCCAAGTAATTTCATGCACTGAATCATCGTGATTGAGTATTTACGATTCGATCAGTGCACGCATGTCCTAATGCTTCTCATGATCATATCATACTCTCTCTCTTGAAAAAGATTTGTCCTCAAATCTTGCTCTTTATAGAAAGAACCATTTGGACATAAACTTTTTAAAAACATGATCAAGACTGAATTTAAAAACTGCAAAACCACCAGATTTATTTTTTTTTCTCTCTTTTTTGTTTTGCTCTTTTTCTCTCTTTTGGTTTAATAAAGGAAAATAAATAAAGAAATATAAAAAGAAAAAAAAAGAGAAGGTGAAAGATAGAAGATAAAAGAAAATGACAAGATGAGAAGATGATAACAAAAAAAAAAAAAAAAAATATCAAACTCAAGAGTGTGCTCTGATACCAAATGATGTGATTCTCTAAAAAATCAGCACTCTAGAGTTGGTAGGGGGAAAAAATTTGCATCAAAGAAACCGTGAGGTCTCAAAGATCAAATGATGTGGAGCGAATGGTCACACAGGAGCTGCGGAAGACTCCTGATTTACCTCTCAATACTCAGATATTACACACTAAAAACATTAAGGATTTCTTCGGATATTACACACCAAAGAGATGAATCTAACTTAAAAGGATTTTAGATAAAAAGATAGATTAATTTTTTTAATAAAAGGGAGCCATTATTTATAGAGGAAATACAACAATGCCGTCCATAATAGTTGCTAAACATGCAGAGCATCTAGGAAGATGAAATCCCAACTCTAAAGTGCATGTAAGAGAGAGAAATAAACATAATTAAATGTAGTTGTTGCTATGGACGAAAATTGATCTTCTTTGATTGTTTTTGGGCTGAATCCACTTTGCTGGGCTTTTCGGATTGATCAAGATTGTAGAATGAGTCGGTTTGTAGCTTAGTTCATTCTGGCCTGGTCGGAATCCTTCAATAAATGCGTCCATGTCTAAATCCGGTAGACTGGAGATCACATAATTTGTAAATTGCATAACTCATTCATCCGAACTCCATTTGATTTGATTCTTCTTCGAGGAGCTCCGGGATTGAGCTGAGCACATTCTCCAAGTAATTTCATGCACTGAATCATCGCGATTGAGTATTTACGATTCGATCAGTGCACGCATATCCTAATGCTTCTCATGATCATATCATACTCTCTCTCTTAAAAAAGATTTGTCCTCAAATCTTGCTTTTTATATAAAGAACATTTTGGACATAAATTTTTAAAAAAAATGATCAAGACTGAATTTAAAAACTGTAAAACCACCAGATTTGTTTTTTTTCTCTCTTTTTTTTGCTCTTTTTCTCTCTTTTTGTTTAATAAAGGAAAATGAATAAAGAAAAATAAAAAGAAAAATAAAAAGAGAAGGTGAAAGATAGAAGATGAAAGAAAATGACAAGATGAGAAGATGATAACAAAAAATAAAAAATAAAATAGCAAACTCAAGAGTGTGCTTTGATACCAAATGATGTGATTCTCCCAAAAATCAGCACTCTAGAGTTGGTAGGGGGATAAAATTTGCATCAAAGAAACCATGAGGTCTCAAAGATCAAAGGATGTAGAGCGAATGGTCACACAGGAGCTGCAGAAGACTCCTGATTTACCTCTCAATACTCTCAGATATTACACACTAAAAACATTAAGGATTTCTTCGGATATTACACATTAAAGAGATGAATATAACTTAAAAGTATTTTTGTTAAAAAGATAGATTGATTTTTTTAATAAAAGGGAGCCTTTATTTATAGTGGAAATACAACAATGTCGTCCATAATAGTTGCTAAACATGCAGGGCATCTAGGAAGATGAAATCCCAACTCTAAAGTGCATGTAAGAGAGAGAAATAAACATAATTAAATGTAGTTGTTGCTATGGACGAAAATTGATCTTCTTTGATTGTTTTTGGGCTGAATCCACTTTGCTGGGCTTCTCGGATTGATCAAGATTGTAGAATGAGTCGGTTTGTAGCTTAGTTCATTCTGGCCTGGTCGGAATCCTTCAATAAATGCGTCCATGTCTAAATCCGGTACACTTGAGATCACATAATTTGTAAATTGCATAACTCCTTCATCCGAACTCTATTTGATTTGATTCTTCTTCGAGGAGCTCTGCGATTGAGCTTAGCACATTCTCCAAGTAATTTCATGCATTGAATCATCGTGATTGAGTATTTACGATTCGATCAGTGCACGCATGTCCTAATGCTTCTCATGATCATATCATACTCTCTCTCTTGAAAAAGATTTGTCCTCAAATCATGCTCTTTATAGAAGGAACAATTTGGACATAAACTTTTAAAACAAATGATCAAAACTGAATTTAAAAACTTCAAAACCAACAGATTTGTTTTTTTTCTCTCTTTTTTTTTTGCTCTTTTTCTCTCTTTTTGTTTAATAAAAGAAAATAAATAAAGAAACATAAAAAAGAAAAAGAAAAAGAGAAGGTGAAAGATAGAAGATTAAAGAAAATGACAAGATGAGAAGATGATAACAAAAAATAAAAAATAAAATATCAAACTCAAGAATGTGGTCTGATACCAAATGATGTGATTCTCCCAAAAATCAGCACTCTAGAGTTTGTAGGGGGATAAAATTTACATCAAAGAAACCGTGAGGTCTCAAAGATCAAAGGATGTGGAGCGAATGGTCACACAGGAGCTGCGGAAGACTCCTGATTTACCTCTCAATACTCTCAGATATTACACACTAAAAGCATTAAGGATTTCTTCGGATATTACACACCAAAGAGATGAATCTAACTTAAAAGGATTTTTGATAAAAAGATAGATTGATTTTTTTTAATAAAAAGGAGCCTATATTTATAGAGGAAATACACCAATGTCGTCCATAATAGTTGCTAAACATGCAGAACATCTAGGAAGATGAAATCCCAACTCTAAAGTGCATGTAAGAGAGAGAAATAAACATAATTAAATGTAGTTGTTGCTATGGACGAAAATTGATCTTCTTTGATTGTTTTTGGGCTGAATCCACTTTGCTGGGCTTCTCTGATTGATCAAGATTGTAGAATGAATCGGTTTGTAGCTTAGTTCATTCTGGCCTGGTCGGAATCCTTCAATAAATGTGTTTATGTCTAAATCCGGTACACTGGAGATCACATAATTTGTAAATTGCATAACTCCTTCATCCGAACTCCATTTGATTTGATTCTTCTTCAAGGAGCTCCGTGATTGAGCTGAGCACATTCTCCAAGTAATTTCATGCACTGAATCATCGTGATTGAGTATTTACGATTCGATCAGTGCACGCATGTCCTAATGCTTCTCATGATCATATCATACTCTCTCTCTTGAAAAAGATTTGTCCTCAAATCTTGCTCTTTATAGAAAGAACCATTTGGACATAAACTTTTTAAAAACATGATCAAGACTAAATTTAAAAACTGCAAAACCACCAGATTTGTTTTTTTTTTCTCTCTTTTTTGTTTTGCTTTTTTTCTCTCTTTTTGTTTAATAAAGGAAAATAAATAAAGAAATATAAAACGAAAAAGAAAAAGAGAAGGTGAAAGATAGAAGATAAAAGAAAATGACAAGATGAGAAGATGATAACAAAAAATAAAAAAAAAATATCAAACTCAAGAGTGTGCTATGATACCAAATGATGTGATTCTCCCAAAAATCAGCACTCTAGAGTTGGTAGGGGGAAACAATTTGCATCAAAGAAACCGTGAGGTCTCAAAGATCAAATGATGTGGAGCGAATAGTCACACAGGAGCTGCGGAAGACTCCTGATTTACCTCTCAATACTCTCAGATATTACACACTAAAAACATTAAGGATTTCTTCGGATATTACACACCAAAGAGATGAATCTAACTTAAAAGGATTTTTGATAAAAAGATAGATTAATTTTTTTAATAAAAGGGAGCCTTTATTTATAGAGGAAATACAACCAATACCGTCCATAATAGTTCCTAAACATGCAGAGCATCTAGGAAGATGAAATCCCAACTCTAAAGTGCATGTAAGAGAGAGAAATAGACATAATTAAATATAGTTGTTGCTATGGACGAAAATTGATCTTCTTTGATTGTTTTTAGGCTGAATCCACTTTGCTGGGCTTCTCTGATTGATCAAGATTGTAGAATGAATCGGTTTGTAGCTTAGTTCATTCTGGCCTGGTCGGAATCCTTCAATAAATGCGTCTACGTCTAAATCCGGTACACTGGAGATCACATAATTTGTAAATTGCATAACTCCTTCATCCGAACTCCATTTGATTTGATTCTTCTTCGAGGAGCTCCGTGATTGAGCTGAGCACATTCTCCAAGTAATTTCATGCACTGAATCATCGTGATTGAGTATTTACGATTCGATCAGTGCACACATGTCCTAATGCTTCTCATGATCATATCATACTCTCTCTCTTGAAAAAGATTTATCCTCAAATCTTGCTCTTTATAGAAAGAACAATTTGGACATAAACTTTTAAAAAACATGATCAAGACTGAATTTAAAAACTGCAAAACCACCAGATTTGTTTTTTTTTCTCTCTTTTTTGTTTTGCTCTTTTTTTCTCTTTTTGTTTAATAAAGGAAAATAAATAAAGAAATATAAAAAGAAAAAGAAAAAGAGAAGGTGAAAGATAGAAGATAAAAGAAAATGACAAGATGAGAAGATGATAACAAAAAAAAAAAAAAAAAAATATCAAACTCAAGAGTGTGCTCTGATACCAAATGATGTGATTCTCCCAAAAATCAGCACTCTAGAGTTGGTAGGGGGAAACAATTTGCATCAAAGAAACCGTGAGGTCTCAAAGATCAAATGATGTGGAGCGAATGGTCACACAGGAGCTGCGGAAGACTCCTGATTTACCTCTCAATACTCTCAGATATTACACACTAAAAACATTAAAGTTTTCTTCGGATATTACATACCAAAGAGATGAATCTAACTTAAAAGAATTTTTGATAAAAAGTTAGATTATTTTTTTTAATAAAAGGGAGCCTTTATTTATAGAGAAAATACAACAATGCCGTCCATAATAGTTCCTAAACATGCAGAGCATCTAGGAAGATGAAATCCCAACTCTAAAGTGCATGTAAGAGAGAGAAATAGACATAATTAAATGTAGTTGTTGCTATGGACGAAAATTGATCTTCTTTGATTGTTTTTGGGCTGAATCCACTTTGCTGGGCTTCTCGGATTGATCAAGATTGTAGAATGAATCGGTTTGTAGCTTAGTTCATTCTGGCCTGGTCGGAATCCTTCAATAAATGCGTCTATGTCTAAATCCGGTACACTGGAGATCACATAATTTGTAAATTGCATAACTCCTTCATCCGAACTCCATTTGATTTGATTCTTCTTCGAGGAGCTCCGTGATTGAGCTGAGCACATTCTCCAAGTAATTGCATGCACTGAATCATCGTGATTGAGTATTTACGATTCGATCAGTGCACGCATGTCCTAATGCTTCTCATGATCATATCATACTCTCTCTCTTGAAAAAGATTTGTCCTCAAATCTTGCTCTTTATAGAAAGAACAATTTGGACATAAACTTTTAAAAAACATGATCAAGACTGAATTAAAAAACTGCAAAACCATCAGATTTGTTTTTTTTTCTCTCTTTTTTGTTTTGCTCTTTTTCTCCCTTTTTGTTTAATAAAGGAAAATAAAAAAAGAAATATAAAAAGAAAAAGAAAAAGAGAAGGTGAAAGATAGAAGATAAAAGAAAATGACAAGATGAGAAGATGATAACAAAAAAAAAAAAAAAATATATCAAACTCAAGAGTGTGCTCTGATACCAAATGATGTGATTCTCCCAAAAATCAGCACTCTAGAGTTGGTAGGGGGAAACAATTTGCATCAAAGAAACCGTGAGGTCTCAAAGATCAAATGATGTGGAGCGAATGGTCACACAGGAGCTGCGGAAGACTCCTGATTTACCTCTCAATACTCTCAGATATTACACACTAAAAACATTAAAGATTTCTTCGGATATTACACACCAAAGAGATGAATCTAACTTAAAAGAATTTTTGATAAAAAGTTAGATTATTTTTTTTAATAAAAGGGAGCCTTTATTTATAGAGGAAATACAACAATACCGTCCATAATAGTTCCTAAACATGCAGAGCATCTAGGAAGATGAAATCCCAACTCTAAAGTGCATGTAAGAGAGAGAAATAGACATAATTAAATGTAGTTGTTGCTATGGACGAAAATTGATCTTCTTTGATTGTTTTTGGGCTGAATCCACTTTTCTGGGCTTCTCTGATTGATCAAGATTGTAGAATGAATCGGTTTGTAGCTTAGTTCATTCTGGCCTGGTCGGAATCCTTCAATAAATGCGTCTATGTCTAAATCCGGTACACTGGAGATCACATAATTTGTAAATTGCATAACTCCTTCATCCGAACTCCATTTGATTTGATTCTTCTTCGAAGAGCTCCGTGATTGAGCTGAGCACATTCTCCAAGTAATTTCATGCACTATATCATCGTGATTGAGTATTTACGATTCGATCAGTGCACACATGTCCTAATGCATCTCATGATCATATCATACTCTCTCTCTTGAAAAAGATTTGTCCTCAAATCTTGCTCTTTATAGAAAGAATAATTTAGACATAAACTTTTAAAAAACATGATCAAGACTGAATTTAAAAACTGAAAAACCACCAGATTTGTTTTTTTTTCTCTCTTTTTTGTTTTGCTCTTTTTTTCTCTTTTTGTTTAATAAAGGAAAATAAATAAAGAAATATAAAAAGAAAAAGAAAAAGAGAAGGTGAAAGATAGAAGATAAAAGAAAATGACAAGATGAGAAGATGATAACAAAAAAAAAATATATATATCAAACTCAAGAGTGTGCTGTGATACCAAATGATGTGATTCTCCCAAAAATCAGCACTCTAGAGTTGGTAGGGGGAAACAATTTGCATCAAAGAAACCGTGAGGTCTCAAAGATCAAATGATGTGGAGCGAATAGTCACACAGGAGCTGCGGAAGACTCCTGATTTACCCCTCAATACTCTCAGATATTACACACTAAAAACATTAAGGATTTCTTCGGATATTACACACCAAAGAGATGAATCTAACTTAAAAGGATTTTTGATAAAAAGATAGATTATTTTTTTTAATAAAAGGGAGCCTTTATTTATAGAGGAAATACAACAATGCCGTCCATAATAGTTCCTAAACATGCAGAGCATCTAGGAAGATGAAATCCCAACTCTAAAGTGCATGTAAGAGAGAGAAATAGACATAATTAAATATAGTTGTTGCTATGGACGAAAATTGATCTTCTTTGATTGTTTTTGGGCTGAATCCACTTTGCTGGGCTTCTCGGATTGATCAAGATTGTAGAATGAATCGGTTTGTAGCTTAGTTCATTCTGGCCTGGTCGGAATCCTTCAATAAATGCGTCTATGTCTAAATCCGGTACACTGGAGATCACATAATTTGTAAATTGCATAACTCCTTCATCCGAACTCCATTTGATTTGATTCTTCTTCGAGGAGCTCCGTGATTGAGCTGAGCACATTCTCCAAGTAATTGCATGCACTGAATCATCGTGATTGAGTATTTACGATTCGATCAGTGCACGCATGTCCTAATGCTTCTCATGATCATATCATACTCTCTCTCTTGAAAAAAGATTTGTCCTCAAATCTTGCTCTTTATAGAAAGAACAATTTGGACATAAACTTTTAAAAAACATGATCAAGACTGAATTAAAAAACTGCAAAACCATCAGATTTGTTTTTTTTCTCTCTTTTTTGTTTTGCTCTTTTTCTCCCTTTTTGTTTAATAAAGGAAAATAAAAAAAGAAATATAAAAAGAAAAAGAAAAAGAGAAGGTGAAAGATAGAAGATAAAAGAAAATGACAAGATGAGAAGATGATAACAAAAAAAAAAAAAAATATATCAAACTCAAGAGTGTGCTCTGATACCAAATGATGTGATTCTCCCAAAAATCAGCACTCTAGAGTTGGTAGGGGGAAACAATTTGCATCAAAGAAACCGTGAGGTCTCAAAGATCAAATGATGTGGAGCGAATGGTCACACAGGAGCTGCGGAAGACTCCTGATTTACCTCTCAATACTCTTAGATATTACACACTAAAAACATTAAAGATTTCTTCGGATATTACACACCAAAGAGATGAATCTAACTTAAAAGAATTTTTGATAAAAAGTTAGATTATTTTTTTTAATAAAAGGGAGCCTTTATTTATAGAGGAAATACAACAATACCGTCCATAATAGTTCCTAAACATGCAGAGCATCTAGGAAGATGAAATCCCAACTCTAAAGTGCATGTAAGAGAGAGAAATAGACATAATTAAATGTAGTTGTTGCTATGGACGAAAATTGATCTTCTTTGATTGTTTTTGGGCTGAATCCACTTTTCTGGGCTTCTCTGATTGATCAAGATTGTAGAATGAATCGGTTTGTAGCTTAGTTCATTCTGGCCTGGTCGGAATCCTTCAATAAATGCGTCTATGTCTAAATCCGGTACACTGGAGATCACATAATTTGTAAATTGCATAACTCCTTCATCCGAACTCCATTTGATTTGATTCTTCTTCGAAGAGCTCCGTGATTGAGCTGAGCACATTCTCCAAGTAATTTCATGCACTATATCATCGTGATTGAGTATTTACGATTCGATCAGTGCACACATGTCCTAATGCATCTCATGATCATATCATACTCTCTCTCTTGAAAAAGATTTGTCCTCAAATCTTGCTCTTTATAGAAAGAATAATTTAGACATAAACTTTTAAAAAACATGATCAAGACTGAATTTAAAAACTGCAAAACCACCAGATTTGTTTTTTTTTCTCTCTTTTTTGTTTTGCTCTTTTTTTCTCTTTTTGTTTAATAAAGGAAAATAAATAAAGAAATATAAAAAGAAAAAGAAAAAGAGAAGGTGAAAGATAGAAGATAAAAGAAAATGACAAGATGAGAAGATGATAACAAAAAAAAAAAAATATATCAAACTCAAGAGTGTGCTGTGATACCAAATGATGTGATTCTCCCAAAAATCAGCACTCTAGAGTTGGTAGGGGGAAACAATTTGCATCAAAGAAACCGTGAGGTCTCAAAGATCAAATGATGTGGAGCGAATAGTCACACAGGAGCTGCGGAAGACTCCTGATTTACCCCTCAATACTCTCAGATATTACACACTAAAAACATTAAGGATTTCTTCGGATATTACACACCAAAGAGATGAATCTAACTTAAAAGGATTTTTGATAAAAAGATAGATTATTTTTTTTAATAAAAGGGAGCCTTTATTTATAGAGGAAATACAACAATGCCGTCCATAATAGTTCCTAAACATGCAGAGCATCTAGGAAGATGAAATCCCAACTCTAAAGTGCATGTAAGAGAGAGAAATAGACATAATTAAATATAGTTGTTGCTATGGACGAAAATTGATCTTCTTTGATTGTTTTTGGGCTGAATCCACTTTGCTGGGCTTCTCGGATTGATCAAGATTGTAGAATGAATCGGTTTGTAGCTTAGTTCATTCTGGCCTGGTCGGAATCCTTCAATAAATGCGTCTATGTCTAAATCCGGTACACTGGAGATCACATAATTTGTAAAATGCATAACTCCTTCATCCGAACTCCATTTGATTTGATTCTTCTTCGAAGAGCTCCGTGATTGAGCTGAGCACATTCTCCAAGTAATTTCATGAACTGAATCATCGTGATTGAGTATTTACGATTCGATCAGTGCACACATGTCCTAATGCTTCTCATGATCATATCATACTCTCTCTCTTGAAAAAGATTTGTCCTCAAATCTTGCTCTTTATAGAAAGAACAATTTGGACATAAACTTTTAAAAAACATGATCAAGACTGAATTAAAAAACTGCAAAACCATCAGATTTATTTTTTTTTCTCTCTTTTTTGTTTTGCTCTTTTTCTCCCTTTTTGTTTAATAAAGGAAAATAAATAAAGAAATATAAAAAGAAAAAAAAAAGAGAAGGTGAAAGATAGAAGATAAAAGAAAATGACAAGATGAGAAGATGATAACAAAAAAAAAAAAAATATATATCAAACTCAAGAGTGTGCTCTGATACCAAATGATGTGATTCTCCCAAAAATCAGCACTCTAGAGTTGGTAGGGGGAAACAATTTGCATCAAAGAAACCGTGAGGTCTCAAAGATCAAATGATGTGGAGCGAATGGTCACACAGGAGCTGCGGAAGACTCCTGATTTACCTCTCAATACTCTCAGATATTACACACTAAAAACATTAAAGATTTCTTCGGATATTACACACCAAAGAGATGAATCTAACTTAAAAGGATTTTTGATAAAAAGATAGATTATTTTTTTTAATAAAAGGGAGCCTTTATTTATAGAGGAAATACAACAATGCCGTCCATAATAGTTCCTAAACATGCAGAGCATCTAGGAAGATGAAATCCCAACTCTAAAGTGCATGTAAGAGAGAGAAATAGACATAATTAAATATAGTTGTTGCTATGGACGAAAATTGATCTTCTTTGATTGTTTTTGGGCTGAATCCACTTTGCTGGGCTTCTCGGATTGATCAAGATTGTAGAATGAATCGGTTTGTAGCTTAGTTCATTCTGGCCTGGTCGGAATCCTTCAATAAATGCGTCTATGTCTAAATCCGGTACACTGGAGATCACATAATTTGTAAAATGCATAACTCCTTCATCCGAACTCCATTTGATTTGATTCTTCTTCGAGGAGCTCCGTGATTGAGCTGAGCACATTCTCCAAGTAATTGCATGCACTGAATCATCGTGATTGAATATTTACGATTCGATCAGTGCACGCATGTCCTAATGCTTCTCATGATCATATCATACTCTCTCTCTTGAAAAAGATTTGTCCTCAAATCTTGCTCTTTATAGAAAGAACAATTTGGACATAAACTTTTAAAAAACATGATCAAGACTGAATTAAAAAACTGCAAAACCATCAGATTTATTTTTTTTTCTCTCTTTTTTGTTTTGCTCTTTTTCTCCCTTTTTGTTTAATAAAGGAAAATAAATAAAGAAATATAAAAAGAAAAAAAAAAGAGAAGGTGAAAGATAGAAGATAAAAGAAAATGACAAGATGAGAAGATGATAACAAAAAAAAAAAAAATATATATCAAACTCAAGAGTGTGCTCTGATACCAAATGATGTGATTCTCCCAAAAATCAGCACTCTAGAGTTGGTAGGGGGAAACAATTTGCATCAAAGAAACCGTGAGGTCTCAAAGATCAAATGATGTGGAGCGAATGGTCACACAGGAGCTGCGGAAGACTCCTGATTTACCTCTCAATACTCTCAGATATTACACACTAAAAACATTAAAGATTTCTTCGGATATTACACACCAAAGAGATGAATCTAACTTAAAAGAATTTTTGATAAAAAGTTAGATTATTTTTTTTAATAAAAGGGAGCCTTTATTTATAGAGGAAATACAACAATGCCGTCCATAATAGTTCCTAAACATGCAGAGCATCTAGGAAGATGAAATCCCAACTCTAAAGTGCATGTAAGAGAGAGAAATAGACATAATTAAATGTAGTTGTTGCTATGGACGAAAATTGATCTTCTTTGATTGTTTTTGGGCTGAATCCACTTTGCTGGGCTTCTCTGATTGATCAAGATTGTAGAATGAATCGGTTTGTAGCTTAGTTCATTCTGGCCTGGTCGGAATCCTTCAATAAATGCGTCTATGTCTAAATCCGGTACACTGGAGATCACATAATTTGTAAATTGCATAACTCCTTCATCCGAACTCCATTTGATTTGATTCTTCTTCGAAGAGCTCCGTGATTGAGCTGAGCACATTCTCCAAGTAATTTCATGAACTGAATCATCGTGATTGAGTATTTACGATTCGATCAGTGCACACATGTCCTAATGCTTCTCATGATCATATCATACTCTCTCTCTTGAAAAAGATTTGTCCTCAAATCTTGCTCTTTATAGAAAGAACAATTTAGATATAAACTTTTAAAAAACATGATCAAGACTGAATTTAAAAACTGCAAAACCACCAGATTTGTTTTTTTTTCTCTCTTTTTTGTTTTGCTCTTTTTCTCTCTTTTTGTTTAATAAAGGAAAATAAATAAAGAAATATAAAAAGAAAAAGAAAAAGAGAAGGTGAAAGATAGAAGATAAAAGAAAATGACAAGATGAGAAGATGATAACAAAAAAAAAAAAATATATCAAACTCAAGAGTGTGCTCTGATACCAAATGATGTGATTCTCCCAAAAATCAGCACTCTAGAGTTGGTAGGGGGAAAAAATTTGCATCAAAGAAACCGTGAGGTCTCAAAGATCAAATGATGTGGAGCGAATGGTCACACAGGAGCTGCGGAAGACTCCTGATTTACCTCTCAATACTCTCAGATATTACACACTAAAAACATTAAGGATTTCTTCGGATATTACACACCAATGAGATGAATCTAACTTAAAAGGATTTTTGATAAAAAGATAGATTAATTTTTTTAATAAAAAGGAGCTTTTATTTATAGAGGAAATACAACAATGCCGTCCATAATAGTTCCTAAACATGCAGAGCATCTAGGAAGATGAAATCCCAACTCTAAAGTGCATGTAAGAGAGAGAAATAAACATAATTAAATGTAGTTGTTGCTATGGACGAAAATTGATCTTCTTTGATTGTTTTTGGGCTGAATCCACTTTGCTGGGCTTCTCGGATTGATCAAGATTGTAGAATGAGTCGGTTTGTAGCATAGTTCATTCTGGCCTGGTCGGAATCCTTCAATAAATGCGTCCATGTCTAAATCCGGTACACTGGAGATCACATAATTTGTAAATTGCATAACTCATTCATCCGAACTCCATTTGATTTGATTCTTCTTCGAGGAGCTCCGCGATTGAGCTGAGCACATTCTCTAAGTAATTTCATGCACTGAATCATCGCGATTGAGTATTTACGATTCGATCAGTGCACGCATATCCTAATGCTTCTCATGATCATATCATACTCTCTCTCTTAAAAAAGATTTGTCCTCAAATCTTGCTTTTTATATAAAGAACAATTTGGACATAAATTTTTTAAAAAAATGATCAAGACTGAATTTAAAAACTGTAAAACCACCAGATTTGTTTTTTTCTCTCTTTTTTTTTGCTCTTTTTCTCTCTTTTTGTTTAATAAAGGAAAATGAATAAAGAAAAATAAAAAGAAAAATAAAAAGAGAAGGTGAAAGATAGAAGATGAAAGAAAATGACAAGATGAGAAGATGATAACAAAAAATAAAAAATAAAATAGCAAACTCAAGAGTGTGCTCTCATACCAAATAATTTTATTCTCCCAAAAATCAGCACTCTAGAGTTGGTAGGGGGATAAAATTTGCGTCAAAGAAACCATGAGGTCTCAAAGATCAAAGGATGTGGAGCGAATGGTCACACAGGAGCTGCAGAAGACTCCTGATTTACCTCTCAATACTCTCAGATATTACACACTAAAAGCATTAAGGATTTCTTCGGATATTACACATTAAAGAGATGAATATAACTTAAAAGTATTTTTGTTAAAAAGATAGATTGATTTTTTTAATAAAAGGGAGCCTCTATTTATAGTGGAAATACAACAATGTCGTCCATAATAGTTGCTAAACATGCAGAGCATCTAGGACGATGAAATCCCAACTCTAAAGTGGATGTAAGAGAGAGAAATAGACATAATTAAATGTAGTTGTTGCTATGGACGAAAATTGATCTTCTTTGATTATTTTTGGGCTGATTCCACTTTGCTGGGCTTCTCTGATTGATCAAGATTGTAGAATGAGTCGGTTTGTAGCTTAGTTCATTCTGGCCTGGTCGGAATCCTTCAATAAATGCGTCTATGTCTAAATCCGGTACACTTGAGATCACATAATTTGTAAATTGCATAACTCCTTCATCCGAACTCTATTTGATTTGATTCTTCTTCGAGGAGCTCCGCGATTGAGCTGAGCACATTCTCCAAGTAATTTCATGCACTGAATCATCGTGATTGAGTATTTACGATTCGATCAGTGCACGCATGTCCTAATACTTCTCATGATCATATCATACTCTCTCTCTTGAAAAAGATTTGTCCTCAAATCATGCTCTTTATAGAAAGAACAATTTGGACATAAACTTTTCAAACAAATGATCAAAACTGAATTTAAAAACTGCAAAACCAACAGATTTGTTTTTTTTCTCTCTTTTTTTTTTGCTCTTTTTCTCTCTTTTTGTTTAATAAAGGAAAATAAATAAAGAAACATAAAAAGAAAAAGAAAAAGAGAAGGTGAAAGATAGAAGATAAAAGAAAATGACAAGATGAGAAGATGATAACAAAAAATAAAAAATAAAATATCAAACTCAAGAATGTGGTCTGATACCAAATGATGTGATTCTCCCAAAAATCAGCACTCTAGAGTTTGTAGGGGAATAAAATTTGCATCAAAGAAACCGTGAGGTCTCAAAGATCAAAGGATGTTTAGCGAATGGTCACACAGGAGCTGCGGAAGACTCCTGATTTATCTCTCAATACTCTCAGATATTACACACTAAAAGCATTAAGGATTTCTTCAGATATTACATACCAAAGTGATGAATCTAACTTAAAAGGATTTTTGATAAAAAGATAGATTGATTTTTTTTAATAAAAGGGAGCCTATATTTATAGAGGAAATACCCCAATGTCGTCCATAATAGTTGCTAAACATGCAGAGCATCTAGGAAGATGAAATCCCAACTCTAAAGTGCATGTAAGAGAGAGAAATAAACATAATTAAATGTAGTTGTTGCTATGGACGAAAATTGATCTTCTTTGATTGTTTTTGGGCTGAATCCACTTTGCTGGGCTTCTCTGATTGATCAAGATTGTAGAATGAATCGGTTTGTAGCTTAGTTCATTCTGGCCTGGTCGGAATCCTTCAATAAATGCGTCTATGTCTAAATCCGGTACACTGGAGATCACATAATTGTAAATTTTTGTAAACTCCATAACTCCTTCATCCCAACTCCATTTGATTTGATTCTTCTTCAAGGAGCTCCGTGATTGAGCTGAGCACATTCTCCAAGTAATTTCATGCACTGAATCATCGTGATTGAGTATTTACGATTCGATCAGTGCACGCATGTCCTAATGCTTCTCATGATCATATCATACTCTCTCTCTTGAAAAAGATTTGTCCTCAAATCTTGCTCTTTATAGAAAGAACCATTTGGACATAAACTTTTTAAAAACATGATCACGACTGAATTTAAAAACTGCAAAACCACCAGATTTGTTTTTTTTTCTCTCTTTTTTGTTTTGCTTTTTTTCTCTCTTTTTGTTTAATAAAGGAAAATAAATAAAGAAATATAAAACGAAAAAGAAAAAGAGAAGGTGAAAGATAGAAGATAAAAGAAAATGACAAGATGAGAAGATGATAACAAAAAAAAAAAAAAAAAATATCAAACTCAAGAGTGTGCTCTGATACCAAATGATGTGATTCTCCCAAAAATCAGCACTCTAGAGTTGGTAGGGGGAAACAATTTGCATCAAAGAAACCGTGACGTCTCAAAGATCAAATGATGTGGAGCGAATAGTCACACAGGAGCTGCGGAAGACTCCTGATTTACCTCTCAATTCTCTCAGATATTACACACTAAAAACATTAAGGATTTCTTCGGATATTACACACCAAAGAGATGAATCTAACTTAAAAAGATTTTTGATAAAAAGATAGATTAATTTTTTTAATAAAAGGGAGCCTTTATTTATAGAGGAAATACAACAATGCCGTCCATAATAGTTCCTAAACATGCAGAGCATCTAGGAAGATGAAATCCCAACTCTAAAGTGCATGTAAGAGAGAGAAATAGACATAATTAAATATAGTTGTTGCTATGGACGAAAATTGATCTTCTTTGATTGTTTTTGGGCTGAATCCACTTTGCTGGGCTTCTCTGATTGATCAAGATTGTAGAATGAATCGGTTTGTAGCTTAGTTTATTCTGGCCTGGTCGGAATCCTTCAATAAATGCGTCTATGTCTAAATCCGGTACACTGGAGATCACATAATTTGTAAATTGCAGAACTCCTTCATCCGAACTCCATTTGATTTGATTCTTCTTCGAGGAGCTCCGTGATTGAGCTGAGCACATTCTCCAAGTAATTTCATGCACTGAATCATCGTGATTGAGTATTTACGATTCGATCAGTGCACACATGTCCTAATGCTTCTCATGATCATATCATACTCTCTCTCTTGAAAAAGATTTGTCCTCAAATCTTGCTCTTTATAGAAAGAACAATTTGGACATAAACTTTTAAAAAACATGATCAAGACTGAATTTAAAAACTGCAAAACCACCAGATTTGTTTTTTTCTCTCTTTTTTGTTTTGCTCTTTTTCTCCCTTTTTGTTTAATAAAGGAAAATAAATAAAGAAATATAAAAAGAAAAAGAAAAAGAGAAGGTGAAAGATAGAAGATAAAAGAAAATGACAAGATGAGAAGATGATAACAAAAAAAAATAAAAAAATATCAAACTCAAGAGTGTGCTCTGATACCAAATGATGCGATTCTCCCAAAAATCAGCACTCTAGAGTTGGTAGGGGGAAACATTTTGCATCAAAGAAACCGTGAGGTCTCAAAGATCAAATGATATGGAGCGAATGGTCACACAGGAGCTGCGGAAGACTCCTGATTTACCTCTCAATACTCTCAGATATTACACACTAAAAACATTAAAGATTTCTTCGGATATTACACACCAAAGAGATGAATCTAACTTAAAAGGATTTTTGATAAAAAGATAGATTAATTTTTTTAATAAAAGGGAGCCTTTATTTATAGAGGAAATACAACAATGCCGTCCATAATAGTTGCTAAACATGCAGAGCATCTTGGAAGATGAAATCCCAACTCTAAAGTGCATGTAAGAGAGAGAAATAAACATAATTAAATGTAGTTGTTGCTATAGACGAAAACTGATCTCCTTTGATTGTTTTTGGGCTGAATCCACTTTGCTGGGCTTCTCGGATTGATCAAGATTGTAGAATGAGTCGGTTTGTAGCTTAGTTCATTCTGGCCTGGTCGGAATCCTTCAATAAATGCGTCCATGTCAAAATCCGGTACACTGGAGATCACATAATTTGTAAATTGCATAACTCATTCATCCGAACTCCATTTGATTTGATTCTTCTTCGAGGAGCTCCGCGATTGAGCTGAGCACATTCTCCAAGTAATTTCATGCACTGAATCATCGTGATTGAGTATTTACGATTCGATCAGTGCACGCATGTCCTAATGCTTCTCATGATCATATCATACTCTCTCTCTTGAAAAAGATTTGTCCTCAAATCTTGCTCTTTATAGAAAGAACCATTTGGACATAAACTTTTTAAAAACATGATCACGACTGAATTTAAAAACTGCAAAACCACCAGATTTGTTTTTTTTTCTCTCTTTTTTGTTTTGCTTTTTTTCTCTCTTTTTGTTTAATAAAGGAAAATAAATAAAGAAATATAAAACGAAAAAGAAAAAGAGAAGGTGAAAGATAGAAGATAAAAGAAAATGACAAGATGAGAAGATGATAACAAAAAAAAAAAAAAAAAAATATCAAACTCAAGAGTGTGCTCTGATACCAAATGATGTGATTCTCCCAAAAATCAGCACTCTAGAGTTGGTAGGGGGAAACAATTTGCATCAAAGAAACCGTGAGGTCTCAAAGATCAAATGATGTGGAGCGAATAGTCACACAGGAGCTGCGGAAGACTCCTGATTTACCTCTCAATTCTCTCAGATATTACACACTAAAAACATTAAGGATTTCTTCGGATATTACACACCAAAGAGATGAATCTAACTTAAAAAGATTTTTGATAAAAAGATAGATTAATTTTTTTAATAAAAGGGAGCCTTTATTTATAGAGGAAATACAACAATGCCGTCCATAATAGTTCCTAAACATGCAGAGCATCTAGGAAGATGAAATCCCAACTCTAAAGTGCATGTAAGAGAGAGAAATAGACATAATTAAATATAGTTGTTGCTATGGACGAAAATTGATCTTCTTTGATTGTTTTTTGGGCTGAATCCACTTTGCTGGGCTTCTCTGATTGATCAAGATTGTAGAATGAATCGGTTTGTAGCTTAGTTTATTCTTGCCTGGTCGGAATCCTTCAATAAATGCGTCTATGTCTAAATCCGGTACACTGGAGATCACATAATTTGTAAATTGCAGAACTCCTTCATCCGAACTCCATTTGATTTGATTCTTCTTCGAGGAGCTCCGTGATTGAGCTGAGCACATTCTCCAAGTAATTTCATGCACTGAATCATCGTGATTGAGTATTTACGATTCGATCAGTGCACACATGTCCTAATGCTTCTCATGATCATATCATACTCTCTCTCTTGAAAAAGATTTGTCCTCAAATCTTGCTCTTTATAGAAAGAACAATTTGGACATAAACTTTTAAAAAACATGATCAAGACTGAATTTAAAAACTGCAAAACCACCAGATTTGTTTTTTTTCTCTCTTTTTTGTTTTGCTCTTTTTCTCCCTTTTTGTTTAATAAAGGAAAATAAATAAAGAAATATAAAAAGAAAAAGAAAAAGAGAAGGTGAAAGATAGAAGATAAAAGAAAATGACAAGATGAGAAGATGATAACAAAAAAAAAAAAAATATATCAAACTCAAGAGTGTGCTCTGATACCAAATGATGCGATTCTCCCAAAAATCAGCACTCTAGAGTTGGTAGGGGGAAAAAATTTGCATCAAAGAAACCGTGAGGTCTCAAAGATCAAATGATGTGGAGCGAATGGTCACACAGGAGCTGCGGAAGAATCCTGATTTACCTCTCAATACTCTCAGATATTACACACTAAAAACATTAAGGATTTCTTCGGATATTACACACCAAAGAGATGAATCTAACTTAAAAGAATTTTTGATAAAAAAATAGATTAATTTTTTTAATAAAAGGGAGCCTTTATTTATAGAGGAAATACAACAATCCCGTCCATAATAGTTGCTAAACATGCAGAGCATCTTGGAAGATGAAATCCCAACTCTAAAGTGCATGTAAGAGAGAGAAATAAACATAATTAAATGTAGTTGTTGCTATAGACGAAAATTGATCTCCTTTGATTGTTTTTGGGCTGAATCCACTTTGCTGGGCTTCTCGGATTGATCAAGATTGTAGAATGAATCGGTTTGTAGCTTAGTTTATTCTTGCCTGGTCGGAATCCTTCAATAAATGCGTCTATGTCTAAATCCGGTACACTGGAGATCACATAATTTGTAAATTGCAGAACTCCTTCATCCGAATTCCATTTGATTTGATTCTTCTTCGAGGAGCTCCGTGATTGAGCTGAGCACATTCTCCAAGTAATTTCATGCACTGAATCATCGTGATTGAGTATTTACGATTCGATCAGTGCACACATGTCCTAATGCTTCTCATGATCATATCATACTCTCTCTCTTGAAAAAGATTTGTCCTCAAATCTTGCTCTTTATAGAAAGAACAATTTGGACATAAACTTTTAAAAAACATGATCAAGACTGAATTTAAAAACTGCAAAATCACCAGATTTGTTTTTTTCTCTCTTTTTTGTTTTGCTCTTTTTCTTCCTTTTTGTTTAATAAAGGAAAATAAATAAAGAAATATAAAAAGAAAAAGAAAAAGAGAAGGTGAAAGATAGAAGATAAAAGAAAATGACAAGATGAGAAGATGATAACAAAAAAAAAATAAAAAAATATCAAACTCAAGAGTGTGCTCTGATACCAAATGATGCGATTCTCCCAAAAATCAGCACTCTAGAGTTGGTAGGGGGAAACATTTTGCATCAAAGAAACCGTGAGGTCTCAAAGATCAAATGATATGGAGCGAATGGTCACACAGGAGCTGCGGAAGACTCCTGATTTACCTCTCAATACTCTCAGATATTACACACTAAAAACATTAAAGATTTCTTCGGATATTACACACCAAAGAGATGAATCTAACTTAAAAGGATTTTTGATAAAAAGATAGATTAATTTTTTTAATAAAAGGGAGCCTTTATTTATAGAGGAAATACAACAATGCCGTCCATAATAGTTGCTAAACATGCAGAGCATCTTGGAAGATGAAATCCCAACTCTAAAGTGCATGTAAGAGAGAGAAATAAACATAATTAAATGTAGTTGTTGCTATAGACGAAAACTGATCTCCTTTTTGATTGTTTTTGGGCTGAATCCACTTTGCTGGGCTTCTCGGATTGATCAAGATTGTAGAATGAGTCGGTTTGTAGCTTAGTTCATTCTGGCCTGGTCGGAATCCTTCAATAAATGCGTCCATGTCAAAATCCGGTACACTGGAGATCACATAATTTGTAAATTGCATAACTCATTCATCCGAACTCCATTTGATTTGATTCTTCTTCGAGGAGCTCCGCGATTGAGCTGAGCACATTCTCCAAGTAATTTCATGCACTGAATCATCGTGATTGAGTATTTACGATTCGATCAGTGCACGCATGTCCTAATGCTTCTCATGATCATATCATACTCTCTCTCTTGAAAAAGATTTGTCCTCAAATCTTGCTCTTTATAGAAAGAACCATTTGGACATAAACTTTTTAAAAAAACATGATCACGACTGAATTTAAAAACTGCAAAACCACCAGATTTGTTTTTTTTTCTCTCTTTTTTGTTTTGCTTTTTTTCTCTCTTTTTGTTTAATAAAGGAAAATAAATAAAGAAATATAAAACGAAAAAGAAAAAGAGAAGGTGAAAGATAGAAGATAAAAGAAAATGACAAGATGAGAAGATGATAACAAAAAAAAAAAAAAAAAAAAATATCAAACTCAAGAGTGTGCTCTGATACCAAATGATGTGATTCTCCCAAAAATCAGCACTCTAGAGTTGGTAGGGGGAAACAATTTGCATCAAAGAAACCGTGAGGTCTCAAAGATCAAATGATGTGGAGCGAATAGTCACACAGGAGCTGCGGAAGACTCCTGATTTACCTCTCAATTCTCTCAGATATTACACACTAAAAACATTAAGGATTTCTTCGGATATTACACACCAAAGAGATGAATCTAACTTAAAAAGATTTTTGATAAAAAGATAGATTAATTTTTTTAATAAAAGGGAGCCTTTATTTATAGAGGAAATACAACAATGCCGTCCATAATAGTTCCTAAACATGCAGAGCATCTAGGAAGATGAAATCCCAACTCTAAAGTGCATGTAAGAGAGAGAAATAGACATAATTAAATATAGTTGTTGCTATGGACGAAAATTGATCTTCTTTGATTGTTTTTGGGCTGAATCCACTTTGCTGGGCTTCTCTGATTGATCAAGATTGTAGAATGAATCGGTTTGTAGCTTAGTTTATTCTTGCCTGGTCGGAATCCTTCAATAAATGCGTCTATGTCTAAATCCGGTACACTGGAGATCACATAATTTGTAAATTGCAGAACTCCTTCATCCGAACTCCATTTGATTTGATTCTTCTTCGAGGAGCTCCGTGATTGAGCTGAGCACATTCTCCAAGTAATTTCATGCACTGAATCATCGTGATTGAGTATTTACGATTCGATCAGTGCACACATGTCCTAATGCTTCTCATGATCATATCATACTCTCTCTCTTGAAAAAGATTTGTCCTCAAATCTTGCTCTTTATAGAAAGAACAATTTGGACATAAACTTTTAAAAAACATGATCAAGACTGAATTTAAAAACTGCAAAACCACCAGATTTGTTTTTTTTCTCTCTTTTTTGTTTTGCTCTTTTTCTCCCTTTTTGTTTAATAAAGGAAAATAAATAAAGAAATATAAAAAGAAAAAGAAAAAGAGAAGGTGAAAGATAGAAGATAAAAGAAAATGACAAGATGAGAAGATGATAACAAAAAAAAAAAAAATATATCAAACTCAAGAGTGTGCTCTGATACCAAATGATGCGATTCTCCCAAAAATCAGCACTCTAGAGTTGGTAGGGGGAAAAAATTTGCATCAAAGAAAACCGTGAGGTCTCAAAGATCAAATGATGTGGAGCGAATGGTCACACAGGAGCTGCGGAAGAATCCTGATTTACCTCTCAATACTCTCAGATATTACACACTAAAAACATTAAGGATTTCTTCGGATATTACACACCAAAGAGATGAATCTAACTTAAAAGAATTTTTGATAAAAAAATAGATTAATTTTTTTAATAAAAGGGAGCCTTTATTTATAGAGGAAATACAACAATCCCGTCCATAATAGTTGCTAAACATGCAGAGCATCTTGGAAGATGAAATCCCAACTCTAAAGTGCATGTAAGAGAGAGAAATAAACATAATTAAATGTAGTTGTTGCTATAGACGAAAATTGATCTCCTTTGATTGTTTTTGGGCTGAATCCACTTTGCTGGGCTTCTCGGATTGATCAAGATTGTAGAATGAATCGGTTTGTAGCTTAGTTTATTCTTGCCTGGTCGGAATCCTTCAATAAATGCGTCTATGTCTAAATCCGGTACACTGGAGATCACATAATTTGTAAATTGCAGAACTCCTTCATCCGAATTCCATTTGATTTGATTCTTCTTCGAGGAGCTCCGTGATTGAGCTGAGCACATTCTCCAAGTAATTTCATGCACTGAATCATCGTGATTGAGTATTTACGATTCGATCAGTGCACACATGTCCTAATGCTTCTCATGATCATATCATACTCTCTCTCTTGAAAAAGATTTGTCCTCAAATCTTGCTCTTTATAGAAAGAACAATTTGGACATAAACTTTTAAAAAACATGATCAAGACTGAATTTAAAAACTGCAAAATCACCAGATTTGTTTTTTTCTCTCTTTTTTGTTTTGCTCTTTTTCTTCCTTTTTGTTTAATAAAGGAAAATAAATAAAGAAATATAAAAAGAAAAAGAAAAAGAGAAGGTGAAAGATAGAAGATAAAAGAAAATGACAAGATGAGAAGATGATAACAAAAAAAAATAAAAAAATATCAAACTCAAGAGTGTGCTCTGATACCAAATGATGCGATTCTCCCAAAAATCAGCACTCTAGAGTTGGTAGGGGGAAAAATTTTGCATCAAAGAAACCGTGAGGTCTCAAAGATCAAATGATATGGAGCGAATGGTCACACAGGAGCTGCGGAAGACTCCTGATTTACCTCTCAATACTCTCAGATATTACACACTAAAAACATTAAGGATTTCTTCGGATATTACACACCAAAGAGATGAATCTAACTTAAAAGGATTTTTGATAAAAAGATAGATTAATTTTTTTAATAAAAGGGAGCCTTTATTTATAGAGGAAATACAACAATGCCGTCCATAATAGTTGCTAAACATGCAGAGCATCTTGAAAGATGAAATCCCAACTCTAAAGTGCATGTAAGAGAGAGAAATAAACATAATTAAATGTAGTTGTTGCTATAGACGAAAATTGATTTCCTTTGATTGTTTTTGGGCTGAATCCACTTTGCTGGGCTTCTCGGATTGATCAAGATTGTAGAATGAGTCGGTTTGTAGCTTAGTTCATTCTGGCCTGGTCGGAATCCTTCAATAAATGCGTCCATGTCAAAATCCGGTACACTGGAGATCACATAATTTGTAAATTGCATAACTCATTCATCCGAACTCCATTTGATTTGATTCTTCTTCGAGGAGCTCCGCGATTGAGCTGAGCACATTCTCCAAGTAATTTCATGCACTGAATCATCGTGATTGAGTATTTACGATTCGATCAGTGCACGCATGTCCTAATGCTTCTCATGATCATATCATACTCTCTCTCTTGAAAAAGATTTGTCCTCAAATCTTGCTCTTTATAGAAAGAACCATTTGGACATAAACTTTTTAAAAACATGATCACGACTGAATTTAAAAACTGCAAAACCACCAGATTTGTTTTTTTTTCTCTCTTTTTTGTTTTGCTTTTTTTCTCTCTTTTTGTTTAATAAAGGAAAATAAATAAAGAAATATAAAACGAAAAAGAAAAAGAGAAGGTGAAAGATAGAAGATAAAAGAAAATGACAAGATGAGAAGATGATAACAAAAAAAAAAAAAAAAATATCAAACTCAAGAGTGTGCTCTGATACCAAATGATGTGATTCTCCCAAAAATCAGCACTCTAGAGTTGGTAGGGGGAAACAATTTGCATCAAAGAAACCGTGACGTCTCAAAGATCAAATGATGTGGAGCGAATAGTCACACAGGAGCTGCGGAAGACTCCTGATTTACCTCTCAATTCTCTCAGATATTACACACTAAAAACATTAAGGATTTCTTCGGATATTACACACCAAAGAGATGAATCTAACTTAAAAAGATTTTTGATAAAAAGATAGATTAATTTTTTTAATAAAAGGGAGCCTTTATTTATAGAGGAAATACAACAATGCCGTCCATAATAGTTCCTAAACATGCAGAGCATCTAGGAAGATGAAATCCCAACTCTAAAGTGCATGTAAGAGAGAGAAATAGACATAATTAAATTTAGTTGTTGCTATGGACGAAAATTGATCTTCTTTGATTGTTTTTGGGCTGAATCCACTTTGCTGGGCTTCTCTGATTGATCAAGATTGTAGAATGAATCGGTTTGTAGCTTAGTTCATTCTGGCCTGGTCGGAATCCTTCAATAAATGCGTCTATGTCTAAATCCGGTACACTGGAGATCACATAATTTGTAAATTGCAGAACTCCTTCATCCGAACTCCATTTGATTTGATTGTTCTTCAAGGAGCTCCGTGATTGAGCTGAGCACATTCTCCAAGTAATTTCATGCACTGAATCATCGTGATTGAGTATTTACGATTCGATCAGTGCACACATGTCCTAATGCTTCTCATGATCATATCATACTCTCTCTCTTGAAAAAGATTTGTCCTCAAATCTTGCTCTTTATAGAAAGAACAATTTGGACATAAACTTTTAAAAAACATGATCAAGACAGAATTTAAAAACTGCAAAACCACCAGATTTGTTTTTTTTTCTCTCTTTTTTGTTTTGCTCTTTTTCTCCCTTTTTGTTTAATAAAGGAAAATAAATAAAGAAATATAAAAAGAAAAAGAAAAAGAGAAGGTGAAAGATAGAAGATAAAAGAAAATGACAAGATGAGAAGATGATAACAAAAAAAAAAAAAAAAATATCAAACTCAAGAGTGTGCTCTGATACCAAATGATGCGATTCTCCCAAAAATCAGCACTCTAGAGTTGGTAGGGGGATAAAATTTGCATCAAAGAAACCGTGAGGACTCAAAGATCAAATGATGTGGAGCGAATGGTCACACAGGAGCTGCGGAAGACTCCTGATTTACCTCTCAATACTCTCAGATATTACACACTAAAAGCATTAAGGATTTCTTCGAATATTACACACCAAAGAGATGCATCTAATTTAAAAGGATTTTTGATAAAAAGATAGATTGATTTTTTTAATAAAAGAGAGCCTCTATTTATAGAGGAAATACAACAATGTCGTCCATAATAGTTGCTAAACATGCAGAGCATCTAGGAAGTTGAAATCCCAATTCTAAAGTGCATGTAAGAGAGAGAAATAAACATAATTAAATGTAGTTGTTGCTATGGACGAAAATTGATCTTCTTTTATTGTTTTTGGGCTGAATCCACTTTGCTGGGTTTCTCTAATTGATCAAGATTGTAGAATGAGTCAGTTTGTAGCTTAGTTCATTCTGGCCTGGTCGGAATCCTTCAATAAATGCGTCCATGTCTAAATCCAGTACACTCGAGATCACATAATTTGTAATTTGCATAACACCTTTATCCGAACTCCATTTGATTTGATTCTTCTTCGAGGAGCTACGTGATTGAGCTGAGCACATTCTCCAAGTAATTTCATGCACTGAATCATCGTGAGTAAGTATTTACGATTCGATCAGTGCACGCATGTCCTAATGCTTCTCATGATCATATCATACTCTCTCTCTTGAAAAAGATTTGTCCTCAAATCTTGCTCATTATAGAAAGAACAATTTGGACATAAACTTTTAAAACAAATGATCAAGACTGAATTTAAAAACTGCAAAACCTCCAGATTTGTTTTTTTTCTCTCTTTTTTGTTTTGCTCTTTTTCTCTCTTTTTGTTTAATAAAGAAAAATAAATAAAGAAAAATAAAAAGAACACGAAAAAGACAAGGTGAAAGATAGAAGATGAAAGAAAATGACAAGATGAGAAGATGAAAATAAAAAATAAAAAATAAAATATCAAACTCAAGAGTGTGCTCTGATACCAAATGATGTGATTCTCCCAAAAATCAGCACTCTAGAGTTGGTAGGGGATAAAATTTGCATCAAAGAAACCGTGAGGTCTCAAAGATCAAAGGATGTGGAGCGAATGGTCACACAGGAGCTGCGGAAGACTCCTGATTTAACTCTCAATACTCTCAGATATTACACACTAAAAACATTAAGGATTTCTTCAGATATTACACACCAAAGAGATGAATCTAACTTAAAAGGATTTTTGATAAAAAGATAGATTGATTTTTTTAATAAAAGGGAGCCTATATTTATAGAGAAAATACAACAATGTCGTCCATAATAGTTGCTAAACATGCAGAGCATCTAGGAAGATGAAATCCCAACTCTAAAGTGCATGTAAGAGAGAGAAATAAACATAATTAAATGTAGTTGTTGCTATGGACGAAAAATGATCTTCTTTGATTGTTTTTGGGCTGAATCCACTTTGCTGGGCTTCTCTGATTGATCAAGATTGTAGAATGGGTCGGTTTGTAGCTTAGTTCATTCTGGCCTGGTCGGAATCCTTCAATAAATGCGTCCATGTCTAAATCCGGTACACTGGAGATCACCTAATTTGTAAATTGCATAACTCCTTCATCCGAACTCTATTTGATTTGATTCTTCGTCGAGGAGCTCCGTGATTGAGCTGAGCACATTCTCCAAGTAATTTCATGCTCTGAATCATCGTGATTGAGTATTTATGATTCGATCAGTGCACGCATGTCCTAATGCTTCTCATGATCATATCATACTCCCTCTCTTGGAAAAGATTTGTCCTCAAATCTTGCTCTTTATAGAAAGAACAATTTGGACATAAACTTTTAAAACAAATGATCAAGACTGAATTTAAAAACTACAAAACCAACAGATTTGTTTTTTTTTTCTTTTTTTATTGCAGTTTTTCTCTCTTTTTGTTTAATAAAGGAAAATAAATAAAAAAAAAAAAAAAAGAAAAAGAAAAAGAGAAGGTAAAAGATAGAAGATGAAAGAAAATGACAAGATGAGAAGATGATAACAAAAAATAAAAAATAAAATATCAAACTCAAGAGTGTGGTCTGATACCAAATAATGTGATTCTCCCAAAAATCAGCACTCTAGAGTTGGTAGGGGGATAAAATTTGCATAAAAGAAACCGTGAGGTCTCAAAGATCAAAGGATGTGGAGTGAATGGTCATACAGGAGCTGCGGAAGACTCCTGATTTACCTCTCAATACTCTCAGATATTACACACTAAAAGCATTAAGGATTTCTTCGGATATTACACACCAAAGAGATGAATCTAACTTAAAAGGATTTTTGATAAAAATATAGATTGATTTTTTTAATAAAAAGGAGCCTCTATTTATAGAGGAAATACAACAATGCCGTCCATAATAGTTCCTAAACATGCAGAGCATCTAGGAAGATGAAATCCCAACTCTAAAGTGCATGTAAGAGAGAGAAATAAACATAATTAAATGTAGTTGTTGCTATGGACGAAAATTGATCTTCTTTTATTGTTTTTGGGCTGAATCCACTTTGCTGGGCTTCTCTGATTGATCAAGATTGTAGAATGAGTCGGTTTGTAGCTTAGTTCATTCTGGCCTGGTCGGAATCCTTCAATAAATGCGTCCATGTCTAAATCCGGTACACTCGAGATCACATAATTTGTAAATTGCATAACTCCTATATCCGAACTCCATTTGATTTGATTCTTCTTCGAGGAGCTACGTGATTGAGCTGACCACATTCTCCAAGTAATTTCATGCACTGAATCATCGTGAGTGAGTATTTACGATTCGATCAGTGTACGCATGTCCTAATGCTTCTCATGATCATATCATACTCTCTTTCTTGAAAAAGATTTGTCCTCAAATCTTGCTCTTTATAGAAAGAACAATTTGGACATAAACTTTTAAAACAAATGATCAAGACTGAATTTAAAAACTGCAAAACCACCAGATTTGTTTTTTTTTTCTCTCTTTTTTGTTTTGCTCTTTTTCTCTCTTTTTGTTTAATAAAGGAAAATAAATAAAGAAAAATAAAAAGAAAACGAAAAAGAGAAGGTGAAAGATAGAAGATGAAAGAAAATGACAAGATGAGAAGATGATAACAAAAAATAGAAAATAAAATATCAAACTCAAGAGTGTGCTCTGATACCAAATGATGTGATTCTCCCAAAAATCAGCACTCTAGAGTTGGTAGGGGGATAAAATTTGCATCAAAGAAACCGTGAGGTCTCAAAGATCAAAGGATGTGGAGCGAATGGTCACACAGGAGCTGCGGAAGACTCCTGATTTAACTCTCAATACTCTCAGATATTACACACTAAAAACATTAAAGATTTCTTCGGATATTACACACCAAAGAGATGAATCTAACTTAAAAGGATTTTTGATAAAAAGATAGATTAATTTTTTTAATAAAAGGGAGCCTCTATTTATAGAGGAAATACAACAATGCCGTCCATAATAGTTGCTAAACATGCAGAGCATCTAGGAAGATAAAATCCCAACTCTAAAGTGCATGTAAGAGAGAGAAATAAACATAATTAAATGTAGTTGTTGCTATGGACGAAAATTGATCTTCTTTGATTATTTTTGTGCTGATTCCACTTTGCTGGGCTTCTCTGATTGATCAAGATTGTAGGAGTCGGTTTGTAGCTTAGTTCATTCTGGCCTGGTCGGAATCCTTCAATAAATGCGTCCATGTCTAAATCCGGTACACTTGAGATCACATAATTTGTAACTTGCATAACTCCTTCATCCGAACTCCATTTGATTTGATTCTTCTTCGAGGAGCTCCGCGATTGAGCTGAGCACATTCTCCAAGTATTTTCATGCACTGAATCATCGTGATTGAGTATTTACGATTCGATCAGTGCACACATGTCCTAATGCTTCTCATGACCATATCATACTCTCTCTCTTGAAAAAGATTTGTCCTCAAATCTTGCTCTTTATAGAAAGAACAATTTGGACATAAACTTTTAAAAAAAATGATGAAGACTGAATTTAAAAATTGCAAAACCACCAGATTTGTTTTTTGTTCTCTCTCTTTTTTTTTGCTCTTTTACTCTCTTTTTGTTTAATAAAGGAAAATAAATAAAGAATAATAAAAAGAAAAAGAAAAAGAGAAGGTGAAAGATAGACGATGAAAGAAAATGACAAGATGAGAAGATGATAACAAAAAAAAAAAAAAAATATCAAACTCAAGAGTGTGCTCTGATACCAAATGATGTGATTCTTCCAAAAATCAGCACTCTAGAGTTGTTAGGGGGATAAAATTTGCATCAAAGAAACCGTGAGGTCTCAAAGATCAAAGGATGTGGAGCGAATGGTCACACAGGAGCTGCGGAAGACTCCTGATTTAACTCTCAATACTCTCAGATATTACACACTAAAAGCATTAAGGATTTCTTCAGATTTTACACACCAAAGAGATGAATCTAACTTAAAAGGATTTTTGATAAAAAGATCCACTCGTTCTGGATCGGATCGAGCAATTTCACTCGATTCACCTACTCGATTTTATATGGATCGAGCAGGAGATCGAGTCCTTGACTTGTTCTCTGAATTGATCGGTTGGTTTCTCTCGATCTTCTCATCGTTCTCTTCTCTGGATCGACCAGCCTCCTCGAACTTCTTGTCGATTGCTGCCTTGGATCGAGTGATCTTCTCGATTTCCTGATCGATCTCTAGGCATCCGCCTTCTTCTTCTTTGACAACCTTCCTAGAGTCGAGGAGATTAACGTACTCTTGAGTCTTCTTACTCAGAAAACCAAACTCCCTTGGCTCCTTAGTCAATGCCAGCTTCAAGTGATCCTCTTGTGCCAACTCTTCTAGCAATTCATCTGCCAAAGCATCCAACGTCTCTATGTAGAATGCTTGTCCTTCTATGGTTGGCTTCTTAAGGACCTCATTGATATTAAAATCCAGCTTAATGTCTTTGCCAAGGTGTAGAGCTATCTTCCCATTCTTGACATCAATGATTGCTCCGGCGGTTGCAAGGAATGGTCTACCAAGTATAAGCGGATCCTTAGGTTCTTCATCCATCTCAAGCACAACAAAGTCAGTTGGTACATTGACATCGCTTATCCTTACTGGAAGATCCTCTAGCATACCCACTGGAAGTCTCACGCTTCTGTCAGCTAACACAAGGGAGATCCTACACTCTTTGAACCGTGTGAAACCGAGCTTTTTTGTTATAGAATGGGGCATGAGATTTATACTTGCTCCCAAATCGCATAAACAGTTCTCAAACTTCAATGGACCCAAAGCACAAGGAATGGTGAAGGATCCTGGATCTCCTAGCTTCTTAGGCTCTATTTCTCTGTGAATAATGGCACTACACTCTTCACTAAGCACAAAAACTTCTTTACTCTCCTTAGTCTTCTTTGTAAGGGTGTCTTTGAAGAACTTAGCACACTTCGACATCATAGCTAGGCAATCTACAAGAGGCAACTTGATTTCAACGTCCTTTAGATGCTTCTCAAACAAGAGTCTATGCTTCTCTATCAGCTGTTTCTTGAAGCGGCCAGGAAAAGAAAGCTTAGGTACATACGGTTGAGGCACATAGACATCTTTCTCTTTAGTAGCTTGCTCCACTTTCTTTTCTACAGCTACCTCTTTACCCTTTCTTTGTCTCTCAATCCACACATTATCAAAGTTGATCTCCTAATCAGCTGAAAGCTTACCCTCCCCCTCTTGGACTACAATGTCCTCATTGTTCATAGGAGCAACACGCGGAGGAAGCTCTCTACCACTCCTCAAGGTGATAGCGTTTGCATACTCTTTCGGATTCTGCTCACATTTTCCCGGTAAGCTGTTCTGACCGCTTGTACTAGCCTTTCCCTTCTCTAACTGCTTGATCTTGTTGTTCAGGTTTGTTATCTGAGTTGAGACGTCAGTAAGAGAGGAGTCAAGGCGGTTGTTCATCTCAGCAAACTTCTGATTAGTGGAAGCTTGACCTTGAAGCAACTGCTGAAACATTGCTTGAACCGGGTCTTGAGGAGGCTGTTGCATCTGCTGTTCTTGAGGAACAAATCCGGGAGGAAACATAGGAGTGTGACCTTTGTTGCCTTGCTGCTGCTGCTGACCTTGAAAGTTCCCTTGCATCTGCCCTTGAAAGCCACTATTCGGTTGAAAACCCTTGTTGTAAGGTACAAAGGGCTTTGCTTGCTGAGGGGGGGTAGACCTGATCTTTAAGGTTCTCTACATTCGTGCTCCTGTAAGAGAGATTGTTGTTCGCTTGGTAGCCTTGTGAATAACCCTGATTCTTGTGTAGTTCTGACCAGCAATCCAGTTAGCTTCTTCTTGACTCAGCTCTAGTTCCACGGAGAAATCTTCTGCTTCTCCTATGAAGTGAACTTGCTTCTGATTTGCAAGTACTAGCTTGTCTATCTTCTCATGGAGGGACTTAAGCTCTTTCTTGTGAGACTCTAGATCACCTCCTCTTGGGGCTTGGTCATAGTCCTCTGAATGATTTCCATCACTCAATGCAAAGTTCTCGATCAGCTCCATACCTTCTTCAACTTCTTGACCAAGGAAATTGCCCTTACTTGCCGTATCAAGCAACATTCTGATCTTAGGTAATGCTCCTCGGTATATTGTGCTTAGGAGAGTCTCTTCACTGAAGCCGTGGTGAGGACACTGAATGGTATAGTCTTTGAACCTCTCCATAGCTTCATTGAATGTCTCGTTCTGCCTTTGAGTGAAGCCACTGATCTCACTTCTCAACCGAGCTGTCCTGGTGCTTGAGAAAAACTTTGAGAGAAAAGCTTTCTTACATTCAGCCCAAGACGTAATGGTTCCTTGTGGAAGTGTCTTCTCCCAATGCCTAGCCTTGTCACCGAGAGAAAATGGAAAGAGATGCAGCTTGAAAGTATCTTTGGATATACCATTGATCTTGATCATCCCACACACCTGCTCAAAGTTATCAAGGTGCTCTAAGGGGTCTTCCATAGCCTGCCCGTGGAATTTGCTATTCTGAACCATTGAGATGAATGCAGGCTTTATCTCAAAATTGTTATTCTGGACCGGAGGAGGAGTGATCCCAAAGCGATTGTGATGCATATTAGGAGCATCTCCAGCGCCTATGATCCGTGGGGGTCTAGCTGCGTGGATGGGGTTTCCATTGCCCCTTCCTACACCACCGTGAGCTGGTGGAGGTCCTTCAGGATGTCCCTGCTCAGCCATTGTTGCAAAGTTTACTGTACCGGCTTGAACAATCTCCTCAAAGGCTCTAGCTTGCTCTCTTGCTCTTCTTGTTCTTGAATGTCCGAGTTGGTGAATATTGTCCAGGGGTGTGAGTAAGTTGTTGTCACCCCTAGAACGCAAATTCATGTACCGGAAAGACACAAGTGTGAAGAGAAAGAGATTAGTAACCAAACTTAAAGCAAAGGCTTAGTCTTTACTAAACCCCAAATCTTAATGCTTCCTAGCAACCCTAAGCCGGCAACGGCGCCATTTGATAACAGGTTTTTACAGGTGCAAGCAAGGAGGTTATCAAAACTCAAGTAATACACAGTTGTAGTAAAGCAAGAGGTATCAATCCACACCTAGGGAGCAGGAAGAGCAATGAAAATGCAAGGATCTAGTGAATCTAAGCAAATATAATAAATGATTGGTAATACCTAGGAAAAATAAATGCAATGATCTAATGCAATGCAAAACAATTTTAAAATCCCTAGAAGACGGTTAACTACCACGAGGAACAAGCAAAAGATGAAAAATGCAAAGCTACTAGAAACTAAAAATCAACCAGTGAATCGACCACAGGATCGAGCACTGGATCGAGCAGAATGGTTCGATCTAACAAGCAACTTAAAGTGATATGACTTCTCACGAACAGGATGCAAGTAAATGACAAGCGAATGATGAACAGAGATTTAAAACACTAAAAGAGAGGGTTTAGGGTCGAGGTTCACATTCAAGGGTATCAAAGATTCAAGCTTTGGTTTGAAAACATTTAGATCTACTCTTTTAAGAGGTTTCTCTAAGCCTTGAAAACAAAACAAGAACCATCCATGGCATGTGGTATGGTTCACTTCCTCAATCTCTTCTCCAAACCCATGGCGTTTGGTGGAAAAAGAGATCGAAGAGCAAGAAAGACAGATTTCAAACAATGACCTAACTAATCCCTTTTACAACCATGGCATGTGGGAAAGGAAAGATTATCCTCTAGGATCTGGTTTTCGAGAACATCTGAATCTTGTCAAGGTAAGACAGCCTTTGGTTCATAAAGACCTTTTCCAAGGCTCTCTAGGCTTTAAGATCCTAAGATCCTAGAAGAGAAGGTATGAAGAACAAGAAAACACAAAAATTTGAACCTTTTCAACCCTTTTGAATCACCTCAACCCTAAAATCCGAAACGACTACTCACTACACATGTTTAAGACCGAATCAAAAGCAATAAACGATAAGCTAAGCATGATTAACAATAGGTTAAAGAAAAACTGCTTGATATTAAAAGATTCAAAGGTTCAAAAACGATAAAGCTTAAAACTGTTCTATAATGGCGAATCGCCTCACTTAGAGAGATAGGGAAACGACAGAATGAAGATAAGATAACGGTGAAGGCTGCTTTTGCCAAAAATGGCTAAACCGTTAGCTGGTCCCCCCTTCGCTAGCCGCCAAGGACAGCTGGACGGATAAGCTCGTCAGGGATCGATCTTGAGATCGACCAATGTGCTCGATCATCTTCAGGAATCGCCTTGCTCTTCTCGATCTTCTGGTCGATCAAGTTGGAGGGATCGAGTATCTTCCTCGATCAACATCTCGATCTTTGGATGATCGAGTCTTGGTCTCGATCTGGATCTCGTTCTGCATGGCGTCATTTACGTCCATACTCCAGATCGATCACCTCTCTCCATCTCAGTCTCGATCATTCCTCTTGAATTGACTTGGCGCACTCGATCTTCTGGTCGTTCTCATCTAGATCGACCTGCCTTACACACCAAAGAGCTAAGTTCTCCAAGTGTCCACGATCTCCACTTTGAACCTCCTCACGTCCACATAGCCTCCACGACTCCATAGTGTTCCAAACAACCTGATAATGATGCATATATGCAAGAAATATGCAAAATGCGAATGCAAAAGGGACCTAGAACCTAAAATGCAACAAATGGAACAATCTAGCCTATAATGCAAGATAAATGCATGAGAAACTACTCTAAATGCATGCAAAATATGCAGAATATATGGTAATATCACAAACTTGGTGCTAAATTGGGAAAAGTGTCATTTTATGGTAAGAGAAGGCATTGTGCTTGGGCACAAAATTTCTGAGCGTGGGATTGAGGTTGACAAGGCCACGATAGAGGATATGACGAGTTTAGAGCTTCCGGTTAACGTGAAAGGGATTAGGAGTTTCTTGGGGCACGCTGGCTTCTGCAGGATGTTTATCAAGGATTTCTCCAAGATAGCACGTCCTCTTACAAGGCTACTGTGCAAGGAAACCGAGTTCAACTTTGATTAAGAATGCCTACGAGCCTTTAAGACCACCAAAGAAGCCTTGGACACCGCGCCTATAGTTCAAGCTCCGGATTGGGATTTGCCCTTCCAGATTATGCGAGACGCAAGTGACTACGCCGTGGGTGCTGTCTTGGGTCAGAGGAAGGACAAGAAGCTGCATGTGATCTACTACGCAAGCTGTACCTTGGATGATACGTAAGTGAAGTATGCAACCACCAAGAAAGAGCTTCTAGCCGTGGTCTTTGCTTTTGAGAAGTTTAGGTCTTACATGGTGGGTTCTAAGGTCATTGTGTATACTGACCATGCTGCCTTGAGATATATATATTCCAAGAAAGACACCAAACCGAGACTCTTAAGATGGATCCTTCTTTTGCAAAAGTTTGACATGGAGATCAAGGACAAGAAGGGTATAGAGAACGGTGTAGTGGATCATCTTTCAAGGATGAGGGTGGATGATGTCTTGTCTTTGGATCCCTGAAGAGCATCTTATGATGGTCAACACCGTGGTATGTGCAAAGCTAGAGGAGAAGCTTGAAGAAGTCTTGAGCCTAAAGGAAGAAGATCTACCATGGTACGCGGATATTGTTAACTATTTGGCTTGTGGAGAAGAGCCTACTCACCTGGACCATTACCATAGGAAGAAATTCATGAGGGACATCTCTCACTACTTTTGGGATGATCTTTATCTATACAAGAGGGGTGTGGACAGCCTATACCGAAGATGTGTCACAAGAGATGAAGCTAGAGACATTCTTCTCCATTGCCACGGTATGACTTATGGTGGCCACTTCACATCATTCAAGACAGCTACAAAGGTTCTCCAAGCTGGGTTTTGGTGGCCTACACTCTTCAAGAATGCACATGAGTTTGTAAAATCATGTGAATCTTTCCAAAGGGCCGGGAACATAACCAAGAGGAATGAGATGCCGCAAGTACCTATCTTTGAGGTGGAAGTCTTTGACGCGTGGGGAATTGATTTTATTGGTCCATTTCCATCATCACAGGGCAACAAGTACATCCTAGTGGCAGTAGACTATGTGTCTAAGTGGGTGGAAGCCATAGCCTCACCAACTAATGATTCAAGGGTTCTAGTCAAGCTTTTCAAAACAATCATTTTTCCAAGGTTTGGAGTTCCTAAGGTGGTGATTAGTGATGGAGGCAGCCACTTCATCAACAAGATTTTTGAGAGTCTTTTGAGAAAGCATGGAGTTAAACACAAGGTGGCCACGCCTTATCACCCTCAAACCAGTGGCCAAGTGGAGGTTTCAAATAGGCAAATCAAGACCATCCTAGAGAGAACCGCGGGAGTGACTAGGAAATATTGGGCAAGCAAGCTTGATGACGCTCTTTGGGCTTACAGAACGGCTTTCAAGACTCCCATTGGTACCACACCTTTCAACCTCCTCTATGGTAAATCTTGTCACCTCCCCGTGGAGTTAGAGCACAAAGCTCTTTGGGCTGTGAAGCAAGTGAATTACGCTCTCAAGACGGCACAAGAGAGAAGACTAGTGCAACTTCATGAGCTTGATGAATATAGGTTGGATGCTTATGAAAGCGCCAAGATCTACAAAGAGAGGACCGACGCCGTTCATGACAAGAAGCTGGTGCTTAAGGAGCTCAAAGAGGGAAGCCTGGTTATGCTCTACAACTCACGTTTGAAGTTGTTTCCCGGGAAGCTCAAGTCTAGATGGAGTGGTCCGTTTGAGATAAAAGAAGTGCTACCGTATGGGGCTGTGACCTTGATTGGCAAGGGTGGAGAGAGGTTCACAGTGAATGGGCATAGAGTCAAGCCCTACATGGGAAGTGATTGCAGCAAGGAGAGCACCACATTGCTTCTCCAAGATCCCCTTCTAGCCTAACCAAGTAAAGTCAAGCTTAGAGAGTTAAAACAAGCGCACTTGGGAGGCAATCCCATGACTATCATTGTACATATTTTTAATTTATTTCTGTTTCAATTTTATGCTTTTTAGTTTAAGTGTGTAGGTACAAGGAGATGGAAACCAGAGATCACGATCTTTGATTTAACAAGGCAAGGAATAGAGAAGCAGAGGGAAACGATCGAGTGACAGATTGACCTGTCCTGGCTCGATCTTTACTAGATTGACCTAGTAAATCGAGTGAAGTCACTCGATCTAGACGAGATCGAGTAGACAATTGAGTGAATCAGCCGATTACGAGAGGATGAACCACCCATGCGTTTAGCTTGAAATCCAAACGGGGTGTGGATCGACTGATCTCACTCGATCCTCGAACTAAGATCGATGGCAGGATCGATCAGCTCACTCAATCTCCGCCAAAACGACCTCGCAATCGATCAGGGAGCTCGATCTAAGGAGCATGGCCACAACCACGTGGAATCATGAAATGAGGAGCAGACTCGATCTAAGGCTCGATTCAAATCAGATCGAGCCTCCAATCGAGCAAACCTCACGATCACGAACAAAATGGGCATGAGATTTGTATTACCATATATTTTGCATATTTAGCATGCATTTAGAGCTAGTTTTCATGCATTCATCTTGCATTATAGGCTAGTTTCTACCATTTGTTGCACTTTAGGTCCTAGATCACTTTGCATTAGCAATTTGCATATTTCTGCATTTTTGCATCACTATCAGGTTGTTTGAGACACACTAGATTGGTGGAGGTTGCATGGACGTGCATTGGATCGAGAGGAAGCTTGTGGACACTTGGAGAACTCAGCCGTTCAGCAAGGAACCCGAGATCGAGATGCAGATCGAGCTGCCTTGAGATCGACCAGAAGATTGAGTGACCCAAGTCGTTTCATGGAGGAGGATCAAGACCAAGATCGAGAGAGGAGATCGATCGTGAGTACGGACGTGGATGACGCCATGCAGAACGAGAGCCAGATCGAGACCACGACCCGATCACCCAAGGATCGACCAGAAGATCGAATGAGGTGCTCGATCCATCCAACCAAATCGACTTGAAGATCGAGCAAGAGACAGCGATCCATGAAGAAGATCGAGCCAGAGATCGATCATTCAAGTCGATCTCTGGCACCTTATCCGGCCAGCTCATCTTTGGAGCGTAGTGAGGGGACCATTTGGCGGTTTAGATATTTTGGGCAAGGGGGGAACATCACTTTGGACACACACGCTTAGTCTTATCTTCTTCCAGCTTTCCTTTAGGCAATTTTTCGCCATTGTTCTGTTCTTGAAGTTTTTGATGTTTTGAACCTTGAATCTTTTCAATATTAAGTCTTTTTCTTTAATCGCTTGCTTGTTCATGTTTAGTTTTCTTTCCCTTGCATTTCAATCGGTTTCAAATATGAGTAGTGAGTAGATTTCTTTTGGGTTTAAGGTTGGGACGATTTAAGGGTTTAAAGGTTTAAGCTTTTGGAAGTTTTTCTTGTTCTTAACCTATTCTCTTCTAGGATTTGGGGTCTTAAAGCTTAGAGAGTCTTGAAAAAGATCTCTATGATTCCAGAGCTTTCTTACCTTGACCGGATTCAAAGATCCTTGAAAACCAAATCCTAGAGACTAATATATCGTCTCCCAAACGCCATGGATGAAGAGGGGGTTAGTTAAGCCAATATTTGAGATCTTTGTTTAATGTTCTTTGACCCATCTTTCCACTACACGCCATAGGTTAGGAGGAAAGGTCAGAGAAAGGGGTTATACCAAACGCGATGGATAATCCTAGTTTAAGTTTCTCAAGGCTTAGAGATAGCTCTTCAAAAGAGTAGATTTATGTTTTCAAACCCAAAGTTTGAATCTTGAATCTCTTGAATATGACCCTCAACCTTAGATCCTATATTTTATCATTTTAAAACCTCTGTTTATCATTCTCTAGTCATAAAGCTTGCTTCTTTGATCATTTGAAGTCATTCATCTAAGTTGTTAGAAATGTCCTGTTTTACCCGTTTCAGTGCTCGATTTTTAGTAATTAGTAGATTTGCATTTTAGAGTCTCTGTTTTCTTCTAGTAGTTGTTAACCCTTTTCCAGGGATTTTAAAATAGTATTCCTACTCATTTGGTCGTTGCATTTAGTTTTCATCGATTTTACCATCTATTTACCCGATTCTGCTTAGATTTGCTCAGTTCTTGCATTCTTAGTGTCATTCTTCACCCAGGCTGGATTGACATCCTTTACTGCTATACTACATTGTTAACAGTGGTTTAGGCTTTGATATTTAGACTCGAAACATTCTTTCTATCAAATGGCGCCGTTGCCAACTTGGGTTTTTAGAAAGCATTAGGATTTGCAGCTTAGTAAAGGCTAAGCCTTTATATTTACTTTGGTTACTGATTTCTCTGCCTTCATACTTGTGTTTTCAGGTACATGAATCTGAGGTCTAGGGGTGACAACAATCTACTTAAACCCCTGGACAATATTCACCAACTCGGACACGAAAGATCAAGAAGAGCAAGATAGCAAGCTCAAGCCTTTGAAGAGATTGTGCAAGCTGGTACAGTAGACTTTGCAAGAATGGCTGAGAAAGATCATCATGAGGGATCTCCACCAGCTCACGGTGCTGTAGGAAGGGGTAATGGAAACCCCAACCACGCAGCTAGACCACCACGGATCATTGGTGCTGGAGATGCTCCAAATACACATCATGACCGCTTTGGGATCACTCCTCCACCAGTACAGAACAACAATTTTGAGATAAAGCCTGGATTTGTCTCTATGATTCAAAACATCAAATTCCATGGACTGGCTATGGAAGACCCTCTGGAGCATCTTGAAAACTTTGAACAAGTTTGTGGGATGATAAAGATCAATGGAATCTCGGAAGATGCTTTCAAGCTACGGCTTTTGATAGAGAGCTTTTTTCACAGTTCTAATTATCAATCCTAAAGCCTCTTAGTGTTGCTATAGTAATTTAGGTGTCAATCCAGCCTAGGTGAGAAAGATACTAGGAATACAAGAGCAAAGTAAAGCTAAGTCAAATTCGGGTAAATGAGGGAGAAAATCAACAAAAACTAAATGCAATACGAAATGAGCAAGAAAACAATTTTAAAATCCCCTCTTAAGGGTTAGCAACTATTAGAAGAAAACTAGGAATTTAAAGTGTAAGACTGCTGATTATGAAAATTTGAAAACTGAAAACAGGCAATTAAGGCTATTTCTAGCAACTTAAAGGAGCAAACTTTAAATCTAAAGGAGAAAGCTTTTGAAACTACTTGAATGATAAATAACAGATTCAAGGATGAGGTTCATGCTTAGGGAAGCTCAAGGTTCGATCTTGGTTTGCAAAAAGTAAATCTACACATTTCAAAATGAACTATCCGTAAGCCTAAGAAGCAATCTTCCCATGGCTAGTGGGTAAAATAAATTCCTCTCATCATTCATAATATCCAAACCCATGGCTTGTGGGGGAAAAGGGTGGTTGATGGAGCTGAAGCACGGATCTTAACATGGCTTAACTAGCCCTTACTTGCCACTTCCGTGGTCATTAAAACATACTAGTCTCTTGGTTTGGACATAAGAGAACTCCTAAGTTCTTATGAGAAAAGGAAATCTCTTGGATCATAAAGCCTCTCTCAAGGTCTTTAAGCATTTGATACTCCAAACCAAGAAAGGATAAAGTTAAGAGCAAGAAAATACCAAGATCTAACCTTTAAAACCTTCCTAATCACCTCATCCTTAAATCCTAAAGAAGTACTCTATTATCATTTTCAAACCCCTCTTAATCATAAGATAAGAGGAGTTAAACATGATTAAGATAACAAGAATGAAAGATTAAAGCTTAAAGAGAAGTTCTTAAATTTAAAATCAAAGTTTTTACAAAAGATAAAGCTTGAAAATGGAAAAAGATGTTTTAATGGTGATCCACAAAACCCAAAAATGGGGATGGAGGCTGTAAAATTCGTGGATCCCCTAAATTTTTAGGTCTAGAGTGTTCATAAAGGACGACACAACTGGTCCCCTCACTAAAAGACAAAGTCTGAGCTGTCCAAGAAAGGAAGCAGAAATCTGGACCGAAGATCGACCCGCCTGGTCGATCTAGTGGTCGATCTAAGCTGAAACGAGTGGGATGGTCGATCTGGTGGTCGATCTCAGGCTGAAACGAGTGGTATGGTCGATCTCAGGCTGAAACGAGTGGTATGGTCGATCTGGTGGTCGATCTCAGGCTGAAACGACTTGGATGGTCGATCTGAGGCTCGATCTCAGCCTAATTCTTTTTGGCCGAACACTTTCTTGACTCCCAGCAACTCCTATGCTCTTATTTTGACTCTTTGTCCATGCTCAGCATCCAAAACAGCTCCATGTACACCATATTACCTAAAAACAATGCATATATGCAAGAAATATGCAAATGCTAATGCAAACATGTCTAAAACCTAAAATGGAGCAAAAGTTACAAATAATGTAAATATGAATGCAATGTGAATCCAAAATCTATCCTAAATGAGTGCTAAAATATGCTATATTATGAGTTTATCAACTCCCCCAAACTTGCCTTTTTGCTTGTCCTCAAGCAAACAAAGACAAATCCGAGAGAGAGGTTTAAAAATGGGGGTTCAAATTTCTTGAAAAAAATGTTTTTCAAATGAATCATCTCAATGGTCCTTGTTTTTAATTCTAGGATGCAGTATACAAACTCTACTTCAAAGAACTTAGCCATATTCATCACATGTTGAATTTCAGATCATGACTCTCATATTCCAAACAATCCAAGAATCCTAACCTTTAACATTCAATTAATGATCAAACCGTGAATCACACTCATGCACTTAGAACATAATACATTTGGCTAAGGACAAGGTTATGAGACAAAGATTATCTCATTCAAGTGGGTAATTCAAACAATGGGTCATCTCAAAAAGGATTGAACTTATGCATAATGCTAAAGGTAAAGACAATTGATGCATATATGACTAGACTCTCATCTACCCATATACACTAACAATGATCCTAAACCCCTCTCATTTTCTTTCTTTTTCAAGCTTACTCACCCTCTAAAAACTACCCAAACAACAAGGCAAGAAGCCAAACATAACCCACAAAAACATAAGACATCTTTACTCTTCTTAGGCTAGTGGTGGTCAAACACAAACTTAAAGCTCTTTCTTTAAATCTTGGTAGCTCTCTTCTCTTATTTTTTTTTCTTTTTAAACTTTGGCCTTTGGCTCTTTTCTTTCTGATTTTCTTTTATTTTTTTATTTTTTTTTAGAGCTACCTCCTTCTCTTTTAAAACTGAGCTTTTATTTAAAAACAGAACAACACCACCACTTAAAACCATGAGTCCTTTTTATTTTCAAACCCCAAACACCATTTCTTTTTAAACTGAAAACACATAAGCAAAATTCTTTTAACACCAGCGAATCCCTACCCCAAAACAAACCTAAAACTAGCTTCAAAATGCAAAGCTAGCATCAATATGAAAGCTTAATCATGTCGCCTAAACCTAATACTTTATGCCAATTTCAATCCAAAAATAAGGCCTCACATCACACAAGAAGTATTTGGCTTGAAAGGAAGGCAAGGTTCAGGGTGTGGAGTTCTATTCAGACTTACAAAGAGTGGTAGAAAGGGGTAAGAAAGCTTGAATATGTATATGTGATCCATGTATTTCATTTCAAATGCACAAGTGTGATAATTCAAATTCAGATTAAGGTTCTCACTTAGTAGGAAAGGATTCAATTCATGTCTGTTCAACTTAAGCCACGAAAATCAAAACAAATGATCCAAATATGATTAGAACTTAACTTCAAGTTTGCACAAGCATCAAAAAACTACTAACTAGGGCCTTGAACTAATTCATGAGCATAAAACACTTTTTTAAGAAAAATTGCCCCATATGCACGTGAATGCAAGCAACCTATATGATAATATCTAGACTCCATCCTAAAATATTTACCAATGCAAGTGCAAGCTACATGAATTTTTTCGAAAATTTTGAAAAATTTTCTGATTTTCTATGCAAATGTATATGCATGAAGACTCAAATATGCTTAAAGGGAAAATAAGAAAACAAAACACAAAATTAAATCTCTCAACCTCTCCCCCAAACTTAAATTACACAGTCTCTTGTGTAATAAAAGTTCAAGAGAGACCAGCAACAAGAAATAAAATTCAAAAAGCCAAGAATTCATGATATATACAAGGTGTTGGAATGGTGTACCTTGGGCTGTGTTGTGGATCGAGCTGGAGGATCGATCTGTGGGTCGTTCTGGGCAGAAGATCGAGTGTATGTACTCGATGCAGCTCTCGATCCTGTCCTGAATCGACCTTGGCCGGTTGATCTAGCCATCGATCTACCGGACATGCTTCAGTTTTCTTGCCGTTTAGAGTTTCCAAGAACGTGCCTTTGAATCTCTATCTTCCTTGGTCATGTTGAGGCTTGATCACCAGGCACATACTCATCATAGAACCATCCCCCAAATGTGTGCATCCTTATCTCCTCAAAGGGTAGCTTCCATGGATCCTCAAGGCTCTCCTCCTCGGTCATGTTGAGGCTTGTATCACCAGGCTCATACTCATCATAGAACCATCCCCCAAATGTGTGCATCCTTATCTCCTCAAAGTGTAACTGCCATGGATCCTCAATGCTTTCTTCATTAGTAAGGGTGAAACCGAGGTGTTTGGCAAAAGGTTGTTCCATTGGAGATTCTTCTTCTTTACTCTCCTTGGAGGCTGCTGCAATGGGATTCTCCTTTGTCTCTTTTCTGGGAATGAGTTGCATTTGTGTTTCTTTCTTGGTGGGGGGCTCTTGCTCAACAAATGATCTCTCACTAGCATCCTCTAAACATTCAACAACCAAACTTTCTTCACAAGGATCTTCAAATCTTTGCTCAAGATTTTCATTAACAATGTACCTAAGAAGAGCTTCAAGTTCTTCAGCTTCTTGTTGGAATTCATCATTGGTGAGAGCTTTATCCTCTTGTTCCTCATTCCCTTGTGTGATTTCGGTGTTGATATACTCCACATGTGTTGTTGCAGCAACTCTTGAAAATGGAGCAGGAGAGCCTAGTTTGAAGTCAAGCATGTTAATGCTCTCATTAAGCTGTTCTTGCTGCTCCAAAAGCAACTTCATCATGTTGAGAGTTTCTTCCTCTTTAGAGATGTGGGAAGAATAGGCTGCTCCTTGCTGCTCCAAAAGCAACTTCATCATGTTGAGAGTTTCTTCCTCCTTAGAGATGTGGGAAGAATAGGCTGCTCCTTGCTCGTCCTCCATGTCCCAAGATTGGTATCCCTCACCATATTCATAGTGATTCTCGTGAGCAGAATGTTCATCCATAAGCCCTCTTTGATAAGTGGATGACCTTTCAAAACCATGGTTGCTTGTTGGGTCCCAAGCCATCATTCTCTCTTGATTTGCTAATAAGGCCTCAAACATTGATGCTATATCCGAATCCATACTGTCTTCCTTGTGATTGTGCCTTGCAAAAAGAACAAACACTTGAAAGAGAGTTAGTAACCAAAATGAAAAATAAAAACTTAGTCTATACTAAGCTCAAATCCTAGTAATTTCAGCAAAACCTAAGTTGACAACGGCGCCAATTGATAGAGAGCTTTTTTCACAGTTCTAATTATCAATCCTAAAGCCTCTTAGTGTTGCTGTAGTACTTTAGGTGTCAATCCAGCCTAGGTGAGAAAGATACAAGGAATACAAGAGCAAAGTAAAGCTAAGTCAAATTCAGGTAAATGAGGGAGAAATTCAACAAAAACTAAATGCAATATGAAATGAGCAAGAAAACAATTTTAAAATCCCCTCTTAAGGGTTAGCAACTACTAGAAGAAAACAAGGAATTTAAAGTGTAAGACTGCTGATTATGAAAATTCAAAAACTGAAAACAGGCAATTAACGCTATTTCTAGCAACTTAAAGGAGCAAACTTTAAATCTAAAGGAGAAAGCTTTTTAAACTACTTGAATGATAAATAACAGATTCAAGGATGAGGTTCATGCTTAGGGAAGCTCAAGGTCCGATCTTGGTTTGCAAAAAGTAAATCTACACATTTCAAAATGAGCTATCCTTAAGCCTAAGAAGCAATCTTCCCATGGCTTGTGGGTAAGATAAATTCCTCTCATCATTCATCCTCTCCAAACCCATGGCTTGTGGTGGAAAAGGGTGGTTGATGGAGCTGAAGCACGGATCTTAACATGGCTTAACTAGCCCTTTCTTGCCACTTCAGTGGTTATTAAGGCATACTAGTCTCTTGGTTTGGACATAAGAGAACTCCTAAGTTCTTATGAGAAAAGGAAATCTCTTGGATCATAAAGCCTCTCTCAAGGTCTTTAAGCATTTGATACTCCAAACCAAGAAAGGATAAAGTTAAGAGCAAGAAAATACCAAGATCTAATCTTTAAAACCTTCCTAATCACCTCATCCTTAAATCCTAAAGAAGTACTCTATTATCATTTTCAAACCCCTCTTAATCATAAGATAAGAGGAGTTAAACATGATTAAGATAACAAGAATGAAAGATTAAAGATTAAAGAGAAGTTCTTAATTTAAAATCAAAGTTTTTACAAAAGATAAAGCTTGAAAATGGAAAAAGATGTTTTAATGGTGATCCACAAAACCCAAAAATGGGGATGGAGGCAGTAAAATTCGTGGATCCCCTAAATTTTTAGGTCTAGAGTGCTCATAAAGGACCACACAACTGGTCCCCTCACTAAAAGACAAACTCTGAGCTGTCCAAGGAAGGAATCAGAAATCTGGACCGAAGATCGACCCGCCTGGTCGATCTAGTGATCGATATGAGCTGAAACGAGTGGGATGGTCGATCTGGTGGTCGATCTCAGGCTGAAACGAGTGGTATGGTCGATCTGGTGATCGAACTCAGGCTGAAACGAGTGGTATGGTCGATCTGGTGGTCGATCTCAGGCTGAAATGACTTGGATGGTCGATCTGAGGCTCGATCTCAGCCTAATTCTTTTTGGCCGAACACTTTCTTGACTCCCAGCAACTCCTAAGCTCTTCTTTTGACTCTTTGTCCATGCTCAGCATCCAACACAGCTCCATGTACACCATATTACCTAAAAGCAATGCATATATGCAAGAAGTATGCAAATGCTAATGCAAACATGTCTAAAACCTAAAATGGAGCAAAAGTTACAAATAATCTAAATATAAATACAATGTGAATGCAAAATTTATCCTAAATGAGTGCTAAAATATGCTAAATTATGAGTTTATCAGCTTTTTCCATATTCTCTTGGAGATAAGGCTAGGCACTAGGAGAAGACCCTTCCACAAGGCACCATTACTTCTTGGGCTGAATGTAAGAAGGAGTTCCTCTCAAAGTTTTTCTCGAGCACAAGAACATCTAGGCTGCAAAGTGAGATTATCGGATTAACTCAAAAACAGAATGAGACATTCAGTGAAGCTATGGAGAGATTCAAAGACTATACAATTCAGTGTCGTCACCACGGCTTCAGCGAAGAGACTCTCTTGAGCACAATATACCGAGGAGCATTACCCAAGATCAGAATGTTGCTTGATACAGCAAGCAATGGTAACTTTCTTGGTCAAGAAGTCGAAGAGGGTATGGAGCTTATAGAGAACTTGGCTTTGAGTGATGGGAATTACACTGAAGATTATGACCGAGCACCTAGAGGTTCTGAGCTGGAGTCACACAAAAAGAGCTCAAATCGCTCCATGAGAAGATAGACACGCTAGTGCTTGCAAATCCGAAGCATGTACACTTTGTGGGAGAAGCTGAAGATGTCTTAGATGAGTTAGAGCTGAGCCAAGAAGAAGCTAATTGGGTTGCTGGTCAGAACTACAACAAGCCTCAGGGCTATTCACAAGGATACCAAGCCAACAACAATCTCTCATACAGGAGCACCAACGTTGAGAATCCAAAGGATTAGGTGTACCCCCCTCAACAAGCAAAGCCTTTTGTACCTTACAACAAGGGGTTTCAACTAAACAGTGGGTACCAAGGTCAGAGGCAAGGCAATTTCCAGCAGCAACAGCAAGGCAACAAAGGCTACACTCCTATGTTTCCTCCTGGTTTCGTTCCATAGCAGCAACAAATGCAACCCCCACCTCAGGATCCGGTTCAAGCAATGTTCCAACAGTTGCTTCAAAGTCAAGCTTCTACAAATCAGAAGTTTGTTGAGATGAACAACCGGCTAGACTCTTCTCTTACTGACGTCTCTACACAGATCACCAATCTGAACAACAAGATCAATTAGTTGGAGAAAGGCAAAGCTAGTTCAAGCAGTCAAGGCAGCTTACCGAGCAAGTGTGAGCAAATCCCCAAGGAATATGCAAACGCTATTACTTTGAGAAGCGGGAAAGAGCTACCACCGAGAGTTGCACCTAAAGACAATGAGGACATTGTTGTTCAAGAGGGGGAGGGTAAGCTTTCAAATGATGACGAGATTACCTTTGACAATGTGTGGATTGAAAGACCAAGGAAAGGCAAGGAAGCCGTTGTAGAGAAGAAAGTAGAGGAGGTGAGCAAATAGAAAGATGCATTTGTTCCTCCACCATACAAACCGAAGCTTCCTTTTCCTGGGCAGTTCAAGAAGCAGCTGCTTGAGAAGCATAGAGCAGTCTTTGAGAAACATTTGAAAGATGTTGAGAACAAGCTGCCCTTAGTTGATTGTTTAGCCATAATGCCTAAATGTGCTAAGTTCTTCAAGGATACTTTAACTAAGAAGAGCAAGGAGAGTGAAGAGGTTTTGGTGCTTGGTGAAGAGTGCAGTGCGATCATTCACAAAGAGATAGTTCCAAAGAAGCTTGGAGATCCATGATCATTCACCATTCCTTGTGCTCTAGGTCCTTTGACGTTTGGAAGCTGCTAATGTGATCTTGTTGCAAGCATTAATCTTATGCCCCATTCCATTGCAAAGAAGCTCGGTTTTAGCAAGTTTAAAGAGTGTAGAATCTCTCTTGTGCTTGCTGATAGAAGTATAAGGCTTCCTGTGGGTATGCTTGAAGATTTGCCCGTGAGGATCAGTGGAGTTAACGTGCCAACCGACTTTGTTGTTTTAGAAATGGATGAAGAGCCAAAGGATCCTCTAATCCTTGGTAGACCATTTCTTGCAACCGCTGGAGCCATCATTGACGTGAAGAATGGCAAGATCTATCTACACTTGGGCAAGGACATCAAGTTAGACTTTGATATCAATGTAGTCTTGAAGAAGCCAACCATTGGAACACAAGCTTTCTACATTGAAACTTTGGATGAGTTAGCTGATGAGTTGCTTGAGGAGTTGGCACAAGAAGATCACTTGCAGCTAGCTTTGACTAAGGAGTGTGGAGAGTATGGTTTCCTGAATGAGCAGACCCAGGATTATGTTCACATCCTTGATTCTCGCAAGGTTGTGAAGGAAGACGAAGGCGGATGCCTAGAGATCGATCAGGAAATCGAGGACTTCACTCGATCCAAGAAAAAGATCGACAAGAAGATCGAGGAGGTTGGTCGATCCGGTCAAGAAATCAATGAGGAGATCGAGAGAAGCAACTCAATCAGTTCAGAGAACGACTAAGTGAATCGATCCACTGCTCGATCCACATCAAATCGAGCAAAAGATCGATGTGAGTGCAATCGATCCGGACCAGAATGAGTGGAAGATCGACTGGATGACTCGATCTCAGAAGAGACAAAGGTTCAAGATGGCAGCCTGAAAGCTCATGACTCGGGTTCAAATGAGGCTAATGAGGATGGCAACATCAATATAAGCCACAAGGGGGACTGAAGCGAGCTGCTAGCCCCAAAGGTGGACCTAAAGGAGCTCCCGAATGGGCTAAGGTACGCTTTCTTGGGACCTAATGATACCTATCCCGTGATTGTGAATGAAAATGTGAGTGATGATGAGTTAAAATCACTCCTTAAGGAGTTGAGAAAGTATAGAAGGGCCATTGGATACTCTCTAAGTGACATCAAGGGCCTTTCACCAATGCTTTGTACTCACAAGATTAACTTAGAGAATGAAAACACTTCTTCTATTGAACATAAAAGACGCTTAAACCCGAATTTGAAAGATGTAATTAAGAAAGAGATCTTGAAACTGTTAGAGGCTGGCGTGATATACCCTATCAGTGATAGCACATGGGTCTCTCCGGTCCATGTGGTACCAAAGAAAGGGGGTATCACGGTCATTAAGAATGAAAAAGATGAGTTGATTCCTACAAGAAACATAACTGGACATATAATGTGTATTGATTATAGGAAGCTTAACTCAGCTACTAGAAAAGATCATTTTCATCTTCCCTTTATTAATCAGATGCTTCAAAGATTAGCTAATCACCCATACTACTGCTTTCTTGATGGTTATAGTGGTTTCTTTCAAATACCAGTTCATCCTAACGATCAAGAGAAGACAACTTTCACATGCCCTTATGGTACCTTCGCTTATCGAAGGATGCCTTTTGGGTTATGTAATGCACCAGCAACCTTTCAAAGGTGCATGATGTCTATCTTCTCTGATCATATAGAGGAAATGGTGGAAGTTTTTATGGATGATTTTTCTGTGTATGGTGCGTCCTTTTCTGCTTGTTTGTCAAATCTTTGCAAGGTACTCAAGAGTTGCGAGGAGACAAACATGGTGCTGAACTGGGAGAAGTGTTACTTCATGGTGAAGGAAGGGAGATTGTACTCGGTCACAAGATTTCTGAGCAAGGGATAGAGGTTGATAAAGCAAAGATTGAGGTCATGATGAGCTTGGAGCCTCCGGCTAATGTGAAGGGTATAAGGAGCTTTTTGGGACACGCCTCTCTCTTCATGAAAGCACGAGCAAGGATAAGGGCAAGGAGACCAGCCACGACACTCCTAAGAAGAGTAAGAAGTCTGGAGCAACCTCAAGCTCCAGCCTTACTTACCTCAAGCTCCAGCCTTACAAACCATTGTAAATACCATGCATCTTTTTCATTTTTTTTGCTTTGTGTTTTGACTCCTCTAGACTTTGTTTGCCACCGAGATGGTGTCATTCAAGTTTGGGGGAGTGTGTGTGTTATTTGACATGTTTTCTGTGATCTTATTTTTTGTTATCATCCCTTGAGTCATCATCCATCATGTAAGGCATAGAAAATAAAAAAAAATGATAAAGTTTTTAAAAATTTTCAAAAAACTTCATGTAGCTTGCATTTGAACTGCTAAACATTTTAGGATTGAGTATAGAATTTTAAGCATTTAGGTTGATTGAATTTGCATAAGGGGTAAAAGTTTTTCTTGAAAAATGTTTTAAGCTCATTCATTGTTTCAAGGCCCTAGTTAGTAGTCCTTTGATGCATTGTTCACACTTTGAAAGTAAGCTCTAACCATATTTGGATCATTTGTTTTGATTTTCGTGGCTGAAGTTGAACATTCATGAATTGAATCCTTTCCTATCAAGTGAGAACCTTAATTTGAATTTCTTGAATTATCATACTTATGCATTTGAAAAAGGATACATGGATCACTTATACATATTCAGGCTTTCTTATCCCTTTCACCACTCCCTTGTAAGCCTGAGTAGACTTCCTACCTTGACCCTTAGCCTCCTTTCAAGCCAATTTTCTTGTGTGACATCTTTGTGAGGCCTTATTTTCGGTTTGAACTTGGCATAAAGTGTTAGGTTTAGGCGACAAGATTAGGCTTTCATATTGTTGCTAGCTTTGCATTTTGAAGCTAGTTTTAGGCATAGGATAGGGCGGGGATGCATGTGAGTTGTTTGCTTTGGTTTCGGTTTGAAAAGATTTTGTGTTTGGGGTTTGAATAAAAAGGGAAATGAATGGTTTTAAGTGGTAGGCCTTGTGTTTAAAAATGATTGCTCTTGTTTAAAAAGAAGGTAGCTCTCAAAGAAAAGAAAAGAAAAACAGAAAAAAAAAACAGAAAGGAAAAGAGCCAAAAAGCCAAGTTTGAAAAGAAAAAAAAAATAAGAGAAGAGAGCTACCAAAAGTATTTAAAAGAGCTAAGTGTATTTATAGCCTCACCACTAGCCAAAATAGTTTTAAAATGATGCTTTTATTTGGGTCTTTGCTAGGCCAATTGCCTTGTTGATGAGGGTAGTCTTTAGGAGGGTGAGTGAGCTTAAAAAGAAAAGAAAAATGAGAGGGGTTTAGGATCATTGTTTGTGTATATGGGTAGATGAGAGTCTAGTCATGTATGCATCAATTGTCTTTACCTTTAGCATTATGCATAAGTTCAACCTTGTTTGAGAGAACCCATTGCTTGAATTACCTATTTAAAATAAGATCATTTTTGTCTCATAACCTTGTCCCTAAGCCAAATGTATTCGTTTTAAAGTGCATAAGTGTGATTCACGGGTTGATCATTAATTGAATGTTAAAGGATTGGATATTGGATTGTTTGGAATATGGGAGTCATGATCTGAAATTCAACATGTGATGAATATGGCTAAGTTCTTTGGAGTATGAGTTTGTGCATTGCATCTTAGGATTAAGAACTAGGACCATTGAATTGATTCATTTGAAAAACACTTTGCAAGGAATTTGAGCCCCTGTTTTTAAAACCTCTCTTCCTCTCTTGAATATTGTTTGCTTGAGGGCAAGCAAAAGGCAAGTTTGGGGGAGTTGATATTACCATATATTTTGCATATTTAGCATGCATTTAGAGCTAGTTTTCATGCATTCATCTAGCATTATAGGCTAGTTTCTACCATTTGTTGCACTTTAGGTCCTAGATCACTTTGCATTCGCAATTGGCATATTTTCTTCATTTTTGCATCATTATCAGGTTGTTTGAGACACACTGGAGTGGTGGAAGTTGCGTGGACGTGCATTGGATCGAGAGGAAGCTTGTGGACACTTGGAGAACTCAGCCATTCAGCAAGGGACCCGAGATCGAGACACAGATCGAGCTAGGCAGGTCGATCTAGACGAGATCGACCAGAAGATCGAGTGACCAAGTCGTTTCATGGAGGAGGATCGAGACCAAGATCGAGACCAAGATCGAGAGAGGAGATCGATCGTGAGTATGGACGTGGATGACGCCATGCAGAACGAGAGCCAGATCGAGACCATGACCCGACGAATGAGGTGCTCGATCCATCCAACCAAATCGACTTGAAGATCGAGCAAGAGACAGCGATCCATAAAGAAGATCGAGCCAATCGATCATTCAACTCGATCTCTGGCACCTTATCCAGCCAGCTCATCTTTGGAGCGTAGTGAGGGGACCATTTGGCGGTTTAGCTATTTTGGGCAAGGGGGAACATCACTTTGGACACACACGCTTAGTCTTATCTTTTTCCAGCTTTCCTTTAGGCGATTTTTCGCCATTTTTTTGTTCTTGAAGTTTTTGATGTTTTGAACCTTGAGTCTTTTCAATATTAAGTCTTTTTCTTTAATTGCTTGCTTGTTCATGTTTAGTTTTCTTTCCCTTGCATTTCAATCGGTTTCAAATATGAGTTAGTGAGTAGATTTCTTTTGGGTTTAAGGTTGGGGCGATTTAAGGGTTTAAAGGTTTAAGCTTTTGGGAGTTTTTCTTGTTCTTACCCTATTCTCTTCTAGGATTTGGGGTCTTAAAGCTTAGAGAGTCTTGGAAAAGATCTCTATGATTCCTGGGCTTTCTTACCTTGACCGGATTCAGAGATCCTTGAAAACAAAATCCTAGAGACTAATCTATCCTCTCCCAAATGCCATGGATGAAGCGGGGGTTACTTAAGCCAATATTTGAGATCTTTGTTTAATGTTCTTTAACCCATCTTTCCACTACACGCCATAGGTTAGGAGAAAGGGTCAGAGAAAGGGGTTATACCAAACGCGATGGATAATCCTAGTTTAAGTTTCTCAAGGCTTAGAGATAGCTCTTCAAAAGAGTAGATTTATGTTTTCAAACCCAAAGCTTGAATCTTGAACCTCTTGAATATGACCCTCAACCTTAGATCCTCTCTTTTAGCATTTTCAAACCTTTGTTTATCATTTTCTAGTCATAAAGCTTGCTTCTTTGATCATTTGAAGTCATTCATCTAAGTTGTTAGAAGTGTCCTGTTTTACCCGTTTCAGTGCTCGATTTTTAGTAATTAGTAGATTTGCATTTTAGAGTCTCTGTTTTATTCTAGTAGTTTTTAACACTCTTCCAGGGATTTTAAAATAGTTTTCCTTCTCATTTGGTCGTTACATTTTGTTTTCATCGATTTTACCATCTATTTACCCGATTTTGCTTTAGATTTGCTCAGTTCTTGCATTCTTAGTGTGTTTCTTCACCCACGCTGGATTGATCTCCTTTACTGATATACTACATTATTAACAGTGGTTTAGGCTTCGATATTTAGATCAAAAAATTCTGTCTATCAGAGATCGAGGTCAAGATCGACCAGTTTGACTCGATCTCATGCCAAGGTTGGTTCATATTTTCCCCCTTCTTTCTCCTTCCCTCTCATTTTGAATTTGAATTTCGGTCAAGACAAGCATCTTTGACTATGAAAAACGTGCCTTGATCACATATTTCAAAAACCCTTGCATGCAAATGTCCAAAAAGATTTTTCTTTATAAAACCTTTCATCCACACTCTCTCTTCAATCACATACAAACTGATTTTTAGAAAGAGAGAGTGTAAGTTTCGGTTTTGAAAGACATAGAGCATCTCATAATCATCCCATTTCAAAGGTATTTTCGAATTTCTTGAATTGCGTATTTGAGTTTTCAAGAAAATTTTCTTTTTGTTGAAATGGTTGAATGATATTTGCTAGGGATTTTTAGAAATATCTAAGTATTAGAGAAATTTTCTTGATTTAGTCTTATCTCAAGAGATTTTCTTCTTCTATTTATTGATATATTTTAGAATATCCCCAAAAATCTAGGACTTATATTTAGAGATTTTCTCTCTTTGCCATATCTTTCTCTCTTAATCGTCACATATCCTCACTTTCTCTTCAAGAACTTGTGTTTCAGGTACCATGGCACCCAAGAAGAGAAACAGAGATTTGGCAACTCAAGAGGAAACACAGCAAGTGGTTGAAGAAAGGGTCAAGTGGAGTAAAGAAGAGAGGAAAACAAAGAAGAGGCTTGAGAGGTTGCAGGGTGAGCCTACAAAGTTTGCAAGTAGGGATCCTTGGAAAGGCTAGGGTTGTTGGAGGAGTTTGATGAGTTGCTCAGGGGCATGGGCCTTGCTTGCCTATCACGGATGGATTGCCCAACTTACCCCGACGCCACGCTTGATTTCCTCTCCACCTTGGACTTCTCATATGAAGATCCAAGCATCCAAACTCCATCCAAGGGTCATGTCACGCTCAAGATCAGAAGACAAGCCTACCACCTCTCCATCCCTGAGCTATGCCAAGCTTATGGTCTCAATGCTGCAGCCACGCTTGTGGAGGTCCCACGGTTAACATCCACGAATGCTCTATGGGACGTGGTTAGCGATGGAGACTACAAATCCAATACCGCCAAGATCGAGAAGGTACGAAATCCTGTGCTGAGTTACACCCTCAAGCTGCTGGCCAACACATTCAGTGGAAGATCGACAGCCCCAACAGTGACCAAGAATGAGCTATGCTTCCTTTTCCAAGGGGTTAAGAAGATTGTATGCGATAGTGAGGAGAATGATGAGCCAATGGAGGATGAGCTTGGGGAAGACGTCAACTATGGCTGGATCTTAGAGTCTTCCTTTGTCAAATACAAGGCTTGGGCAAATAAGATGTAAGGCGAGCTCTGCACTACAAGGAGGTTTCCTCACACCATTATTCATACAAGCGGGAGTGCCCCTTGCAGATTTTGAGCCTTGTGTGGAGCGTGCGTACATGGATAAAAACTGCATGAGCCACACTGATTCCTTGGACCTACTCCAGCTCCAGGCTTCCATGCTTACTTGTTCTACAACCATAACCATGAGAAGAATGTCTGCATTCTACCCAATCCAGATGAAACACACCTACAAAGCATCGGGACAATAGAGTTCTTACCAAGCGATGAAGACTGCTTTGCACCTCTTGAAAACACGGCAGCCCCAACTCAGCTCACTCGTTCACCCTCAGAATCCTCTCCGACGGATGCTGAGATGCCTCCAAGCTTTGATCTCCCCAAGCTGGACTATGAGCCACGGACAAAGGCTGAGAAATTCCTTGCCTCGGTTGTTGAGATTCAAAGCAAGGTTAACAAGTGGCAAGGTAAGATGATGAAGAAGCTAGCAAAGAAGATCAAAGACCTTCAACAAAGAATCTCATCTGAGACGACTTTGAGTGACGAGGTTGAGCAAATGGGCGAAACGATGAGGAGAAACTCAACCGGAGGTGTGGAGATCCGTGAGCCTCAAGATGATAATCAAGCTGGGCGTCTTTCTCTACACGAGGGCACAAGCAGGGGCAAGGAAAAAGGGATACTTCAAGACACTCCAAGAAAGAGCAGGAGGACCGGAGTGATATTGCTGCATATTTCATGTATTTTGCATACATATAAGTTAGTTTCTCACGCATATACATTGCATTTTAGGCTAATTTGCATCACTTTAGGTCCTAGAGTATTCTTGCACCAGCATATGCATATTTCTTGCATTTTGCATCGCATTCAGGTTGTTTTCGGCTATTTTGGAGTCTTGGAAGATTCGTGGACATGCTGAGGCTCGTGAGGAGGTTTGTGGGAACTTGGAGAATTCAGGAATGCTTGCTAAGGACCAGAGATCGAGAAGCAGATCGAGCATCGCCGGTCGATCTAGATGAGATCGACCAGAAGATCGAGTAGTCCATCCGATCCAAGGGAACTAATCGAGACGGAGATCGAGTGAAGCGATCGATCAAGGAGTACGGACGTAAATGATGCCATGCAGATCGAGAGTCAGATCGAGTCCACCACTCGATCCTCCAAAGATCGACTCCAAGATTGAACGAAGCACTCGATCCACCGAAGAAGATCGAGACACAGATCGAGCTGAAGTCACGATATCCGAAGATAATCGAGCGGGATGCTCGATCTCGAGGTCGATCTCAGTGCACTTTAACCGTTTTTGGCCGCTAGCGAGGGGGGGGGGACCATCGAGCTGTTTGGCCAATTTCGGGAAGGCGGCGATGATGCTTTTCACGGAGATGTTTTCACTTTATCATTTATCATTTTTTTCTCTTTGTTCGAAGGTAATTTCGCCATTGTTAGTCATTGAAGCTTTGTTCTTGAATCTTTGAATCGTTTAAGTTTAAATCCATCGTTCTTCATGTGTATTAGTTCGTCTTTTATGCTTTGTTTAGTTTACTTTATGTGTAGCGAGTAGTTTATTCGGGTTATGGGGTTGAGAGGATTCAAAGGGGTCGAAAAGGTTTTCAAAGTTTGGTGTTTTCTGGTTTTTCATGGCTTTCTCTTCTAGGATGTCGAGTTCTTAAGGCTTAAAGACTCTCACGCCAAGATCTTTATGATCAGAGAGGCCTCTTACCTTGACAGGATCCAGAGATCTCTGAAAATCGCATCCTAGAGACTAGTTACCCTTTCCCAAATGCCATGGTAGTTTAGGGGATTAGTTAAGCCGCGTGTTTGAAATCTGAGTTCTTTGCCCTTCAATCTCCTTTTCCGCCAAACGCCATGGGTCTGGAGGAGAGAATGAAGGAGTGATCCATACCACACGCCATGGATGTATCTTGTTTTGGTTTCAAGGCTTAGAGAATCTCACAATGTGAGTAGATTTAGAGTTTTCAAACCAAGCTTGGACCTTTGAGACCCTTGAACATGAATCTCAACCCGGGACCCTCTTTCTTAGTATTCTTACATCTCTGTTAATCATTCGCTTGCTATTTGTTCGCATCCTGGTCATTAGGTTCGTTTCTGTTGAACATTTAGACGAGATCGATCGTTGTTGTTCGATCTTGTGGTCGATCTACTAGTTGATTTTTATAAATTCATAGCTTTGCATTTTAATTATTCTGTTTGTTCGTCGTGGTAGTTCACTCGTTCTTAGTATTTTTAAAATAGTTATGCCTTGCATTTAGTCGTTGCATCTAGTTTTTAGGATTTTTACAAAACCGTTCATCATTTGCCTAGCTTTACTCGATCTTTGCATTCTCATTGCACTTTCTAGCTCGTAGGTTGGATTGATTCCTCTTGCACTATACTACGACTGTGTGCTGTTTGAGTTTTGATAACCTCCTGTTGCATTTGATCATCACACTTGCATAAAAAACATGTTATCAAATGGCGCCGTTGCCATCTTAGGAGTGTTTAGAAAGCATTGAGATTTGGGGTTTAGTAAAGACTAAGCCTTTCTTTTTCTTTTGGTTACTGATTTCTCTACTCTCAAACTTGTGTTTCTCAGGTACATGAATCTACGTTCAAGGGGAGACAACAATCTATTTCAACCCTTGGACAACATTCATCAACTCGGACATTGAAGACAGCGAAGAGTTAGAGAGCAAGCTAGAGCTTTTTTGGGAGATTGTTCAGCAAGGTTCAGTGGATTTTGAAGCGATGGCTGAGCACGAGCACCCAGAGGGACCTCCTCCAGCTCACGGGGCAGTGGGAAGGGGTAATGGAAACCCCCAACACGCGGCTAGACCCCCAAGGATCATAGGAGCGGGAGATGCTCCCAACACTCATCACAATAGGTTTGGGATCACTCCTCCTCCTGTACAGAACAACAACTTCGAGATTAAGCCAGGTTTCATCTCAATGGTGCAAAACAATAAGTTTCACCAGCTAGCAATGGAAGATCCCTTGGAGCACCTTGATAACTTCGAGCAAGTATGTGGGATGATCAAGATTAACGGCATATCCGAAGATGCTTTCAAGCTGTGTCTCTTTCCATTTTTTCTTGGAGACAAGGCTAGACATTGGGAGAAGACCCTTCCACAAGGCACCATTACATCTTGGGCTGAGTGTAAGAAGGCTTTCCTCTCAAAGTTCTTCTCTAGCACCAGAACAGCAAGGCTGCAAAGTGAGATCAGCGGCTTCACTCAAAGGAACAATGAGACTTTCAATGAAGCCATGGAGCGGTTCAAGGACTATACCTGTGGTAACCCAACCCAGTAAACCGTACCGCGGCTGTGTCCCACTACATCTTCTATGTCCGTTTCTATACTTAACCACATTTTTGAACTTTTTCCTTTACTCTTATTCTTTCTTATCAATACACAACGGAATATAAAGCAACTCATTTCATTCATTTAACTTTCATAAAACACTTAAACATGATTCAGGGCTAACTTAAACAAATCACAATGGTTCGCTAATGAATACAAACGATCATCTAGCAACCTAAATAGTCAAACACCAAAGCCATAAGCCAAAGCACAGCGTCTTAAACATAAATAAAACCCAGTCCCGATCCATCCATATCCATCACTGTCGCCTGGTCTCGCCCCTTTACTGCTTAGTACCTGCACACTCAAGATGAGAGGCATAAGTATTTCATAAATATTTAGTGAGTACGGTCATCCCGTAACACCTGGTCAGTACCAAACACGCAATCATACTTTCGGATTCAACATTCAACACAATCAATTCACAATAGACATAACAATATCAACGGCCATGATCATCTAGCCTAACCAACCAGGATCAATCGCTTTTTAAGACTCATTTCTACTTCAGCGAGAATCCCACATTCCCTAAGCTAGTACATGATCCGGATTACCTTGAGGTTAGCTAAACATCATATATGCCACGGTAAATACCACAATATATCATAACATAGGAATTGCTTATCAGTTCTGACACATAACATGAAAATCACACAATCAAATATGTAAAACATTCAACCCTAGCAATCATACGGTCCTAGACACTAACCACAGTCACGCACTCACCTTAGACAAGGCTGGAAACAGATTGGTTAGAAGAAATCCCGATGAAAACCGCACCAAAACGAAGATATCCGATCTCTCTAAGAATCTCTCGGCTCACGGTACGATCCGATCCTTATCCCCTCGGCTATCTGTTGATCCGTTCACCTTTCTTCGAGCCAAACTCTGTTTTCCCTCAGAAACCCCACAAAACAAGGCTATTAGCTCGAGGTTATCCGATGAAAACTCAACACTTAGGGAAATATCCGATCGCTTACCAGTTTATCTCGGCGATGGTCGGTTCTGTGCGGCGATAGCCTGATCACTCTCGGATATCCTCGGGATAAACTGATTTTCTTAGGGTTTTCTCTTGACTAAACTCTCTCTTTGCTTTATTTAGCTCAAATAAACGCAACACCCTCGAGTTAAGTCTCAAATTCCCTTATATACTCGCAAAACCCTAGGTAACTCGGACTTATCCGACCTTTTTCTTGTTCAAGTAGGATTATCCTGGTCCGATTCAATTTTCCTCGGCTATTCCCTGTACCCGCTCGACCATTCCTTGATAAACCCCAAAATAACCGACCTAACACTTGGCCCACGGCCCAAATCCCTTCCCACTCACATTAACCACCCTTATCCGAGGTGTTTTCCATTTTTCATCCAGATTTTCCTTTTCCTCTCGGACAACTCATCCCGCCTTGGCTAATCCTCTATTTCTCTCGGAGGTTTCCTTTTCTCCCTCGGAGACAGTCCACTGACACTTGGAATAACCTCCAGACTCTCGGATAAATCTCACTGCACCGGGATAAATCCCATTTCCCACGGACTGGACCATGTTTCCCTCGGATATGGTCTGTCCGGCTCGGCTATCCAACCACCACCCGACTATTCCCTCGGTCATCACCCGACCATAGTCCAAACCTCCCTTTCCCAGCCAATATCCTACCCTTGGCTCGGTCATTCCTCGGACAATGCCCTGTCCGGTACGATCATTCCACATTTTCTTGGACACGGATGCTACAACTCTCCTCCACCCGTTCTGGATTCGTCCTTGAATCCGACTCATCCGTTTGCAACTTGTCAAACCATTTGGGACACTCAGCTTTCATCCTAGCCTCATTTTCCCAAGTAACCTGTTCCTGTCTGTCGCAATCCCATACGACCTGAACCATTCTGACGAGCTTCCCATGCTTAGTCTCTTCTTTCCAGTCTACCACCCGAACCGGCCTAGCCACTACTGCAAGGTCCTCTTGCAAGTCTGCTGCCGGCTCCTCTATAACCGTTTCCCGTTCGGTAATGTGCTTCCTAAGCTGTGACACATGGAATACATTATGGAACGCTCCCATTTCTGTTGGCAAGTCCAACTTGTAAGCCACTGCGCCAACTCTTTCCAGTATCCGGTACGGGCCCATGTACCTCGGGTTCAACTTGGTACTCTTAGCTGTCCTGTCTGTTCCCTTATAAGTCAGTGCCTTAAGATAAACCGTATCACCCACGCTGAACTCCAGATCCCTGCGACGCTTGTCCGCATAACTTTTCTGCCTGTCCATAGCCTCTTTCAGCTTGACCTTTAACAATCTCATCTTTTCTGTAGTAGCCTCGACCACAGCTGGCCTCATTACGCTACGCTCCCCCATTTGTGTCCAACACAATGGTCTCCTACACGGCCTGCCATACAACGCCTCATACAGAGACATCTCAATGCTCCTTTAGTAACTATTGTTGTATGCAAATTCAGCCAACGGTAAGTAGTCTTCCCAACTACCACTCCAATCTAGTACACACGCTCTCAACATATCCTCCAATGTCCTGATCGTCCGTTCTGATTGCCCATCAGTCTGAGGATGATACGTTGTACTCATATGCAATCGCGTCCCACACGCTTCCTGGAACTCTTTCCAGAACCTTGAAGTAAACTTCGGATCACGATCTGAGATGATACTCATTGGCACTCCATGCAACTTCACGATCTGATCAATATACATGTCCACCAACTTTGGTACTCCATCCGTCTTTTTCATTGCTAAGAAGTGAGCAGACTTGGTCAAACAATCCACAATGACCCATATCCCGTCATGCAGCTTCTTAGTCTTAGGTAACCCCAGTACAAAGTCCATGGTGATCATGTCCCATTTCCATTCCGGCATTGGCAACGTTTGCAACAAACCACTCGGAAATTGATGCTCTGCCTTAACCAATTGGCACGTCTCACATCTGGCTACCCACTTAGCCACATCTCGTTTCATCCCAACCCAATGATAGTACCGTTTCAAATCCTGATACATCATGGTCATTCCCGGATGAACAGAAAACCTTGACTGATGTGCTTCCTTAAGGATCTCATCCCTTAACTCCTTCACATCTGGAACACAGACCCGTCCGTTCACAACAGTGGTCCCATTGTTTGAAGTCTGATATTCTGTCTTGTCATTCTGTGACACCTTTTTCAGATTCTCATCCTGCTCCTGAGCAATCCGAATTCTAGTCAACAAGTCAGCTCTATCCGCAGCTTCCAAACCCAACGGTTCAACCCCATCCATTATTGCATTCAGCTGCAATGTCCTTAGCATGTTCACAATGCTTCGAACATTCTGGTCAGATGATACGCTAGCCTTTCTCCTACTCAACGCATCTGCCACCAAGTTGGCCTTTCCTGGATGGTATGCTATCTCCAAGTTATAGTATGCTACCAACTCCATCCATCTACGCTGTCTGAAGTTCAAATCCGGTTGAGTAAAGATGTACTTTAAACTCTTATGGTCCGTGTATATCTGCACCTTTTCCCCATACAAGTAAGATCTCCATATCTTAAGTGCAAATACCACAGCCGCCATCTCTAAATCATGTGTAGGGTAGTTTCCTTCATGCTTCCGTAGCTGCCGCGAAGCATAAGCTATCACCTTTCCATTCTGCATCAGAACACAACCTAGTCCTTTCCTGAATGTATCCGTGTATACCACGTATGGCTCACCCGGTTCTGGTAACGCCAATACTGGTGCACTAGTGAGTAACTCCTTTAACTTCGAGAAGCACTCTTCACACTCCTCCGTCCAGACATACTCCACGTCTTTACCAGTCAGCTTTGTCATTGGCTGAGCCATGCTTGCAAAACCATTGACAAACCGCCTGTAGTAACCAGCTAGTCCGAGAAAACTCCTTATCTCTGTAGTGTTCTCTGGCCTAGGCCAATCCGCAATAGCCTGGATCTTCTCTGGGTCCACGGACACTCCCTTATCCGAAACAATGTGACCCAAGAACCCTATATGCCGTTGCCAAAAGCTACACTTATTGAGCTTGGCATATAACTTCTGTTCTCTCAACTTCTCCAGAACAGTTCGCAAATGACTCTTATGCTCTTCTTCATCCTTTGAGTATACTAGAATATCATCTATGAAAATGATCACAAATTCATCTAGGTACTCTCTGAATACGCCATTCATCAACTTCATGAACGCAGCTGGCGCATTCGTCAACCCAAATGGCATGACCACAAACTCGTAATGACCATACCTTGTCCTAAAGGCAGTCTTACGCACGTCTGTCTCCTCTATGGGTATTTGATGGTACCCTGATGCCAAATCGATCTTAGAGAACCAAGTATCTCCCCTGAGTTGGTCCAACAACTCGTCTATCCTGGGAAGTGGATGCTTGTTCTTCACGGTCACACGGTTCAATCCACGGTAGTCAATGCAAAGCCTGAAGCTCCCATCCTTCTTCTTCACGAACAACACTGGTGCTCCCCACGGTGAACTACTAGGTCTAATGAAGCCTTTGTCCAACAACTCCGTTAGCTGCTTCTTCAGTTCAGCCATCTCCGCTGGCGCCATCCGGTATGGTGCTTTGGACAATGGAGCTGTCCTCGGCTCAAGTTCAATCGTGAATGGATCTGAACGAGCTGGTGGCAGTCCTGCCAACGCCTGAAAAACATCCTCAAATTCTTGCACCACCGGTATACTGCCTAAGTCTACATCCGGTCCTCCTTCTATAGTAGTGATCGTTGCTAGATACGCCTCACAACCCTTCTCTATCAGCCGTTCTGCTTGAATAGCTGAAACCACCAAACTTCCCGAGGTTGGCCTAACTCCCTGATAAACCAAGACCCCTCCGTCTCTCTCAAACCGTACCCTTCCACGGTGACAATCCAAGTGAGCTTTGTGATTGCCTAACCAGTCCATTCCCAAAATGACATCGTAGGACTTAACCCTACAGATCACTAGATCCGCTGGCATGTTCACTTCGCCAAACATCACTGGAACATTCTTGACTGTTCCTAGTGAATACATCACTTGGCCTCCAGCCGCCTGAGCTAACCCAAAGTCCTCTCCGAGTTCCTTCTGGAATTGTCCCCTTCCGATCATGTCCAGATTAACAAAACAATGACTCGCTCCCGAGTCAAACAGAACATGGGTTTCAACCTCACCCATTAGCAAGGTCCCTACACATTCATTCCCTAGAATGCTAAGACTCTATACTAACACACATCACGCAAAAGCAAGTTTAGAAAATACTAAGTACCAGTAATCGGATGAGAAGTGCTCGGTTCCTCGGCTGCTGCTGTACTTGTCGTGTACACCCTCGGCATAATGGCCTGTCTCTTGGCCTGTGATGCAAGCGCCTCCCCTGCTCTCTTCCCTTGAGCCATGGCTTGCTCCACCACTCCTGCCTTAGGACACTCACGCTTGAAATACCCTGGTTCTCCACAACCGTAGCAAACCCGAACCGCACCATCACTGCCGGATATACGGACCACTCACTGATCCTCCTCCGGACAGTCTCGTACCTGATGCTCTAAACTCCCGCACCTGTGGCATCCACTACCACCGCGCCTACACTCGCCAACGTGAGCCTTGCCACACTTGCTGCACATGCTGCGTCCCCCAGATCCTTTGTTCGGTACTCCTTTCCCAAACTTCCGGTTCTGTCCACTAGACTGACCTGCTTTGGTCACGGCTGTACTAGCCCCAACTAACATCAACGCAACTTCCGCCTGTTCTGACTCCAACAATGCCGCCTTCTCATCAAGCTCAGCAACTGTCCTGAAGTCACGAACCACACACCCATTCCTTAGCTCAACTCGCAGTCCACTCATAAACCTGCGAATCAGCTTCTCCTCCATGTCAAACTCATGAGACACATACTTCCTCAGCTGATTAAACTGAGTCTCATACTGCCTCACTGTAATCGTCCCCTGACTAAGGTACAGAAACGCCTTCTCCAACTCGTTGTAAACTTCCTGTGGGAAGTACTTACTCCTGAACATCGCTGAAAATGTCTCATAAGAACAATTCGCATTCACCAGCCTTCCAACGATTCCTTTCCACCACATGTGTGCATCACCCTCCAAGTAGTGCACGGCAATGTCTCTCTTGTAACCCTCTGGACATCGGATAGACTCAAAATTCCGTTCCAGTCTCATCCTCAACTCATCTGCCTCAATCGGTGAAGAACCTCCAGCAAAGAACTTGGTTCCCAACCGCACCATGTGATCCAAAACCTTGAGGTAAATCGGAACCCTCTCCACTTGGTCCGCTTCCTCCCCAATCACATCCGCGTGAACCCCCACCGGTAGTACTACTTGTAGCGCTGCTGCAACCGCCGGAGCAGGAGCAACCGCAGGTAGCCTAGCTAGTATCTGTGCTAACATCCTAAGCACAGCCTCTAACCCCACTGGTGCTACATTCGCAGCAACCCCAGCTGCACCCGCAGCATTCTAGCCACGTTCTCAGCATCCACAGCATTCCTTGCTGCTTCCACGGCTGCCACTCTAGCCGCCTCATTCGCAACTGCAGCTGCCTGTCTCTCGGCTTCCCTTGCCCTCTCAGCAACATCACCGTTGACTGAGTTCACAGACCCCGCAGCCTGGTTGTCCCCATTGTTTCTCATGGTTCTTCTGGTATCAACCATCTGCAAGTACACAATGCCAGTTAGCCGAAGCTATCTCAAAACGTGTTTCACAACACCACACAACAACTTTCCGCGAGACCTTGGCAGTGAAGACTGGATCGGACCCCCTTAAACCCCAAACAACCAAACAACAGCAGTCACCAATTTCAGTCCTAGAAGCGTTAAAACGCTCTGATACCAACTTGTGGTAACCCAACCCGGTAAACCGTACCGCGGCTGTGTCCCACTACATCCTCTAAGTCCGTTTCTATACTTAGCCACATTTGATAACTTTTTCCTTTACTCTTATTCTTTCTTATCAATACACAGCGGAATATAAAGCAACTCATTTCTTTCATTTAACTTTCATAAAACACTTAAACAGGATTCGGGGCTAACTTAAACAAATCACAATGGTTCGCTAATGAATACAAACAATCATCTAGCAACCTAAATAGTCAAACACCAAAACCATAAGACAAAGCACAACGTCTTAAACATAAATAAAACCCAGTCCCGATCCATCCATATCCATCACTGCCGCCTGGTCTCGCCCTTTTACTGCTTAGTACCTGCACACTCAAGATGAGAGGCATAAGTATTTCATAAATACTTAGTGAGTACGGTCATCCCGTAACACCTGGTCAGTACCAAACACGCAATCATACTTTCGGATTCAACATTCAACACAATCAATTCGCAATAGACATAACAATATGAACGGCTATAATCATCTAGCCTAACCAACCAGGATCAATCCCTTTTTAAGACTCATGTCTACTTCAGCGAGAATCCCACATCCCCTAAGCTAGTCCATGATCCGGATTACCCTTAGGTTAGCTAAAAATTATATATGCCACGGTAAACACCACAATATATCAAAACATAGGAATTGCTTATCAGTTCTAACACAACATGAAAATCACACAATCAAACATGTAAAACATTCAACCCTAGCAATCCTACGGTCCTAGACACCAACCACAGTCACGCACTCACTTTAGACAAGGCTGGAAACAGATTGGTCAGAAGAAATCCCGATGAAAACCGCACCAAAACGAAGATATCTTATCTCCCTAAGAATCTCTCGACTCACGGTACGATCCGATCCTTATCCCCTCGGCTATCTCTTGATCCGTTCACCTTTCTTCGAGCCAAACTCTGTTTTCACTCGGAAACCCCACAAAACAAGGTTATTAGCTCGAGGTTATCCGATGAAAACTCAACACTTAGGGAAATATCCGATCGCTTACCAGTTTATCTCGGCGATGGTCGGTTCTGCTCGGCGATAGCCTGATCTCTCTCGGATATCCTCGGGATAAACTGATTTTCTTAGGGTTTTCTCTTGACTAAACTCTCTCTTTGCTTTATTTATCTCAAATAAACGCAACACCATCGAGTTAAGTCTCAAATTCCCTTATATACTCGCAAAACCCTAGGTAACTCGGACTTATCCAACGTTTTCCTGGTTCCAGTAGGATTATCCCGGTCCGTTTCGATTTTCCTCGGCTATTCCCTGTACCGGCTCGACCGTTCCTTCGATAAACCCCAAAATAACCGACCTAACACTTGGCCCACGGCCCAAATCCCTTCCCACTCGGATAAACCGCCCTTATCCGAGGTGTTTTCCATTTTCCATCTGGATTTTCCTTTTCCTCTCGGACAACTCGTCCCGCCTCGGCTAATCCTCTATTTCTCTCGGAGGTTTCCTTTTCTCCCTCGGAGACAGTCCACTGACACTCGGACTAACCTCCCAGACTCTCGGATAAATCCCACTGCACCAGGATAAATCCCATTTCCCACGGACTGGACCCTGTTTCCCTCGGATATGGTCCGTCCGGCTTGGCTATCCAGCCACCACCCGACTATTCCCTCGGTCATCACCCGACCATAGTCCAAACCTCCCTTTCCCAGCCAATATGAGACCCTTGGCTCGGTCATTCCTCGGACAATGCTCTGTCCGGTACAATCATTCCACATTTTCTCGGACACGGATGCTACAATACCATTCAATGTCCTCACCACGGCTTCAGCGAAGAGACTCTTCTAAGCACTATCTACCGCGGAGCTTCACGAATGATTTGCTTGTTTCTTGACATGGCTAGTAAGGGAAACTTCCTTGGTCAAGAGGTAGAGGAAGGCATGGAGCTGATTGAGAACTTGGCACTGAGTGACGGCAACTATGCTGAGGATTACGACCGTGCACCGAGAGGTTCTGAGCTAGAGTCTCACAAGAAAGAGCTTAAATCATTGCATGAGAAGATTGATAAGCTGGTGTTGGCTAATCAGAAGCATGTTCACATTGTTGGTGAAGCGGATGACACCTTAGAGGAACTTGAGTTGAGTCAAGAAGAAGCCAATTGGGTGGCGGGTCAAAACAACTACAAACCTCAAGGGTATTCACAAGGCTACAACCAGAACAACAATCTCTCATACCATAGCACCAATGTCGCGAACCCTAAGGATCAAGTGTACCCTGCTCAGCAAGCAAAGACTTTCGTACCATACAACAAAGGTTTTCAGCCGAGTGGTGGCTTCTAAGGGCAAGGGCAGAACAGCTTCCAAGGACAACAGCAAGGAAACTAGGGTTATACGCCAATGTACCCTCCGGGCTTTGTTCCTCAACAACAACCGATGCAACAACAACAAGTTGATCCTGTCAAAGCTATGTTCCAACAATTGATCCAAGGGCAAGCATCTACAAATCAGAAGTTTGCCGAGATGAACACTCGTTTAGACTCGTCTCTCACGGATTTCTCTACTCAGATCACCAACTTGGATAACAAGATCAAGCAGCTAGAGAAAGGAAAGGCGAGTACAAGCGGTCAGAATAGCTTATCGGGCAAGTGTGAGCAGAATCCCAAGGAATACGCCAACGCCATTACACTAAGGAGTGGGAAAGAGCTTGCACCTACAGTGACTCCGAAGAACAACGAGGATGTTGTAATTCAAGAGGTGGAGGGTAAGCTTTCAGCTGATGATGAGATCAACTTTGACAATGTTTGGATTCAAGGGCCAAGGAAAGGTGAGAAAGCGGTTGTCGAGAAGAAAGCAGAGTAAACTACTAAGGAGAAGGATGCTTATGTGCCTCCACCGTATGTACCTAAGCTACCTTTTCCTGGCCGCTTCAAGAAGCAACTCATAGATAAGCATAGAATCTTATTTGAGAAGCATCTTAAGGACGTAGAGATCAAGCTACCTCTCGTGGACTGCCTTGCAATGATGCCTAAGTGTGCCAAATTCTTCAAAGGCACGCTTGTGAAGAAGAATAAGGAAAGCAAGGAAGTTCTTGTTCTTAGTGAGGAATGTAGTGCTGTGATACACAAGTAGATAGTCCCTAAGAAGTTGGGAGACCCTGGAAGCTTCACTATACCTTGCGCTTTAGGTCTTTTAGAGTTCAAGAGTTGCCTTTGTGATCTCGGAGCTAGTATAAATTTGATGCCTCATTCTGTAGCAAAGAAACTTGGCTTTACCCAGTTCAAAGATTGTAGAATCTCATTGGTAGTGGCTGACAGGAGCGTGAGGTTACCTGTGGGTTTGCTTGAGGACTTGCCGGTGAGAATCAGCGGTGTAAACGTGCCTACGGACTTCGTTGTGTTGGAAATGGATGAAGAACCTAAGGATCCACTCATTCTCGGTGGACCGTTCTTAGCCACCGTCGGAGCCATCATAGACATCAAGAATGGGAAGATAGCTCTGCACTTGGGTAAAGATATAAGGTCGGACTTTGACATCAATGAGGTTTTGAAGAAGCCTACGATAGAAGTACAAGCTTTCTACTTTGAAACGTTGGATGCTTTAGCGGATGAGTTGCTGGAAGAGCTGGCTCAGGAGGATCATTTGAAGCTGGCATTGACTAAGGAGCCAGGGGAGTTCGGTTACTTGGATCAGAGGACTCGGGAATACGTTAACTTGCTTGATTCAAGGAAGGTTGTGCTAGAAGATGAAGGCGCTTGCCTAGAGATCGACTCTGAGATCGATGACATTACTCGATCTAAGGGTCAAATTGACAAGACAATCGAGAACACAACTCGATCCAGTGCAACAATCGACAGTCAGATCGAGGAGGGTGATCGATTCAGGAAATCAATCGAGTTCAAAATCGAGAGGGGCCTTCCGATCAGTTCAGGGTCCAATCCAGAGATCGACCCAGCGTCTCGATCTCTCACTCGATCCACATTAAATCGAGTGAGTGAATCGAGTGAAACTGTTTGATCTAGACGACATCGAGAGCAAGATCGACTGGAGGTCTGGATTTCAGAAGGGACAACGGTTCAAGAAGGCAGCCTCAAGGGTCATGTCTCGGGTTCTAAGGAGGGTTCCAAGGAGGAAAACAACAGCAACAGCCACGAGGATGATTGGAGCGAGCTGCTAGCCCCAAAGGTGGACCTTAAGGAGCTACCAAAAGGGCTAAGGTATGCTTTCTAAGGGCTTAACGAAACCTATCCTGTGATTGTGAATGAAAGATTAAGTGATGATGAGTTGCACTCGCTCTTAACTGAGTTGAGAAAATATAGGAAGGCCATTGGGTACTCTTTAAGTGACATCAAGGGTCTTTCACCAATGCTTTGCACTCATAGGATTCACTTGGATAATGAGAACGCCTCTTCTATAGAACATCAAAGGCGTTTGAATCCTAATTTGAAAGAGGTTGTTAAGAAAGAGATTCTTAAGCTATTAGAAGCTGACGTGATCTATCCCATAAGTGACAGCACATGGGTTTCTCCCGTACACGTGGTGCCTAAGAAGGGAGGGATCACGGTCATTAAGAATGACAAAGATGAGCATATACCTACTAGGACTATCACGGGACACCGTATGTGTATTGCTTATAGGAAGCTTAATCTTGCTACTAGAAAGGATGATTTTCCCTTGCCTTTTATTGATCAAATGCTTGAAAGACTTGCTAATCACCCCTACTATTGCTTTCTTGATGGATATAGTGGATTTTTCCAAATACCAATCCACCCGAATGATCAGGAGAAGACGACCTTTACATGCCCCTATGGCACCTTCGCGTATCGAAGGATGCCATTCGGGTTGTGTAACACACCGGCTACGTTTCAGCGGTGTATGATGTCGATCTTCTCCGATCTAATAGAAGAGATGGTAGAGGTGTTCATGGATGACTTCTCGGTCTATGGTGCGTCCTTTTCTGCGTGTTTGTTGAATCTTTGCAAGGTACTAAAGCGTTGTGAGGAAACAAACTTGGTGCTTAATTGGGAAAAATGCCACTTCATGGTGAAGGAAGGGATCGTGCTTGGCCATAAGATATCAGAGAAGGGTATTGAGGTTGACAAGGCTAAGGTTAAACTGATGATGAGTCTTGAGCCGCCGGTTAACGTCAAAGGAGTGAGGAGTTTCTTGGGACACGCTGGCTTCTACAAGCGTTTCATCAAAGATTTTTCTAAGATTGCAAGCCCTCTTACACGGCTGTTGTGCAAGGAAGCTGATTTCGTCTTTGATGAGGAGTGTTTGCAAGCTTTCGTGACCATCAAGGAGGCTCTAGTATCCGCGCCTATAGTGCAAGCACCAGACTGGACTCTACCTTTCGAGATTATGTGTGATGCTAGTGACTACGCCGTGGGAGCTGTTCTAGGTCAAAGAAAAGATTAGAAGCTGCACGTGATTTACTATGCTTCAAGAACCTTGGATGACACGCAAACAAGGTACACTACCACGGAGAAGGAGCTATTGGCAGTAGTGTTTGCCTTTGAGAAGTTCCGGTCATACCTCGTGGGTTCCAAGGCCATTGTCTACATAGATCACACGGCTTTGAGGTACATCTATTCAAAGAAGGACACTAAGCCGAGGCTTTTGAGATGGATCCTTCTTCTTCAGGAGTTTGCCATGGAGATCAAAGACAAGAAAGGGATAGAAAACGGTGTTGCTGACCATCTCTCTCGGTTAAGGATCAACGAGTCTCTACCTTTAGATGATTTGCTCCCCGAGGAATAACTCATGGCGATCACTACGGCTGTTTGTGGGAATCTAGAAGGGCGGTTTGAGGAAGTTCTGAGCTTCAAAGAGGAGGATCTCCCTTGGTACGCGGATATTGTGAACTACTTGGCGTGTGGGGAAGAGCCCTCGCATCTTGACAACTACCATAGGAAGAAGTTCATGAGGGACGTGAGCCACTACTATTGGGATGAGCCCTATTTGTACAAGAGAGGTGTTGACAGCCTATACAGAAGATGTGTGACAAAGGAGGAAGTAAGAGATATCATCTTTCATTGCCATGGCTCTTTGTATGGCGGGCATTTTGCTTCGTTCAAAACCGCCACTAAGGTCTTGCAAGCCGGTTTCTGGTGCCATCCATCTTCAAAGACACCCATGAGTTTGTGATGAGTTGCGAAGCTTGTCAACGAGCAGGGAACATTACTAAGAGGAACGAGATGCCTCAAGTTCCCATCTTTGAGGTAGACGTCTTTGACGTGTGGGGCATAGACTTCATGGGGCCGTTTCCATCATCATACGACAACAAGTTCATCCTAGTAGCTGTTGATTACGTCTCTAAATGGGTTGAGGCCATTGATTCCCATACAAACGATTCTAAGGTGGTGATCAAGCTCTTTAAGAGTATCATATTCCCGAGGTTTGGAGTACCCAAGGTGGTGATAAGCGACGGAGGAAGCCATTTCATCAACAAGCTGTTTGAAAACCTTCTAAGGAAGTACGGCGTGAAGCACAAGGTAGCTACACCTTATCATCCTCAAACGAAGAGCCAAGTGAAGGTCTCTAACCGACAGATAAAGGCGATACTTGAGAGAACAGTTGGGACAACTCGGAAGGATTGGGCGGTGAAGTTAGATGACGCTTTGTGGGCTTACCGGACTGCTTTCAAAACGCCCATTGGTACTACTCCTTTCACTCTTCTCTAAGGCAAAGGATGTCACCTCCCCGTTGAGTTGGAACATAGGGCGTTGTGGGCCGTGAAGCGGCTGAATTTTGATCTGAAGACAGCTCAGGAGAAGCGCATGATCCAGTTCCACGAGCTTAATGAGCTAAGGCTGGATGCTTACGAAAGCGCTAGGATCTACAAGGAGCGTACTAAGGCTGATCACGACAAGAAGTTGGTGCCTAAGGAGCTAAAGGAAGGGAGTTTGGTGCTGCTTTTCAATTCAAGGCTCAAGCTCTTTCCAGGGAAAGCTAAAGTCACGGTGGAGCGGTCCGTATGAAATCAAGGAGGTGTTGCCCTACAGAGCTGTCACGTTGGTCGGCAAGAGTGGGAATGCATTCACAGTGAACGGACATAGAGTTAAGCCATACATGGCGAGTGCATTTGACAAGGAGAGCACCTCAATCTGCCTAAACCAAGTAAAGTCTAGCTAAAGACGTTAAAGAAAGCGCACTTGGGAGGCATTCCCATGTCTATCCTGTACATATTTTTGCTTTATTTCTTTTCCAGTTTTATGTTTTTATCTTGTGAGTGTGTAGGAACAAGTATGAGGGATTGCAGGCCATGATCTTAGATCCAAAATGAGTAAGAAGGGGTGAGTATAAGCTAGAGATCGAGTGCTAGATCGACTCACCCTGGCTCGATCTTTGCTAGATCGAGCTAGTGAATCGAGAGGAGTTAGTCGATCTAGACGAGATCGAGTAGACAGATCGTGTGACACAGTCGATCACGAGAGGACAAAAACCCTATATGTTTAGCCTGAAAAGTAAACGAGAGGTGGATCGACTGAGTCACTCGATTACAAAGGCTATATCGAATAGTCTACTCGATCTGCCGCTCGATCCAAGCTTAAATCGACCCCTAAATCGAAAACGTGGCTCGATCATGAGGACTTAGCCGTAGTGCCAAAAATTCAAGGAACGAGAGGTGTTATCGATCCAAGACTCGATTCAATTCGAATCGAGTCCCAAATCGAGCAGCCCTCTCGATCCGTGCCACTATGGGCATAAGACCGAGTCGCAGATCGACCAAAAGGACTCGATCTCATGCCGTGGTAACATTTTCTTTTCCCTATCTTCCTCTTTCCCTCCGGTTTTTAAATTCAAAAAGTGGTCAAGGCAAGCATCTTTGACCATGAAAGATGTGCCTTGACCACATCTTTTGTCAGAAAACCACTTTTTTTTACCCATTGTTTTGTTTTGTTAGCCTTCAAATGTTTTCAACTACTTTCACACTCTCTCATTCTTGTTTTCTCGAGTTATTAAGCAAAAGAGAGTGTGAATTCTTGTTTTCTAAAGGCTAACAAGCATCTTTTTCAATCCTAGCAAAAGTATTTTCGAATCTTTAAGAAAATCTTTAAGAAAATATCATTTTTATTCGCTTTGATTGTTTTAGATGCTAGGGCGGTTTTAGATTTTTAAAAATAGCTTGATAATAGGAAAAATTCTAGATTTCTCTCTATCTCTAGATTTTATTCTATATTATTTTGCTATAATTTTTTTAAATACCCCAAAATTCTAGGGTATTAGTTATAGGTTTTCTTCTTTGCTTCTCTTTTTCTCTCATTATATCGCCGAATTGCTCATTGCTTTGCTTGAGAAACTTGTTTCAGGTACAATGTCTCCCAAAAGAACGAGAGAAGAGACAGCACAAGAGGGAGGAAACCAAGAAGTGGCTGTTCAGGAGAGGGTCTGTTTGAGTAAGGCTGAGAAACGGGACAAGGAACGGCTTCAAAGGCTGAAGTTCGAGCCGACTAAGTTCGCGGACAGGGGATTGCTGTCTAAGATGGGGATTTTGGAGGATTTTGATCAGCTCCTTCAGAAGATATGGCTGAGGTGTTTGTCATGGATGGATTGCCCAACTTTTCCCGAAGTGACAATCGACTTCTTTGCCACTTTGGAGTTTGCGTACGAGAATCCTAGCGTCCCAATTCCTCCTCAAGGCCGCCTCTCTTTCAAGATATAACGCCAAGCCTTCAGTCTCTCAATCCCCGAGCTTTGCCAAGCTTATGGCCTCGATGCAGCTGCCACGAAAGTGGAGTTTCCCTCCTTCACTCAAGCAAACAATTTTTGGAACGTCATCGCCAATGAAGACTACAAGGCGAATACCGCGAATATCAAGAGAGTGAGGAACCCGGTGCTACGTTACACCTTGAAGCTGATGGCCAACACCTTTAGCGGTCGGTCCGTGGCCCCCACGGTGACTAAGACAGAGCTTTGCTTCTTGTTCCAAGGCCTTAAGCATCTTCTTTGTGATCCGGATGAGAACGATGAGCAGTTGGAAGACCAACTCGGAGATAACGTTAACTATGGATGCATCATCGCTGCTTCATTGGTCAAATACAAGGCGTATGCCTTGAGATGCAAGGCAAGCTCGTCACTCATTGGCGGTTTCCTCACACCCTTGTTCGTGCAAGCCGGCGTGCCGCTTCAGAATTTCACTCCCGTACCGGATAGAGCCTTCATGGACGAGACATACCTAATGAACACTGACAGCTTGGGACGCACGCCAGCCGAGGGCTTCTTTGAATACTTATTCACTGACGAGGAGAATGAGAAGAGGGTGTGTATACTGCCAAACCTAAGCGAAACGGGGCTGTTGGAAGTTGGGAACATCGAGTTTCTCCCATGCATAAAGGAGTGATTTGCTCCTCTAGGAGGCACAGCCGCCATCCAAGGAGCTCCTCGCCCAAGGTCAGAGTCTCCTGCCACAGATGATGAGATGCCTGAAGCCTTTGTCCTTCCCAAGATTGATTTTGAGCCGCGTACCAAAACAGAAAAGTTCTTTGCTTCTGTTGTGGAGATGCAAAGGAAGATCAACAAATGGCAAAGTAAGGTCATCAAGAGGCTTGCCAAGAAAGTAAAGGCGTTTCAAGGGAGTCCGCCAAAGAAGGCTGCAAGTGAGGAGGTTCACCAACCGGAGAAGAGGAGGTTTTCAACCGGCGGCATTGTCATACGTGAGCCACAAGGCGAAGCGCAACAAGCACGCCATTCAGTCCATGGCTTCCCAACCGAGGATAAAGGCAAGGACATAGCCCGACGCTCCTCTAGCAAGCGCAACTCCGCCGGAACATCCTCAAGTTCCAGCCGAGTTTAGCTCCAAGGTACCAACAACCTTCCATTGTAAATACCGTTCATGTTTTCTTGATTTTTGCTTAGTGTTTTGAGCTCTCTCAAGTTTATTTGCCACCGGGACGGTGTCATTCAAGTTTGGGGGAGTATGTGTGTGGTTTGACATGTTTATTTTGCTCTTATTTTATCTTTGCATCTCTTGAGTCTTGCATACATATAAGGCATAGAAAAGAAAAGTAAAAAATTGGTAAAGGATGAGTTTCTTTGATTGTTTGGAATAGGAGAGTCATGATTTGAAATTCTTTGTGTGATGAGTATGGCTAAGTTCTTAGGAGTATGAGTGTGTGCATTGCATTTTAGAACTAGTAACTAGGACGTTGAGATTGATTCTTTTGAAAGATACCTTTGCTAGAAGCTTAAACCCCCGTTTGTTTTAAAACCTCTCTCCCTTCTTAAATTTTGTTTGCTTGAGGGCAAGCAAAAGGCAAGTTTGGGGGAGTTGATATTGCTGTATATTTCATGTATTTTGCATACATATAAGTTAGTTTCTCACGCATATACATTGCATTTTAGGCTAGTTTGCATCACTTTAGGTCCTAGAGTATTCTTGCACCAGCATATGCATATTTCTTGTATTTTGCATCGCATTCAGGTTGTTTTCGGCTATTTTGGAGTCTCGGAAGATTCGTGGACATGCTGAGGCTCGTGAGGAGGTTCGTGGGAACTTGGAAAATTCAGGAATGCTTGCTAAGGACCAGAGATCGAGAAGCGGATCGAGTATGGCCGGTCGATCTAGATGAGATCGACCAGAAGATCGAGTAGTCCATCCGATCCAAGGGAACTGATCGAGATGGAGATCGAGTGAAGCGATCGATCAAGGAGTATGGAAGTAAATGACGCCATGCAGATCGAGAGTCGCATCGAGTCCACCACTCGATCCTCCAAAGATCGACTCCAAGATCGAACGAAGCACTCGATCCACCGAAGAAGATCAAGACACAGATCAAGCTAAAGTCACGATATCCGAAGATAATCGAGTGAGATGCTCGATCTCGAGGTCGATCTCAGTGCACTTTAACCGTTTTTGGCCGCTAGCGAGGGGGGGGGGACCATCGAGCTGTTTGGCCTATTTCGGGAAGGCGGCGATGATTCTTTCACGGAGACATTTTCACTTTATCATTTATCATCTTTTTCTCTCTGTTCGAAGGCGATTTCGCCATTGTTAGACTTTGAAGCTTTGTTCTTGAATCTTTGAATCGTTTAAGTTTAAATCCATCGTTTTTCATGTTTATTAGTTCATCTTTTATGCTTTGTTTAGTTTACTTTATGTGTAGCGAGTAGTTTATTCGGGTTTTGGGGTTGAGAGGATTCAAAGGGGTCGAAAAGGTTTTCAAAGTTTGGTGTTTTCTTGTTCTTCATCGCTTTCTCTTCTAGGATTTCGAGTTCTTAAGGCTTAAAGACTCTCACGCCAAGATCTTTATGATCAGAGATGCCTCTTACCTTGACACGATCCAGAGATACTCTGAAAATCGCATCCTAGAGACTAGTTACCCTTTCCCAAACGCCATGGTAGTTTAGGGGATTAGTTAAGCCGCGTGTTTGAAATCTGAGTTCTTTGCCCTTCAATCTCTTTTTCCGCCAAACGCCATGGGTCTGGAGGAGAGAATGAAGGAGTGATCTATACCACACGCCATGGATGGATCTTATTTTTTTTTCAAGGCCTAGAGAATCTCACAAAGTGAGTAGATTTAGAGTTTTCAAACAAAGCTTGGACCTTTGAGACCCTTGAACATGAATCTCAACCCTGGACCCTCTTTCTTAGTATTCTTACATCTCTGTTAATCATTCACTTGCTATTTGTTCGCATCCTGGTCATTAGGTTCGTTTCTGTTGAACATTTAGACGAGATCGATCGTTGTTGCTCGATCTAGTGGTCGATCTTGTGGTCGATCTAGTGGTCGATCTTGTGGTCGATCTTGTGGTCGATCCAATAGTCGAATTTTATAAATTCATAGCTTTGCATTTTAATCATTCGGTTTGTTCGTCGTGGTAGTTCACTCGTTCTTAGTATTGTTAAAATAGTTTTGCCTTGCATTTAGTCGTTGCATCTAGTTTTTAGGATTTTTACAAAACCGTTCATCATTTGCCTAGCTTTACTCGATCCTTGCATTCTCATTGCACTTTCTAGCTCCTAAGTTGGATTGATTCCTCTTGCACTATACTACGACTATGTGCTTGAGTTTTGATAACCTCCTGTGGCATTTGATCATCACACTTGCATAAAAAACATGTTATCACGGAGCAACCTCAAGCTCCAGCCTTGCCTAGCTCCGAGGTATCATGCATTTTTAATTTTTTGCTTTGTGGATTTTGGTTTCCTCTTGAATTTGTTTGACACCGAGACATTTTCATTCAAGTTTGGGAGAGAATGTGTGCTTTGACATGTTTCTATTTGGATCTTAGTTTGTGTTCACATCCTTGAGTCTTCATGCATCCATCTAAGTGCTTAGAAAAATACAAAAAAAAATCAGAAAATTTTTAAAAAATTTCAAAAAAAAAATCATATAGCTTGCATTTGCATTGTCAAATATTTTAGGGTTGAGTATAGAATTTTTATCATTTAGGTTCCTTGCATTTGCATAGGGGGCAATGATATGAAAATTATTTCCTTGTAAAGTGTTTTAAGCTCATGAATTGGTTCAAGACCCTAGTTAGTAGTTCTTTGATGCTTTATACAATCTTAGAAATTAAGTTCTAACCATATTTGGACAATTTGTCTTGATTTTCTTGTCTTGAGACCGAAACAAACTTGAATTGAATCCTTTCCTATCAAGTGAAACCTTAACATGAATTTTGAATTATCATACTTGTGCATTTGAAAAAGAATACATGGATCACATATACATATTTAGGCTTTCTTATTCCTTTCACCACTCTTTTGTAAGCCTAAATAGAACTCCTCACCTTAACCCTTACCCTCCTTTCAAGCCAAATTTCGTGTGTGATATTGTGAGGCCTTAAATTTTCGGTTGAACTTCGCATAAAGTGTTAGGTTTAGGGCGACATGATTAGGCTCTCATATTGATGCTAGCTTTGCATATTGAAGCTAGTTTTAGGCTTAAGGTTAGGGTGGGAATTCACGGGTGTTGTTGATTTTGCTTACTTGTTTTGGGTTTGAAAAGAATTGGTGTTTATAGTTTGAATAAAAAGGGGATACATAGTTTTAAGTGGGTGGTCTTGAATTGTAAAAGCTCAAGCTGTAAAGAAAAGGAGATTTCTCTCAAAAAGAAAAAAAAAAGAGAAGAAAAAAGAAGAGAAAAAAAAATTATATGAGAAGAGAGCTATCAAAAGAAAAGAATAGAGCTAAAAATATATTTATGGCCACACCACTAGTTATAAGAAAGGTTGAAGATGTTTCCATAGGATGAATTTGAATGGTGGTGTTTATATGGGTTATGCTTGGTATCTTGCCTTGTTTGATTTGGGTAGTCTCTAGAAGGTGAGTGAGCTTGAAAAAAAAAATGAGAGACAGATTAGGATCATTGTTAGTATATTTGGGTAGATGAGAGTTGATAAGCTAATTCTAGGCTCGGGTTTATGATGCAGAGAGGTTATCAAACTCTAATGCAAGCAATGTTGTAGTATAGCAAGCAAGAGAGAGTCAATCCACTTCTAGGAGATAGAGAATGCACAGAGAATGCAAGGACTAAGGCAAATCTAAGCAAAATGAGACAGTTTATGAGAAAATATCTAAAAACTAGATGCAGCAACTTAAACAGAGTGAAACCTATTTTAAAAATACTAGAAAGTAAGAAACTACCACGAGAAACAAACAGATTAATCAAAGGAAAGAGCTTCGAATTATTAAAATTCGACTAGTGGATCGACCACGAGATCGACCACTAGATCGAGCAGTAACAATCGATCTCGTCTAAAATCGTAAGAACAGTAAAGCTAATGACCAGGATGCTATCAGATAACAAGCGAATGATGAGAATAGAAGTAAAGATGCAAAAAGAAAGGGCCTAGGGTCGAGATTCATGGTTAGGGGTTTCAAAGGTTCGACCTTGGGTTTGAAACTTTAGATCGACTCACTTGGTGAGGATCTCTAAGCCTTGAAAACAAAACAAGATCTATCTGTGGCTTTCGGTATAGATCACTCTTTCATCCTCTCCTCCAAACCCATGGCTTTTGGTGGAAAGAGAGGTCGAAAGGCAAGGAAAACAGATTTCAAGTAAATGGCTTAACTAGTACCCCAAACTTTCATGGCTTTTGGGAAGGGGTAACTAGTCTCTAAGGTGTGATCTTCCGAGGCTCCTGAATCCTGTCAAGGTAAGGAACCTCTCGGATCATGAAGCTCTTGGCGTGAGAGTTTTCAAGCATTGAGATCTCAACACCTTAGAAGAGATAGCCATTGAAAACGTTTAGAAAAACCCCAAGATTGAAACCCTTTAGACCCCTTAATCCTCTCAACCCCGAACCCAAAGGAACTACTCACTACACATAAAGTAGGTCAAGCAAAGCATATGAAACGAAACGATGAACATGAAAGAAAAACTAGATTAAACGATAAGGATTCGAATACAAAAGCTTAAGAGAAAAACGAGTTTCAACAATGGTGTTCTTCGAAAACGAGAGAGAAAAACATAAAGAAGAAGATAAGAATCTAAAGTTATCGAAAAAGGGTGTCGCCGCCTTGCCTAAAATGCCCAAACAAGCCAATGGTCCCCCCTTCGCTAGCAGCCAAAAACGGTTGAAAGGACAGAAATCGACTCCAAGATCGAGTGGTTCTCTCGATCATATCCGGACATCGTGTCTTCGGCTCGATCTGGGTCTCGATCTTCATCGGCGAATCGAGTGTTGCATCCGATCTCGGTATCGATCTTCGGCTGGATCGAGTGGTGTACTCGATCTGTCTCTCGCTCTGCATGGCATCATTTACGTCCGTACCGATTGATTGATTGCTTCACTCGATCTCCGTCTCGATCATTCTCCTTGGATCGCCTAGTTGGCTCGATCTTCTGGTCGATCAACTCCTAGATCGACCGGCCATGCTCGATCTGCTGCTCGATCTCTGATCCTTAGCATATTTCCGAGCTCCCACGAACTGCTACATCAGCTTCAGCACGTCCACAAACCTCCACGACTCCAAAGCAGCCAGAAACAACCTGAATGTGAAGCAAAATGCATGGAAAAATGCGTATGCTGATGCAAGAATGCTCTAGGACCCTAAGTGATGCAATCTAACCTAAAACATTATACAAATGCATGAAAAGCTAACTAATGAGTATGCAAAATGTATGCAATATGCAATAACATCAAGAGTCTAGTCATGTATGCATACATTGCCTTTTACCTTTAGCATTATGCATAAGTTCAATCCTTTTTGAGATAAACCATTGCTTGGAGTACCCACATGAATGAGATCATTTTTATCTCATAACCTTGTCCCCAGCCAAATGTATTCGGTTTTAAATGCATAAGTGTGATTCATGGTTTGAACTTAAATGAATGTTAAAGGTTAGGATTCTTGGATTGTTTGGAATAGGCGAGTCATGATTTGAGATTCAATATGTGATGAATATGGCTAAGTTCTTTGGAGTAGAAGTTTGTGTACTGCATTTTAAAATTGAGAACTAGGACCATTGATTCATTTGCTTAAACTCTTTTGTAATTTGAGCTTCCATTTTTAAACCTCTCTTCCTAGCTTGAATTTTGTTTGCTTGAGGGCAAGCAAAAGGCAAGTTTGGGGGAGTTGATATACTCATATAATTCACATATTTAGCATACATTTAGAGTAGTTTTCCTGCATACATCTTTCATAATAGGCTAGTTTGCACCATTTATCTCATTTTAGGTCCTAGAACACTTTGCATATTTCTTGCATTCTTGCATCATATTCAGGTTGTTTTGGATACACTGGAGCTATGGAGGGTGCGTGGATATGCTAAGGATCGAAAGGGAGCCTATGGATACTTGGAGGAACTCAAGCATGTAGCAAAGGAACCGAGATCGAGGTGAAGATTGAGCTAGGCAGGTCGATCTAGACGAGATCGACCAGAAGATCGAGACACTCGGGTTGTTTCAAGGAAGAAGCTTTCTAGTTTGCTGATCTTCATATTCAAAGGACCTAGTTGGGACTGCAAGCTAGAGTCAATGCCTTTGTGTATTTCATTAGTCATGCTTTTGTGAATGTCAAGCATATTCTTTTGAATCATAACAGCCATGATCTTCTGAAATTCTGCATTCTGAAGTTGCTGAAGTTGCAGGAACATGTCCTTAAGGTCCAATGCTTGAGAAGGTTGGGAGGTGGTGGTGCCAACTGCTTGAGAAGAAGAACCTTGATGTTGTTTAGTGTGAGTGTCTCCATAGGACTGGTGTACACAAACATCATGGTCTTGGTTCATTGTTGGCGCATCTTGTAGTTGAACAGCTTTGACCTGATGCTCTTTGTAGTGGTGTTGGGAAACAGCACTAGAAAGGGGTTTAGTGGTCTCATTGATCAGCAAGTCAACTTTCTTCTGCAAGGCTTCTAGCTTCTCTTCAGTTGCCTTTGAGTGTTGCTCTTTATTATCTACATAATCCCAATTACTGAGTGCCATGTTCTCCACTAAAAGCCATCCTTCATCAACATCTTTACCAAGAAAGTAGCCATTGCTTGCAGTATCTAGAAGGATTCTTATTGTTGGGAGAACACCTCTGTATAGTGTGGACAGCAGCATCTCTTTGGGAAAGCCATGGTGAGGACATTGGTGAGTGAAGCCTCTGAATCTGTCCCAAGTGTCTCCAAAGCTTTCAGTAGGCCACCGTTAAAGTTTGTGATCTCATTCCTGAAATGTGCAGTTCTTGAGGGAGAGAAGAACTTGGCTAAGAAAGCACCTTTGCATTGTTCTCAAAAAGTGATGCTTCCTTGTGCTAAAGATTTCTCCCATAATTTAGCTTTATCACCAAGAGAGAATAGAAATAATCTGAGCTTCAAACCATCTTCTGAAACTCCATTAAGCTTTATCAAACTGCATATCCTCTCAAAGTGATCCAAATGTTCAAGAGGATCTTGGTTGGGCAATCCAAAGAACTTCTGCTCTTGAACCATAGTGATCATGCTGCTCTTGATCTCATAGTGATGAGTCTCCATGGGTAGAATAATACCTTGTCTTGAAGCATAACTTGAAGGTATATCAGCAGCACCAATAGGTCTCAATGGTTTTTGAAACAAAGCTCCTTGTAAACCATGTGGACCTTGATGTCCTTGTAAGCCTTGAATTCCTTGAAGACCTTGTGGATCTTGCAAACCAAAACCAGCAGCATACTGATGTTCTTCCATGCTTTAACAGCTGAATTCTGATTCTGCAAACCCAAAAGCTTTGACCTTGAACCTCAGTTGTAGTTGTACACACTTAAGAGCAAGTGTTGTTGTACCTACAAAAGAAATTCTAGACCAAAAGAGAAATCAGTAACCAAAAACGAAAATAACAAAGCTTGATCTCAAAATATCTACAAATTCTACTGAACAAAGCATTCCCCTGATGGCAACAGCGCCAAATTGATACAAGACTTTTTAGGACTTGATTCAATCACCCAAGCTTGTACTAATCAGTTGTAGTATAGCATATGGTTTTATCAATCCAAAAGGGGAGAATGAAACAGTAAGAGTGCAATAGAGCTCTTACTTCAAGCAAACAGAGATGGTTTTGAAGTCTAACAACCTAAATGATCAAACATAAATGAAGAGAACATCAAACAAAGACTGAAAAGCAAGCAAAGCAACTAAATTGAAGGCAAAAATAGGGCAAATTCGAATTCAGGCTAAAAACAGAGAAAAGATGGGATTTGAGATGAGATAATTGGTGTTAGAGAACTCTTGGCTCAATCTATGATGCTTACAAACTCACACAATGCTATTCCTTATGCATATAATTCATTTATATGACTAATCCAATCTCTTGGCACTAATCTCTTTGCTAATTACCAAGTCAAGAACTAATTCTCATTAGTGAAATGATAAACAGCAAGCATTAACACAATTCTATCAACCCTATATTGCCAAATCACTCCGTAGATAGTCAATCTCTGGAGCTAGGATAAGCAATTCTCTTGCAAAGCAATTCAGGCATTTCATCAAACATTTGGTGGGCATAAAATGAGCCTAAGAGCTTAATCAACTTAGCTAGAGCTAATTAAGCATTAAAGACAGCAATCAAGAAAGGAAATGTAATGATTAACACTAAGACATCATAGATTAAGTCTCAAATTCCCTAAACCTAACCCATCTAAAATCCATAAAAAGGACTACTCACTAAACACCATTAAAGCCATCAATTCAAAGAGAGAAAGATGACTAATCATGATTAGAAAGATTAAACAAGATGGAAAATGCAAATTTTAATTAAAATCAAGCAAAGATTCAAATTACAAAACCCAAAGGTCCAAACAAAGAAGAAAGAACTGCTGGATAAAAGACTGTTCCCAGAAATTAGAGATTTTTCGTATTTAAAGGAGTCTAAGCAAAAATGGCAAAATTGCAAAATAAGTGGTCTTCAGTCTGGGATCCTATCGGTCTGGAAGGTGACCAATAGGTTTGACCGATAGGCCTATCAGTCTAGAAGGTGACCGATAGGCCGACCGAAATATACACGGTGCTCTTCTATCGGTCACTTCTCTGACCGATAGGCTTGATCGATAGGTCTTCTATCGGTCACTCCTTGACCGATAGCCTTCGTGCTCTGACCGATTGGCTCTGCAGAGATCGTCTGCCTTGGTTCCTCTTGCTCATTTCAACTCAGCTAGCTTCCTGGTCAACTCCCAAAGCTCCTCCATGCTCCTCATAGCTCCATGAGTACCTAAAAACATCCTTTATGCAAGAAAAATGCAAACTACACCCTAAATGCAACATAAGTCTAAAAGGAGAAGAAAATGGGACAAAAGATAAGGAAGACATACAAAAGAGAGCCAAAACATGCACTAAATGCAAGCCTAAATGATGTAAATGTATGAGACATCAAGCATCACTAGTTAGGTTTTAATCCCCTCTTAATCAATAACCCCCATCTTAGATCCTTGCTTTATCTATTTGAACTTCCTGCTTTGCTTAGTTTTAGTCTTTAGACTTTTTAGTATTGTTCACAACTGCCTTAACAAACTCAGATGGATTGATACCTTACATGCTGCAATGACATGAGTATGTTGGGATTTGCTTAGTAGTAAAACAACTGCTTATCAAATTGGCGCCGTTGCTATATGGGTTTAGCTTAAGCATTAGGATTTGTAGATTGTTTAAGATCAAGTTTTCTTTAAATTCGATTACTAACTCTGTTTCTACTCTTGGTTTCTCTCTTTTAGGTGTATGCACTTAAGATCAAGAGGCACTGAAAGTATGCAACCTTTTCAGGACAACATCTTGGAACTTGAAAGAGAGCTGAGAGCAAGAAGACAGAGAGAAAGATCACAGCACTGTGAGAGACTTGGGATGAACAATCAGGAACCTGTTATGGATGACATCAGATTCCAAGGTCCTCAAGGAGCTGCTGGCGCACAGGGTCTACAAGGTCAGCAAGGTGTTCAGGGCTTGCAAGGCGAGCAGGGACCAAGAGGCGCAGCTCAGGTTCCAAGAGCAGCAAGACCAATTGGCGCAGGTGATGCACCAAATGCCTATAATACTGGGATCAACAACTTTGAAACCAAGTCTGGATTGATTTCAATGGTTCAGGGCAGTAAGTTTCAGGGGTTGCCACTTGAAGACCCATTGGATCACCTGGATAATTTTGACAGACTTTGCTTCCTTGCAAAGATAAATGGGGTCAGTGAAGATGGCTTCAAGCTCAGGTTGTTCCATTTCTCTCTTGGAGACAAAGCACACCAGTAGGAGAAAAACTTACCTCAAGGAAGCATCACCAGTTGGGATGAGTGCAAGAGAGCCTTTCAAGCAAAGTTCTTCTCTATTTCAAGGACTGCTAGGATCAGGAATAAGATTTCAGGATTTGCACAGAGGAACAATGAAAGCTTTGGTGAAGCTTGGGAAAGATTCAAGGGCTACACACTGCAGTTCCCACACCATGGTTTCTCACAAGCATCTTTGATGTACACTCTCTACCGAGGCGCCCTCCCAAAGATCAGAATTCTTCTAGACACTGCATCTAATTGTAACTTCTTATCTAAAGATGTTGATGAGGGATTGGAGCTTGTTGAGAATTTAGCACAGTCTGATGGGAATTACAATGAGGAGTTTGATAGAACTCTAAGGAGTACTAAAGATGAACTGGTGTCTAGCAAGAGAGAGATCAAAGCTCTGCATGAAAAAAATTGATCTACTGCTAAGGGAAAGGAAGGAAGTCCACTTTGTTGGAGATATGGTTCAACTTGATGATCAAGAGCATTGCCAAGTTGAGGAGATGAACTATCTTGGTAACCAAGGAGGCTACAATGGGTATGGCAACTACAGACCAAACCCCAACTTATCATACAAAAGCAACAACATTGCAAATCCTCAAGACCAAGTGTATCCACCTCAACAACAACAACAAGCTGCTCCAAAACCTTTGTTCCCTATAACAATCAAGGTTTTCAACAAAGGAACAACTTCCAGCCAAGAGCGCCCTATAACCCTCTAGGATTCAATGCTCTAGCACCAGCTCAAGCTTCCTCAAGCTCTCAAGATCCTGAACTCAAGAGTATGATGCAGCAGTTGCTTCAGAATCAGGTTACCAACAACTTGGATATGAACAAGAGGTTTTCTGAAGTTCATAATAAAATTGATTCAGTTTATGTTGAGTTGACCAACAAATTCGAAGGGTTGGCTTCAAGAGTAAAGACACTAGAGAACAACAAAGGCATAGCTGGTCCAAAACCTCGAAGACACCTTCCTGGAAAACCAGAAGCTAACCCAAAGGAGTTCTGCAATGCCATAGTCACTGAAGAAGAGTCTTTCTCAGATGAAGAGGCAGCTATCATTGAGGAGTTCCTTTCTCTGTTCAATGAGGAAACTGAACTTCAGAGTGGGGGGGGGGGGGAAAGTTTTTGGAAGTTGACGCTAACCATGAAGTTGCAAAGAAAGAGCCTCTTGAAGCAACAAAAATAAGGAAGAGGAGAAGAATGAGCTACTTGAGGAGAATCAAGCTGAGAAGCAAACTGGGATCTATGATCATTCTCCTTACAAGCCAGCTGTTCCTTTTCCTGGAAGGTTTAAGAAGCAGCTTATAGAAAGGTACACCACTCTCTATACCAACCATATGAAGCTTAGAGGTCTTGATATTGAGACAGAGCTGAAGGAAGCCATTGCCAAGACTGAGGTACTGAACATCAAAAAGCTTGGAGATCCTTGATGCTTCACTTTGCCTTGTGAACTCAAAGGGCAAACCTTCAAGAGCTGTCTTTGTGATCTTGGAGCAAGTATCAACCTTCTTCCATCCTCTACTGCTAAGGCACTTGGCTACACTCAACTTCAAGAAAGTAATGTGTCACTTACCATAGCTGATGGGACAGTAAAGACACCACTTGGAGCCCTCAAAGATGTGCCGATGATGATTGAAGGATTGATCATACCAACAGATTTCCTGGTCCTAGATGTTGAAGGAAAGATCAAAAACGCCATCATTCTAGGGAGGCCATTTTTAGCTTCAGCTGGCGCAGTGTTTGATGCCAAGGAGTGCACAATAGAGCTAAGGCTAACCAAAGAAAAGGTTCTGAGGTTTGACTCCAAAGGGAACAAGCTAGAAAATGAGCAGGCCTTCTCAATGGAGGTCAAGAAGTTGAAGAAAGTTGGTGAGCATTGGCCAGAGTTTGAAGGCTATGTTGGTGCAAGTTTTGATGGCTGCTGTCTGCCAAAAATGTTTGCTGATACCACTGAAGAGGAGCTCCTCGAAGTGGCTGTTTCTGATTGTGTGAATGAAATTCTGCTGGGTAACAAAGAAGATAGGGTTGTCTTGAAGCCCTTTGTTTCTAAGTATGGTGAGATCCACTACAAGCTAAAGGAGGGAAGCAAACCAAAGCCCTTTGCTGTGTTGAAGATTGATGGGGTCACCAGAAAGGTCAAAGGAGGCACAACAACACCAAGGAGTTCCAAAACTCCTGCTCCAAACCTCAACTAAGGAGCTGAGGAAAGTCAAGCTAAGTGACTCTAAACAAGCGCACTTGGGAGGCAATCCCATGGTATCCTTGTATATAGCTTTGCATTTTTATGTTTTTTATGTTTGTGTGGGAGTTTTTGAGTATCTCTAGTAACCAGGTATGAGCTAAGGTAGAAGGAACCAAGCTTGGAAGAAGAAGGAAGTCGAAGAAGGGTCAATATCGACCAGCATATCGGCCATGCACGTCGATACGAGTCATACAGAGCATGTGTATCGGTCATGACTTGCTCGATGCAAGTGTGCTAGACATGTATCAACGTGCGTATCGGGGTGATCCTGATCGATACTCTTGAGAGGATTGCTATATCGATCAGAGTACCGATATAAGGCAATCCAGTATGCTTTGATAAGCAATGTATCAGGGTATACACACTTCGATATGCTTCAACTGGTGTTTGTATCGATGACATGATCGACGTACCAGGTCGTTATGACGTCAAGAAGTGCGTAATGAGCACAATATCGACGTAACACATCAATGTGTCTTAACTGCGAGGATGAAAGGCGATTAATCGCCCTTTATTAAGGCACATCGAAGTGAATATCAACATCCCACGTCGATACACCTTAAGAGACTGATGAAAACATGTAGCTAAGCATATGTCAAGGTGTATCGATGTGAATATCGACATGATAGCCCGATATGGAATTTTTCCAAATCATACCGAGCTACATATCGAGCTACTAACTCGATATTGGACAGCTATGTGTGATTATCGGACTACATATCGACATAAGGGATGTCGATACAAGAGATGTCAATCAATATCGACATGCATGCAGCTTGATATCAAGACCCAGACCACCGATATCGGCAAACATATCAACTGTACCAAGTCGATATGATCAATATCGATCACAATATTGACTTGGGTGGTCGATATTGCGCACGAGGTAAGCATCTTCAATTCAAAATTTTCCCTCCTTGGTCAAACTAGATCAAGGAATTCAAATTTGAATCCTTCCCCTTCCCAAGCACAAGTGGACCTTTCTCTAGCACTCTTTGTACCCTTGCTCTCCACAAAAGATTCCCCAACCCTCTATATAAGCACACCCACCCTTCTCTCTTCCTCACTTTCATTTTCCTAGTTTTCAACCACTGAATTTCGAAACTTTTGTATTTTCTAAGTGCCTGAGAGAGTCAAACCACTTCAGGTATTGTCTCTTATCTTTTAGATGTTTAAAATTTTTATTCCATGCACTTCAACACTTGTTCCTGTTTAGTGTTTGAATTCTAGTAATGATTCTTTACCTCTTGCTTATTTTTATTTCTTTTGCATGGTGAATAAGATGTCTTTGGTTCTTGAAGCAATTTAATTTGTGAATATTTGCTTGTCAAATTCATCTGTTTATCTTAGCATTAACATCTAAAGTCATTTGTTTAGTTTCACTATGCTAGGATTCATTATTTGCAATTATTTCATAAAATCAATTTAATGAATCCATTGAATGCATTGCCTTTTTAATTATTTCACAACTGTTAGAGGTTTACTTTTCAGTAAATAAACTCCTCCTTTTGTGGTTTTTAGCATCATTAGGCATTGTGTTTTGTTGCTTACATGGTTCTCATTTTTCTTTTGAAAATTTGTTTAAGGTAACATGGGAAGAACAACAAGAAGTGGCGCTAACAAAGAGGCTGAGAAGCAAGAGAAAGGCAAGGGAAAAGCCAAAGAAGTTGGGAGTCCAAGCGCCAAATCCAAAGGCAAGAAGAGAGTTGATGTTGGCGCTAGTGAGAAGGTCCCTCAAAAGAAGAAAGGTACCACACCAGCTCAAAGGCAGCTGTATGACAAGCTGCAAAAGGTGGATGTGTGGCCAACTAGATACCCCCATGTGCCATCTCTAAAGGCCTTGGGACTCTTTGAAGTCTGCTCTTATTTGCTGGAAACAATGGAGCTCACAACGCTGGTGGAAACTCCATATTCAGCCAACAAAGACCAAGTCCTTCAATTATTTGCAACCTTTGATGTGACATTCTATGAGACAGGAGAAGAGACTCCTGAATAAGATGGTGATGGCTTCATCACTTTCAGAGTTTCAAAGAGGGATTATAGGATGTCTTTCTCAGCCATTGAAGATGCCTTTGGATTCTTTTATGGGAGCGCTAGAGGACAGAATCTTGGAGTTAGCAAAGAAGAGATGAGCAGCCTTTGGGAGCATGTAGCCAAGGGCGTTTTCAAGCCAGGAAGAAGCAAGGCTTCACTGATCAGGAATCCAACAATCAGATATGTGCACAAGGCGCTGGCGCATACCCTATTTGCTAGGAAGGAAAATGGAGCTGTTGAAGGAGGAGAATGGAAGCTGATTGACAGTGGTCTTGTGAGTGTTTTGGACAACACCAACCAAGGTGTGGGGCTTAGAGGAGCAGATGGTACAACTGGAATGGTTACCATCTTCATGCAGCAGCTTTTAGTCATCAAACATTGGTTATCAACCACTGATGACAAAGCGCCCAAGCTGTATTGTGCTGGACTTATCACTCAATTAATGGAAGCTGCTGGAGTTGAGAGTGGACCAGCAACAGTCAAAATCACTTACTTGGACCTGCCATACTGATACAAGAGTTTTGACTCTCTTGGACAATCACCCATTGTACTAGTCATTGTAGCATTGGGTTTTAATGTCAATCCAAAGGGGAAGATTGAAACAGCAGGATTATAGTAGATTTCTTAATTCAAGCAGATATAAAAGGGGTTTTAGAATATCTAGACACCTAAGTGATCAAGCAGAAATCAAGCAAACACAAAACAAAGGGTAACAAGCAAGCAAAGCAACCAAAATAAAGGAAAAACAGAGCAGATCCGAAATAGAGCTAAAAACAGAGAAAAGATGGGACTTGAGATGGGATAATTGGTGTTAGGGAACTCTTGACTCGACATATGATGCTTACAAACTCACATAATGCTATTTCTTATGCATAGAATTCATTTATATGACTAATCCAATGTCTTGGCACTAATCTCTTTGCTAATTACCAAGTCAAGAACTAGTTCTCATTAGTGAAATGATAAAGAGCAAGCATTAAGACAAATCTATCAACCCTATATTTCCAAATCACTCCCTAGACAGTCAATCTCTTAAGATAGGATAAGCAATTCTCTTGCAAAGCAGTTCAGGCATTTCATTAAACACTTGGTGGGCATAAAATGAGCCTAAGATCTTAATCAACTTAGCTAGGGCTAATTAAGCATTAAACACAGCAATCAAGAAAGAAAATGGAAGAATTAACACTAAGCAATCATAGATAGAGTCTCAAATTTCTTAAACCTAACCCATCTCAAATCTCTAAGAGGACTACTCACTAAGCACCATTAAAACCATCAATTCAAAGAGAGAAAGATGACTAATCATGATTAAAGAGCTTAAACAAGATGAAAGATGCAAACTTTAATGAAAATCAAGCAAGTATTCAAATTACAAAACCCAAAGGTCTAAACAAGGAAGAAAGAACCGCTGGATAAAAGCCTCTTCCCAGAAATTAGGGATGCTTCGTATTTATAGGAGTCTAAGCGAAAATGGCAAAATTGTAAATTGTCTTTAGCCTGGGATCCTATCGATCTGTTGTATCGGTCTAGGCTTGATCGATATGATTTGTATCAATATGAAAGGTGACTGATATGGTGACCGAAATATACTTGGTGCATTTGTATTGGTCACTTCCTGACCGATAGCTTTGATCGATACGTCTTTTCTCGGTCACTCCTTGACCGATATTTTTGATCGATACGGCTTGTATCGGTCACTCCTTGACCGATAGCCTCAGCGCACAGACCGATAAGCTCTGCAGAGATCGTCTGCATTGTTCTCTTTTGCTCCTTTTTGGCCAGCTAGCTTCCTGGATCATCTTCAAAGCTCCTCCAAGCTCCTTTTAGCTTCATAAGCACCTAAAAACATCCATAATGCAAGAAAATGCAAACTATATCCTAAATGCAACCTAAGTCTAAAAGGAGAAGAAACTGGGACAAAAACTAAGGAAAACATGCAAAAGAGAACCAAAACATGTACTAAATGCAAGCCTAAATGGTGTAAATACAAGAGATATCAACACCCCCACACTTGCCTTTTGCTTGTCCTCAAGCAAATAAGGACAAATGGGAGAGTGAGGTTTGAAGGTGGGAGCTCAAAACTAAAGATGTCAATGAAAAAACTAATTCAATTCCCAAGTTATAGGTTCTAGGATGCATAGAGGTTGCTTTAGCCATACCTATCATAGCAAACAATGAACTCTAGCTTAGCCTACACAAGCATTCAAATCAACCAACTCTTTAACATTCATTAATCAGTAACCAATAGATCAAGTTTGTGCAAATCAAGAGAAAACATTTGGTCAAGGGACATGGTTATGAGATGAAAATGATCTCATTCAAATAAGGGTTCAAAGATTCAGGAGATCACTCAATGAAATGATTCTCTCTTAGGCAAAATGCTAAAGGTAAAAGCACATCTATGCATGCAAGTCAAAGCTCTCTTCTACCCATTTTACCCAAGATGAACCTAATAACTTCTAAAACCCCAAGTGAAACTCCTAAATCTACCCTTTACCAAATCACTTGATCTCTTCCTTCTTCATATTTGGGGGAAACTCCTTCTTCTTTTGATTGTGTGGTTGACTTCTTTTTGGAACTTGCTCTTCTTTGTTGTATGATTGGCGCCATTTTCATCACCTTTGGTGGATTGCTTGGTCTGATTTCTCCTTTTGGATGACCTTTTGTAAGCTTTGTTGTTGTTGGCACCTTTCTTCTTTAACACTTAGAGCTTTCTTCCTGATTAACTTAACCACAAGATGAACTGTTCCCCCATACTACCAATCCCATACTTCTTCTTCTTCTCAAAGATGTAAATAATAAAAGCTCAAACCACTTACACTACCCCTTCCCAAACTCCTAACCTAATACCAAGCTCAAAGTGCAAGCTGGTGTCTACAAGAGAGCTTCTCCTTGCCAGCCTTATTCCTAACACTTTTTGCCAAGATAAAATCGAAAATGATGCAATGCAAGGCCTCACAACTCTCACAATAGTGTTTAGGTTCAGAAATAAGGATTGGTTTAGGGTGACTGTCCCATAATGATGAGGATCAGCTACTTGGATTAACAAGAGTAGTAAGAAGGGAAGAAGATAATCCAAGTATGTATATGGGTAGCCATGTAATCACTCTCAATGCACAAACAAGATATTTCAAAGTCCGGATTATGGTTCTAATAAGATAGAGTTAGAATCAAATCAAAGCAAGCTTGAGCATAAGACAAGAGTATCAATGCAAGAATTCAAGATATGGTGCAGCCTTAACTTCAAACTCACTACAATACAATCAAACAACAGATAACCAAGGCATTGAAAACAATTCAAACATTAACATCTTGACAAGTGTCTATCATCTACTCCCTATGCAAATGTATGCAAACCTATATGAAATGCATCTAGACTCAATCTTAGTTATGTAAATGCAACTAAATGATCTTTTTGGTTTGCAAAAACATGCAAATTTTTTCAAATTTTTCGATTTTTTGTGCTTTTCTATGCATTATATGAATGAATGATGTGCATGGGACTCAAGATGAAAGAAAAAGAAAAACTAAGAAAACAAAACACAAAGTCAAACCCCAAATCTCTCCCCCCACACTTAAATTACACAGTCCCTTGTGTAATGAAAGCAATGAGAGAGAGAAGCAACAAAATATAATGCAGTGGTATAAACAATGAGTAGGATGTGGTACCTGTTCAATAAGTGGAGTGGTGGGAGGATTGATGAGATGATCCCTCATGTGTGTCTGCACCATTCTCATTTCGCTCTTCAACTACTAATCTTCCTTGGTAGAGTTGGCTCTCATCAGGGAAAAAACTGAGGTAGCTTCTTATATTGATGCATGTTTGCTGTGAGTTTGGGAGGAGGAACCGCGCTAGTGCTTAGGGACCCTTGAAAAAGTTGTAGACATGTTTGCTTCTGATGCTCCTCTCAAGGCAATAACTTCTTCTTCAGTAGTCCAAGTCCATCCACAGTGGTTGTAAGGCATCTTCAGTATGCTCCTCGAGGTTCACTCCACATGCCATTAAGATGGCTGTCACTACACCTCCGATGTGTATTTGTGGTTTGCTTGCCCTCTCAGTTAAAACCCAGCGTTGGTAGGAGAAGAGGTGCTCCATCAACATAGCGGTGTAGCAAGGATACTTGGTAGCGGCCTTAGAGGTGTTCCATTGGTGCTGTAAATCACTAGTGGCTGCATGGCATTGTACATGAAATCTTTCTCCTTATCTGTGAGGGTATCTGTATCTTCTCTTGCAAAGAATGTGTTTGCAAGAGCCATTTGGGCGTACCTCACTGCTGGATGCTTCAAATGTTGGTTCCTTGAGGTTTCTGCAGCGGATTTACCAGCCCCTAACACCTCCCATAGCATCTTGTGTTGCCTCTGGCTGATCTTGAAGTGGTCCCTCCACTCAGTATATTTGTATGTACTTAGGGCCAGTGCAAGCTTGAAGAAGGTTGCTGTACAATTTTGATCGCCAATTCGGAATGATATCCAGCCGTCTCTACTCACCAGCTCCCTGTCATCATAGTGCACTACCTTCAGAGTGGAGAGAAATTGGTAGGTGAGGTCCTTGTAAGATGGAAGTGCCCTCTCCATAAAGTCAGTAAGCCACATGCCTTCAAAGATTGTTGTGCAATCTAAGTGTATCCCAAGCTCTTGCATAGGGGAGGCGCAAGGATATCTTGTGGGCCTAAAAGTGCATTGGTTGAATCTTTTCATGAGCTGCTCAGCACTTGGCGCACTGTGAGAGACTTCCTCTACAGTTGTTCCCTTTCCTCTTGACTTGGCGACCCTTCCTGCAACTGGTCTTGGTACAGCATCTCTTGAGAACTGCCCTTTAGCAACGCCCTTGCCCTTTCTTCTTCTAGCTCTTGGGGAAATAGGTGCCTCCCCTTGTTGTGCTCTCTTTTTGCTTTCAGTAGAGCTGTTCATTCTTCTCATTGTACCTGAAAGAACAAGGCTTGAAGGTACTATAAGTAAAAGAGGAACAGCTGAAAAAAACAATAACTGTTTGCTTTAGAAAGAATTACTCTAAGCTAAAAGAAGTTTAGCTAGCCCATAGACAAGATTAAACTTCCAAAAAAGGCAAGAGGAATTCATAATCTAACAGTTGAGACATGCTAGAGCTCATTTGAATAAAACAATGATGCATGTTAACCTATCATGGTGGTGCTAAGCAAAAGAGAAGATGATGATGCAAAGGGGCAGCAAACAGGCAAGAAATGAGATTTGAGAACAGTAAACAAAGCTTAAACACTTATCTTGCCCATTTTAAACAAATTTACAATGCAAAATCAAAGCACAACATCTTAAACTAAGGAAAACTTGTTCTTAAAACCATAGATAACACAGTTTCAAGTACATGAATATGTAAGAACAAGATGTAAATAGTTAAGAAGGCAAACCTCAAAGGAGCTTCTGAGCACTTGAAAGAGTTAAAATAAAGAGAAAGAGAGCTTAAAATTTTTGTGCTAACCAATGAGAGAAGTAGAAAGGTGAAGTGTGAAGAGAGTAGAAAGAATTTGTTGATTTATAAAGAGGTGGGTGGGGAACCAAGGGGATCTAAAGAGTGGGAGACAAAGACAAAAGTGCTCAGGAGCTCTGCAAAGTGGCAGGGAGGAGCCAAAATTTGAATTTAAACCTTCTTGGCTCTAAACCAAAGGACAGAAATTTTTTTGAAAATTTAACCACTTACCTCGCGGGGATATCGGTCACAATATGACCTATACGAATGACCGATATGCTGCGTATCAATCCCAAGTGATCGATAGCAATGACCGATACATTTCCTGGGAATCCTATCGGTCTCTCTCTGATCGATACACTGGCCGAAATATATCCGATGGATTTGTATCGATCATTGTCTGATCGATACGAATGACCGATAGGAAACTTTCTTGCAAAATCCCTTCCCTATCGATCACAAGTGATCGATAGGTTGACTGGTGCAATCTGGCTCTACTGCTATCGATCACAAATGACTGATATTCATGACCGATACGAACTATATCGGTCTCGTCTTGGCCAATACAGTTGATCGATACCAGCCAGAATGCACCTGTTTTGCCTCTTTAACTCATAACAATTTGCCTTAGACCACTCTTGCTCCAGTTGATGAAAGAAGAATACAAAGGGAAACATAAAATGCAAGAATATGTACAAGGATAACAGGGGAATACCTCTCAAGTGTGCTTGTTTAATGTCCGTATCTTGAATTTCCTTGATTGGTAACTCTGGTGGAGGGTCCTCAAGGTTAATGTCTACTTCATCACCAAGACACTCACTTGCCATGTATGGTTTCAGCCTGTGCCCATTCACTGTGAAATCTCTTCTATCCTTGCTAAGCAAAGTCACAGCCCCATATGGCAATACTTCTTTGATCTTGAATGGACCTGACCATCTTGACTTCAACTTTCCAGGAAACAACCTCAACCTTGAGTTGAATAGCAGCACATGATCCCCTGCCTTGAAGTCCTTGTGCTTGATCCTCTTGTCATGGAAGGCCTTTGTCCTCTCCTTATAAATCCTAGAGCTCTCAAAAGCTTCAAGGCGGTTTTCCTCTAGCTCATGCAAGTTGATTAGTCTCTTTTCTTGAGCTGTCTTAATGTCAAAATTCAGCAACTTTGTTGCCCACAAAGCCTTATATTCCAGCTTAACCGGTAGATGACAGGACTTCCCATAAAGGAGTGAGAAAGGAGTTCTGCCAATGAGTGTCTTGAAGGCTGTCATGTAAGCCCACAAAGCATCATCAAGATTATTAGACCAGTCCTTTCTTGTAACACCAACTGTTTTCTCTAAAATGGCCTTGATCTCTCTGTTAGACACCTCTACTTGGCCACTTGTTTGAAGATGGTAAGGAGTAGCAACCTTGTGCTTGACACCATTCTTCTTGAGCAAACTCTCAAAAACTTTGTTGATGAAGTGACTTCCACCATCACTGATCACACACCTTGGAACATGATATCTCTTGTATTTACACCATTTAGGCCTGCATTTAGTACATGTTTTGGTACTCTTTTGCATGTTTTCCTTAGTTTTTGTCCCATTTTCTTCTCCTTTTAGACTTAGGTTGCATTTAGGATATAGTTTGCATTTTTCTTGTATTTTGGATGTTTTTAGGTGCTTATGGAGCTAAAAGGAGCTTCGAGGAGCTTTGAGGATGATCCAGGAAGCTAGCTGGACCAGAGGGAGCAAAAGGGATCAAAGCAGACAATCTCTGCAGAGCTTTTTGGTCAGAGCATGGAGGATATCGATCAAAGGGGTGATCGATACAAGATTTTTGGTCAAGAGCATCGATCAAGAAGTGACCGATACGAGCATATCGATCAGATGTATCGATCAGGAGTGAATCGGTACAAACGCGCCGAGTCAATTTTGGTCACTGCAACGATCACTCCCCTGACCAATACGATTTGCAACGATCATCCCTGACTGTTACAACTGATCGATGCAAACCCAGTCCGAGCCTGTTTTATTTACACTTTTGCCATTACTCTAGGGCTTCCTTCTTTTGGCTATAAGTAGCCTCTTTTCCAGATTTTCGACAATTCTTGTCAATTTATTGTTCTTAAGTATTTCTTTTGAGTTTGTAAGACAAATCATTTGCTTTATTTAATATATTTGAGTATTTTCCTTTAATCTTTCTTTATTCTCTCTTTTAATCATGATTAACATCCTTTTCCTTTGTGATTTGGTGTTAAACATGAGTATTAGTGAGTAGTTAGCTTAGAGTTTCTAGATGTGGTAGATTAGGGGAATTTAGGACTTGATTAAGGCTTGTTTAGTGATTCATTATATGGGTTCCTCTCTATTAATCTGTTCTTAAACTAGATTTGTCTTGATCACACTCATCTAGGATGTTAGCTTTTTCTTATGCCCGCCAAGTGTTTGATGAAATGCTGATCTTGTTTAATAGAGGATTTGTTGGCATTGGCTCAAGAGATTGACTATTTGAGGAGCATCTTGACAGAAATAGAGTTTTTTTATTAATGCTTGCTTAATGTTTTAGCACTAATGAGAGTTAGTTCTTGTTAAGATGTTTAGCAAAGGACTATTTTACAAGAGATTGGATCTAGCTTGCTTGTTTGTGAACTCTATGTCTAGGAATCACCATTGCTAGCTTGTTTGCTTGATCAATGTTGTTTGAAACAGCCTTAGTTAGTCCATAAATTCCCCAAAGTCAATAACCACATCTAGGAACTTGCTTTTCTCTTATTTGAATTTCGGATTTGCTCTGTTTTGCTTGATTAGTTTTGCTTAGTTTGCTCTTATCTTTACCCTCTTTGCTGTTTGATCATATCAGGATATTAGATTGGTTGCTTAGGCAACAAAAACCCTTTTCTGCTTGCTTGACTTAAAGATTTTACTATCAACTCTTCTGCTTTCAACTAAAACCCATTTGGATTGATAAAAACCCTATACTATACTACAACTGATTTGTACAAGTTTGGGTGATTGACCAAGAGAGTCAAAACTCTTGTGCAACAATTTGGCGCCGTTAGCATTTGGGTTTTCTGTTTGAATCATTAGAGTTTGTAGAATCTTTAAGATCAAGCTTTTTAGTTTTATTTGGTTACTCACTCCTTTCCAAGTATTTTCATTTCAAGTACATCTCTACAAGTAGCGAAGATGCTCTGTTTTGAAACTCAAAGGTGCAACACCTTCTACCAAGAGCTTCTGCCTATGAACTACTTTGCAGACAACTACAATACCCACCCACAGATTGCACCCACGCCTGCTCTCCCTCAAGCTCAGTTCAATGCTTCTACTTCTACTGCAGCTGATATTAAGAGTATACTCACTGAGTATACTCACTGAATTCCTCAACTTACAACTCCTTGCAACATTGGAGATGAACCAGGGATTTGCTGAGTTGCATAACAAATTAGACTATGTTCATGCTGAGCTCAACACCAAGTTTGATGATTTGGATTCCAGGATACAGACCTTAGAGACCACCTATGAGTATTGTCAAGCTGCTGAGTCTGCAGTTGCCTTTACTCCTCTTGAAGAAGAAGCTATCATTGAAGACTTCCTTTCCTTAATCAATGAGGACTTTGACATTCAGAGTGGGGGAGAGGAGCTTATTGAAGCTTATGCCACTGAGGAGAACTCTCTTGAAGAAGGAACCAACAAGGAAGAAGAAGAGTGGTGGGCGCCACTTGAGGTTGTTGATGCTACAGGGGAAGACTTTGTTGAAGCCTCTGATGCCAAGAAGGTAACTCAAGCTGCTGATCTCCCTATCTATCAGCCCACTATCCCTTTTCCAGGAAGATTCAAAGAGCAGCTAGTGTAGAAGTATGAGACTCTTTATGCTTCTCAAATGGAAATGAGAGGTTTGAATGGTCAAGAGGAGCTTAAGAAACTGAGAGCTAAAGCTGGAGCATCTGAGGTTAAGGAGCTTAACATCAAGAAGCTTGGAGATCCTGGTTGTTTCACTCTACCATGTGAGCTTAAAGGGCAAACTTTCAAGAACTGTCTTTGTGATCTTGGAGCAAATATCAACCTTCTCCCATCCTCTACTGCTAAAGCTCTTGGGTAAACTCAACTTCAAGAGAGCAATGTGTCTCTCACCATAGCTGATGGGACTGTCAATACACCACTAGGGACCCTCAAGGATGTGCCAATGATGATTGAAGGAGTCACCATCCCTACTGATTTTCTGGTGCTTGGTGTGGAAGGACAGATAAGGAATGCTATCATTCTAGGGAGACCATTTCTAGCTTCAGCTGGCGCTGTATTTGATGCTAGAGAGTCCACAACAGAGCTAAGGCTTTCAAGGAATAAGGTCTTGAAGTTTGACAGCAAAGGTAACAAGCTAGAGCATGATCATGCTTTCTCTATGGACCTTAACAAGGTGAAAAAGATTGATAAGAACTGGCCAGAGTTTGAGGGCTACCATGGAGAGAGTTTTGATGGATGCTGCTCGACCAAGTTGTTTGCTGAAACCACTGAAGAGGAGGTCCTCAAAGTGGGTGTTTCTGATTGAATGAATGAGATTATGTTGGGTAACAAAAAAGATAGGGTTGTCTTGAAGCCCTTTGTTTCTAAGAATGGTGAAGTCCACTACAAGATGAAAGGGAGGAACAAACCAAATCCCTTTGCTGTGTTGAAGATTGATGGAGTCACCAGAAAGATCAAAGTGAGCAGCACTGCAACACCAAGGAGTTCCAAGACTCCTTCTCATCACCTCCACTAGTGAGGTAAGCAAAGTTAAGCTTAGTGACTTTAAACAAGTACACTTGGGAGGTAGTCCCATGGTATCCTTTTGTATATATTATGCTTTCTAGTTTCTCTTTTATGCTTTGTTATTGTGTATAGAAATAGGAGTTCGAATTGGGGGTTGAGAAAGTCTGTAAGGGACAAAGAACATGTGCTTTCTGGCTGATATCGATCCACTGTATCGGTTAAGACGAGACCGATACAGACATTTCGGTCATGAGTATCGATCATATATGATCGATATCAGTGGAGCCGGATTGCACCAGTCAACATATCGATCACTTGTGATCTATATGGAAGGAAGTCTGAAAGTGAGTACCATTTCGGTTATTCATATCGATCACACACTGATCGTTATAAACCCGCCGGATTAATTTTGGTCAAGTGTAACGATCAAGTGATGACCGATATGCTCTCCAGGAAGATATCGATCACCAGTATCGATCACTTATGATCGATACAGACCTTTCGGTCAGTTGTAACGGTCATTTGTGATCGATACCCGCCCGAGATTCCTTTGGTTCCCCCACCTCAAGAAGCAGAGCCATCTACAAAAGGTTACTGAGAGGAGGAACAAGAGGAGAGCTAGCAAGTCTCCTCAGACCTCTGGATCATCCCACCACTCCTACCATTAAGCAAGGTACCACATCCTATTCATTGTCTATACCATTGCATCTTTTTCAGTTTTGTATTATATTTTGTTGCTTCTCTCTCTCTCATTGCTTTCATTACACAAGAGACTGTGTAATTTAAGTGTGGAGGAGAGATTTGGGATTTGACATTGTGTATTTTTTTCTTAGTTTTTCATTCTCTTTCACTTTGAATCTCATGTATATCATGCATTCATATAAGGCATAGAAAAACACAAGAAAAATCGAAAAATTTGAAACATTTTGCATTTTTGCAAACCAAAAAGAAAGCATATATTTGCATATCATTCTCCTAAGATTGAGTCTAGTGTTGACATAGAGGTTGCATTGCATTTGCATAGGGCATTATGATAAATTTTCTTTGTAAAGTGCTTAGAGTTTAGAGATGATTTCAGTGTTTAAGTGGCTAGTTGTTTGATGCATCATAGGATTGTTAGAAGTTAAGGCTGAACCATGCTTAGATTGCTAGATTTGGTCTTCTCATCTCATTCTGAAAGCATTTGTTCTCTGAAAATCAACTCTATCAACTTGAACTTTAATTTGGACTTTTAATTATCATGTCTTATGCATTGAAAAGTGAATTCATGGCTACCATATACATATTTGGATCATTTTTTTCCTTTCTACCACTCTTTTTGATCCAAATAGCTGATCCTCGTACTTATGGGACAGTTACATCCACACCCTTAACCAAAACCTCCTTTTGAGCCTAAAAACTATTGTGAGAGCTGTAAGGCCTTTGCATTGCATTTTTGATTTTGTCTTGGCAAAAACTGTTAGGAATAAGGCTGGCAATGATTAGCTCTCTTGTAGATATCAGCTTGCATCTTGAGCTTGATTCTAGGATAGGAGTTTTGGGTTAAAAAGGATAGTGTAAGTGGTTTGAACTTTATGTATATATGTTTTAAAATAAAAGGAAAAGATTTGAAATGGTAGAAAAAGGGAAACAGTCTAGAGTTGTGGTTAAGTAAAGGGAAGAAAAAGCTCTAAGTATAAAGAAGAAAGGCGCCAGTAACAAAGCTCAGAGAGGTCAAAAGAAGATAAACCAGAGCAGGAGCAATCCACCAAAAGTGATGAAGTTGCCAATGCAAAAAAGAAGAGCAAGTCCCAACCAAAAAGAAGCGGCCACACAAGCAAAAAGAAGAAGTTTCCCCAGCCATGAAGAAGGGTAAAGGGTAGAGTTTAGGAAAGGGTAGACTTAGAGGTTCACTTTTGGGTTTACAAGTGCTTAGGATTCATCTTTGGATAGGGGGGAGCTTTGATTTGCATGCATAAGTGTGCTTTTACCTTTGGCATTTTGCCTAAGATGAAATCCTTTTCATTGAGTGATCTCTTATGTTTATTAACCCTTTGCTAAAATGAGATCATTCTTATCTCATAACCTTACCCTTTCAACCAAATGTCTTCACTTGATTTGCATAAGCATGATTCATGTTCTGATCTTAATTGAATGTTAAAAAGTTGGTTGATATGAGCATTTTCCTAGGTTGAGATTTGAGATCACTTTGAAACATGATGAGCATGGCTAGGTTCTTTAAAGTATAGCTGATTATGTTTGCATCCTACAACAAGGCACTTAAGCATTGATATCATCTCTTTACCTTTGCACTTTTGGAATCTGAATGCCACCTTCAAACCTCACTCTCTCATTTGTTCTTGTTTGCTTGAGGACAAGCAAAAGGCAAGTGTGGGGGTGTTGATATCTCTTGTATTTACACCATTTAGGCCTGCATTTAGTACATGTTTTGGTTCTCTTTTGCATGGTTTCCTTAGTTTTTATCCCATTTTCTTCTCCTTTTAGACTTAGGTTGCATTTACGATATAGTTTGCATTTTTCTTGCATTTTGGATGTTTTTAGGTGTTTATGGAGCTAAAAGGAGCTTGGAGGAGCTTTGAGGATGATCCAGGAAGCTAGCTGGATCAGAGGGAGCAAAAGGGATCAAAGCAGACAATCTCTGTAGAGCTTTTCGGTCAGAGCACGGAGGATATCGATCAAAGGGGTGATCGATACAAGATTTTTGGTCAAGAGCATCGATCAAGAAGTGACCGATACGAGCATATAGATCAGATGTATCGATCAGGAGTGATCGGTACAAACGCGCCGAGTCAATTTCGGTCACTGCAATAATCACTCCCCTGACCGATTGCAACGATCAACCCTGACTGTTACAACTGATCGATGCAAACCCAGTCCGAGCCTGTTTTATTTACATTGCCATTACCCTAGGGCTTCCTTCTTTTGGCTATAAATAGCCTCTTTTTCCAGATTTTCGACAAGTCTTGTCAATTTACTGTTCTTAAGTATTTCCTTTGAGTTTGTAAGACAAATCCTTTGCTTTATTTAATATATTTGAGTATTTGCCTTTAATCTTTCTTTATTCTCTCTTTTAATCATGATTAACATCCTTTTCCTTTGTGATTTGGTGTTAAAAATGAGTATTAGTGAGTAGTTTGCTTAGAGTTTCTAGATGTGATAGATTAGGGAAATTTAGGACTTGATTAAGGATTGTTTAGTGCTTCATTATATGGGTTCCTCTCTATTAATCTATTCTTAAACTAGATTTGTCTTGATCACACTCATCTAGGATGTTAGCTTTCTCTTATGCCCATCAAGTGTTTGATGAAATGCTGATCTTGTTTAATAGAGGATTTGCTGGCCTTGGCTCAAGAGATTGACTGTTTGAAGAGCATCTTGACTGAAATAGAGTTTTTTATTAATGCTTGCTTAATGTTTTAGCACTAATGAGAGTTAGTTCTTGTTAAGATGTTTAGCAAAGGACTATTTTACAAGAGATTGGATCTAGCTTGCTTGTTTGTGAACTCTATGTCTAGGAATCACCATTGCTAGCTTGTTTACTTGATCAATGTTGTTTGAAACAGCTTTAGTTAGTCCATAAATTCCCCAAAGTCAATAACCAGATCTAGGAACTTGCTTTTTTCTTATTTGAATTTTGGATTTGCTCTGTTTTGCTTTGTTTTGCTTGATTAGTTTTGCTTAGTTTGCTCTTATCTTTACTCTCTTTGCTGCTTGATCATATCAGGATATTAGATTGGTTGCTTAGGCAACAAAAACCCTTTTCTTCTTGCTTGACTTAAATATTTTTACTCTCAACTCTTCTGCTTTCAACTAAAACCTATTTGGATTAATAAAAACCTTATACTATACTACAACTGATTAGTATACGTTTGGGTGATTGACCAAGAGAGTCAAAACTCTTATTTATCAGAACACCAAACCTTGGGAAGATTATTGTCTTGAAGAGCTTCAGAAGAACTCTAGCATCATTTGTTGGACAGGCAATGGCTTTAACCCACTTTGACACATAATCAACAGCCACCAGATGCAGAATTCCTGGAACTTCTTCTTCAGCTATATACCTTCTGAACAACTCATCATTACCTCTCTTGTACAGATAGGGCTCCTCCCAAAAGTAATGGGAGACATCTCTTAAGAACTTCTTCTTCTGGTGAGAGTTAAGGGTGTCTGGCATTTGTCCAATGACCAAGTAGTTCACAAAGTCAGCATACCAAGGCAGTTTATCCTCCTCTAGGCTTTCCACTTCAGCTGTCTTCACTCCTAAAGCATGCAGCTGTTCCTCTGGTAGAGTATCATGGATTGGGACAAAATCATCTATCCTCAGTCTTGAGAGGTGATCAGCAACTCCATTCTCAATGCCTCTCTTATCCACAATCTCCATATCAAATTCTTGTAAGAGGAGGATCCACCTAAGAAGCCTTGGTTTGGTGTCTTTCTTGGCATACATGTGTCTCAGCGCAGCATGATCAGTATAAACAATCACCTTGGAGCCTACTAAGTAGCTTCTGAACTTCTCAAATGCAAAGACAACTACTAAGAGCTCCTTCTCAGTTGTAGCATATTTTGACTGAGCCTCATCCATAGTTCTGCTAGCATAGTAGATAACATGAAGTTTCTTGTCAACTCTCTGCCCCAAAACTGCTCCAACAGCATAGTCACTAGCATCACACATTATTTCAAATGGCAAATCCCAGTTTGGAGCTTTGACTATTGGCGCTGATACCAGAGATTGTTTGAGGGTGAGGAAGGCTTGCAGGCAGTCTTCATCAAACACAAACTCTGTCTCCTTACACAACAATCTTGTCAAGGGTCTTGCGATCCTTGAGAAGTCCTTGATGAACCTCCTGTAGAAGCCAGCATGCCCCAAAAAGCTTCTGATCCCTTTGACAGTGGTTGGAGGTTCTAAGTGCACCATTACATCAATCTTAGCCTTGTCCACTTCTATCCCTTTTTTCTGAGATCTTGTGACCCAAAACAATGCCTTCTTGCACCATGAAGTGGCACTTCTCCGAATTCAAAACCAGTTTTGTGTCTTCACACCTTTGGAGGACCTGAGAAAGGTTAGACAAGCAGACACCAAAAGAGGATCCATAGACACTAAAGTAATCCATGAATACCTTCACCATTTCTTCAAGCAAGGCAGAAAAGATAGAAGTCATACACCTTTGAAAGGTAGCAGGAGCATTGCATAAACCAAAAGGCATTCTCCTATAAGCAAATGTTCCATAAGGGCAAGTAAAGGTTGTTTTTCCTTGATCATTAGGATAGATAGGGATTTGAAAGAATGCACTATAACCATCTAAAAATCAGTAATACTTATGATTTGCTAATCTTTCTAACATCTGGTCTAAGAATGGCAAAGGGAAGTGATATTTCCTAGAAGCAGAATTAAGTTTTCTGTAATCTATGCACATCCTATGACCAGTAATTATTCTAGCTGGAATTAGCTCATCATTTTCATTTTTAACAACAGTGATCCCTCCTTTCTTAGGTACCACATGGACTGGTTAGACCCATGTGCTATCTGAGATGGGATAGATCACTCCTGCTTCAAGCAACTTCAAGATTTCCTCTTTTACTACTTCTTTTAAATTAGGATTCAGCCTTCTCTGAGGTTCAATAAAAGTTCTTGTCTCATCCTCTAGATGGATCCTATGAGTGCAGAGGTTAGGAGAGATGCCTTGGATATCATCTAGTGAATATCCAATAGCTTTCCTAAACCTCTTTAACACCTTGACAAGAGCCAGGATCTCATCATCATTGAGGTTGCCATTGACTATAACAGGGTAAGTGGAGTTAGGACCTAAGAAGACATACCTTAGCCCTGTAGGGAGAGGTTTGAGCTCCACCTTGGGTGCCTTGAGCTCACTCCAGTCCTCTTCTGAGCTGTTATGCCCCTTGGCTCCAGCTTCCTTGCTTGGGGAGTCAACTACTTGAGCTGAGAAGGCTTCCTTTCTTGTGTATTCCAACTTTTCAAATGGCTCTTCCTCTTCAAAGAACCTGTGAGAGTCTAACCTCAGCTGATAATCCATTTTTTCCTTATCCAAGTATCCATCATCTACATGCTCCTTTGTCAAAGCTACTTGAAGTTTGTCTCCACAACACAACTCCTCTTGAAGTTCATCATGCAGCTTTTCTAAGATATCAATCTGGAACACTTGACCTTCAATAGTAGGCTGCTGCATAATCTGCTTGATGTCAAATTTCAGAGACATGTCTTTACCCAATTGTAGCTCAATCTTCCCTTTCTTGACATCAATAACAGCTCCTGTTGTGGCTAGGAAGGGTCTCCCAAGGATGAGAGGATCTCTAGGCTCCACATCCATATCTAAAACCACAAAATCAGTAGGTATCTCTACACTCCCAATTCTGTGTGGTACATCTTCAAGCAAACCTTTGGGGAGTCTCACTGATCTATCAGCCAACACCAAAGAGATTCTACAGTCCTTGAAATTGGTGAAGCCTAGGCGCTGTGCTACAGAGTAGGGCATCAAGCTGACACTAGCTCCAAGATCACACAAACATTTGTCAAACAGAAGTGGACCTATAGAGCAGGGTAAGGTAAAGCTTCCTGGATCTCCAAGCTTGTTGGGAGTCACTCTCTTCTGTTTAATAATGGCACTACACTCATGTGTGAGGATCACCATCCCTTGTAGGTCCTTGGTTCTTTCAGCAACAGCATCTTTTAAGAATTTCTGATAAGGAGGAACTAGAACAAAGCATCCAGCAGAGGCATTGTGAGCTGGATCTTCTTCATGTGTTCATCAAAGAGCCCTTTGTATTTAGCAACCAGCTGCTTCTTAAATCTACCAGGGAAAGGTATGGTGGGTTGATAAGGGGGAGGGATGAACTTTGGTTGCTTGACTAACTCCTTAGAAGCTTCCTTTGCTTTGCCCTTATCCACTTCCTTGTCTTTGGCTTTTTCTGGAATCTTTTCAGCTTCAATCATCTCATCCTCTGGAGTGTCTTCATTTTCTTTAACCTCCACCCCCTCTTCTTGTTCCTCAATGTCCACATTGGGTGTAGAGGGCGCCACTCTTGGGGGAAGCTGCTTCCCACTTCTTAATGTGACAGCTTTGACACATTCTTGTGTTAGTGAAGAGGTGGATGGTGGAGTCATGCTCTCTAGTTTGTTGATCTTCATATTCATAGGACCTATGTGTGATTGTAGTCTTGAGTCAGTGCCTTTGTGTATTTCATCAGTCATACTTCTTTGAATATCAGTCAAACTCTTTTGGATCTCAACAGCCATCATCTTTTGGAATCCTCTATTAGTAAGTTGTTGGAGTTGGATGAGCATCTCTTTATAGTCCAAATCATGTGAAGGTGGAGAGGTGTTGATGCCAACTGGTTGAGAAGAGGAACCTTGATGCTGGTGAGGATGAGTGTCTCCATAGGACTGGTGTACACAAACACCATGGTCTTGGTTCATTATTGGCGCCTCTTGTAGTTGAACAGCTTTGATCTGATGCTCTTTGTAGTAGTTTTGTAGAGCAACACTAGGAAGAGGTTTAGTGCTCTCATTGTGGAGCAACACTAGGAAGAGGTTTAGTGCTCTCATTGAGCAGCAAGTCAACTTTCTGCTGCAAGGCTTTCATCTCATACAATGTTGTCTCTAGCTTCTCTTCAGTTGCTTTGGAATGTTGCTCCTTGTCATCCACATAATCCCAATTGCTAAGTGTCATGTTCTCCACTAGAATCCAACCATCATCAACATCTTTTCCAATGAAGTAACCATTGCTAGCTGTATCTAGGAGGATTCTTATCTTTGGGAGAACACGTCTATAGAGTGTGGATAGTAGCATTTACTTGGTAAAGCTATGGTAAGGGCATTGATGAGTGAAACCTCTAAACCTTTCTCATGTGTCTCCAAAGCTTTCATTAGACCACTGCTTGAAGTTTGTGATCTCAATTCTGAAGTCTGCAGTTCTTGAGGAAGAGAAGAATTTGGTTAAGAAAGCACATTTACATTGTTCCCAAGTGGTGATGCTGCCTTGTGCTAGAGATTTCTCCCATAATCTAGCTCTATCACCAAGAGAAAATGGGAATAACTTGAGCTTCAAACTATCATCTGAGACTCCACTAAGCTTTGTCAAAGTGCATATCCTCTCAAACTGATCCAAGTGCTCTAGAGGGTCCTGGTTTGGTAATCCAAATAACTGCCTCTCTTGGATCATGGTGATGAGACTGCTCTTGATCTGATATTGCTGAATCTCCATAGGTGGAAGGATACCTTGTCGTGAAGCATAGTTGGAAGGTATATCAGCAGCACCAATAGGCCTTCTTGGTCGTTGAACTCTCATTCCCCAATCACCTTGTAGATCAGCTTGACCTTGTGCACCTTGCAGGCCTTGAATCCCCTGAGGACCTTGTAAACCTTGTGGACCTTGCAACCCAAAATCAGCAGCATACTGATGTTCTTCCATGCTTCAACAGCTTAATTCTGACTCTTCAAACCCAAAATTTTTGACCTTGAACCTCAGTTGTAGCTGTAGACACTTAAGAGTAAGTGTTGTGGTACCTACAAGGAAAATTCTAGACCAAAAGAGAAATCAGAAACCAAAAACGAAAATAGAAAAGCTTGATCTCAAGATCTCTACAAATCCTATTGAACAAAGCATTCCCCTAATGGCAACGGCGCCAAATTGATAAAAGAGTTTCGACTCTCTTGCTCAATCACCCATTGTACTAGTCATTGTAGCATTGGGTTTTAATGTCAATCCAAAGGGGAAGATTGAAACAGCAGGATTATAGTAGATTTCTTAATTCAAGCAGATATAAAAGGGGTTTTACAATATCTAGCAACCTAAGTGATCAAGCAGAAATCAAGCAAACACAAAACAAAGGGTAACAAGCAAGCAAAGCAACCAAAATAAAGGAAAAACCGAGCAGATCCTAAATAGAGCTAAAAACAGAGAAATGATGGGACTTGAGATGAGATAATTGGTGTTAGGGAACTCTTGACTCAACCTATGATGCTTACAAACTCACATAATGCTATTCCTTATACATAGAATTCATTTATATGACTAATCCAATATCTTGGCACTAATCTCTTTGCTAATTACCAAGTCAAAAACTAATTCTCATTAGTGAAATGATAAAAAGCAAGCATTAATACAAATCTATCAACCCTATATTGCCAAATCACTCCCTAGACAGTCAATCTCTTGAGCTAGGATAAGCAATTCTCTTGCAAAGCAGTTCAGGTATTTCATCAAACACTTGGTGGGCATAAAATGAGCCTAAGATCTTAATCAACAAAGCTAGGGCTAATTAAGCATTAAACACAGCAATCAAGAAAGGAAATGGAAGAATTAACACTAAGCAATCATAGATAGAGTCTCAAATTCCCTAAACCTAACCCATCTCAAATCCCTAAAAAGACTACTCACTAAGCACCATTAAAACCATCAATCCAAAGAGAGAAAGATGCCTAATCATGATTAGAGAGCTTAAACAAAATGAAAGATTCAAACTTGAATTAAAATCAAGCAAGGATTCAAATTATGAAACCCAAAGGTCTAAACAAGGAAGAAAGAACTGCTGGATAAAAGCCTCTTCCCAGAAATTAGGGATTTTTCGTATTAATAGGAGTCTAAGCGAAAATGATAAAATTGTAAATAAATGGTCTTTAGTCTGGGATCCTATCGATCAGTTGTATCGGTCTAGGCTTGATCGATATGATTTGTATCGGTCTAGAAGGTGACTGATATGGTGACCGAAATATACTCGGTGCATTTGTATTGGTCACTTCCTGACCGATACCTTTGATTGATACGTCTTGTATCGGTCACTCCTTGACCGATATTTTTGATCGATAAGGCTTGTATCGGTCACTCTTTGACCGATAGCCTCTGCGCAGAGACCGATAAGCTCTGCAGAGATCGTCTGCCTTGGTCTCTTTTGCTCCTTTTGGCCCAGCTAGCTTCCTGGATCATCCTCAAAGTTCCTCCAAGCTCCTTTTAGCTTCATAAGCACCTAAAAACATCCATAATGCAAGAAAAATGCAAACTATATCCTAAGTACAACCTAAGTCTAAAAGGAGAAGAAAATGGGACAAAAACTAAGGAAAACATGCAAAAGAGAACCAAAACATGTACTAAATGCAAGCATAAATGGTGTAAATACAAGAGATATCACATACCTGAAGAAAGCAAGGTTCCTTGGTGAACAAGTGGGTGAAAAGTACATCACTTCATCTAAAAAGATGGATCTGCTGCAAAGATTCTACTCCCTGATGTGCATCTCACATTCTTCTCCAACCCCAACAGCTTTGCCTTTCAAATTCCACAGCACCTTCTCCACCAAGCTGGCGCTTCATCATCTCAAACTTACCAAGGTGCTAACATCACTCTTCCTCAAGGAAAATATCCCCTTGTGGTCTTTAAAGGAGGGCAAATGGAAGAAGGATTTCAGCAAGAAGAAGATTCAGATGGTCCAAGCTACAACAGTAAGGAGTACCACTTCCAGCCCCATGATGTCTCACACCAAGGAGGACCTCTGAAGAAAGTCCATGAGCACATCAACCTCTTGCAAAGATGGAACAAATGGCAAGACAAAACCATCAAGAAGTGATATAAGATCAAAGGTATGACCTTATATGACTGGTATGAGGATGAATCAGTTAGCTGGCCACACGGCACTCTCTAACTTGATCTGGTACGGTGAAGATGATAGGGAAACAAGGGTGGTGAAGTGACTGGCCAAACGGCACTCTTTACTTAACCGAATGAATGTTAACGAACAATGGATCGAATGACAAACACACACGGCTGTGATAGGACTGTCACTAGTCAGTTTGAACTCAAGAATCAAAGGGGAAACCACACAATGATCTAGAACTCGGCAGCGGCTTTCTTTGAGAAGAAAGTGTGTTCTTTATTGATAATAGGTAAAAACGTGAGATACAATGCTGCATATGGGACTTTATTAATAGTCCTTCAGCCTTGACCTTCTAGGGTCGAAATAAACAAAGAAATGCAAGGACCAAAATACAAAAGTGCATAAAGAAAAGATTACAAAAGTTCGTGCTAGAAAATGTAAAAAGAAACTAGAAATAAAGTCCTGCAAAACAAAAAGGGGAAACATGAAATATTATGAGATAATTGACAAATTTTCTTACCGTTGCCTCTTGATTGGTTCATGTCCCAATATGGTAAGTCTTAGTCTCCACGGTTGTTCTTAAGCTTGGTCGTTTTGATGTAGGGCGATGATGAGGAGAGTTGGGCCGGGGCTGTCTCGTAGTAATGGCCATTCATCCAAGCTGGAGCTGGCCTTGAACGTGGCAGGGCTTTGAACGTCTTGGAAAGATCCTAAGTGTTGGCCCACTTGTTCGTTTAGCTCTTTGGTACGGCTTCCCGTAATGCTCTCGACCACAGTATGGGGATGGTACGTAATACTCTCGACCGCGGTACGGGAAGGGTTCGTAATGCTCTCATCCCGCTCGGTCATGTCCTCGTCCGTTGTGTTGATAATGAGCTGTTTGAGCAAGCGATTGATGTCCTCCATCTTCTTAAGGTTGAGAAGGCTCTCTACAGCTTTGTTGAACTCCTCTCTCATGGTCCTTGTACCTGAGCGAGTCCTTGGAGGTTCGTACATGATGGGTACCCGGTGCTTGTCCGAGGTGAGGTCCTCATCATTCCCTCCCTCTTGAAGAGGTTCTGACCTCAGAACCGTATCTGCATCAAACGGGGACAAGTCAGTCACGTTGAAGCTATTAGAGATGTTCATCTCACCTGGAAGTTCTAAACGGTAGGCGTTGTTGTTGATTCTCTCAATGACTTTGAAAGGACCATCTCCTCTTGGTGACAACTTGCTCTTTCTTTGACTAGGGAACCTCTCCGGCCTCATATGCAACCAAACCCATTCGCCGGGCTCAAAGATGGCTTCCTTGCGGTTCTTGTCAACGTTCATCTTCGTTTGTAGTGCCTTCTTCTCCAAGTTCTCTTTAGCCTTCTGGTGAAGCTTCTTGATCATCTCGGCCTTGTTTAGCGCGTCTTGGCTGGCTCGTTCTGCTGGTGGTAATGGTGCGAGGTCTAATGGTGTAGTTGGCTTAAACCCATAAACAATCTCAAAAGGTGAAAGTTTAGTAGCAGAGTGGGTGGCTCGGTTATAAGCAAATTCAACATATGGAATGCAATCAAGCCAACTCCTTAAGTTCTTACCAACTGTGGCTCTTAAAAGAGCTGATAGTGTGCGGTTAACCACCTCGGTTTGGCTGTCAGTTTGGGGATGGCACGTCGTAGAGAACAAACGCTTGGTGCCTAGCTTCCTCCAAAGTGTTCTCCAGAAGTGGCTCAAGAACTTTGTGTCCCTATCTGACACAATGCTTCTCGGTATACCATGTAGCCTCACTACCTCTTTAAAGAAAAGATCTGCGGTTTGAGTTGCATCATTAGTCTTGCTACACGGTATGAAATGGGCTATTTTTGAGAAGCGATCCACCACCACGAATATTGAATCCTTGCCTCTCATCTTGGGCAATCCTAACACAAAGTCCATAGAAAGATCTTCCCAAGGAAGGTTAGGTATAGGTAAAGGCATATATAAACCGTAAGGGTGGGACCTTGATTTGGTTCTAAGGCATGTAATGCACTGAGAGCAGAAACGTTCAACGTCTCTCTTGAGATGTGGCCAAAAGAAATGTTCCACCACCACGCTTAGAGTCTTATCCACGCCAAAGTGTCCCATAAGCCCTCCTCCGTGTGATTCTCTGATCAGTAGCTCTCTCATGGATCCCTGCGGTATACACAAACGTTTATCCCGAAAAAAAAAACCATTGTGTATATAGAATGGACCTGATGGGGCTTTGTTGCACTGTTGAAAGATTATCCCAAAGTCCGGGTCCTCTTCATAGTGCTCTTTTATGTGTTCAAATCCCATAACCCGAGCCTCCATAGTAGTGATGAGAGTGTAACGCCTAGAGAGGGCATCCGCTACAATGTTTTCTTTCCCCTTCTTGTATTTGATGATGTAGGGGAACGTCTCTATGAACTCTAGCCACCTTGCGTGTCTCCTCTTCAACTTTGTTTGGCCTCTAAGGTGTTTGAGTGTCTCATGATCCGAGTGTATAACAAACTCCTTGGAAAGCAAGTAATGCTGCCATGTCTCTAGTGATCTCACCAAAGCGTATAGCTCCTTGTCATACGTGGGGTAATTGAGCGTAGCTCCGCTTAGCTTCTCACTGAAGTAGGCTACTGGCTTGCCACCTTGCGCAAGTACTGCTCCAATGCCTAATCCTGAAGCATCACAATCAACTTCAAACGTTTTATCAAAATCAGGGAGCACTAGTACCGGGACATTGGTAAGGCTATATTTGAGCTTGGTGAAGGCTTCTTCTTGCACTGACCTCCACTTAAAGGCTACATCCTTCTTGATCACGGCAGTGAGAAGGGCGGCTATGGTGCTGAAGTCTTTCACAAACCGCCGGTAAAAGCTAGCCAAGCCGTGGAAGCTCCGAACATGCCCTATAGAAGATGGTGTAGGCCAGTCTTGTATAGCTCGTATCTTCTCCTGATCCACTCTTAGACCCTGCGAGCTTACAACAAAACCTAGAAACACCAACTCATTAGTGCAAAAGGTGCACTTCTTGAGGTTTGCAAAGAGTCCTTCTTGACGAAGTGTCTCTAATACTTGCTCAAGGTGCTTTAAGTGATCCTCAAGGCAACGAATATAAATTAAAATGTCATCAAAATAAACCACAACGAACTTACTAATGTATGTCCTTAAGACATGATTCATGAGTCTCATGAATGTACCCGGGGCGTTTGTTAGACCAAATGGCATCACTAGCCACTCGTAATGACCTTTCTTGGTCTTGAAAGCAGTCTTTCATTCGTCGCCCTCCTTCATACGTACCTGGTGGTAGCCGCTTTTCAAATCGACCTTTGAGAAGATGGTAGCACCACTGAGCTCATCTAACATGTCGTCTAGGCGTGGAATGGGGTGGCGGTACTTGATGGTGATGTTGTTAATAACACGGCAGTCCACGCACATTCGCCATGTACCATCCTTCTTAGGCACCAACAAGACGGGAACTGCACAAGGGCTTAGACTTTCTCTAATGTAGCCCTTAGACATTAAGTCTTGGATTTGCTTCTCTAGCTCCTTAGTCTCCGCGGGGTTCATCCGGTAAGCTGGCCTGTTGGGTAAGGCTGAGCCGGGCACCAGGTCTATCTGATGCTCTATTCCCCTTATTGGTGGTAGCCCCGAGGGTATCTCTTCAGGGAACACGTCTTAAGACTCATCTAGCAATCCCCTTATCTCTGCGGGTATCTCCTTATCACTAGCTCCTGAAAGTAACCCTTCTCTAAAGACCATAAGTAGCACCATGTCTTGACAGTTTAAAGCTCGTGTAACAACTTTAGTAGAAGCAAACAAGTTAGTCTTACTTACCTTGGCATCCTTAGCGAATTTGAGTTGCATTTCATGCACTTGGTTAGGCGTGAGAGGAGCTAAGGTATACTTGCGCTTGTCGTGAGTAAAGGTGTATTGGTTGGTACACCCGTGATGTATAGCCTCCTTGTCAAACTGCCAAGGTCTCCCAAGCAAGAGATGTCCCGCTTGCATTGGTACTACATCGCACGTCACCTTGTCTAAGTACCTTCCCACACTGAAAGTGACAACTACTTGGTCCGCTATCTTAAGCTCTGTGTCATCGTTTAGCCACCTTAGTTTGTAGGGTCTCGGATGCTTGGTAGTCTCCAAACCTAGCTTATCTACCAAGTACTTGCTAGCCACGTTAGTGCAAGAACCACCGTCTATGATCAAACTACATACCTTGGTGTTCAAGGTGCACTTGGTATGGAAGATGTTCTCCCTTTGAATCGTCTCTGGCTCAACAAGAACACTAAGGGCTCGACGAATCACCAACATCTCTCCTGAGTCCAGGTATTCAATCTCCTCCGCTCCGGTCTCCGTGATGTCTTCTTCCATCTCATCTTGAGATTCATATCCTCCATCTGCCGTGAGGATCATGACGCGGTTGTTGGGGCACTCCCTTGCCATGTAACCTCTCCCCTTACACTTATAACACGTAATGTCACGTTTTCTTTGAGCAAATGGGGGTTTACCTTGCTCGGGCCGAGTTGTTTTAGAGGATTCAGCTGTAGGCTTCTTAAACCGGAACTTAATCTCGACTGCCTTGCCTTTATCAAACGCCTTTGGTGTTGTAGAGGTCCAGTTTGCGTTTGGCTTTGAACAATTTGTAGCTGCTACCTTTCGCTTAACGTGTTGCTCCGCTTGTATGGCTAGGTGTAATAGCTCGGACATGTCGTGGTACGGTTGCCTCTCGACCTTTCTCGCTATACGGTCTTGTAGTCCATCTATGAACTGAGCCATGAGAGTCTCCTCCGTGTCCTCGAGCTCCAAGCGGTTGCGTAGCTGCTCAAATTCTTCAAAGTACTCCTCTACTGGCCGGCTTCCTTGTATCAGCTTACGAAACTTCTTCTGGAGGTCTCGGTGAAAGTGAGGTGGGACGCATCGCTTCCTCATGTTGAACCGCATCTCGGCCCACGTACTGATCTGGTCATGACGATGCCTCCTCCTCTCGGACACATCTCTATCCCACCATGACAAGGCGTGGTCAGTTAGTTGAGCGGCTGCTAGTGACACCTTCTTCTGGTCATTGTAGCCATAGTACTCGAAGATGTACTCTATTTGCCGTTCCCACTCTAGGTAAGCTTCGGGGTTAACCCTTCCAGCGAAGGTTGGGGCATTCCGCTTCACGTCATTGTTGTTGGGTCGGTAAGCTTCCTCCTCTCGGATACGTCCTCGGTGTATGGGATCCCTAGCTCGTCCCGCGGGTTGATTCTGAACGTTGGGTGTTGGTGGCAGGTCATCATCCAAGCCGGGCATGTCCTCATCAGTCTCCCCTTGGTCTACTGGTTGGTGGGGCTGTCTCATCGGCCCTCTCCTTGGTAGAAGTGGGGCTGGCGGCAATCTCTCAATCCTAGTCATCCTCTCGCCGAGGGCTTGAATAGCACCTAGGAGTTGTGCCATGTCAACCGGTGCTCCTTGTTCTCCCATTGTATATCCTGCGTAGAGTGACAAACAAATCAAAAGCACAAGTGTAACAAGTTCTTAGCCGAAGCAATTGAATCAAAAGGACTTAGCTAAAAAAAAAAATTTTGATTTTGGGGTTTTTATAAAACAAATCTACAACTTAACAAGCAAATTCTTTTGGGTTTTTATAAGTAAATAACCTAAACAAAGGCAACAAATGATTTTTATGGGGTTTTGATTTAAGGAAACAATGGAAGCAAACAATGAAAGCAAAACAAGGATTTTAAAGGGGATAGATAAAACCTGGTGTAGGAGCGTTTAAGCTATGATACCAAATGATATAAGATCAAAGGTATGATCTTATATGACCGGTATGAGGATGAATCAGTTAGATGACCACACGGCACTCTCTAACTTGATCTGGTACGGTGAAGATGATAGGGAAACGAGGGTGGTGAAGTAACTGGCAAAACGGCATTCTTTACTTAACCGAATGAATGTTAACGAACAATGGATCGAATGACAAACACACACGGCTGTGATAGGACCGTGACTAGTCAGTTTGAACTCAAGAATCAAAGGGGAAACCACACAATGATCTAGAACTCGGCGGCGGCTTTCTTTGAGAAGAAAGTGTGTTCTTTATTGATAATAGGTAAAAACGTGAGCTACAATGCTGCATATGGGACTTTATTAATAGTCCTTCAGCCTTGACCTTCTAGGGTCGAAATAAACAAAGAAATGCAAGGACCAAAATATAAAAGTGCATAAAGAAAAGATTACAAAAGTTCATACTAGAAAATGTAAAAAGAAACTAGAAATAAAGTCCTGCAAAACAAAAAGGGGAAACATGAAATATTATGAGATAATTGACAAATTTTCTTACCGCTGCCTCTTGATTGGTTTATATCCCAATATGGTAAGTCTTAGTCTCCACGGTTGTTCTTAAGCTTGGTCGTTTTGATGTGGGGCGATGATGAGGAGAGTTGGGCCGGGGCTGTCTCGTAGTAATAGCCATTCATCCAAGCTGGAGCTGGCCTTGAACGTGGCTGGGCTTTGAACGTCTTGGAAAGATCCTAAGTGTTGGCCCACTTGTTCGTTTAGCTCTTCGGTACAGCTTCCCGTAATGCTCTGGACCGCGGTACGGGGATGGTACGTAATGCTCTCGACCGCGGTACGGGAAGGGTTCGTAATGCTCTCATCCTGCTCGGTCATGTCCTCGTCTGTTGTGTTGATAATGAGCTGTTTGAGCAAGCGATTGATGTCCTCCGTCTTCTTAAGGTTGAGAAGGCTCTCTACAGCTTTGTTGAACTCCTCTCTCATGGTCCTTGTACCTGAGCGAGTCCTTGGAGGTTTGTACATGATGGGTACCCGGTGCTTGTCCGAGGTGAGGTCCTCATCAAGAAGTTGGTGAAGGGCATGAAGAGCATGAAGGCTCAAATCAAGGACTTAAATAGGAAGTCTAGCAGCGCCTCTACTTATGCTCCTCAAGAAGAGCAACAAGCTGAAAGCCAAGGAGTGGCTAGAGCTCCTAGTACAAGGCGCTCCTTTGCTGGTTATGAGAAAGTGAGAGCTTGGGTGCCACCAAGGGCATCTTGTCAAGAAGCGCCAAGAAGGAGAAGATACCCAAGGAGAGAGCAGCCAATGAGGAGCCGCAACATTGACATGGAGGACCTTTCAGGAGCCTCTTATACCTCCCACAAACCTTTTAAGGTACCATAAACTCCTCCATTGTATATACCACTGCATATTTTTAGTTCTTGTAATATATTTTTGTTGCTTCTCTCTTCTACTCTTTTATTACACAAGGGATTGTGTAATTTAAGTATGGGGAGGGATTTGGGGTTTGACTTTGTTTATTGTTTTCTTAGTTTTTAATTTTTTTTCATCTCGAGTCACATGCATTCATCTAAGGCATAGAAAAACACAAAAAATCAAAAAATCTGAAAACATTGCATCTTTTGCAAACCAAAAAGAAAAGCATGTAGTTGCATTCATTTGTTTAGGATTGAGTCTAGTATTTTTCATATAGGTTGCATTGTATTTGCATAGGGCATGATGATTATAATTCCTTGTAAAATGCTTAGTATTTAGAGATGATTTCAGTTTTTAAGTGATTCGTTGTTTGATGCATCATGAGAAAGCTAGAAGTTAAGACTAAACCATGCTTGGATTGTTAAATTTGATCTTCTCATCTCATACTGAAAGCATTTGCTCTTTGAAAATCAACTCTATCAACTTGAACCTTAATTTGAATCTTTAATTATCATGTTTGTGCATTGAAAAGTGAATTCATGGCTACCATATACATATTTGGATCATCTTTTCCCTTCTAACCACTCTTGTTGATCCAAATAGCTTATTCACTCCCTTAACCAAACCTCCTTTGAGCTTAAACACTATCTTGAGAGTTGTGAGGCCTTTGCATATTATTTTTGAATTTTTTCGTGGCAAAAAGTGTTAGGAATAAGGCTGGCAATAATAAGCTCTCTTGTAGATATCAGCTTGCATCTTAAGCTTGATTCTAGGTTAGGAGTTTGGGATAAAAGGGTAGAGTTAAGTGGTTTTTAACTTCATTTTTTTATGCTTTAAAAGAAGAGGGAAAAGTATGGTATGGTAGTGTGGGGAAATAAAGTTAAGAAGTGGTTAAGTAAAGGGAAGAAAAAGCTCTAAGTGTTCAATGAAGGAAAGCGCCAACAAAAAAAGCTTTGAAAGGGTTAATCAAAAGGAGAAAATCAGACCCAAAGCAATCCACCAAAGGTGAAGAATGGCGTCAATTCAACAAAAAGGAGCAAGTCCCAACCAAAAAGGAGCAAGTACACAAGCAAAAAGAAGAAATTTCCCCAGCCATGAAGAAGAAGAAAGGGTAGAGTTTAGGAGAAGGGTAGACTTAGAGAATCGCTATGGGGTTTAGAAATGTCTAGGATTCATCTTTGGCTAAAAGGGTAGAAGGGAGTTTTGATTTGCATGCATAAGTGTGCTTTTACCTTTAGCATTTTGCCTAAGATAGAATCATTTTCATTGAGTAATCCCTTATGTTTTTGAACTCTATGCTTAAATGAGATCATTTTAATCTCATAACCTTACCCTTGGAACCAAACGTCTTCACTTGATTTGCATAAACATGATTCAAGGTTTTGAGCTTAATTGAATGTTAAAGAGTTGATTGATTTGAGCATTTGAGCATTTGTCTAGGTTGAGATTTGAGTTGAAACACGATGAGCATGGCTAAGTTCTTTAAAGTACAGCTGATTATGTTTGCATCCCACAACTAAGCACTTAAGCATTGATTCCATCTCTTTACCTTTTCATATTTGGATTTGAGTGCCCACCTTCAAACCTCACTCTCTCCTTGTCTTAGTTTGTTTGCTTGAGGACAAGCAAAAGGCAAGTGTGGGGGTGTTGATATCACCATTATTTATACCATTTTAGCTTGCATTCATCACTAGTTTTAGTCTCTAAACATGCATATTTTGCTTCTTCTTGTCCCATTTGCATACATTTAGGAGTTATTGTAGTTTTAGATATTGCATTGCATTTTGCATGCATTTGGAGTTTTATTTAGGTACTTGAAGGAGTGTGGAGGTCATGTGGAGCAATGGGTGGAGCTGGGAATGAAGCAAGGCAAGAGACAAAGACGGATGAACCAATATCGATGATGATATCGACATCATGTGATCGATACGGAGCATATCGATGGGAGTATCGACCACCACAACATCAATACAGAAGAGGCAAAGTGTGAAAAAATCATAGCGACTTAGACACCTCGATGCAGCAGAATGGAGTCCATATCGAGCAGTGTATCGACGTCCCAAAACCGATATACATGACAGGACAATACCGAGGTCCCATATCGACTTGCTTGATCGATAAGCCTTAACTAAAGGGCGATTGTTTCGACTTCACACCTTGGAGAGCCAAACCGATACAACTCAGAAGCCTTCTGTATCGACATGCATACCGACCAAGAGGCATCGATACAACCCAGAAGAGGAGAAGATATCGACATGTGTATCGATATTCCATGTCGATATGGTCCATCCGAGTCAGCTTACTTTTGGTTTAATATTGGTTTACTAGGGGTTTTCTTGTTTCCCTATAAATACTAAAGTCCTAAAATGGTTAGGCAAGTTACATCTTGTTATTTTCTTTCTGTTCTTGCACTTAAAACCTTTCATTTTTCAGATTTGCTTTGTAAGAACTTGCTTGATTTAGTGAATTTCTGCATTTTCTTTTGATCTATTCTTGCTTAATATGCTCTCTAATCATGCTTAACGATCTTTTCTCCTTAGAATTTGTGGTTTTTACTATGGCTAGTGAGTAGTCATATCTAGGGTTTGAGATGGGAGAGAGTAGAGGGGTTTTAGGACTAGATTAGTGATGTCTTGTGCTTAATATGATTGTCTTCTCTCTATTAGATGTGCTTAACACTAGATTAGTCTTGGCCAGGCTTGTTTAGTATCTTGGCTTTCTCTAGCGCCTGGTAAGTGTTTGATGAAATGCTGCTTAGAGTCTCTTAGAGGATTGTATGCTTAGCCTAAGGAATTAGATGTCTAAGGTGCATTTTGGCTTTATAGGATTGGAGTTCTGTTCTGAATGCTTGCTGGTCATGTGTTTGAGTAAAAGGATTTATCTTGAATGTGTGCTTAGCAAAGTGATTAGTGTCAAGGAATTGAGCTAGTTATAGTTATTAAAACTATGCCTAGAAGATAGCATTGTTTGAATAGTTTTGAAACATCACTAGTTAGGTTCTAATCTCCTCTTAATCAATAACCTCCATCTTAAATCCTTGCTTTATCTATTTGAACTTCCTGCTTTGCTTAGTTTAGTCTTTAGACTTTTTAGTATTGTTCACAACTGCCATTTTAAATCTTGCTTGACTTAGATAATTTTCTGTTTTCTTGGTGCCTTAACAAACTCAGACGGATTGATACCTTACATGCTGTAATGACATGAGTATGTTGAGATTTGCTTAGTAGTGAAACAACTGCTTATCAGCAAGACTAATCCAATTCCTTGGCAATAATCTCTTTACTAATTAAAAATTCTAATCCACTTTCAATGGTGGAAATATCACTAGCAAGCATTAAGAATCAGCTCTACAAAGCATAATAAGCACCTTACACAACTAATTTCATGCTAAGAATGCAAACCACTTAATTAACTCACTCATGAATATCATCAAACACTTTCAATGCAACAAAAATCATATGATCAATAATACCTTTCCCAATGCCAATCAGCATTAAGGACATTTATTAAGCAAGGATATGGAAGAATCAAGAGCAAGACATCATTAATCAACCATTTAATCACCCTAATTATCTCATCTCAAAATCTAATGAAACTACTCACTAATCATACTAAGAACCATGAGAATATAACTAATCATGATTAGATGAAGGTAAACCATCAAATACAAATGCAAAACTTAATTAAAATGACCCAAGATCAACAAGATTCTTAAAGCGATTATGAAAGAGAGAGTTCTATGTATAGAACTGAATAAAGCTTGGATAACCTAAATTGTTCTTAGGCTTATCTATTTATAGGGAAGGGGGAAAAGTAACAAAGTCAACTGAAAGTCAACTTTTGAACTGGCTTGTACCGAAGAAGGACTGAGTAGTTCTGGTCGGTATGGCTCCTCGGTGCGATCTGAAACGCTTTGCAGGACGTGTTGGTAAAAACCGCCGTATCTCTTTAACCACTGACCAGAATGACCTTATTCTAACTCCATTGGAAAGCTAACTCGTTCATCTTCAACTTCTATAAATAACGCTGAGCTGAATCGCACTGGAAGGGCTCCGTCTGGGTCGATCAATCGCGGTCAGAATTTCTACCATGGAGGGAGAAGGTGCTCTCCTCGGTGTACGGCCTGTCCCTCCACAGTGCAAATCTTCATCGAGCTGGGCACTCAGTGTACGGACTGTCCCTCCACGATTTTGGCGAAAAAACTTGATTTTCCGTTTTTGGCGGAAAAACTGGATTTTCTGGTTTTTACAGGAAACCACGATTTTACGGCTCGGAAAACTTGATTTTCTTGTTTTGGCGGGAAAATCCGATTTTTCTGTTTTGGCGGGAAAAACTTGATTTTACGGTTTTAGCGGAAAACTTGATTTTCCGGTTTTGGCGGGAAAAATTCATTTTGCAGTTTTGGCCAAAAACACGATTTTTTTGTTTTGGCGGGAAAAACTTGATTTTACAGTTTTTACGGGAAAACTCGATTTTTCGGTTTTGGCGAAAAAAAATCATTTTGCAGTTTTGGCCAAAAACATGATTTTTGGGTTTTGACGGAAAAATCTAGTTTTACGGTTTTGTCTGGAAAACTCAACTTTTTATGTTTTATGGGAAAAGTTAATTTTACGTTAACAAAAAGGTGGATTTAAAAAAAAAAATCAAAAAAAGCTTTTGGTTGCCAATCACAAATTTTTATATTTATTTGCGTTTTCGAAAAAAATGAAAAAAGTGGTTGCAATTTTCTAAATGTGTATTATAAGTTAGTGCGCACTTCTTTACTAAAATAACTAATACACAAAAATTCATGATCAAAAACGCTTCAGGTAAAATAGAACAACTAATTTTTTATTATTATTACTAATAAATACTACCATCCAAACTTTATCATTTATTTAATAAAAAATCATTTATTTTATTTTAAAATATTATTATTAAATAGTTAAAGTCTAAAAATCTTTATTATATAATGCACTTATAATTATTACCATTCATGCAGTGGATGGAGAGATGTGATTACTTAACTTTATTAAAATTTCAAATTTTTTAGATGCAGATTTTACATATGTAATGACAGAGACAAGAATAAACAACAGAGACTCGGAACCTGACGCAGATGACACATACACAGCTGGAGTAGCATATAGAGAGCATATAGCACAAATAAAAGATAACATTGCAGATATGTTGTGGCAAAATCAAAGTACTCGATAATTTTTGTAATTTTTTTTAGTATTGTATTTATCTTTTTTAAATCATTGAACACTTTTTGTGTATCAATTTTTATGATATTTAAGATTCATATAAAAAAACTTGTATCACTAAATAAATAGAAATAAATTTATAATGATGATAATATTATTTTTATATTTGTATTTACTTACTTTTTAAATTTTGCACCGCTTGTTAATATTTTCACCAATCAAAACTAATCTTTGATTGGTGAAAATATTACCAAAGGGTGCGGAATTCAAAAAGTAAGTAAATATGAAGATAAAAATAATATTAGTATCATTATAAATTTAATTTTTCTTTTTAGTGATACATTTTTTTATAAATCTTAAATATTGTAATCTATTTGAATTAAAAAAAATAATGTATATTTAGTTAATAATACATAAAAAAGTGTTAAATGATTAAAAAAGACAAATACAATACTAAAAAAAATACAAAAATTATCGAGTAGTTTGATTTTGTCACAATATATCTGCAATATTGTCTCTTATCTGCGCCATATGTTCTCTATCTGCTACCCCAGTTGTGTCTGTGTCACCTGTGTCAGGTTCTAAATCTCTGTTGTTTATTCCTGTCTCTGTCATTACATATGCAAAATCTGCGTCCGAAAAAATTGAAATTTTGATAAAGTTATGTAATCCCATTGTAGCCATTACCACTCTTTTTCTAACGTTTATACCATATCATGGAAATCATAAAGAATCCTCTATTTTTTCTTCAAAAATCCAAAACTCCTCTCGATTACAAAACGCAAAGAAGTATGATATCGATTGAATAGCTTCTGTTTATTCCTTGGTGCAGGACCAGAGTTGAACTGAGACATATGATATCTCACAACTTCATTTCGTGATGATCTTTATGGAGCTAAAAATCCTTGTTTGTTTGGATAACCAGAATCAACGAGATAATATTTTTCTAATGGAGGCAAAGGGAAGTCAGGGTCGCTTTGTTGTGCCATCACCAAAACAGCAGTATCATGGCATGATCCTGGTGCTCCATTCCAAATATATTTGAATAACATATTCATATCACATATTGCTATGATATTTATAGATGCATGATCATGTCAATTTCAATACATTCCTTGTAACTCAGGCTTCACTTTTACACATACATGTGTCCCATTCATAGCTCCAACGAATCCACTAAAAAATAGATAATATGTTCGATCTACGAAAAGTCTTTTAGGAATCCGGTGTAGTTCTTCTCTTGTTGGAGTTCTAATATAATCATGCCAATTGTTCAGTTGCTGTATGAAATTCAAATAAAAAATTTCTGCACAGTCTCTTGATTTCGGAATCTCAAACCAACATCTCTTTGAACTTCATTGTGCCCACATATCCGTAGAAACATAGCAACACCTTCTTCAATGGTTATATTTAATGTTGGTTGTAGTCCATAATTAGTTTGAAGCGTATCACACTATGTTGTGAAACATGGCAATGACATTCGCAGTAACTGAAGACAAGCAGCATCATCTTCTTGCAGTCGATGCCAGATATTTCTCCTTCCCAAACCTCCTTCAGTTTGTACTGGTGCTCTTTCAAAATATCTCCGATAGTAAGTGAGTGTTGGTTAAATTACCAACTCTGCAAATTGCTCATTTTCCAAATTCCACAATTCAATTTCCTCTTCGTAACTTAGGTTCTCCAATCCTTGTGCTATCAACTGACATATACAAAAAGCCTGAAATTGTAAACATAAATGAAAACACATCATTAAGAAAATATAAATATATATTAAACAGTAACAGAAAATACTAAAACTCAACAATCAAAATATTTTTTATTTTTTTATTACAGAAACGAGAATGATAAAACATGACTATCATACACTAATTATCGTCTTCTGAATCACTTTAATGATATTCATTTATATTTATATTTATTTTTCTCGAGCTTCCCCATATGTTGAATAGACCTCCAGGTGTAGGTGTTGGTGATTTACGGGCGGGCTCATAATAATTTATGAAATCAAGACCATGTAATGATGTTCATTGAGCATTTACTGAATTTCCTACAGCTGTAGAATCTGAAATGTGTTGTTGAGAATTTCTCATACTTTGTTCTTGACTTCCAACTGAAAATCCATATTGAACATTGGTCGGAGTTATTCCTGATGGCCCCCCTTGTTGATAATTTTGTATCTGGCTTGGTGAAATCCCCCATTGTGAACAAAGTGGGTTTACAGTTTGCGTATTAGGACACAAAATTTTAGGTTGAACAATGTTCAATGGTTGGACTAAAATAGTAGCAGTGTAGAAATAATATGTAGCAAAGCAAAGAGTCTCATGCATTCATCCACTTTGGGCATGAGACTTTTGTGTCCAGAGTGGGTATTGTTGAGCATTTGGTGGTGTGCCCCATTATTGACAATTTGGTGCCCACAATTCTCCTGTACTCCCCACCGAGGATGGACTGTCGGATGATAGTCCTCCTGAATGTGGACTCCTATATGATGGTCCCGAGCCTAACAGTTTTGGAACATCTTCGTTGTTTCGGGAAACACCAGTCATCACTTCTAGAAGTTGTAGCTTATCCTCGTCACTACTTCCAGCTATATCAATAAAATACTTTCACCAAAATACTAACTCTTTCAGTGTATTAAGGCATACCCAATAAAATTTGCCTTTTGGAATTTCTAAATCAAGGAATATGGCTTCTGCTTTATTCCACTCGTCGTAGTCATTTTGGTCTAAAGCACCTGGGCGAAGTTGTTGTAAACTTCGTCGTTGTAACTCTGTATATCCAGCTATGGTGTTTTGTATGGTTGTTTCAAACGATTGTCTTCTCTGACCTCTTCTTAAACCACCACCAGCAGAAGGTCGTGACGTTTGACCTAATCTTTCTTAAGTACTCCCACGTCTAGCATTTGTCTGCAAATTTAGCCTTGATCGTTGCTGGCTTCTGCGAGCAGGATTTTGGACCGCTTTTGTGACACGAGGTGTATCATCATCAACTCTTACACGATATATGCCTTCCTCTTCTTGCGTCTCAGGAACTTGTGTTTCGGGCATGTCACCACTATCAGTGTCAGAGCCATGAAAGTCGTCCTCATGCTCGTTTATCAACTCTCTTCTTCTTTGCCTCACAGAATTGGACATCATGTAATACAAAACATCGCACCATCACATCCCAAAAATTTGGGGGTTTTCGGTTGAAAGCCTTTGTTATATGCATCCCTAAAAAATTAGAACCATCAAATTATTTGGTACCTAAATTTAAATACATATTTTCATGATTATAAAAATTATGTATACAAATTGTTGAAGGCATTGTTGAATTTCTCAACCATATACTTCTCTTCCAAAAGTATTAGAATTTTTAGTAGTGTAATTATTCATCGCAATTACTTCATCGAATAATTCTATGAAGATTTTTTCCATAATGTAAGACCATTTGTATTTGTATTTGTCTTTGTTTTACAAATTTCAAATTATTATATTAATTATTTTATTAAATTTATATAATGTCTTTTAAAAAAAAAAAATGTTTACCCTTATGGTTGTTTCGCTGGGAGGAGTTGGGGTTTCTACGGGAATCGAACCATTTCGTCTCGAAGAATTTATGCCTCCCCCTCCCCCCTCCACGAATAGACGCCATATCTGATAATAATAAAATTAAACAACAATAGTTTGTTTAAAGCTTATAATAAATCATTTCATTCTTTGCACCACTCAAAGAACTTTTTTTAATACAAAATAAAATAACATATATGTATAAACCTATTACACTAATATAAAAATACTATTTGCTTAGAATTATATATTTATATATATACATATATATTTGTTAACTTATTCTATATAAAATAAATTTCAGTAAATTATTTCTATATTTTTATCAAAGATACTTACACATCTTTATTTATCTGATGTAAGATATATTTTAAAATAATTGTTATTAGTTTCAATCAACTAATTTTCTAAAAATATTGATATAAATACATCATATATGTATATACTACAAAAATTCGTTAGATATATATATATATTAATTATCTACTCTGAATATATTAATAAGATCTTTGTCACTAATATTTCAATTTGTATGGTATAATATCCTAAGTAATAAAATCTTTATCATTATAATTTAAGTTATTTCAGTTTGTAAGACTACTATTATTAAAATAAATTAATCTACCATATAGTCCTATTTGCACTAAGTATATTAATCTATTTATAATTTGATAAAATTTGTATGTAATTATAATAATTAATTTTAAATTTAAGTAAAATCATTATTCTCTAAGAAAACATTAAAACAAATAAATTTATTTTTTGCAATTAAACAATTAGTAAATCGAATATTGAAAGATAAGGTTGTTAAATATTTTATTTAAAGAGGTAATCATAAATACTTAAATTATAAAATTATAATGTAGTGTTAACCTAAATATTTACAAATTATAGTTTTTGCAAAATAATATAAAACTAAATCTAACATAAAATTACAGTTGAATACTGAATATTTCTAATTTCTTAAATATTTTTTAATTATACATTATGCATACTTAAAATAAACTAATTAAACATACCTGAATATTGAACAAAGAAATGTGAAAGATTTAAAGGTGTATTTCTGTTTTCTGTATCTGATATGAATGAATGACTCAAAATATGTTCTTAATATATACTACATGGAATTTTTATTAAAAAAAAAAATTCAACTAGTTGTGTTTTCATACAGGACCACAATATAAATAAGTAATAATGCATTGAAACGCGGCTCTGCCTTTTTATCTTCTTTCAAGAACTGTTTTTGCTTTTTTTTTGAAAAGTGCAAAACGCAAAAATCTTTGATTGGCTGTAACACTACGGATTTCGAAATCCACTTTCAAGTTGTCGTCAATCAAGTAATTTTGCGGTTTTGGTGCGAAAATGCAATTCTGCGGTTTTTATAGAAAATTAAATTTGTGATTTTTATGGAAATTTTGATTTTACCATTTGTATTTAATGATTTTGGCAAAAAATAATAAATATAAGTTTAGTTGCATTCTTTCTATTATATTAGAGGATATTTTGGTCTTTCTGTTTTTGAAATGCAAATGCTGCATCCAGACTCTACTTTTTTTAGCATCTCAAATATTAAGATTTTTTAGAGATTTTTAGGTTTGCATCCAGATATAGTATCTAGATGTTGATTTAAAAGTGTTCAAACGAACAATATTTGAGTATTTGCATCCAGATACAGCATCTGGATACAACAACGAACAGGGCTTTAGTGTTTTTTTTCTTGGCTAAAACTGTATTTATAGCTGATAAAAATGAAATAGACTGGCCTTGGACAAACCAGTTCAGATCTTGCTTAAAACAAGAAATGGTCGATCTGAAGCATATGGACAGCTTGGCGTGTTTCACATACATACATCACAGACACATGTGTTTGTGTTAGAAAAGGTCTCTCTGTAAGCATTTGTGAAGGCTGACTGGTGCTTCAAATAGGCGGATTTATGCGAGAGAAGGCATGCCTAGAGTAAGTGAAGAGACTTGACAGGTTTCACAAACAGGCAGATTTGGAGGAGAAAAAACATGTCTGGAAGCATCTGGATAGGCTGGCAGGTTTGCACTTTAGTCATCTCCTTCCTTTCTAATGAATTTTCTTCTCTTCTACTATCTCATCTCCTCAAGTCTCACATTTATACATAATACTCTAAAAACATATATAATACAATGTGTTGAACCAGAAAATCACCACTAGGGTTTGATTAACAGTTGTGAGTTTCCGGAGAATAAGATCTTTTATTAATAGCAATAAAGCGAAGCGATTACAAAAACTGGTATAACCAAGAGGTTATGCCGAAGTGAAAGAATGTGTTTGCGAAGTAGACTAGAAAGCGTTGGAGTCTTTGGGTTTGGCTCTGCTGCTCTCTATATTGCATGAGTTGTCCTTCTTGGCTTTGAGGTCCTCTTTATTTATAGGGATAGGAGGTCGGTTGCTCCGAACTCCCTTTCATTTTTGCCATTGGTTAATATTTCCATATTTGTGATATGGAAATATCCCTTATTCTCCGAGAAATAGGGAAATTCTCCTTAATCCTTCGAGTTGATCTGATGTTTCCGGTCTTCGATGGTTATCTTCAGAATATTTCCTTTAGTCCGAGCTAGGTCGGCATGGTCGTCATGGTCATGATGGGCTTAGGTTATTGCTAGAGAAATCCTTTTAGGAAATGTGCTTATTTCCCCTCTAACAGTATGCCCCTTCCCCCCCCCAGTCCGGCGAGACTGGTTGTAAATCAGGTCGGCGGACTTCATGAAGTTTTAAATGGGTTTGATCTTGCAATAAGCGTTAGCTTGTCGACAGCGTTGTTTCACTATAGCCAGCTCGGCCCAATTTTAAGTGGATTTGACGCGTGCCGTTCTTCAAAAATTTAATTATTATTAAATACTCTGACCCAATTTTAGGGGTTTGCTTTCAAGCGGGAAATGCGAAAGGTTTGCCAAGCAGCGAGATTGCGCAGATCTTGACATGCGTCCTTTTAGGAAACTGTTGATATTTGTTTTTGATTTTGTTACTTTACTTCTTCGTCTTCTTGCTCCAGATATCTCTTTGCCTTCTTACTCCAGAAAATTTTTAACTTTCTTCTGTTTTGTGGTGATTTTTCTTTCTTTTCCGCCGATCTTCCATTTTTTCCTTTAATCCATTCAAAAATTCTCAAAAAATGTCAGCTTCGTCTTCGAACTCTTTTTTTGACGATGACAAAATTTGCCTCGCCGACCGTGCCAGGCTAACCTGGATTAGTCCACTCACTTCTTCTTCTTCTAACCCCGAGGGGTCCTCGGGTTATCGGGATGAGATTCCGTCGGATCATCCTGACACGGACTCCAAAATGGACTTGGATGGTCCCGGGCCAGCGAGCTTCGAGTCAGAAGGCAGAATCGAAGGTCTTCCGCAGAAGGTCGTAATGTCGAAGCATAGGACCGGCATTAAAGACGGGAGGACCTGGATGACTGCAGAAAGGCTCCAGGAGCTTCGCTCGAAGTGCCGTTTTCCCGAGGGGGTCGAGCTTCTACTTCCCCAGGTCCACGAGAGAGTGACCACGCCCCCAGAAGGCTATTTCTGTTCTTACGAGTGCCACTTCACGGAGTTCGGCCTTCAGTTCCCAATTTCACTGCTTCTCCGTTACTGTGAACGGGGGAAGATGCCGGTGGTGCAGCTTTTTCGTGCTGTAATTCGTCACTTCAACAGCCTGGCAGCGGTAGCTCGCGCGGTAATGGTTCCCTTTAATTGGGATATTTTCGAAAGGATATCCATTCTGAAGAAAGGAAGGATGAACTGTGGCGGGTGGTGCCATTTTTATCCCGCGATGAAAGAGGGAATCATCGGCGGGGACCCGACGAGTAAGGTCCACGAATGGGATCGGTTTTTCTTCTTTGTGAAGATTAACGAAGCATCCATCGGCAGTTCTGACCTCACCTTATTCAAGACTTGGAGATCGACGCCATGTAAGGCGAACCAAATTTTCTTTACCCCCCTTTTTTTGCTACTCCCTAGATGCTAATGTGTATTTGTTTTGGTAGTGGCAACACGTCTTGGAGATGACCCGATCGGGTTTGACGACGATGTTAAGAGGCTGCGCGATCTGAGCCGGCAGCTGTGGGACGAGAAGGAGACAAAAGGGGCTTCTAGAAAGAAAGCAGCCAAACCTGCCGAGAAGAAGGTCAAACCTCCAAGACCAGGTAGACTGCTAGATTGAGCCAGTTTTTTAATTAGTGCTTGGTGACGAGGTCTTATTGACGTGTTTGTTTTTCAGCTCCTCGAAGGGCTTCGCAGCCGAAACCCGTAGGGGCTGGCCGAAAGAAGAGAAAGGTGGCTTCGCCGGGTGCCGCAGATGCTCCTGCGAGTTTTTCTGTAAAGAGGAAGAGGACGACTCCCCAGGATCCACCTAGCTTGGTGGATTCCGATGATGCCGAAGTGGCTGCTGAGAACGAGACTCTTGCAAGGTAAACTCTTTTTCTGGCTTCGAGTGTTATTGTATCGTGCCGAGGTGATCTTTTGATGTTACATTGCTATTGTTTTTTTTTTAAGTTTCTCCAGGGCGGCAGCGCTGGAGAGATTGAGGCAGGCACGGACTGAGAAAACTGCGAGGGGCTCTCAGGGTGAAGCGTCCCAAGCCCTCACTTCTCGAGTCACAGATGGCGGTGATGGGGTTGCTTCCGACACTGCCGGGAGCCGTCGCGAGGTTGTTTCCCCCTACCTCAAGTTGCTGTTCCTTCGGTGCCTCAGGCTGGTATTCCTTTGTCACCTCAGGCGGACGTTCCTTTACCGCCCTGGACAGGTGTGTCTCAAAGCCCTGAGATACATGTCACAAAAGACGTAGGTCGGGAGAGGACCGAGGAGCCCGGCGCGGCTCATTCTGAAGGGCCAACCCCTCCCGAGGTTGCTCCGGACACGGAAGGCGCTGGTCTTAGTGCTCCTGAGGAGGTTGCTCCTTCTCAAAAGAACGCTGGCACAGATGGTGCCAATTCAAGTGCTCCGGCCGAACCTAAGCAGGACTATAATCCTCATCCTCTTTGCATAAGATGGGACGGGACTACTCCGGCGATGCTTAATCGCGAGTTTGCCGCGAACCTGATCTGGAAGTGTAGGAAGAAGCCGCGATGGGGTAAACCACTTCGAGAGCTGAAGCTGGCGGATTCCATATCTTCAGCGAGTCAAATGATAGCTCGGGTATTTTTTGGTTAGACTATTCTTTGGTTGTTGTGCCCCTTTTACTGCGTGTTTTCTGACAATAGGCTGTGATGTTGGGTTTGGGAGCGTATATGTCCGCATTCGCGGCATATGACGACAATTTCTGCCAAGAGGAAATGATACTAGACGCCGCCTGTGCTGAGATCAAGGAGCTCAAAAATGCACAAGAGGAGAACCAACTTCTCAAGGAGAAGTGTGCTCAGCTGGAAGGCGCCGTTGAAACCTTTATAGGAGAGGTGACCAAAGCTAATCAACTTCGCAAGCAGGCCGCCGCTCTCCAAGCCCAGAACGAGTCTCTCGAAAAGCGGAACAAAGAGAATTTACAGAGATTCCTTGCCGAGAAGGAAAAGCTTCAGGAGACTTGTGAGGAAGCCGCTCAAGGTGCTGCCAACGGAGACTTTGATAGTGTGACCGCTTGGTTTAAACCGCGATTAGATCGGATTAAGGCTTCGCTGGTTCAACGCGAAGAGGTGGAAGCAGCTCTTGCCGGCGTGGAGAAAAGTAGCCACATGGTGGCCTTCCTAAGAAGATGCAGGATAAAGGGTAGGAGCTCCCTGTCGGGACCCTTCTGTCTTTCGAGAAGGAGTTCACCAAGTGGAAGGCGACCTGTGATGCTATCGACGAGATAGTTATTACGAGTGAGGACCTTAATCTTCCGAGCAGATCAGAGATTGATAGCCTGCAAAAGTGAGCTAGGAGAAGACGAGTATTAGGCTGTCTTATTTATTCTTCCTTTCCTTTTCCCCCTTTTTGTTTTGTAATAACCTTAACATTTAGCTTTATAATGAATTTTGCTTTTTCTTCTGAAAATAAGGCTAGTCTTTTATATTCGCGAAGTTTTATTGTGCGCTGAACTTTTTAGTTCGGAACTGGAAGCGAGATTCCTTTGCTCGTCTTATACCAAACTATCCTCAAGATCGAATACCAATTTTTCAGGATTCACTTTGGCCTAAAAGGTATGATCGAGAGTCGTGCGAGAATTGTCCTCGGCTTTCTTCTTATCCACTTTGGATGTAATTAAATCGAACCAAAGTATCAAAGGAGTGGTGATCAGCCACTGTTTTTTATTTGTTGTGTTTGCTTTCTTGAATCGAATGTTTGGCCAGAACATCGATTCAGCAAAATGCATTCGCATAAGAAAATATGACTCTACACGCCGAGCTGATTTTCCGGAATATAAATTTTATTAGATTTACAGCTGCACTCGGAGGTTGCCTACGTACCCAAATTGGGATCAAGCCATTCGTAGTTCATTACAATTGAATGAATAGTATCACTCAGGGGCCAAGCCCGGTTTTATTGAAAGGAAAATAAATATTTAGTAGCTAGATTTATCGAGTCTTCTTTATTTAGCGTCTTCGAGAGCATTTGCCGCGGAGAGTCGCACTTTTTGCTCGCTAATGAAGCAAGATCTTGCCATCTGTTGATTTCCGTGGAGTGTAAAAACTCCGGCCGAGGTGGCGAACAATAAGTCGACACGATAGCTTTCATCTCGTGGATCCAAGGCGTGCCGAGTATGGCATTGTAAATTGCTGGTTTATCCATCACAATAAATTTGACGACTTTTGTCACTCCGCCGACGTAGATCGTGAGTCGTATAGTGCCGAGGCTGAAGAAGGACTCGCTGGCAAAGCCAGTCATAGGCTTTGGTGCTGCCTTAATGTCTTTGTCCTGGAGTCCCATCTTGGTCAACGTATCTTTAAAGATGATGTTGATAGTGCTGCCGGTATCCACTAATATTTTAGCCACTTCGCTGTCGTGGATGTGTAGTTCGACCACTAGCGGGTCGTTATGCGGGGTGTGTAACCCGTGCATGTCTTCCGATGTGAATGTGATTGTTGGGTGGTAGTCCACCGGACGAGGGAATTTTCGCAACGCGATTGCTTTGCAGCCATATTCTTTGATGGCGCGCACTGAATCATCGCAATCGGAGAGTCCTCCCATGATCATGTTAACCTGTCGCTTCGGCGGAGGGGGTGGGTTATCGTGCTCGCCTTCATCGTTCTGTCGTTCTGCTCCTTTTTTCTTTTCTTTTTCTTCTCATTTTTTCTCGGGCGAACGACTTCGTCGACGTCCGCCATAATCGCCTCGGCTACTGCTTTTCCCTGAATCCCGGTGATCCTTGCTGGAGGTGTTTTGGCGCGAGTCCCTGGAGTTGGAACTGCGTAGATAGGAGTTTTTTCTTTGGGATCTATCACCGTTAATGCTAATTTTGCCTTCCTTGTACTTTTCGTACAGCGTGTTATGGAAGTGTCGACAAGCCGATGTAGCATGTCCTGTTCGGCCGTGAAAAGAGCAGTAGAGGTCGTGATTATCGTCTTTATCGCTCGTGTTCCTCGGGGGATCTCCTAAGGTCCACTGATTCCAGGGCTTCTCTCCAGTTGCTACAACAGCGTGAGAGGATGGCTTGCTTTTGCTTGCGGACTCCTTGTCTTTCGAGGTGCTTGCCACGTCCATGCCGTGTTTCTTGGCATAGAACGTTCTTTCCTCCTCCATCCGTATAAAGGTATGGGCCCGATGGAGTGCGTCTTCTATGGTTTCCTTTGGGTGTTTCTGCAGATCTTCCTTGAAGGAAGATTCGAACCACAAGCCGTCATAAGAGCCTCAATGGCTATGGCTTGTGGGATTTAGCCGTAAGCTGCGGCGGCGTTCTTAAATTTTTCAATGAAATCGCGGAGTGGTTGGTCACGTTCCTGCACTAGAGTGAATATGTTGACCTTCCTTTTCGTGATGAACATTGAATAATGTTTGATAAAGGCATGGGTCAGATCTTTGAAGGATTTGATTGATGTCGGGGTAGGTTAGAGAACCACTTGAGAGCGTCCTTGCTAAGGTGTTCTACGAAGGTTTGGCAGTGGTTTGCTTCGCGTTCGAGGTCGGTCTCGAAGCGCTGTCTCTTCATGGCGACGTTGAATCCGGTCAGCCATAAGTTGGGATCTTCCATCCCGTTGTAGTACTGGAGCTTTAGTTTTATCGCCTCGCCAAGTCGTACGTCGGTGATCCGCAGGGCGAACGGATTGCCTTCGGCATCTGACAGTATAGCCGAGATCTCGGGTGCGAAGCTGGTGGCTCGATGGACCTGGGATCCGATTGCGTTAATTCGCTGGTGTAGCCTTGCGATCTCGGAATTCAGCTCCTCCGATGGCTCCTCAGTAGCCGGTGCCATTCCTCGGGCGTCGTCTTGCTCTGGTGTCTCGAAGACTAGTCGATGTCCGATTGGTCCTGATCTCGCAGTGGTTGCGGCCGTGAAGGCGCTGAGCTATTCGTCGTACTTGGCTTGCTGGGCCTGAAGGGTGGACACCAGGTTCTGCGTAAGGGGGAGCATGGCAGCCTGGATCGCTGCTGCGAGATCGGAGGCGAGGATAGGAGCTGAGACAGCTCCCGTGGGTGGATTCGCGGTAGTCGAGTTAACTTGTTTGCCAAGAGCGGGAGTCTCGGTGTGTGTAGTGGTATCGCCGTTGCGGATGAGATCGCTGTTATCGGTCGGGAGACTCATTGCTTCGGCTTTTTGTTTGCTAGTTTTTAAGAATTTATTCTCCTATTCCCCACAGACGGCACCAACTGTTGAACCAGAAAATCACCACTAGGATTTGATGAACAGTTGTGGGTTTTGGAGAATAAGATCTTTTATTAATAGCAATAAAGCAAAGCGATTACAAAGACTGGTATAACTGATAGGTTATGCCGAAGTGAAAGAAGGTGTTTGCAAAGTAAACTAGAAACCGTTGGAGTCTCTGGTTTTAGCTCTGCTGCTCTCTAGATTGTATGAGTTGTCCTTCTTGGCTTCGAAGTCCTCTTTATTTATTGGGATAGGAGGTCGGTTGCTCCGAACTCCCTTTCCTTTTTGCCTTTGGTTAATATTTTCATATTTGCGATATGAAAATATCCTTTATTTTCCGAGAAATATGGAAATTATCCTTAATCTTTCGAGCTGATCCGATGATTACGGTCTTTGATGGTTATTTTCAGAATATCTCCTTTAGTCCGAGCTAAGTCGGCGTAATCGTCATGGTCCTAATGGGTTTAATTTATTGTTAGAGAAAGCCTTTTAGAAAATGTACTCATTTTCTCTATAACACAATGCAAATACAACAAAATAGCCAAAAACTATAAGATACACTGGATGATGTAAACAAAACTTAAAATCATTAAAATGACTTCTAAAAGATATGATACATGATGAAAACCAAAAACAAAACAGATGTTGTTAATGCCTAAATCCTACACATATCAAGAAGAGTGGCCATACTTGTCTAGGGAACTTGAAAGAGTTCAATTTTATCCGCCCTTCTTTTCAAGATTTTTCTATTGCTTTTTGGTATGAATGTTAAGATTTATATTGAGCTTGAAAATACAATGTTGTTGTTGAACAACTTATTACAAGAGAGAGGAGGAAAGGAGAAAACACACACCGGCACCAACACTAAGGAACCATGAGGAAGTAGACCTCGAGAAGAGAGGGGGAGCTTGCAGTTGCCCCACTTACGGAGAGGAGGCGATCCTTCATAGTTCGATCTATAGCGGCTTTGATGGCGGAGACCGAGCAGGATGTGGAGGAGAAAATCCGAGCGTTGCGTTCCTTCCAAAGAAAGTAGACGGTTACCTGGAGAAGTAATCTGAAGACCCCTCCTTTCGCGGTGCCGGAGAAAGACTGGTCATTCTGAATGGCCACCGATAAAGCCGGAAGGGATGTGTTTGTTGGAGTACCAAACCCTGCCGAGAGAGCACCCCAAATAGCGGATGTGAAGGGCAATCAAAAAACAGATGGTTGTGTTTCTCTAGTGATTGCAAGCAGAAAACACACTCCCCCTGCACGCTAATGCCCCACCGAGCTAGTCTGTCCTTAGTCGGCAGCCTCTCCAATAGCGCCAACCAACCAATAAAGGAGCATCGCGGAATTGCTTCTTTAAATCAGATCAAGATTTTTCTATTGCATTTATCCATCGTAAACTAAATATCCATGCCGATCTTCTTGCAAAAGAAGTTAGGTTATGCTGTATTGTATTTTTCTACCTGGAATCTATGATTCCGAGGTGGCTTGAAAGCGCCTTTGAAACATCATGCGCAATATAAAGTTTTGTTTGCTGTAAAAAGAAAAAAGTTCATCTGAACAAAGAAATGTCATGTAATTTTACTTAATTGCTCTCCCAAATTTGGTCACTCGATGCAATTATTATATTTTTTCTTATCATAGTACAATCATTTTGAGAAACTTCCAAATTTCACTCTCACCGAAGGCAGAAGAAATGGAACGGAGTTGGTGGCTTAGAGAACTGCAGTGAAAGCACTTTTATGGCCACAATGGCATTAGCTGTCTCGGTGTAATGAATCCCATCCCAACTTATGAAACGAGACCCTTGATCACACACATTCGAGCCTCTATGCCCACATGTTATGTTCACATTGTAGTTATAAGGACTCCCTCCATATCCGCAACACGCCATTAACGGTCTCTCAAAACCTGCATTAATCTACTAAAGTCAAGATATAACCATCCCATTAGGTCAAGAGGAAATTAGTAAAGCTGATTTACCGTATTTGTTGGAGTTTTCAATGAGGCTGTATTTGATAGCGTATATGTCGACATAGATTATGGTAGCTTCCAGCAATTCGGTCCTTAGCTCGTCACACATATGATCCAATCCCTGGTTAAATACTTTTGCTGCCGAGTTGAAAGTAGCTAAGCAACCGTGCTGATCAAGCTCTTTTTTCTGGACCATTGAAAGTTTCTGAGGTAGACAACCTAATGGACCCGTGTTGTGAATCCAGAATCTCCTTCCTCCTTCATCATACAATCTCTGTAGATCGCAAAACCGATTTTAACAGGTTACATGGTGCGTACCAAAGTTCTATAAGGCGGAAAGTTCTTACCTTTACGCCGCTTTTTATCTCGGAAACAATCTGTGGAATCATCTTGACGGTCTGAGAATACGAGTTGTCTTTAGAGAAGGAACGAGCGATGTCGTTCTGCCCTATCCTATATCGATCATGTATAATGCGTTTCTGAAGCCACCCTCGCTTATGAGCGTTCCCGTTAATTGTTCTACAAAAGATAATGTTGACTCAGTCAAATCATCAACCAAGAAGAGAAGAGATACAAAATTGATCTGGGATAAGATAGGTTTACTTGAACTAGAAGCAAGCTCGAGGGATCGAGATTTGAAATGGACGTATTGCGAAATTTGAATGTTAAGTGAAAAAGGGACGTTTTTGGGAAGAGTAGAGGATCCAACAATTGCAAAATTTGCCCCATTTTGGAATCTTGATCCTCCCAATGAATCTAAGTATGGCCTCAAAAGACTTGTATTCAAACTCTGGCCTGCAAATTCCCTCGCAAGTTTAATCTATTAACCAAATTTAGATAAATTCCAAATATCTACCAAAACTCAATATGCAAATACAAACATATGAGGAGGCTATACACAAAATAACCAAACTAAATTCCAAAATTTTGTTGAATTACGCTGGCTTCTAAGTTACACCTTTTCAATAACGAGTCGAGTAAACCAAAAAATATTAAAATTTGTTGAATTACCTTCGCTTCAAACCTAAGTGAAAAACTGTACCGAAGCAAATCAAAATAGTGTTTGGTTTTGTTTTTGTATAATAACTAGCCGAATAAACCAAAATTCATAAAAACTAATATTTTAACTTTATAGGTATCCAAATTAAAATCATATTACGGAAATTGGTTTGTAGTTTTAAGTTATGTTTTTAACAAAAGAACAAACTGAATCCGAATCAAAAACTAAAATAAACAAAACCAAATCAGTACTGCATCCATTAATGCGAATCAAAACCAGACCGAAAACTGAACCAACCATATGATGAAAAGGGTCAAAGTACATTCACTTCTAACATGTTGTACATGGGACCCACTTTCTCCTACTAAATTTCAATGACCGAATATGTGTTGTTTCGATGGATCACACCTGCAGATCACCGACAAGCGCAATCTGAGCCGTACATCACAGATCGTAACGGACGGTGGATACAACACAATCACTAGCAAAATCAGAGTTTCTGTTTTTTTTTGTTTACTTACAGAGATAATCGATGAGAAGACGTCCGTCGGACAAACGGCCAGTGGATCGCCGGAAAAATAAGCGTCCATTTGGGAAGCCGATGGGGTAACCGAGTCCAGCGACGAGTCCGCCTGTGTCGGAATTGGAATCTCCAAAGTTAAAAATGACCGGCGGAGCTAGACATCCGGCTGCCGTCGCCGCAGATGGATGCCGGAGACTGAGAATAATAAGTGATACGTATATAATAAAGGAGGAAAGTGTGTTGGAGTTGAAAAAGAGAGTGGTCATTGGAGAGAGCTTCGATAATGTGGAGAGAGATTACTTCAACTAAATCAAGATATATCATTATATTAAAATGTCAGATCAATATTTTATATCATGAAATACAGTGGTGTAGATCTGTACAGGTTAATTATAGATACTTGTATAGTACGAGAATCTTTTATGATTACAAAAATATTATCTTTTAACATGGAAAAGAAAAATGATCGATTTCAATCTGAACTAAACTTACATTTTTTTATATATATATTACATTTTCCTACCTCAGTTCTATATAAAATTTAAATTATCTATTTAATATTTTTTGAATAAAATGTTAATTTATTTAATCAAAAAAGCATTTTTACATAAAGGACAAGGACAATATGTATTAATTAAGACAACAAAATGATGATTAATAAATTTCAGCCACCAGTCTCAAACTATTTTGCAAACGCATCTTCATATCTCACATAATACCATAGAATAGGGGAAATTCTATCTCGAACAGCTATATCAATCAGATGAATAAGCCGAGTTTACAGCATGAGTATGTCACCATGTCTTCGTTTAATCCTATCTGTCCATATGTGGGTAATTGTGAAGATGCAATATTTTGTCCAAGAAATATGGAGCTAAAACCTGCAAGAGAAAAAGAAATCAGTTAGAGGATCAAAGCTTGTAAGCTTAAGGAAAAAAGGAAAATCAACAAGAAAAGGAAATCACAAGATAATAACAAAAAGAAAATTGTTTTTATCTTAGGATTAGAAAATTGTAAAAGTCATGGAGTATATAATTATAAATAGATGTTGATGGCTTTTTTAGAAAATCAGAGATTAAGAACTTGAGTTTTCTAAAAGCCAAATGGGTTTTGGATTTTCTTGTAAGATAATTCAAATTGGGGAGATTAGATTTTCTTTGAGCGATACTTGTAAGTTCTCTAAAGATTGGTTTCTTGTAAGTTACCTTTGAATAAAATCTAATTGAAGAATTGTTTGAAGAATCTCTGTGTTAAACACTATCTCTAGAAGTTCTTGCTTTCTCAATTGGTATCAGAGCGGGAACCTGCACTTATTCAGGTGTGATCCTGCGACAAGATGGAGAACGCTAGAGAAGTTGTGCTTGTGAAGCAAACAGTGCTGAATAAAGCAACGTATGGATGGTGGAAATCTAAGATGACAGCAGCAATCAAAAGCATTGATGAAGATGCATGGACTGCGGTTGAAGAAGGATGGTCACCTCCAACAAAAGTAGACAAAGAAGGCAACTCAATTCCAAAACCAAAAAATGAATGGACAGTTTCGGAGAAGCTGCAAGCAAAGTGGAATTCAAAAGCTTTATGTGAGATTTTCAAATCTGTAGAAGTAAAACAGTTTGAATTAATTCAAAGCTGCAAATCTGCGAAAGCTGCTTGAGAGATTCTACAAAGTGTGTTTGAAGGAACAGAGACAGGTAAAAGGAGTCGACTTGATCTGCTTGCTTCAAAATTCGAGAATCTGAGAATGGAAAAGCATGAGACTGTTGAAGAATTCAGTGCTAAGATGTGTGCTATTGCGAATGAGGCTGAAGTACTAGGAAAGAAATACAAAGACAGCAAGCTTGTTAAGAAACTCTTGAGATGTCTTCCTCCTAAGTTTGCTGCTCAAAAAACATCTATGAGGGTTTCTCTAAACACATATACTCTAAAGTTTGAAGAAGCAGTTGGGATGATTGAAGCATATGAGATGGAACTAGTTGCTGAAAACCCTGAGAAATACACAGGAATTGCCCTTGGTGTTACAGAAAATAAAAAACAGAGTGACCTAGAAGAAACAGTGGCGCTGTTGGTAAAGAAATTCACTCAAGGATTCAAAAAGGATCAGAGAAATAAGAGGTTCACATCCAGTAGAAGATCAGCTGAATCAGAAAAGAGCAATATAAAATCTGATTTTCAGTGTTTTGAATGCAAAGGCTATAGACATTTTAAAGTTAATTGTCCAACTCCAAAAAGAAGGGAGATCAAGTGCTTTAAATGCAAGGGTTTCGGTCACACTCAGATGGAATGTGCGAATAATCAGAAGGCTCGGGGAGAACAATCGTTCATTGGCATTGATGGAAGTGACTCTGAGGAAGACGAAAGTGAAGAAGATTTGAGTAACTTTGTTGTTTTCATTGTAGAAAGCGATGACATTGAAGACAATGAAGCTTTTAAAGATGAAAAAGAAATAGAGAGCAGAAACGAAGATCAAGGAGAAGAGTATGACTCAACTGATGATGAAGATGAAATTGTGATGAAACCTGAGTACAAAGAAATCTGTGACACTTTAATCAAAATAACTAAGGAGAATGTTACTTTGATCAGAGAGAAGACTAGTCTCAAAGCAATGGTGGACAGATTAGAATTCGAGCTATTAGAAGAGAGAAAGAAGTCGCAGAAAGTGCAGATGGATCTTGACGAAAAGCTTAAGCAAATCAGGATGCTCAACTCAGGGACAAAAGAACTTGACAAGATTCTGAATATAGGAAGAACTGAAAAAACACATAGAGGCCTGGGATATCAAGGATTAACTCTACATGAAAAACCTATGTTGTTAGTGGAGGAAAACATGAGGAAGAGACTCGTTACTTTGAGAAAAAGAGTCAGCAAACTCAAGTTCAGCAGCAAAGATTAATTCAATCTCAACAACAACCAAGAAGGACAGGTTGCTATTTCTGTGGAAAGCATGGCCATATTAAAGCTTATTGTCACAAAGTTCAAAACAGTATAGACAAACTATGGAGACTGATGTTACTGCATATTGCATGCATTTTGCATACATATCAGTTAGCTTTTCATGCATTTACATCACACTTTAGACTAGATTGCATCACTTAGGGTCCTAGAGCATTCTCGCACCAGCATACGCATGTTCCTTGCATTTTGCATCACATTCAGGTTGTTTCTGGCTACTTTGGAGTCGTGGAGGTTCGTGGACGTGTTGAAGCTGTTGTGGCGGTTCGTGGAAGGTCGGATGTTTGCTAAGGACCAGAGATCGGGGAGCAGATCGAGCATGGCAGGTCGATCTAGATGAGATCGACCAGAAGATCGAGAGGCCCAGGCGATCCAAGGGAAATGATAGAGACGAAGATCGAGTGGAGCAATCGATCAAATGGTACGAACGTAAATGACGCCATGCAGAGCGAGAGCCGGATCGAGTCCACCACTTCGATCCGACCGAAGATCGATACCAAGATCGGATGCAACACTCGATCCGCCGAAGATGATCGAGACCCAGATCGAGTAGAAGACACGATGTCCGAAAGTGATCGAGAGAGCCGCTCGATCCCGAAGTCGATCTCTGTCCTTTCAACCGCTTTTGGCCGCTAGCGAGGGGGGGACCATCGAGCTGTTTTCGCCATTTTGGGAAGGCGGCGATGTCTTTTTCGACACACACTTTTTCAATCTTATCTTTTTATACTTTTTCTCTCTGGTTTGGAGATTATCCGCCATTGTTAGACTTTGAACCTTGTTCTTGAATATTTTCGAATCGTTTAAGTCTTAAGTAATCGTTTTCATGTTCATCGATTCGTCTTTCATGTTTATTTCGGTTATTCTCATGTGTAGCGAGTAGTTTCCTTTGGGTCTCGGGGTTGAGAGGATTCGTGGGGTCTAAGGGGTATTTAAGTTGGTAGTTTTCTTGTTCTTAATGGCTTTCTCTTCTAGGATGTTGAGTCCCTAAGGCTTAAAGACTCTCATGCCAAGATCTTTATTATCAGAGAGGTCTCTTACCTTGACAGGATCCAGAGATCTCTGAAAATCACATCCTAGAGACTAGTTACCCTTTCCCAAAAGCCATGGAAGTTTAGGGGACTAGTTAGGCCGTGTGTTTGAAATCTGAGTTCATTGCCCTTCAACCTCTCTTTCCACCACAAGCCATGGGTTTGGAGGAGGGGATGAAGGAGTGATCCATACCGAAAGCCACGGATGGATCTTTTTTCGTTTTTAAGGCTTAGGGAATCTCACAAAGTGAGTCGATTTAAAGTTTTCAACCCCAACTTGGACCCTTGAAACCCCGGACCATGAATCTCAACCCTAGACCCTTCTCTCTTAGTATTCTTACATCTTCGTTAGTCATTCGCTTGATATTTGCTGCATCCTGGTCATTAGTTTCTTCATGCTTGCATTTTTAGACGAGATCGATCCAAACTGCTCGATCTAGTGGTCGATCCTGTGGTCGATCCACTAGTCGATTTTTGTTAAATCATAGCCTTGCATTTTAATTATTCCGTTTGTTCCTCGTGGTAGTTTAATCATTCCTGGTATTTTTAAAATAGTTTTGCATTTCATTTGGTTGCTGCATATAGTTTTTAGGATTTTTACAAAACCGCATGTTATTCGCTTAGCTTTACACTGCTCTTGCATTCTCTTTGACCTTCCTAGCTCCTAGAAATGGATTGACTCTCACTTGCATACTGTACTACAACCTAAGTGTTGCATTTGAGTTTGATAGCCTCATTGCATCCTCACCCTTGCAAAGAAAGTAGTTATCAAATGGCGCCGTTGCCATTATAGGAGTGTTAGAAAGCATAGAGATTTGGGGCTTAGTAAAGACTAAACCTTTACCATGTTTTAGTTACTAATTTCTCTACTCTCAAACGTGTGTCTCTCAGGTACATGAATCTTCGTTCCAGGGGAGACAACAATCTACTTCAACCCTTGGACAACATTCATCAGCTTGGTCATTCACGGCAAAGAAGAGTACGAGAACAAGCCAGAGCTTTTGAGGAGATTGTTCAGCACGGTTTGGTTGACTTTGAAGCTATGGCTGAACACGAGCATCCAGAGGGACCTCCTCCAGCTCACGGGGCAGTGGGAAGGGGCAATGGAAACCCCTAACACGCGGCTAGACCCCCAAGGATCATAGGAGCCGGAGATGCTCCCAATACTCATCACAATAGGTTTGGGATCATTCCTCCTCCTGTACAAAACAACAACTTCGAGATTAAGCCGGGTTTCATCTCCATGGTGCAAAACAACAAGTTCCACGGCTTAGCAATGGAAGATCCCTTGGAGCACCTTGACAATTTCGAGCAAGTATGTGGGATGATCAAGATAAACGGCATATCCGAAGATGCTTTCAAGCTGCGTCTCTTTCCCTTTTCACTCGGAGACAAAGCTAGGCATTGGGTGAAGACCCTTCCACAAGGCACCATCACCTCATGGGCCGAGTGTAAAAAGGCATTTCTCTCAAAATTCTACTCTAACACCAGAACAGCACGGTTGAGAAGCGAAATCAGCGGCTTCACTCAGCGGAACATTGAGACATTCAATGAGGCAATGGAACGTTATAAAGATTACACGATCCAATGTCCTCATCACGGTTTCAGTGAGGAGACCCTACTCAGCACCATCTACCGCGGAGCCTCACCAAAGATCAGGTTGTTACTTGACACATCTAGTAAAGGGAACTTCCTTGGTCAGGAGGTAGAAGAGGGCATGGAGCTGATTGAGAACTTGGCATTGAGTGATGGCAACTATGCTGAGGATTATGACCGTGCACCGAGAGGATCTGAGCTAGAGTCTCACAAAAAGGAGCTGAAATCCCTGCATGAGAAGATTAACAAGCTGGTGTTAGCCAACCAGAAGCATGTTCACTTTGTTGGTGAAGCGGATGAGAATCAAGAGGAGCTTGAGTTGAGCCAGGAAGAAGCCAATTGGGTGGCGGGACAGAATAATTACAAACCTCACGGCTTCAACCAAGGCTACAACCAGAACAACAATCTCTCCTACCGTAGTACCAACGTCGCCAACCCTAAGGACCAAGTGTACCCTGCTCAGCAAGCAAAACCTTTAATCCCTTACAACAAAGGTTTTCAGCAGAGTGGTGGCTTCCAAGGTCAAGGGCAGAACAACTTCCAAGGGCAACATTAAGGTAACAAGGGTTATACGCCAAACTACCCTCCGGCTTTGCACCTCAGCAGCAACAGCCGATGCAACAACAAGTTGATCCGGTTCAGGCCATGTTTCAGCAGCTGATCCAAGGGCAAGCCTCAATAAACCAGAAGTTCGCCGAGATGAACACTCGTTTGGACTCGTCTCTCACTGACTTCTCCACTCAGATCACCAACTTAAACAACAAGATCAAGCAGCTAGAGAAGGGGAAAGCGAGTACAAGTGGTCAGAATAGCCTACCGGGCAAGTGTGAGCAGAATCCTAAGGAATATGCCAACGCCATCACATTAAGAAGCAGCAAAGAGCTAGCACCTCCGGTTACTCCTAAGAACAATGAGGACGTTGTAATTCAAGAGGGGGAGGGTAAACTTTCCGCTGATGATGAGATCAACTTTGACAATGTCTGGATTCAAGGGCCAAGAAGAGGAGACAAAGCAGTTGCTGAGAAGAAAGCGGAGCAAACTACTAAGGAGAAGGATGCTTATGTACCTCCATTGTATGTACCTAAGCTGCCTTTTCCTGGCCGTTTCAAGAAGCAACTAATAGAGAAGCACAGAATCCTCTTTGAGAAGCATCTTAAGGACGTAGAGATCAAGCTACCTCTCGTTGACTGCCTTGCAATGATGCCTAAATGCGCCAAATTCTTCAAAGACACTTTCGTGAAGAAGAATAGGGAAAGCAAGGAGGTGCTTGTTCTAAGTGAGGATTGTAGTGCTGTGATACATAAGGAGATAGTCCCTAAGAAGTTGGGAGACCCTGGAAGCTTCACTATACCTTGAGCTTTAGGTCCTTTGGAGTTCAAGAGCTGCCTTTGTGATCTCGGAGCTAGCATAAATCTGATGCCTCATTCCGTGGCAAAGAAGCTTGGCTTTACCCGTTTCAAAGACTGTAGAATCTCGTTGGTACTGGCTGATAGGAGTGTGAGGCTACCTGTGGGGCTGTTTGATGATCTACCGGTGCGAATCAGCGGTGTGAACGTGCCTACGGACTTCGTCGTGTTGGAGATGGATGAAGAGCCTAAGGACCCGCTCATCTTTGGAAGGCCATTCCTTGCAACCGCCGGGGCTATCATTGACGTCAAGAACGGGAAGATTGCCTTGCACTTGGGAAAGGATATAAGGCTGGACTTCGATATCAATGAGGTTCTGAAGAAGCCGACTATAGAAGGGCAAGCTTTCTACATTGAAACGATGGATGCCTTAGCGGATGAGTTGCTGGAAGAACTTGCTCAGGAGGGCCATCTGAAGCTGGCACTGACAAAGGAGCCAGTGGAGTTTGGCTATGTGGATCAGAGGACCCAGGAGTACGTCAACTTGCTGGATTCTAGGAAGGTTGCTAAGAAGGATGAAAGCTGCTGCCTAGAGATCGACTCTGAAATCGACGCTATCACTCGATCCAGATGTCAGATCGACAAAGCAATCGAGAACACAACTCGATCCGGTGCAGCAATCGACAGTTAGATTGAGAGGGGTGATCGATCCGGGAAAACAATCGAGTTAAAGATCGAGAAAGACCTTCCGATCAGTTTGAGGTCTAATCCGGAGATCGACTCAGCATCTCGATCCCTTACTCGATCCACATTAAATCGAATAAGTGAATCGAGCGAAACCACTCGATCTAGACGACATCGAGAGCAAGATCGACTGGACGACTCGATTTCAGAAGGGATAGCGGTTGAGGAAAGCAGTCTTAAGGGCCATGCCTCGGGTTCTAAGGAGGGCTCCAAGGAGGAAAACAATAACAACAGCCACGAGGATGACTGGAGCGAGCTGTTAGCCCCAAAGGTGGACCTTAAGGAGCTTCCAAAAGGGCTAAGGTATGCTTTCTTAGGGCCTAATAACACCTATCCCGTGATTGTGAATGAAAACTTAAGTGATGATGAGTTGCACTCGCTCCTGACTGAGCTGAGAAAGTATAGGAAGGCCATTGGGTACTCTCTCAGTGGCATCAAGGGCATTTCACCAATGCTTTGCACTCACATGATTCACTTGGATAATGAGAACGCCTCTTCTATAGAACATCAAAGGCGTTTGAATCCTAATTTGAAAGAGGTTATTAAGAAAGAGATCCTTAAGCTTTTAGAGGCTGACGTGATCTATCCCATAAGTGACAGCACGTGGGTTTCTCCTGTACACGTGGTGCCTAAGAAGGGAGGGATCACGGTCATAAGGAACGATAAAGATGAGCTTATTCCTACTAGGTCCGTCACTGGTCATAGGATGTGTATTGATTATAGGAAACTTAATCTTGCGACTAGGAAGGATCATTTCTCTTTACCTTTTATTGATCAAATGCTTGAGAGACTTGCTAATCACCCTTACTACAGTTTCCTCGATGGGTATAGCGGTTTCTTTCAGCTACCAATTCACCTAAATGATCAGGAGAAGACGACCTTCACATGTCCCTATGGTACCTTCGCTTATCGAAGGATGCCATTTGGATTGTGTAACGCACCGGCTACGTTTCAGCGGTGTATGATGTCGATCTTCTCCGATCTAATAGAAGAGATGGTAGAGGTGTTTATGGATGACTTCTCTGTCTATGGTGCGTCCTTTTCTGCGTGTTTGTTGAATATTTGCAGGGTACTAAAGCGTTGTGAAGAGACAAACTTGGTGCTATACTGGGAGAAGTGCCACTTTATGGTTAAGGAAGGGATCGTGCTTGGTCACAAGATATTAGAGAAGGGCATTGAGGTTGATCAGGCTAAAGTGGAAGTCATGATGGGTCTTGAGGTGCCGGTTAACGTTAAGGGAGTCAGAAGTTTCTTGGGACATGCCGGGTTCTATAGGCGCTTCATCAAGGACTTCTCCAAGATTGCACGCCCTCTTACATGATTGCTGTGCAAAGAAGCTGAGTTTGTGTTTGATGAGGAGTATTTGCGAGCTTTCGTGACCATCATGGAACCCCTTACATCAGCCCATATAGTTCAAGCACCAGACTGGACACTACCCTTTGAGATCATGTGCAATGCTAGTGACTACGCCGTAGGAGCCGTTCTTGGTCAGAGGAAAGACAAGACGCTGCACGTGATTTACTATGCTTCAAGAACCTTGGATGACACGCAAACGAGGTATACTACTACAGAGAAGGAGTTGCTTGTAGTAGTGTTCGCCTTTGAGAAGTTCCGGTCATATCTTGTGGGTTCCAAGGCTATTGTCTACACAGATCACGCGGCTTTGCGATACATCTATTCAAAGAAGGACACTAAGCCTCGGCTTTTGAGGTGGATCCTCTTGCTTCAAGAATTTGACATGAAGATTAAAGACAAGAAGGTAATAGAAAACGGAGTCGCTGACCATCTATCTCGGCTAAGGATCAACGAGCCCCTCCCCTTAGATGATTCTCTTCCAGAAGAGCAACTCATGGCGATCACTATGGCTGTTTGTGGAAAGCTAGAGGGGCAGTTTGAGGAGCTATTGAGCTTCAAAGAGGAGGATCTTCCCTGGTACGCTGTTGTTGTGAACTACTTAGCATGCAGAGAGGAGCCAACACATCTCAACAGCTATCACAAGAAGCGGTTCATGAGAGAGGCGAGTGACTACTTTTGGGACGAGCCCTACTTATACAAGAGAGGGGTGGACAGTTTTTACCGGAGGTGTGTTACGAAGGAAGAAGCTAGAGACATCCTCTATCACTGTCATGGCTCTTCCTACGGAGGACACTTCGCTTCATTCAAGACTGCCACGAAAGTGTTGCAAGCTGGTTTCTGGTGGCCGTCCATCTTCAAAGATGCACACGAGTTTGTGAAGAGCTGTGAGGCATGTCAACGAGCAGGGAATATCACTAAGAGGAACGAGATGCCTCAGGTTCAAAAGTTTGCACCCTATCCAGGAGCCAGTGTTGTGTTTAAATTTAACTGACCAGAAGGAGTCACGCTGGATAAAATACTCTTTAATCCAATTCACCCAAAGAGAATCACTCACCGAAAGTATACGCCAAATGAGCTTCATATTATGCACCAAGTTGACATCCGAGAGTAACCGGAGCCCCAAACCTCCCTCGGCTTTCGGTTTACAGACATCCTCCCATGCCAGCTTTGCTTTCCTTGGATTGAGGTCGGGCCAGATCAGAGAAATGCAGCACATAAGCTTTCTACTTCTTTAATGCAGGCCTTTGGTAGTCTAAAGGAACCCATTCAGAAGTTCATAATGCTTGCAAGGACCGAGCTTATAAGTTGAAGTCTCCCAGCATATGTTAAGAAACATGCTGTCCTGGTAGCCATTTTCATATGTATTGTCTCGAGTAGGGGATATTAGCCAGCTTTACTAATTCACTTGGTAAGCAGTAAAAGTCCAAGGTATCGTACCAGTATAAACCCTGATGAAAACGGGAAACGTTGCTCAATATCAGAACGATCATTCTCCTTAACACCAGCAAAATACAGAGTTGTCTTCTCCAAGCTTATATGGAAACCTGAGATCTTTTCAAATTCCTCTAAAACACTTAATATGCCCTCCATCGATCGCAACTTACCATCCGAAAATACTATAAGGTCATTTGCAAAGCAATAATGCGTGAGCTGGAGGTTTTTGCATTTGGCATGGTAGCCAAATTTCCCTGCTTCAGCTGTCTGTTTAGGGACATAGGGAGTACATGCATTGTGATAATGGATAGATATGGTGAGAGAGCATAACCCTGACGCAAACCTTGACTACTGATGCGATCCTCCAAGACCGGGCACTCTAAAGTTGGTAGAGATAATCCTTTAATCCAATAGAAGCGGAAATTCCAAAGGAAAAGGCGGTGGAACTTTAGAAAGGTGATGCAGGTAGCTCCAATAGTGAGTATATTAAACTCACCACCTGATACTAACTTATACCGCAAACAACTAACTTCAGTTGGTAGAATGGCCACACAAGTGTGATGAAGAACACTTGATAAACCGGGTTGATCCCTTGGATATGACACACCAAGACAGATCGAAATGTTCACAAGGAACAAAGAGAATCACTCTCAAAAGGTTTTATAAAAAAAGGGTTATTGTTCTCAAATGAGATTACATGAGTTTTATAGAAAGAAAAATGAGTAGACCAAGAGGCAAACTCGTGGTCAAAGCAATAACTAAGCAAAGACTGAATTAAAACTAAGTTTGAATGACTCTTGAACTTATATCGGCCGACTATATAGGTGAACTATATAGGTGGACTATATAGGCGAACTTATAGGTGATCGGGTATAGTAACTTTGTGATCCATTTGCCTCATTAAAACCTTTCCTGGAAAACCCATTGGGACACCAAGGATAAGAAAAAAGAGTACAAATGATCACAAACCCGTTAGAGCTCTTCTTAGACTTGGATCATCATAAGAACTTCTAGAGTTGAGTCTTCTCCATTCCAGTCCGAGTTCTCTTTGGATGTGAGCATTTGGTTAAGTAAACCTCCAATTCCTTGTATGAATCTCTTAGCTTTAGCACGAGTCAAAGGTCCGGTTGCTGGTACAAACATTGCATCCGCAGGTTCAAGCTCAGCTTCCACAAGTTCATCCTGATTGCCTTCCATGATCACATCAAGCCCCTCCTCTTGAAAAAGATTTGTCCTCAAATCTGGTTCATCTGCAACAAAAGGAGCTAAGTCAGAAACATTAAAGCTTGAACTCACATTGTACTTACCTTGCAAATCAATCAGATAAGCGTTGTCACTGATTTTCTTCAAGATTTTGAATGGACCATCGATCCTTGGCATAAGCCTAGACTTTCTTTCAGCTGGAAAACGTTCTTTCCTCAAGTGTACCTAAACAAGATGTCCAACTTTGAAGATCATCTTTTTCCTTCATTTGTTTGCTTGCTTTTCGTACAGCTTTGTCTTTGCTTCAATGTTGAGTCTTATTCTTTCATGAATCTGCTTAACAAGATCAGCTTTCTTTTTCCCATCAATACTAACTCTTTCATTCAAAGGCAAAGGGATTAGATCCAAAGGAGTTAGCAGATTGAAACCATAGACAATCTGAAAAGGCGAATACTTGGTAGCAGAATGCACTGAATGATTATATGCAAACTCAACATGAGGCAAACAATCTTCCCAAGTTTTGATGTTCTTTCTAATGATTGCACACAAGAGAGTAGACAAAGTCCTATTTACTACTTCAGTTTGACCATCAGTTTGAGGATGACAAGTAGTTGAAACAACAACTTAGTTCCTAAATTAGGCCACAAAGTTTCCCAAAAGTAGCTTAAGAGCTTAGTATCCATATCAGAAACAATTGTCTTAGGCATTCCATGCAAACGAACAACCTCTCTAAAGAACAACTCAGCAATAAGAGATGCATCATCAGTTTTATGACATGGGATAAAGTGCGCCATCTTAGATAATCTACCATAACAAAGATAGAATCTCTTCATTTTCTAGTCATTGGCAAACCAAGCACGAAATCCATAGAAATGCCAGTCCAAGGCTCAGTAGGAATGGGTAAAGGAGTATACGAACCATGGGGTTGCACTTTATACTTAGCTTGCTTGCAAGTGACACATCTACCGCAAATCCTTTCCACATATCTCTACATGTGCGGCCAGTAGAAATGATCCTGCATAACACTTAGTGTTTTGGCAACTCCAAAATGTCCCATTAAGCCTCCTCCATGAGCTTCTCTTCGAGACAAAGAATCAGCAACCACATTTTCCTTACATTGCTTGTACTTGATGACATAAGGGAATGTCTCAATGAATTCTACCCATCTGGCATGGCGTTTGTTCAGCTTCTGTTGGCCCTTCAGATGTTTCAAAGACTTATGATCAGTGTGAATCATAAACTCCTTTGGCCAAGGATAATGCTGCCATGTTTTCAAAGTGCGGACCAAGGCATAGAGCTCCTTATCATATATTGGATTATTCAAGGTGGCTCCTCCTAGTTTCTCACTGAAATAAGCAATGGGATTTGTAGCATCCGTATCCGAGAAAATTCGGAATGATCGAGCCGGACAGGGCATTGTCCGAGGAATGATCGAGCCAAGGACGGATATTGGCTGGGAACTGGGAGGTTCAGACTATGGTCGAGTGATGACTGGGAAATAGTCGGATGGATGGCTGGAATAGCCGAGCCGGATGGACCATATCCGAGAGAAAATAGTCCAGTCCGTGAGAAAATATGATTAATCCGAGTGAGAGTGGGGTTAGTCCAAGTGACAGTGGACTGTGTCCAAGGGAAAATGGAAAATTAGCTGAGGAGGTGAGAATATCTGGGTGAAAATTGGAAAGTGGCCGAGCATAAGGGAAATAATTCGGATAAAGGCGGTTATCCGAGAGAGAAAAGGAAAAATGATCGAGAGAAAACGGCTAGGCCCGTGGGCCTTTGAGTTTGGTCGAAGAAAACTTAAAGTTTTCCGATGGGAAAATGATTTCTCGCTATGATAGTCGAGCGGTTAAGGTGATAACCGGGGAGAAATAAAAGATGATCAAGAAAAATTCTACTCTGACTGGGAAAAGTCGGTTTAGACCAGATTACTTAGGGTTTCGAGTATAAAAAGAGTCCTGAAGGGATTTTTAAAAAGGAACCGCATTATTTGAGAAAAATAGAGCAAGAGAGAGAGGATGGCCGGGGGATTACTCGAGAGAATCGGAGTATCCCGGGAGTTAGCCGAGAAAAAAGGATGATGCCCGGATTACAGTCGAGTCGCAGCCGGAGTGCTCAGACCATATCCGAGAGAAGTTCGACTTTATCCTGAGGAAAAGGGGATTTTTATCCGAGAGAGGATTGAGTTATCTGGGAGAGAAATAAGAATGGTCGGATGTCTCGCGATGATAGTCGGGTGATGCGAATGATCAGTGGATCAATCGTGACTATATCCGAGAGAAACGGTTAAGCCGTGACCATATCTGAGAGAAGACCAGGATAAAGGATGTTATCCGAGAGAAAGGCAACGTAGCCGAGGCAAGAGCAAGTTATCTGGGAGAGAAATATGAATGGTCGGATGTCTCGCGATGATAGTCGGGTGATGCGAATGATCGGTGGATCAATCGTGACTATATCCGAGAGAAACGGTAAAGTCGTGACCATATCCGGGAGAAAGCGGAGATCTTCGACAAAGAAGAAGAATGGCTGGAAGTATCGCGACGATAGCCGGGTGATGCAAGAGATCGCCGGGAGATCTGGACTGTCACCGAGAGATCGCCGAGAGATCTAGACTGTGACCGAGAGATCGCCAAGAGATCTGGACTGTCACTGAGAGATCACCGAGAGATCTGGACTGTCAATGAGAGAAACGCGTTCTGATCAATCTTTCACCGAGAGAAAGTCGATATTCCGTGTGATGCATCAAAGGGAGCATTGTGCCGAGAAGATGTTATGGATGAGTGGTCAACCAGGAGAGTCCATCGAGAGATTATAGACAGGGTCAGGGAGATCGTGAACTGGGCTGACCGGACGGCAAAGGATAGATGATCCGAGCCGTCCCTCTTCGTTACTTGGTCATGTGGGGATGGTTGGTTGAGTGACTGAGTAATGAAGGGGTGATGTGTTACAAGGTTACAGACGATCAGGAGGATCATGGCTGTGGTTGCTGATGGTCGTAAGGATCATGTCTGTGTTACTAGCGATCAGGGAGGATCGTGACTGTGATTATTGGTGGTCATGAGGACCGGGAATGGGATTCTGTGATGATCTGGCGAGCCCAGATATCCCTCTTCGTTACTTGGTCATGTGGGGATGGTTGGTTGAGTGACTGGGTAACGAGGGGGTTATGTGATGTTATTGACGTGGTGGCTGAGAGCCGGGATAGTGAAGGGCGCTCATGGGGTCATGCGGACCTGAGTGACTTCAACAATGCATCCGATATCAGCAAGTGACTATGGTACGAAATAATCTGAGATGAGATTAAGGTTTTGTGCTTAGCGAGTTAAGTTGTTAGTTTGTTAGTGGAATGGAACCCCGTAGAGGAAATAGAGAAAAAGGCAAAAATTTCCTGAGGTTCGGTCTCGGTGTGACCGGGGTAGTATTGTTCCGACTGCTGGTTTAGGAAAATCGGGTCGGGGCTCTACAGGCTTCTTCTCTTGCATCAGCACGGCCCCAATTCCCACACCAGAAGCATCACATTCGATTTCAAAGGTCTTAAGAAAGTCTAGGAAAGACAAAAGAGGTGCATTAGTAAGTTTCCCTTTCAAGGTTTGGAACGCCTCTTCCTGTGCTTCTTCCCATTTGAAACCAACATCTTTCTTGATCACTTCAATCAGTGGTGCAGCAATGGTGCTAAAGTCCTTCACAAAACGCCTGTAGAAGCCTGCTAGTCCATGAAAACTCCTTACTTCTCCAACAGTCTTTGGACTAGGCCACTCGCGAATTACCTTGACCTTTTCTTCATCAACCTGTATACCATGTGCACTCACAACAAAGCCTAGAAACACAAGATTATCAGTGCAAAAGGTACACTTCTTCAGATTAGCAAACAACTTTTCCTTCCTAAGAACATCTAAAACAGATTTTAAATGCTCTACATGCTCACTTAGACTTCTGTTATAAATCAGGATATCATCAAAGTATATGACAACAAAAACGCCTATGAACTTTCTCAAAACATGGTTCATTAACCTCATGAATGTACTAAGTATTTTAGTTAAACCAAAAGGCATGACTAACCATTCATACAATCCCTGTTTGGTTTTGAATTTTCCATTCATCACCCTCTTTCATGCGAATTTGGTGATATCCACTTTTCAGATCAATCTTAGAGAACACACTAGAACCAAACAATTCATCTAGCATATCATCTAAGCGAGGTATAGGATGGCGATACTTAACTGTTATGTTGTTGATGGCTCTGCAGTCAACACACATTCTCCAACTTCCATCCTTCTTTGGAACAAGTAAAACTGGCACAGCACAAGGGCTCATGCTCTCTCTAATGTATCCCTTCTCCATCAGTTCGCCCACTTGCTTTTGCAACTCCTTGGTCTCCACTGGATTAGTTCTGTAGGCTGGACGATTTGGTAGTGAAGCTCCAGGTACAAAGTCTATCTGATGCTCAATCCCACGGATTGGGGGTAAACCACTTGGGTTTTCTTCAGGGAATACATCTCCAAAATCCTGCAAAAGAAAAGTAACTTCACTCGGCAGCACCGGTTCAAGGTCAGTCAAGCTCATGAGAGCCTCTTTATTCAAATAGAATCACTGGCTGTTTAGAGAAAAGAGCTCTCTTAACCTCACAAGATCTCACAAAGAAGTTTGAGTTTCTCACGAGATTACTCTCACAGGCCTTTTTCTTGGCTTTTCTCAAACTCTCACTCTCTTTTTCGTGATTAGTGTTTGGGGCACTCAAACTCTCTTTTTGTTTTTTCTTGCACAAGTGTTTTTGATCTTGATGTACCTCAGATGGTGTCAATGGAACTAGAGTGAACTTCTTCCCCTTAAACTCAAAAGGATGCTTGTTTGTGAATTCGTCATGCGTAACCTTGCGATCATACTACCATGGTCTTCCCAAAAGAATATGAACAACTTCCATAGGCAAAACATCACAAATAATCGCATCAGCATTCCAATTGAAAAAGGAATTCTTACTTGCTTCGTCACTGTCATTTCTCCATTGTCATTCAACCATTGAAGACTGTAAGGTCTTAGATGCTTCTCAGTTTGTAGTCCCAGCTTCTGAACCAAAGTCTGGCTTGCAACATTCGTACAGCTTCCTCCATCAATGATGAGGCTGCAAACCTTCTCCTGAACAAGACACCTTGTGTGAAACAGGTTCTCTCTCTGTTCAGTCTCCTCAGACTTGGTTTGAACTCTCAGTGACCTTCTAGTAACAAGAAAATCACCTTTTGTTGGAAGTTCTTCATGTTCTCCTGATGAGGGCAACAAATCAGATACCACTTCTCCTTCTTCTTCAGTAATAATATCTCCATTGTCCAGAAGCAGCATGGTTCGTTGGTTAGAGCATTCATTGGCATAATGTCCCTTGCCATAACATTTGAAGCACTGAACATCACGGTTCCTTGTCCTTGTAGGCTCGGATCTCCCTTTGTTATCTTAACCAGTAGTGGTTGGTTTAGCATTAAACCGTGGCTTTGGGGCTGTCTTCACTTCTCTGAGTAACTAGGTCTCACACTAGATGATCCAGCACCATAAGACTGACGAGTTGTCACGGCTGTAGTAGTCATCGTCTAGATTAACCCTTGCTGGTCTCCTTTGTTCTTCTTCTCTTTGGACAGGCACGTTTTGAGGTTGCCTTTCTCTAGCCTCAACTCTGACTTCTTCAAGTCGCTCATAGACTCCATTGATTTCAGTCCTCAGCATCCGCCGCATCTCTCCTAACAAGGCTTCCATCTGGAGATTAGGGACTGATGGTACTCCTTCACGGTTATCTCCATCTTAAGACATGATTTTTCCTGCTAAGATTAACAAACAAATTAGAAATAAAAGTCCTCACAAGTGTTTCTCTCAAGTGGTTCCCTCGAAAAAGTGTTTCACTCAATCAAATATCACTCAGTGAATTCTCAAAGTTCCAATAGGACTAACAATCAACTCAATATGTTTCTCTCAGTAATCAACCAGTAAACCAAGTATAGAATAGAAAGAAGAGAAATATCAAATAGAATAGAACAGAAAGAAAGAAGGATAGAATAGAATAGAAAGGAAAGAAATAGAATAGAAAGAAAATAAATAAATAGAAAGAGAGAAATAACTGAAAGAAAATTAGAATTAAGAAACTTTAGATTTTGCAAAAACAAATTCCAGAACTTCTTAGATCCTTTTTTTTTATATGTTCCTTTCTTTTCTTTTTTTTTTCTTTTTTTGTTACTGGATACGAAAATAAATATTAAAAATGAGAAACATAAATAGAAGAAAAGAAGATGAAAAGATAGAAGATGGAAATATAATAATGTGAAAAGATAATAGATGAAAAGATAAGAAGATGAAGAGATGAAAAAAATGAAAAGATGAGAAGATGAACAGAATGATAGAATACCGAATTTTTGAGTGGTGCTCTGATACCAGATGATGCGATCCTCCAAGACCGGGCACTCTAAAGTTGGTAGGGATAATTCTTTAATCCAATGGAAGCGGAAATTCCAAAGGAAAAGGCGGTGGAACCTTAGAAAGGTGATGCAAGTAGCTCCAATAGTGAGTATATTAAACTCACCACCTGATACTAACTTATACCGCAAACAACAAAATTCAGTTGGTAGAATAGCCACACAAGTGTGATGAAGAACAATTGATAAACCGGGTTGATCCCTTGGATATGACACACCAAGACAGATCGAAATGTTCACAAGGAACAAAGAGAATCACTCTCAAAAAGTTTTATAAAAAAAAAGGGTTGTTGTTCTCAAATGAGATTACATGAGTTTTATAGAAATAAAAATGAGTAAACCAAGAGGCAAACTCGTGGTCAAAGCAATAACTAAGCAAAGACTGAATTAAAACTAAGTTTGAATGACTCTTGAACTTATATCGGCGGACTATATAGGTAAACTATATAGGCGGACTATATAGGCGAACTATATAGGTGATCGGGTATAGTAACTTTGTGATTCATTTGCCTCATTAAAACCTTTCCTGAAAAACCCATTGAGACAAAACCAAGGATAAGGAAAAAGAGTACAAATGATCACAAACCTGTTAGAACTCTTCTTGGACTTGGATCATCATAAGAACTTCTTGAGTTGAGTCTTCTCCATTCCAGTCCGAGTTCTCTTTGGATGTGAGCATTTGGTTAAGTAAACCTCCAATTCCTTGTATGAATCTCTTAGCTTTAGCACGAGTCAAAGATCCGGTTGCTGGTACAAGCATTGCATCCGCAAGTTCAAGCTCAGCTTCCACAAGTTCATCCTGATTGCCTTCCATGATCACATCAGCTACAATTTTTTATTTTTTTGGAATAATGATAAATTATATCATTTATGTTGTGATTGTTTGATCATTTGTAATTTGATCTAAATGTTGTATTTGGATAATTAAGAGTTTTTTAGAAATTTGTTATTTTGGACTAAAACATCTTCATCCAGATGACCCAATTTGGTCCATCCAAATGAGTTTAATAAATTATCCTAAATTTTATAAAACTTATCTCAGTGATCCATCTAGCTATTGGTATCATTTGTCACAAAACAAACAAAATTCTCATCTGGATGGAGAAACAAACAGACCCAAAGTTTGGGAGAATTTCGCTAAGTATATTAGCAAGGATTTTGGATATGACCTTGTATAACACGTTGCAACATAAAATTAGACATGTCAAACGAGCTGGCTCGGCATGGCCCGGCCCGAAACCCATAAAGTCTGCATATATTTAAGCCCGGCTCGGCCCAACCCGATAATATATCGGGCCTATATTTTGAAGCCCGGTCCGGCCCTAACAGAGTTATCGAGCTTTTTCGGGTTTTTTTGAGCTTTTTAGAAAAATAAATTTTTTTAATCATAAATATAGTTTTATCAAATCTGAAAGCAAATCTCTAACTTATAAATTCATATCACACCCAAAAAAATAAATGGGACGATAGTCTTTCATTTTCATTGCCTCATCTTTTTTTGGAATAAGCGCCAGAATCGTAGAGTTAGTCCTTCATGAAGAAAGACTGAATAGCGACAGTGAAATCCTTCCCTATCACTCCTGAGGCTGACTTAAAAAATTCTGATGTATACCCACCAGGTCCAGGCGCTTTATTGCTTGGCATTGCGAACAGCATCTTTCTCACCTCTTCATCAGTGACATCGCGTATTAGCTGGACTTTGTCTCGCTCTGGACATTGATATTGCAGAGATTCCTCAAGAATTTCCACTACTATGCCCTCATAGTCCTCCAGTGAATGATTAAGAAAGTCTCGGAAGAATCTTTCAACTTTATTCTTAATCTCTAGTCATGCCGTGACAGTAATGCCATCGGGGCCTCTGATTTCTCGAATAGAGTTCTTAGATTTCCTAGTTGTGGCTGTTCAGTGATAGGTTTTATTATTTCTGTCCCCAACCCGCAGCCAATGTAGATTGGACTGTTGCTTCAGAAGTCTCTCCTCCAGGCCTGCAGCATGAGCCCACTTTGCATTTGTCTCCTTTTCTGCAGTCATTGTAGCTGCAGTTGGGTTTGCAAGATTCTCCATATGCTTCTCACACAGAGCTTCATATGTTTTTTTGCCCGTTTTTGTAAATTCTCCCATTTTCTCTTTTTCAGTTCTTGCAGACTTTGTTTTAATCCTTTCAACTTCTTCGGAAACGATGTAAAGCCAAAGTAGAGTGGAATAGAGCCGGCGAGCCCTGCCAGTAACTATCAACCATGGGCACAAACCCATCAAGGATGGTGTGAGCATTGATGAACTTGAATGGTTTGCGTGCTGCCCTTTCTGCTGCCTCAAACAATATCCGACAACACATGTGATCAGAACACCCCATGCCTCAAATACACAATATGATCTCGGATAGTCTTAAAGCCATTCCTCACTTACAAGAACTCGGTTGAATTTCTTGCATATCAACCCTTCCTCTCTCTTATTACACCATGTGAATTTTGGTCTGCGGTAGTGTACCAGAAAGCAGTGTTGAGCCAAGGCTTGGAACTTGCGGTTTCCCTGAGATATGTGGGGAGAGATGTCTTATAGAGAATGCTCATCTTCAGCTAGTACTTCATTGAAATTGCCCATCACCACCCAATTTTTGTCCCGAAATAGAGCTGAATCATGGTGATTTTTTAGATCCTCCCAAAGAGCCTTTCGCTCTTCCTCCAAATTCAGAGCGTAAACAAAAGAGCAGAAAAACTCTTATGTACGTTCTTCCAGTGAGGCAGGTATTGTGATCAGCTGATCACTTTTGAATATCGCGCGTGAGTCTAACTCCCTCCTTCCAGATCACGTATATTCTACCAAGATGGTTGTATTCATAATTAGTCAGAAAAGATTAATTTAGAAAAACCCTAGAAACGATATTTTGTGCCTTGTTCTCTTTGACTCGTGACTCCAACAAGCACCCGAATTGCATTGAACCGTCTTTCACCCACTTATGGAATGTTTTTCTGATTGGTTAAATCCATGCATATTCCAGAAGACCCCAGACATTAATGAGATTTTTTGTTGTGACCCATTTTGCTTGAATTACTACGGACAAGGCCTTTTGTACTTGTAGCATCAGAGCCTTTCAGGAACTTATGTGCTGATTAGACGATCTAGGGGGTGGTTTCTGAGACTCCTCAGCCATTAGAGCACCTCTGATATTGGTATTAGGAATTTTATCCTTAGGTTATGTGAAATAATCCGATTATGTTTAATTAAAGAATTCGAATGAATATAAAATCTGAAAATTACCTTATTTTGAACTATGTTAGAATGTATAACATCCCGATTCTTCTACAATTACCCTAATCAATCACAACGATCCGTATTCAGAAGTTGTAAGTAGCTGTTATTTTTTTAATGAAAGTGACGAAGGAAGAAGATGGACACGGGATTCTGATTCTGCAATCCCTAATTTTATGTTTTTTCCCCCAATATCAAACGACGTCGTTTTGTGTATTGCTTCGTGTAAACATAAAAACAACGTCATTTTGGGATTAATCGAGCAAACGTCGTTGCTTATATGTCATATGACTCAGCCAGAATTAACGTTTGACTAACACTGGTATGGTCAATATGGATTTGGCACGAAATAGATAATTAGGGTAGGGAAGTTGAATTTTATATGCTGTTGAGGTAGGAAAACGCATTATGTATAATTTCAAGTAGAAAAGAGTACGAGAAGTTTAGCTCAAATTGAAATCGATCATTCTCCCCTTTTAAAACAAAGTTTAGGGTAAGCCTGAGCATCAGAACAGGAACCAACGGACCCGAACCGAACCGACCCAAAAAACTCGATTTGGTTCAGTTTTGGTTCTCGGCTAAAACCGAATGGGTTTTGTTCAATTTTAGATCGGGTATCGGATCAGGTAAATTCCGAGAACCGATAGGTTACCCGAACTGAACTAAATATATTGTTTTTACCAATCCTTTAACTAATACCTTTTTAATTCGTATGCTCTGTAATAATTAACATTTTAGTAATCTATATAACTGACGATATTTATATGTATTTATCTAATTAAAAAAAACCATAATTTTATTATAACAAAACAAATCAAAACGAGCGGCCTTTGCTTCAACTGTTCTTCTTCTCCTTCTTCGATTGATTTTCAATCACTTTCTTCTTCGCATGCTTCTTCTCTGCCTCTGATTGTTATTTTCCCATTCTTCCTCCTCTCTGAATCTCCCTCTCTCAAAGTCAAGAGTTTTCTTTATGAGGTCAGCTCCTCATGGACGGTGGATTTCGAGGCGCGTCTCTCTTCTCCGCGTTGTTGAGGTGTGGATCTGGTGTGGTGTGTCGCTGCACAAGCTCCGTGGCTTCGGTAAGGGAATCGGCAGATCTAGGCGTTGTCTGCTTCTGCTAGAGGGCGGTGAAGGTGACTCGTCGAGCTGTTGGTGACTTTGGTGAATCTTGGAGATGCGATTGTGTTGTGCCAGTTGGAGGGTTTGCGCTGGTTGTCGATAGCGACTGAGGCCCCACGTTTAGCTCCGGCTGAGGGTAGCGGTTCCTTGCAGTGGCTCATTCTGTCGGTGTCAGTGTCGGTGATTGCTACTGGCTGGATTGAAGTGTAGATGTTTCCAGATATACTTTATCTGATTTTTTTTTCTTTTACATCGTGATTTCTCATTTTTTTAATTTCTTTTGGGCTACTAAAATGGGCTTTGTATACATGTTCGCTTTGTAATTGTCCGTTGGGCTTCTATATATAAGACGGGACGAAAAAAGAGTTTATTACACTCAATGACACTTTTTCTATAACTGGTAACACAAAAAGGCACTTTCACTCTTTTTCCTTCATTTCTCTCTACCGGAAAACCCCAAAATATCCTTTTTATTTTGTATCTCTTTTTTTTCCATCGATATTTTTTTTATCTAAGGTTTCTTTTTTTCTTTTTTTTCTTATGATCTTCTTCATTATATTTTTTGCAATTCAAATCTATTCCTCTGCAATCCATATCTATTCTTCTTCAAAGAATCCAGATCTAGTCCTTTATAATTTTGATCCACTCTTCTGCAACTCGGATCTACTTCTCTACAACCTAGATCTACTCTTCTGCAACCCAGATCTACTCATCTCTAATCCCGATCTATTCCTTTGTAACTCCGATCTATTTTTTCTAAACCAGGACCACCCTAGACGACTCCAATCATGTCGGCCAGATCTGAAAACAAGAAACCTAGTAAAAAAGGAAGAATCACGCTTTAATTTGGACATAGCTCGATGGACACGATCTGATGGACACATCTCGATGAACACGGTCTGATGGACACAGCTCAGTGTGGTTCCAAAGAACCATATCAAGAAGCTAAAATCAATAATTCAGCTTCTTTCCACAAGATAATATCCACAATACAATATTTGATTTGAACAACACTTGATATATACAACTTTCGATAGATAACTGGTAATGAGCATCTCAATATGGACAACAAACCAGATCAAGATGCCAAAATGGATGATTAAAATTAATTCTTACTTCTGAATTTTGCACAAGACGGTATCCACAAGATAATTCCTTTTTAGATGGACAGTTGGTAATGGAAGGTGTGTGATGGATAACAATCTAGACAAGAAGTCAAAATCGATGATTAATTTACAAGGATGATATGCGGTTGCGGTGGTGGACATAGTGTCGTGGACATGAACGCGTGGATATACACTCAGGACATGAACTTGTGGGCATTAAGTCGTGGATATTAAGCTGTGGACATTAAATCGTGGACATCAATGTTTCAGACACCAACTCAGTACCGTCAAAACCCTAATTTCTGGTTTTGAAAATAACATACCAAAAAACAAACATCATCAAATCACAGTTTTCTCTAAGAACCCAGAAAATTGATCTACATGAGACAAAATTCAAAGATCCAACACATCCATAACAAATTTAGATTTTTTTACCATTTGCAACAACAATCCATGTTTTTAATTATCTAACAATTCTGAAATATAAAGAACAATAATATTAGTTCACGGTTGATTGTTGGTGGTGGAGGAAGAAGAAGATTTCTACTTTTTGTAAATAATTTTGTTCATTAAGGGCAAAAGAGGAATTGCAATATTATGAAACACAAAAAATGCCCAAATTGTTGAAAGTGCCTATAATGTAAACAGAAGTGGGAAAAGTGCCCTTGTATGTAAACAACTCACGAAAAAATGAAAAGTCCAGTCGTTTAAATCGGGTCTGTCAGATTTTTTGGGTCTAAATCGGGTCTTTCGGGTTCTGAATCGGACCCGTTGAAAATTCCGGGTCTTATTTGGTTCCTTACATTTTTTTAAGACTCGACCCGACCCGATGAAGACCTGAACCGAACCGACCTGATTTTTAATCGGGTCCTAAATGGGTCCTAACCTCCCCTATCCGAACTATCTGAAACCCAAAAGAACCGACCCGACCCGACCCAAGGATCCGAATGCCCAGGGCTAGTTTAGGGTACAGAAAAAGAATACAAATTACTAAATATGTAAAATGTGTATTGGCCGCAAGAATCGGAATGGTAACGTGAAAATAGGCTTTTACATGGGGGATCACACAATGTTCATGTCTCCTTTTACTTTATAACCTTTTGCTTGATGTATTCTAACAATGAAACTAGATTTTGGACCCGCGCACTTGCGCGGATTTCTTTTTATAAAATAATTTTGTGCCACGGCAAAAATTAATTTATATTAAAATTCTGTTCAAAAACAAATTAGCTTATATTATTAAATCTAAAATTGTGGCACAAACGGAATTTTTTTTATTAGATTATATAAACTATTTTATATTATGGTTTTATGTTCTTAAAATTATTTAGGCTTGATATTAAAAAAACATTTTGATTAACAAATTTTCTGTTAAATTTTGTAACATATATTTCAAAATATTATCTTTTATAATGCAAGAGATATTTTATTTGTTTGTAATTAAGATTTCAATATTTACTTAGGTTTTGATTGTTTTTGTTTCGAGATACTTATTTGGATGTACATGTTCAAATATTGTTCTTTTAAATATTTTTAAATCAGTATATGGATGTTGTATCTGATACAAAATCTATAATATCTCGAAATTTGGATATTTAAGATGCTAAAAAAATAGAGTTTGGATGCATCATTTGAATATCAAAAATTAAAAGGCAAAAACACCCTCTAATTTAAATCACAAAATTAAGTTTTTTTTTTGTCAAAACCATAAAATCCGAGTTTTCTATCGAAATAAAAAGCTGCATTTTCCTGCAAAATCGTAAAATGACGTTGTTGTATAAAAACCGAGAATTCCGTTAGAAATTGTAAAAATAGCATTTTCCATCAAACCATATTTTCCTGCCAAAAGTGTAAACTCACATTTTTTAACAAAACCAAAAAATATATTTTCCCCCAACACCATAATACCGTATTTATGGCCAAATTACTAAAATTACGTGATTTTGTCAAACCTGCAAAATTGCGTTTTTCGTCAAATCTGCAAACCTAAATTTTTAATAAAATCTATAAAACAACATTTTTCTATCAAAACCTATAAAACACGACAAAACAAGTAAACTTCGTAAAATCAACAAAATCACATTTTCCGCCTAATCCACAAATCCGTGTTTTTCCGTAAAATTGTAAAATTTGTAAAACTATGTTTTACGATCAAATTTCTAAACTAAACCCACAAACCCACATTTTCCTGTTTGGCAACATTTTTTCGCTAAAACCTGTAAAACCCATAAAATCCACAAAATTGTGTTATTCGCATGCCGCAAACCCGTGTTTTTCCATAAACTCTGTAATATCTGCAAAATCATGATTTACGACCAAATTGCTAAAATTATGTGTTTCTGGTAAATCTACAAAAGCACATTTTTTGTAAAACCGACATTTTTTCGTAAAATTATATTTTCTGCTAAAACTTATAAAATCTACTAAAACTTGTAAAACCCATAAAATCTACAAAATTGTATTTGTCAAATCCGCAAATCCATGATTTTTCGAAAAAAATCATTAACAAACCAGAAAAAATTATTTACATAATATTTTTATCATAGTATGTATATATGTAACCAAAAAATAATGATTACATATTTATCATTGACTATAAATTGTCACATTTAGTAAATACCATAGTATCTTTTAGACATTTAAAAATAGTGTTTTTCTTTTAATAGTATAGATAAGAAATTGATTATAATATGACATATATTTTTCATAGTATAATTTATATAATTATATTAGTTATTTATGCCATATATATGGTAGTTATGTTAAGATATTATGAAAGATTTTAAAATAATTTTGAAATTAAATTAATTTGAATTTTATTAGTATCAAATATAATATATTGATATTATCTGCTAACAAACTAATTTAATTTAATTTAATTTAATATATTTATTGACAGTTTAATGATATGATTAAATTATCCTTAATGAATTAATGAAATTATCTAGCAAATGTAATGACACATTTTGTAAATACCATGATAACTTTTGAATATTTTAAATTAGTGATTCTCTTTTTTAATAGTATAAATTTGTAGGGCAACATTTTCTTGTACCTAATTTGTATTTTTTAACAAAAAGAGTAGTAGATTGTTTTTCTTTTTGGGTTAATATTCTAATTTTTCAAACAACAGGTTATATTTTCGATCGTCTAAACTCTGAAATGTGATATTTTAAATTGCATGAAGTAGAGACAGATGTGCAAGTTTCTAGTGTTTGCTCGTATGATCGTAGACACAAGACTAGTTTTTTCTTTTTAAAAAGACTACGATCGAAAATGAATTACATAAAATTACATCATCAAAGGTAAAACAAGAACCATATTAGTTTGTCACACAACACAAACAGACACACAAAAACCTAAACTTTTAAGTCACAGTGCAACTGTACCAAGAAACATATAGCCTCAGCTTCGATGTGGATGTTGCTTAGTCTCTACTTACATTCTCAGACGCTCTCAACTTGTCTGTTTCACCGTGTTTCATTATTGCTCTCCCTCTGCTTTTTTAATTTGATTCATAATTTCTGTCTTTTTCTCCGTTAAGGCTCCAATTTTTTCATCAATCTTCCCCAGTTCCATTTTCAGCTTACCAATGTTATTACCTTTCTTCTTGGTTTCATTGAGCTTCTTTACATCTTTGTCTTTCTTTTCTTCTTTTGTCTTTGCTTTTTTCCCCTTTTCTTCATCACCATCTTCAGCTTTTGACCCTACTATTTTGACGTCCTTCGCATCCGCGTCAGTATGAGCTTTCGTCTCTTCTTCAACCTTTGATTCTTTTTTCTTGTTTTTCTCTTTATCTTTCTTCTTTGTTTTCTTCCCTTCTTGATCACCCTCTTCGCCTTCCTCCACGTTCTTATTCTTCTTGTCTTTCGGCTTCCCTTCCTTTTCCTGATCAGCTTCTGGCTCTTCAAATTTAATCTCTCTAGACAATACTTCAGTGACAATGTTTTCCTCCTCCTTGTCAACATTATTATCTTTTTCGTCCTTCTTCATCTTCGGCTCTTTTTTCTTTTTGTTTTTTTGCTTTATTTCTTCTTCATTCTCATCTTCATCTTCTGCTTCTTTCTCACATATATCATCCGTTTCCTTTTTCTTATCCTTATCCTTATTCTTCTTTTTCTTTCCCTCCTTAATATCTTCTTCCTTCTTCTCTTGATCTGTTGCTTCATCTTCTTTCTTCTCTTTTTTCTTCTTTCCTTTATCTTCTTCTTCAAGCTCATCTTTCTCTCCCTTTTTTATCTTCTTGTCTTCTTTCAGTTTCTTCTCTTTATCTGTCTTCTTCTTTTTGTCCTCTGCACCTGGTTCATCTTTCTCTTTCTTCTTATTCTTTTTGCCTTCATCTTCTTCTTGTAACTCCTCCTTCTGTTTTGACACATCCGTGTGTTTCTTCTCTTTATCTTTCTTTTTCTTCTTGTCTTCTTTATCTTGCTCTTCCACTTTTACATGAGAGTCTAAACCCTCCATATCTTGTTCTTTCTTCTCTTTCTTCTTCTTCTTTCCTTCAACTTCTTCCTTAGGCTCATCCTTCTCTTCTTTTTTCTTCTTCTTGTCTTCCTTACTCTTGGATTCTTCTTTCGGTTTCTTCTCTTTATCCGTCTTTTTTTTTCCCTCTGCGCCTGATTCAAACTACTCTTTAATCTTCTTTTTACCTTCTCCCTCTTCTTTTAACTCCTTTTGTTGCGATACATCCTCCTGGTTCTTCTCTTTACCCTTCTTTTCCTTCTTGTGTTCCTTATCTTTCTCTTCCGTTTCCATATCTCCATGACCTTCTTCATGTTCCCCATGTTTCTTGGAAACATTTTCTTCATCTTTCTTCTTGTCATGTTTATCTTCTTCTACCTTTGGGTCATCCTTCTTGCCCTTTATTTTTTCTTTTTCATTTTCCTTCTTTGATTTCTCTCCACTCTCTTCTTCGTTTTTCTTTGTTTTAACCTTCTCAACAGACTTGGCCTTAACTTCCATCTCCACCTCAACATTCTCTCCCTTCTCGTTGGGATCTAATTCCTCCGTCTTCATTTTAACATGAAGTTTCTCTTTCTTGACATTTTCTTCGTTTGATGACATAATTTCCTTATACACGAAAAAAGCTACTATATATTTTTGTAAAATTGTTCTTGATAAAAAAGAGCTATATGATTTGTATTTGTTGGCAAGAAAAGTAATGGTTTCATTATAAACCAAAATTAAACAAGAATACATATAGAAGTAACAGAGAAGCTAGAGAAAACAGCTTAAGACAGAACAAGATTCAGATTAATTCACCATTTAGAACATGAGAACAAACAAACAAAAGTTACCAAGCAAAAACCCAAGATTTCAGATCTATCAAGAAAATTGCTGATAGAGAAAACTGGAAATTCAAGGTATATCAATCAGAATTGAATATTTTTCAAATATAAGTAGAAATGAACTATATTTACCTTACACTTTTCGAAGTTGTTGCTTTGAAGAATCTTCTTGTTCTGTTTTAAGTAACACGAGCGAGGTGATTCTGAATTGGATCTGAGATGGGATTGGAAATATATAAGAAAGACTAAGGATGGTGACTTTTCTTTCGCAATGAGTCACACGGAGGTGACGCTAAACCAACGCGTTAGTGCCGCCACGTCTTTCTTCTTTATCTTTTTTGCACTGTCAATCGTCATAGGTCCTACTAACACTTTATAAAAGCTTTCACAATTGTACAAATACACTTTCCACATATTTAAGGTAACGAATCTTTTTAGGTTTTAGAAAGTTTAATTTATTAGACAGATATATTTTTTCTAATAACCATTATAAAAACAGATACTTTTTATATTTTAGGTATTTTTTTATTTTTATTATATCTGTTATATTTGAAATATCTAATATATATTTTTTTTAATTTATTACCACATTTTGCCAACTAAATTTTTTTGTTAGTAATTAGTTCGATGACCAATGAAAAAAGATAAGTCTTCATCTTTATTTTTGTTTTTTTCTCTTTATTTCAAATATTTTTTTTTTCTAACATCTATTGTTTTTGTCACTTTCTTTCTTCCAAAATCGGATGGTTCTGCAATGGTATTTGAAGAAGGATTTTTGCAAGTTTTAACTCAATTCCTCTCTAATCAGATATAGTGTATAAGCAGTTTAATCAAACCATCTAGAAGCTAGAATAAAAAAAATACAAAGCACTAACTAAGCTTAACCATGTATGATGAAAAAGGAATGATTCTAACAACCTAAGTAATCAAAGATGAAATTCAAAAGTGAAAAACAACACTAACAAGACCAAGGCAAGCAATGCAATGCAAAGAAACTCAATGCAACATCAACTAACAAGGAAATGATCTAGATGCAACATAACTAAGGTAAACAAAGCAATGGAAGTGCAAAAACCAAAATGAAAGCTAAGTGCAATAACTTGAGATGCAAGACAAGAAATAAAACAAAAGCAAGCAACTTAAAACAGAGGAAAACAGAGCACAAGATGATCAAATGCAAGGATCAATGAGGCGCTGGTTCAAGGCTAGAGCAATGATGACTTGAGGATTACTTAGTATCAAACTTAGGGTAATCAAGACCAATAACAAGCACAGAACATAACCAAGCCACTAAATCAACCAGTCTGCAAACAGAACAGAGATGTCTAAGCTAAGCACATGTCAAACCCACTTGTGATGGCGTATTTGTGCAAAACCAGCATGAAAACACAAGACTCTTATAGACCAAACATGCTACCTAAACGCCAATATAATCATCTAGGAGAATGTTCCTAACAAAGTTCTTTCATGCATTTAAACAAACACATGTGATGCAGCAAACACCTAAGATCAGTTTCACCCTGCCCATCAAAGAACCTCGAGATGCTAATCCACGAAAAACGATACGAGAAATTCGAAAGAACTCAGATACAGAACAAGGGAAAGAGTTACTAAGCACTAAGGACAACTAAGTTAAGTGATCTAAGCATGAATCAAACCAAAACTCCCTAAGCTATCAACCAATCATCCCCAAATATGCTCCAACCTCAAACCATATGAAACTTCTCACAGTACATCATGAAATCAATAGTAACAAGCAGAAAAGACAGATCAAACATGATTAAACAAGAACTAGAAAGAAAATAAAAAGGGAAGTGCAAAACTTTATTAAAAGAGTGATCTTGATCAACATCTCATTAAATCCTCTTTTGGGATTCCCCTCAGGTCGAAAAATAAGATAAAGAAGAAGATAAGTGCTAAAAAAAGATAAGGTTTAGCTTAAATAAGCCAAAAATAAGGTTTGACAAAAAGTAGAAAAAGCTTGGTCAACTCTCGGCGCTGACGCATCAGGGTGCATGGTTAGGTGTTCTGCTCGATGTGGCCAGCTCGATGCAGAATAGCTCACGCCGGGGTTCAGTCACTCACTGGTTACTTCAGCATACAGCAAGTCTCGGGTTGTATCAGGCACTTGGTCCGGTGTTCAGCTCGATGAGGGACCTCGTTATGCCCTGTCACTTCGTATCGGCTTGTATGGCATGCTCAGCTCGGTGCACTACCCCGGTGCAGTCTCGGAGTCCTCTGTCAAATCCTTCTTCCTCATCCCACGCTTCACATCGAGCAAGCTTCATGGATGTTCTGCTCGATGCTGGACCTCGATATGGACACAGAGTTTGCAAAGCTCCTTCTTTGGCATCTGCTTCCAACATGAGTTGCTTTCATCTCCTTCCGAACTCCAAGAACCTCCAAAACACCTGAAAGTCACCATAAACATGCAAATATATGAAAATGTATGCATTTTTAAGCTAAATGAATGCAAAGTTGATTATAAGTCCAAATGAGTCTAAAATGCTAAACTATAATACAAAAACAAGGGAAAAGATGCATGAAATGTAGCCTAAAATGCTATAATATAGCAAACTAACAACACCCCCACACTTAGTTTTTGCTTGCCCTCAAGCAAATTAAAGATTAAACATGGTGATGAGGTTTTAAGACGGGAACTCATATCATTAAAATGCTAACAATAGATCAAAATGATGTCCATGTTTCTAGTTCTAGAATGCAAATGACGGAACTGTACTCTAAAACTTAGTCACATTCATCACAAAATGAAAATGATTCCCAAGTTATCAATCTACACAAGCTCTCAAATCACTTGACCTTTTTAACATTCAATTAGCAAGTAACCAATGGATCAAGTTTGTGCAAATCAAGTGAAAGCATTTGGTTTAATGGATATGGTTATGAGATGAAAATGATCTCATGCATATTGGGTTTAAAGGAACAAGGGATCTCTCATATGAAATGAATCTATCTTAGGCAAAATGCTAAAGGTAAAAGCACACTTGTGCATGCAAGTCAAAGCTCTTCTACCTTTTCCCCAAAGATGATCCTAATAATGACTAATTCCCAAGTTGAACCTCTAAATCTACCCTTTCCCAAAGTTCTTTTGATCTTTTTCTTCTTGAAATATGGGGAACTTCTTCTTTTTTTGCTTGTGTGGCTGACTTCTTTTAAAACTTGCTCTTCTATGTTGTATATGCACCATCTTTCATCACCTCTTTGGTGGATTTCTTGATCTGCTTTTTCTTCTTAACCACAATATACAATTGTCTTCCCAAAATATCATTCTCTTCATGAAAGCATTCCCACTCTTCTTCTCTTCTAAAAAGATACAAACAATTAAAGCTTAAACCATTTAACTTTACCCTTTCCCAAAAATCCTAACCTAGTATCAAGCTCTAAATGCAAGCTTTACCCAAATAACTTGATAGGGTCAGGTTTTACCCAAATAAAACTACTGCAAGTGCACAGCAAAAGCAGTTGTAGTACAAGGGGTTATCGAATCCCAAGGGAGTATGTAAACCACACTAGCGATTATAGATTCAGATTAAGCTAAGCGATAAATAATGAATGTAATGCAAAACAGTAAAATAAATGCAAGAGGCGTTTTTATGCTTGTTCTTAAAGTTCAGAAAGCTAAAGGCGCTAAGTCAGGACAGTTCGCAGGTTGAATCCGAGAGTGTAGAATGCATGCAATCAGGAATGAATTAAAACCGTCTTGAACATGAATCACAAAGATATAACTAATCAATTCTCATTGCAGAAGTTATGTATGTCTAAATTACAGAGTCTCAAATCTCTTTGCAAACCCTAACAACCTAAACATGCAGTAATGATCATGTTCAATTGTTCACAAAACTCCTAAGCCAAATCTCTTTGTACTAGGGCGTTTTGCTCATCTAATACTAGTTCAGGTGATTAATAATGCTCTCACATCTATCAAACAACCTAGGGTTTCGAAATCCAGATGATGTGTCTAAGAAATCGATATGAATGCAAACACAGATGAAGAACCAATGAATTTCCTATAAGTTTTTAGCATCTCTACAAACTCTTCTTCAACCTTTGAAAAGCCCTAACTTAACTAACAAACTACTCAGACATGGTGATTTGAGAAAACATCATGAAAAGAATAGATTGCATAAAAGAAATAAGAAGTAGAAATAAAGGAGTTCAAAATCTGCTCTGAAGGAGTCTGATTTGTCTCTCCAAAAGCTCTGCTACAAAAATCTCTCTCTAAAGCTCCCTAGAATAATAAGATACAAGATATCTGCCAAAAGAATGGCTGAAAAACCTAATATACAAGCTAAAACACGATCTGTGGTCTTTTTGCAAATACTGGAACTTTTGGATCAAAACTGCAAATAATCCTCTATCTTTTAGAAAACAGCCACGACCCCTTCCTTTCTGGGTGACGAGCGTCACCAAAAGTGGTGACGAGCGTCACCAAAAGTGGTGACGAGCGTCACCCATATGCATACTTTTCTTCCCGAGTTGGATACTTCGTGGCTTCAACTCAGAATGCTCCAAAAGGCTCCAATATCTCCAATTGTGCTCCAGACATGATATAACCTGCAAAGACTCTTCTAGAACTCTAAAAAGACCAAAAATACTCAATAAAAAGGACTTATATCATGGTTAAAAACCATAAAAACCATGATATATCACTAATTCCCAAGTTGAACCTCTAAATCTACCCTTTCCCAAAGTTCTTTTGATCTTTTTCTTCTTGAAATATGGGGAACTTCTTCTTCTTTTGCTTGTGTGGCTGACTTCTTTTAAACTTGCTCTTCTATGTTGTATAGGCACCATCTTTCATCACCTCTTTGGTGGATTTCTTGATCTGCTTTTTCTTCTTAACCACAATATACAATTATCTTCCCAAAATATCATTCTCTTCATGAAAGCATTCCCTCTCTTCTTCTCTTCTAAAAAGATACAAACAATTAAAGCTTAAACCATTTAACTTTACCATTTCCCAAAACTCCTAACCTAGTATCAAGCTCTAAATGCAAGCTGATGTCTACAAGAGAGCTTTTCCTTGCCAGCCTTATTCCTAACACTTTTTGCCAAGATAAGTTCGAAAATGATGATGCAATGCCTCACAAACTCTCACAATAGTGTTTGGGTTTAGAAGGAAGGATTGGTTCAAGGTAAGCTTAACTGTCCCTTAATGATGAGGATCGGCTACTTGGATCAACAAGAGTGGTGAAAAGGAAGAAGATGATCCAAATATGTATATTGGTAGTCATGCAATCACTCTCAATGCACAAACAAGATAATTCAAAGTCCAAATTAAGGTTCCACTTATACAAAGGTCAAGATCAAATTAAGCAAGCTTCAACTTTAAACAAGAGTTTCAGAATCATAAATTCAAAGAGTGGTTCAGCCTTATTTCAAGTGCTTCATCAAATGCATCAAAGAACTAAGAACAAGGGCATTATTTTTATAAAACATTAGCATTTTCAAAGATTCACTATCATTGCACCTATCTTAAACAAGCAAGCTACGCCCTAAGTGAATGCATGAAGTCTAAGTCCTATATGAATGCACATGAACACTCTGTTTTTAAGAAATCAATTTTCGAAATTTTTTAATTTTTTAGTGATTTTCTAAGCCTTAAGTGCAATGCATGGTTGTCTAGCTATATGTAAATGCAGCTGTGATGAGAAAGCAAAATGTTAATTCCAAAAAACCCCCCCCCCCCCCCCCCCCCCCCCCCCCACACACACACACACACACATAGAATGCGCAGTCCAATGTGTATTTGATATTACTATATATTTTGCATATTTTACACGCATTTAGGATAGTTTTTCATGCATTCATCTTGCATTATAGGCTAGTTTGCACCATTTTAGGTCCTAGAGCACTTTTGCATTAGCATTCGCATGTTTCTTGCATTATGCATCATATTCAGGTTATTTTTGGACACTTTAGAGTTGTGGAGGATTCATGGACATGCTAAGGCTCGTGAGGAAGCTTGTAGACACATGGAGAACTCAACCATTCAGCAAAGGACCTGAGATCGAGTTGCGGATCGGGCAAGGCAGGTGGATCTAGACGAGATCGACCAGAAAATCGAGTGACCCCCAGTCGATTCAAGAGGAAGATCGAGCATGCGATCGAGTGAGGAGGTCGATCGAGAGTACGGACGTGGGCCATGCCATGCAGATCGAGAGCCAGATTGAGTTCCCCACCCGATCATCAAAGGATCGACTCAAAGATCGAGCAAAGTCATCTGATTCAAGAGAAGATCGAGCTGGAGATCGAGTGATCCGAGTCGATCCCAGACTAACCTTATCCGTCCAGCTGGTTTTGGCAGCTAGCGAAGGGGGGAGACCATTTGCGGTTTAGCTATTTTTGGCTAACCGCAGCTATCATTTTCATTATCCTTCATTCTGTCTTTTGCTTTTCTTTCTCTCCACCTTAGGCTTATTGCCATTGTAGAACATCTAAGTTTTTTCAGTTTTTGAACCTTTGAATCTTTTAATATTAAGCAAGTTTTCTTTAATCGCATCATTAATCATGTTTAGTTCTTCGTTTATTGCTTTTCATTCGATCTTAACCATGAGTAACGAGTAGTCTTTTTGGGTTTTCGGGGTTGAGGCGATTTTAAAAGGGTTGAAAGGGTTAAAGCTTTGTGTTTTCTTTGTTCTTCATACCTTCTCTTCTAGGATCTTGGGGTCATAAGGCTTAGAGAGCCTTAGAAAAGGTCTCTATGATTCCAGGGCTGTCTTACCTTGACAGGATTCAAATATCCTAGAAAACCAGATCCTAGAGACTAATCTTACCTTTCCCACACGCCATGGTTGTAAAAGGGATTAGTTAGGTCATTGTATTGAAATCTGTTCTCCTTGCTCTTCGATCTCTTTTTCCACCAAACGCCATGGGTTTAGAGAAGAGATTGAGGAAGTGAACCATACCACACGCCATGAATGTTTCTTGTTTTGTTTTCAAGGCTTAGAGAAACCTCACAAGTGAGTAGATCTAAATGTTTTCAAACCAAAGCTTAAACCTTTGAGACCCTTGAATATGACCCTCGATCCTAAACCCTCCTTTTTAGCATTTTAAAACCTCTGTTCATCATTCGCTTGTCATTTAGCTTGCATCCTGTTCATTAGAAGTCAATCGCTCTAAGTTGTTTGTTAGATCTTTCCATTTTGCTCGATCCAGTGCTCGATTCTGTGGTCGATTCACTGGTCGATTTTTAGTTCTTAGTCGCTTTGCATTTTTAATCTTCTGCTTGTTCCTAGTGGTGGTTAACCTTCTTCCAGGGATTTTAATTATTCTGCATCTCATTTAGTCATTGCATCTAGTTTTGTTAGATTTTACCAATCAATTATCCATTTTGCTTAGATTTGCTTCATCCTTGCATTCTTAGTGACTATTCCTGCATCCTAGGTATGGATTGATTCCCCTTACTACTGTACTACATTATAACATGTGGTTTGTGTTTTGATAACCTGCTTTCTTGCACAAAAATCCTGTTATCAAATGGCGCCGTTGCCATCTTAAGATTGTTAGGAAGCATTAAGATTTGAGGTTTAGTAAAAACTAAGCCTTTACTTTAAGTTTTGTTACTAAACTCTTTCTCTTCACACTTGTGTCTTTCAGGTACATGAATTTACGTTCTAGGGGACACAATAACTTATTTACACCCCTGGACAATATTCACCAACTCGGACATTCAAGAACAAGAAGAGCAAGAGAGCAAGCTAGAGCCTTTGAGGAGATTGTTCATGCCGGGTCAGTAGACTTTGCAACAATGGCTGAGCAAGAACATCCTGAGGGACCTCCACCAGCTCACGGTGTTGTAGGAAGGGGCAATGGAAACCCCATCCACGCAGCTAGACCCCCACGGATCATAGGCGCTGGAGATGCTCCTAATATGCATCATAATCGCTTTGGGATCACTCCTCCTCCAGTCCAGAATAACAATTTCGAGATAAAGCCTGGATTCATCTCTATGGTTCAGAATAGCAAATTCCACGGGCTGGCTATGGAAGACCACTTAGAGCACCTTGATAATTTTGAGCAGGTGTGTGGGATGATCAAGATCAATGGGATCTCAGAAGATGCCTTCAAGCTACGGCTCTTCCCATTTTCTCTCGGTGACAAGGCTAGGCAATGGGAGAAGACACTTGCACAAGGCACCATCACGTCTTGGGCTGAATGTCAGAAAGCTTTTCTCTCAAAGTTTTTCTCAAGCACCAGGACAGCTCGGTTGAGAAGTGAGATAAGTGGCTTCACTCAAAAGCAGAATGAGACATTCAATGAAGATATGGAGATATTCAAAGACTATACCATTCAGTGTCCTCACCACGGCTTCAGTGAAGAGACTCTCTTGAGCACTATATACCGAGGAGTATTGCCCAAGATCCGAATGCTACTTGATACGACAAGCAAGGGTAACTTCCTTGGTCAAAAAGTGAAAGAATGTATGGAGCTCATAGAGAACTTGGCATTGAGTGACGGCAACTACGCCGAGGATTATGACCGTGCACCACGAGGTTCTGAGCTAGAGTCTCACAAGAAAGAGATTAAGTCCCTCCATGAGAAGATAGACAAGCTAGTGCTTGCAAATCAGAAGCACGTTCACTTCGTGGGAGAAGCTGAAGATGTTTCCGAGGAGCTAGAGTTGAGCCAAGAAGAAGCTAACTGGATTGCTGGTCAGAACTACAACAGGCCTCAGGGATATTCTCAAGGATACCAAGCCAACAACAATCTCTCATACAGGAGTACAAACGTTGAGAATCCAAAGGATCAGGTCTACCCCCCTCAGCAAGGAAAGCCCTTTGTACCTTACAACAAGGGGTTTCAACCGAATAGTGGCTTTCAAGGGCAGAGGCATGGTTTCTTTTTTTCTTTTTTTTTTCTTATGATCTTCTTCATTATATTTTTTGAAATTCAAATCTATTCCTCTGCAATCCATATCTATTCTTCTTCAAAGAATCCAGATCTAGTCCTTTATAATTTTGATCCACTCTTCTGCAACTCGGATCTACTTCTCTACAACCTAGATCTACTCTTCTGCAACCCAGATCTACTCATCTCTAATCCCGATCTATTCCTTTGTAACTCCGATCTATTCTTTCTAAACCAGGACCACCCTAGACGACTCCAATCATGTCGGCCAGATCTGAAAACAAGAAACCTAGTAAAAAAGGAAGAATCACGCTTTAATTTGGACATAGCTCGATGGACACGATCTGATGGACACATCTCGTTGAACACGGTCTGATGGACATAGCTCAGTGTGGTTCCAAAGAACCATATCAAGAAGCTAAAATCAATAATTCAGCTTCTTTCCACAAGATAATATCCACAATACAATATTTGATTTGAACAACACTTGATATATACAACTTTCGATAGATAACTGGTAATGAGCATCTCAATATGGACAACAAACCAGATCAAGATGCCAAAATGGATGATTAAAATCAATTCTTACTTCTGAATTTTGCACAAGACGGTATCCACAAGATAATTCATTTTTAGATGGACAGTTGGTAATGGAAGGTGTGTGATGGATAACAATCTAGATAAGAAGTCAAAATCGATGATTAATTTACAAGGATGATATGGTGGTGGACATAGTGTCGTGGACATGAACGCGTGGATATACACTCAGGACATGAACTTGTGGGCATTAAGTCGTGGATATTAAGCTGTGGACATTAAATCGTGGACATCAATGTTTCAGACACCAACTCAGTACCGTCAAAACCCTAATTTCTGGTTTTGAAAATAACATACCAAAAAACAAACATCATCAAATCACAGTTTTCTCTAAGAACCCAGAAAATTGATCTACATCGAACTCAGAGAGACAAAATTCAAAGATCCAACACATCCATAACAAATTTAGATTTTTTTACCATTTGCAACAACAATCCATGTTTTTAATTATCTAACAATTCTGAAATATAAAGTACAATAACATTAGTTCACGGTTGATTGTTGGTGGTGGAGGAAGAAGAAGATTTCTACTTTTTGTAAATAACTTTGTTCATTAAGGGCAAAAGAGGAACTGCAATATTATGAAACACAAAAAGTGCCCAATTGTTGAAAGTGCCTATAATGTAAACAGAAGTGAGAAAAGTGCCCTTGTATGTAAACAACTCACGAAAAAAAAATGAAAAGTCCAGTCGTTTAAATCGGGTCTTTCAGATTTTTTGGGTCTAAATCGGGTCTTTCGGGTTCTGAATCGGACCCGTTGAAAATTCCGGATCTTATTTGGTTCCTTACATTTTTTTAAGACTCGATCCGACCCGATGAAGACCTGAACCGAACCGACCTGATTTTTAATCGGGTTCTAAATGGGTCCTAATCTCCCCTATCCGAACTACCCGAAACCCAAAAGAACCGACCCGACCCGACCCGAAGATCCGAATGCCCAGGGCTAGTTTAGGGTACAGAAAAAGAATACAAATTACTAAATATGTAAAATGTGTATTGGCCGCAAGAATTGGAATGGTAACGTGAAAATGGGCTTTTACATGGGGGATCACACAATGTTCATGTCTCCTTTTACTTTATAACCTTTTGCTTGATGTATTCTAACAATGAAACTAGATTTTGGACCCGCGCACTTGCGTGGATTTCTTTTTATAAAATGATTTTGTGCCACGGCAAAAATTAATTTATATTAAAATTCTGTTCAAAAATAAATTAGCTTATATTATTAAATCTAAAATTGTGGCACAAACGGAATTTTTTTTATTAGATTATATAAACTATTTTATATTATGGTTTTATGTTTTTAAAATTATTTAGGCTTGATATTAAAAAAAAAAATTTGATTAACGAATTTTCTGTTAAATTTTGTAACATATATTTCAAAATATTATCTTTTATAATGCAAGAGATATTTTATTTGTGTGTAATTAAGATTTCAATATTTACTTAGGTTTTGTTTGTTTTTATATCGAGATACTTATTTGGATGCACATGTTCAAATATTGTTCTTTTAAATATTTTTAAATCAGTATATAGATGTTGTATCTGATACAAAATCTATAATATCTCGAAATTTGGATATTTAAGATGCTAAAAAAATAGAGTTTGGATGCATCATTTGAATATCAAAAATTAAAAGGCAAAAACACCCTCTAATTTAAATCACAAAATTAAGTTTTTTTTTTGTCAAAACCATAAAATCCGAGTTTTCTATCGAAATAAAAAGCTGCATTTTCCTGCAAAATTGTAAAATGACGTTGTTGTATCAAAACCGAGAATTCCGTTAGAAACTGTAAAAATAGCATTTTCCATCAAACCATATTTTCCTGCCAAAAGTGTAAACTCACATTTTTTAACAAAACCAAAAAATATGTTTTCCCCAACACCATAATACCGTATTTATGGCCAAATTACTAAAATTACGTGATTTTGTCAAACCTGCAAAATTGCGTTTCTCGTCAAATCTGCAAACCTAGATTTTTAATAAAATCTATAAAACAACATTTTTCTATCAAAATCTATAAAACACGACAAAACAAGTAAACTTCGTAAAATCAACAAAATCACATTTTCCGCCTAATCCACAAATCCTTGTTTTTCCGTAAAATTGTAAAATTCGTAAAACCATGTTTTACGATCAAATTTCTAAACTAAACCCACAAACCCGCATTTTTCTGTTTGGCAACATTTTTTCGCTAAAACCTGTAAAACCCATAAAATCCACAAAATTGTGTTATTCGCATGCCGCAAACCCGTGTTTTTCCATAAACTCTGTAATATCTACAAAATCATGATTTACGACCAAATTGCTAAAATTATGTGTTTCTACTAAATCTACAAAAGCACATTTCTTGTAAAACCGACATTTTTTCGTAAAATTATATTTTCCGCTAAAACTTATAAAATCTACTAAAACTTGCAAAATCCATAAAATCTACAAAATTGTATTTGTCAAATCCGCAAATCCATGATTTTTCGAAAAAAATCATTAACAAACCAGAAAAAATTATTTACATAATATTTTTATCATAGTATGTATATATGTAACCAAAAAATAATGATTACATATTTATCATTGACTATAAATTATCACATTTAGTAAATACCATAGTATCTTTTAGACATTTAAAAATAGTATTTTTCTTTTAATAGTATAGATAAGAAATTGATTATAATATAATATATATTTTTTATAGTATAATTTATATAATTATATTAGTTATTTATGCCATATATATGGTAGTTATGTTAAGATATTATGAAAGATTTTAAAATAATTTCGAAATTAAATTAATTTGAATTTTATTAGTATCAAATATAATGTATTGGTATTATCTGCTAACAAACTAATTTAATTTAATTTAATTTAATACATTTATTGACAGTTTAATAATATCATTAAATTATCCTTAATGAATTAATGAAATTATCTAGCAAATGTAATGACATATTTTATAAATACCATGATAGCTTTTGAATATTTTAAATTAGTGATTCTCTTTTTTAATAGTATAGATTTGTAGGGCAACATTTTCTTGTACCTAATTTATATTTTTTAACAAAAAGAGTAGTAGATTGTTTTTCTTTTTGGGTTAATATTCTAATTTTTCAAACAACAGGTTATATTTTCGATCGTCTAAACTCTGAAGTGTGATATTTTAAATTGCATGAAGTAGAGACAGATGTGCAAGTTTCTAGTGTTTGCTCGTATGATCGTAGACACAAGACTAGTTTTTTCTTTTTTAAAAGACTACGATCGAAAATGAATTACATAAAATTACATCATCAAAGGTAAAACAAGAACCATATTAGTTTGTCACACAACACAAACAGACACACAAAAACATAAACTTTTAAGTCACAGTGCAACTGTACCAAGAAACATATAGCCTCAGCTTCGATGTGGATGTTGCTTAGTCTCTACTTACATTCTCAGACGCTCTCAACTTGTCTGTTTCACCGTGTTTCATTATTGCTCTCCCTCTGCCTTTTTAATTTGATTCATAATTTCTGTCTTTTTCTCCGTTAAGGCTCCAATTTTTTCATCAATCTTCCCCAGTTCCATTTTCAGCTTACCAATGTTATTACCTTTCTTCTTGGTTTCATTGAGCTTCTTTACATCTTTGTCTTTCTTTTCTTCTTTTGTCTTTGCTTTTTTCCCCTTTTCTTCATCACCATCTTCAGCTTTTGACCCTACTATTTTGACGTCCTTCGCATCCGCGTCAGTATGAGCTTTCGTCTCTTCTTCAACCTTTGATTCTTTTTTCTTGTTTTTCTCTTTATCTTTCTTCTTTGTTTTCTTCCCTTCTTGATCACCCTCTGCGCCTTCCTCCACGTTCTTATTCTTCTTGTCTTTCGGCTTCCCTTCCTTTTCCTGATCAGCTTCTGGCTCTTCAAATTTAATCTCTCTAGACAATACTTCAGTGACAATGTTTTCCTCCTCCTTGTCAACTTTATTATCTTTTTCGTCCTTCTTCATCTTCGGCTCTTTTTTCTTTTTGTTTTTTTGCTTTATTTCTTCTTCATTCTCATCTTCATCTTCTGCTTCTTTCTCACATATATCATCCGTTTCCTTTTTCTTATCCTTATCCTTATTCTTCTTTTTCTTTCCCTCCTTAATATCTTCTTCCTTCATCTCTTGATCTGTTGCTTCATCTTCTTTCTTCTCTTTTTTCATCTTTCCTTTATCTTCTTCTTCAAGCTCATCTTTCTCTCCCTTTTTTATCTTCTTGTCTTCTTTCAGTTTCTTCTCTTTATCTGTCTTCTTCTTTTTGTCCTCTGCACCTGGTTCATCTTTCTCTTTCTTCTTATTCTTTTTGCCTTCATCTTCTTCTTGTAACTCCTCCTTCTGTTTTGACACATTCGTGTGTTTCTTCTCTTTATCTTTCTTTTTCTTCTTGTCTTCTTTATCTTGCTCTTCCACTTTTACATCAGAGTCTAAACCCTCCATATCTTGTTCTTTCTTCTCTTTCTTCTTCTTCTTTCCTTCAACTTCTTCCTTAGGCTCATCCTTCTCTTCTTTTTTCTTCTTCTTGTCTTCCTTACTCTTGGATTCTTCTTTCGGTTTCTTCTCTTTATCCGTCTTTTTTTTTCCCTCTGCGCCTGATTCATCCTTCTCTTTAATCTTCTTTTTACCTTCTCCCTCTTCTTTTAACTCCTTTTGTTGCGATACATCCTCCTGGTTCTTCTCTTTACCCTTCTTTTCCTTCTTGTGTTCCTTATCTTTCTCTTCCGTTTCCATATCTCCATGACCTTCTTCATGTTCCCCATGTTTCTTGGAAACATTTTCTTCATCTTTCTTCTTGTCATGTTTATCTTCTTCTACCTTTGGGTCATCCTTCTTGCCCTTTATTTTTTCTTTTTCATTTTCCTTCTTTGATTTCTCTCCACTCTCTTCTTCGTTTTTCTTTGTTTTAACCTTCTCAACAGACTTGGCCTTAACTTCCATCTCCACCTCAACATTCTCTCCCTTCTCGTTGGGATCTAATTCCTCCGTCTTCATTTTAACATGAAGTTTCTCTTTCTTGACATTTTCTTCGTTTGATGACATAATTTCCTTATACACGAAAAAAGCTATTATATATTTTTGTAAAATTGTTCTTGATAAAAAAGAGCTATATGATTTGTATTTGTTGGCAAGAAGAGTAATGGTTTCATTATAAACCAAAATTAAATAAGAATACATATAGAAGTAACAGAGAAGCTAGAGAAAACAGCTTAAGACAGAACAAGATTCAGATTAATTCACCATTTAGAACATGAGAACAAACAAACAAAAGTTACCAAGCAAGAACCCAAGATTTCAGATCTATCAAGAAAATTGCTGATAGAGAAAACTGGAAATTCAAGGTATATCAATCAGAATTGAATATTTTTCAAATATAAGTAGAAATGAACTATATTTACCTTACACTTTTCGAAGTTGTTGCTTTGAAGAATCTTCTTGTTCTGTTTTAAGTAACACGAGCGAGCTGATTCTGAATTGGATCTGAGATGGGCCTGGAAATATATAAGAAAGACTAAGGATGGTGACTTTTCTTTCGCAATGAGTCACACGGAGGTGACGCTGAACCAACGCGTTAGTGCCGCCACGTCTTTCTTCTTTATCTTTTTTGCACTGTCAATCGTCATAGGTCCTACTAACACTTTATAAAAGCTTTCACAATTGTACAAATACACTTTCCACATATTTAAGGTAACGAATCTTTTTAGGTTTTAGAAAGTTTAATTTATTAGACAGAGATATTTTTTCTAATAACCATTATAAAAACAGATACTTTTTATATTTTAGGTATTTTTTTTATTTTTATTGTATCTGTTATATTTGAAATATCTAATATACATTTTTTTTAATTTATTACCACATTTTGCCAACTAAATTTTTTTGTTAGTAATTAGTTCGATGACCAATGAAAAAAGATAAGTCTTCATTTTTATTTTTATTTTTTTTTCTTTATTTCAAATATATATTTTTTTTCTAACACCCATTGTTTTTGTCACTTTCTTTCTTCCAAAATCGGATGGTTCTGTAATGGTATTTAAAGAAGAATTTTTGCAAGTTTTAACTCAATCCCTCTCTAAGCAGATGTAGTATATAAACAGTTTAATCAAACCATCTAGGAGCTAGAATAAAAAAAATACAAAACACGAACTAAGCTTAACCATATATGATGAAAAAGGAATGATTCTAACAACCAAAGTAATCAAAGATGAAATTCAAAAGTGAAAAACAACACTAACAAGACCAAGGCAAGCAATGCAATGCAAAGAAACTCAATGCAACATCAACTAAAAAGGAAATGATCTAGATGCAACATGACTAAGGTAAACAAAGCAATGGAAGTGCAAGAACCAAAATGAAAGCTAAGTGTAATAACTTGAGATGCAAGACAAGAAATAAAACAAAAGCAAGCAACTTAAAACAGAGGAAAACAGAGCACAAGATGATCAAATGCAAGGATCAATGAGGCGCTGGTTCAAGGCTAGAGCAATGATGACTTGAGGATTACTTAGTATCAAACTTAGGATAATCAAGACCAATAACAAGCACATAACATAACCAAGCCACTAAATCAATCAATCTGCAAACAGAACAGAGATGTCTAAGCTAAGCACATGTCAAACCCACTTGTGATGGCGTATTTGTGCAAAACCAGCATGAAAACACAAGACTCTTATAGACCAAACATGCTACCTAAACGCCAATATAATCATCTAGGAGAATGTTCCTAACAAAGTTCTTTCATGCATTTAAACAAACACTTGTGATGCAGCAAACACCTAAGATCAGTTTCACCCTGCCCATCAAAGAACCTCGAGATGCTAATCCACGAAAAACGATACGAGAAATTCGAAAGAACTCAGATACAGAACGAGGGAAAGAGTTACTAAGCACTAAGGACAACTAAGTTAAGTGATCTAAGCATGAATCAAACCAAAACTCCCTAAGCTATCAACCAATCATCCCCAAATATGCTCCAACCTCAAACCATATGAAACTTCTCACAGTACATCATGAAATCAATAGTAACAAGCAGAAAAGACAGATCAAACATGATTAAACAAGAACTAGAAAGAAAATAAAAAGGGAAGTGCAAAACTTTATTAAAAGAGTGATCTTGATCAACATCTCATTAAATCCTCTTTTGGGATTCCCCTAAGGTCGAAAAATAAGATAAAGAAGAAGATAAGTGCTAAAAAAGATAAGGTTTAGCTTAAATAAGCCAAAAATAAGGTTTGACAAAAAGTAGAAAAAGCTTGGTCAACTCTCGGCGCTGACGCATCAGGGTGCATGGTTAGGTGTTCTGCTCGATGTGGCCAGCTCGATGCAGAATAGCTCACGCCGGGGTTCAGTCACTCACTGGTTACTTCAGCATACAGCAAGTCTCGGGTTGTATCAGGCACTTGGTCTGGTGTTCAGCTCGATGAGGGACCTCGTTATGCCCTGTCACTTCGTATCGGCTTGTACGGCATGCTCAGCTCGGTGCACTACCCTGGTGCAGTCTCGGAGTCCTTTGTCAAATCCTTCTTCCTCATCCCACGCTTCACATCGAGCAAGCTTCATGGATGTTCTGCTCGATGCTGGACCTCGATATGGACACAGAGTTTGCAAAGCTCCTTCTTTGGCATCTGCTTCCAACATGAGTTGCTTTCATCTCCTTCCGAACTCCAAGAACCTCCAAAACACCTGAAAGTCACCATAAACATGCAAATATATGAAAATGTATGCATTTTTAAGCTAAATGAATGCAAAGTTGATTATAAGTCCAAATGAGTCTAAAATGCTAAACTATAATGCAAAAACAAGGGAAAAGATGCATGAAATGTAGCCTAAAATGCTATAATATAGCAAGCTAACAACACCCCCACACTTAGTTTTTGCTTGCCCTCAAGCAAATAAAAGATTAAACATGGTGATGAGGTTTTAAGACGGGAACTCATATCATTAAAATGCTAACAATAGATCAAAATGATGTCCATGTTTCTAGTTCTAGAATGCAAATGACGGAACTGTACTCTAAAACTTAGTCACATTCATCACAAAATGAAAATGATTCCCAAGTTATCAATCTACACAAGCTCTCAAATCACTTGACCTTTTTAACATTCAATTAGCAAGTAACCAATGGATCAAGTTTGTGCAAATCAAGTGAAAGCATTTGGTTTAAGGGATATGGTTATGAGATGAAAATGATCTCATGCATATTGGGTTTAAAGGAACAAGGGATCTCTCATATGAAATGAATCTATCTTAGGCAAAATGCTAAAGGTAAAAGCACACTTGTGCATGCAAGTCAAAGCTCTTCTACCCTTTCCCCAAAGATGATCCTAATAATGACTAATTCCCAAGTTGAACCTCTAAATCTACCCTTTCCCAAAGTTCTTTTGATCTTTTTCTTCTTGAAATATGGGGAACTTCTTCTTCTTTTGCTTGTGTGGCTGACTTCTTTTAAAACTTGCTCTTCTATGTTGTATATGCACCATCTTTCATCACCTCTTTGGTGGATTTCTTGATCTGCTTTTTCTTCTTAACCACAATATACAATTGTCTTCCCAAAATATCATTCTCTTCATGAAAGCATTCCCACTCTTCTTCTCTTCTAAAAAGATACAAACAATTAAAGCTTAAACCATTTAACTTTACCCTTTCCCAAAAATCCTAACCTAGTATCAAGCTCTAAATGCAAGCTTTACCCAAATAACTTGATAGGGTCAGGTTTTACCCAAATAAAACTACTGCAAGTGCACAGCAAAAGCAGTTGTAGTACAAGGGGTTATCGAATCCCAAGGGAGTATGTAAACCACACTAGCGATTATAGATTCAGATTAAGCTAAGCGATAATTAATGAATGTAATGCAAAACAGTAAAATAAATGCAAGAGGCGTTTTTATGCTTGTTCTTAAAGTTCAGAAAGCTAAAGGCGCTAAGTCAGGACAGTTCGCAGGTTGAATCCGAGAGTGTAGAATGCATGCAATCAGGAATGAATTAAAACCGTCTTGAACATGAATCGCAAAGATATAACTAATCAATTCTCATTGCAGAAGTTATGTATGTCTAAATTACAGAGTTTCAAATCTCTTTGCAAACCCTAACAACCTAAACATGCAGTAATGATCAGGTTCAATTGTTCACAAAACTCCTAAGCCAAATCTCTTTGTACTAGGGCGTTTTGCTCATCTAATACTAGTTCAAGTGATTAATAATGCTCTCACATCTATCAAACAACCTAGGGTTTCGAAATCCAGATGATGTGTCTAAGAAATCGATATGAATGCAAGCACAGATGAAGAACCAATGAATTTCCTATAAGTTTTTAGCAATTCTACAAACTCTTCTTCAACCTTTGAAAAGCCCTAACTTAACTAATAAACTACTCAGACATGGTGATTTGAGAAAACATCATGAAAAGAATAGATTGCATAAAAGAAATAAGAAGTAGAAATAAAAGAGTTCAAAATCTGCTCTGAAGGAGTCTGATTTGTCTCTCCAAAAGCTCTGCTACAAAAATCTCTCTCTAAAGCTCTCTAGAATAATAAGATACAAGATATCTGCCAAAAGAATGGCTGAAAAACCTAATATACAAGCTAAAACACGATCTAGGGTCTTTTTGCAAATACTGGAACTTATGGGCCAAAACTGCAAATAATCCTCTATCTTTTAGAAAACAGCCACGACCCCTTCCTTTCTGGGTGACGAGCGTCACCAAAAGTGGTGACGAGCTTCACCCATATGCATACTTTTCTTCCCGAGTTGGATACTTCGTGGCTTCAACTCAGAATGCTCCAAAAGGCTCCAATATCTCCAATTGTGCTCTAGACATGCTATAACCTGCGAAGACTCTTCTAGGACTCTAAAAAGACCAAAAAGACTCAATAAAAAGGACTTATATCATGGTTAAAAACCATAAAAACCATGATATATCACTAATTCCCAAGTTGAACCTCTAAATCTACCCTTTCCCAAAGTTCTTTTGATCTTTTTCTTCTTGAAATATGGGGAACTTCTTCTTCTTTTGCTTATGTGGCTGACTTCTTTTAAACTTGCTCTTCTATGTTGTATAGGCACCATCTTTCATCACCTCTTTGGTGGATTTCTTGATCTGCTTTTTCTTCTTAACCATAATATACAATTATCTTCCCAAAATATCATTCTCTTCATGAAAGCATTCCCACTCTTCTTCTCTTCTAAAAAGATACAAACAATTAAAGCTTAAACCATTTAATTTTACCCTTTCCCAAAACTCCTAACCTAGTATCAAGCTCTAAATGCAAGCTGATGTCTACAAGAGAGCTTTTCCTTGCCAGCCTTATTCCTAACACTTTTTGCCAAGATAAGTTCAAAAATGATGATGCAATGCCTCACAAACTCTCACAATAGTGTTTGGGTTTAGAAGGAAGGATTGGTTCAAGGTAAGCTTAACTGTCCCTTAATGATGAGGATCGGCTACTTGGATCAACAAGAGTGGTGAAAAAGAAGAAGATGATCCAAATATGTATATTGGTAGTCATGCAATCACTCTCAATGCACAAACAAGATAATTCAAAGTCCAAATTAAGGTTCCACTTATACAAAGGTCAAGATCAAATTAAACAAGCTTCAACTTTAAACAAGAGTTTCAGAATCATAAATTCAAAGAGTGGTTCAGCCTTATTTCAAGTGCTTCATCAAATGCATCAAAGAACTAAGAACAAGGGCATCATTTTCATAAAACATTAGCATTTTCAAAGATTCACTATCATTGCACCCATCTTAAACAAGCAAGCTACACCCTAAGTGAATGCATGAAGTCTAAGTCCTATATGAATGCACATGAACACTCTGTTTTTAAGAAATCAATCTTCGAAATTTTTTAATTTTTTAGTGATTTTCTAAGCCTTAAGTGCAATGCATGGTTGTCTAGCTATATGTAAATGCAGCTGTGATGAGAAAGCAAAATGTTAATTCCAAGAAACCCCCCCCCCCCCCCCCCCCCCCCCCCCCCCCCCCCCCCCCCCCCCCACACACACACACTTAGAATGCACAGTCCAATGTGTATTTGATATTACTATATATTTTGCATATTTTACACGCATTTAGGATAGTTTTTCATGCATTCATCTTGCATTATAGGCTAGTTTGCATCATTTTAGGTCCTAGAGCACTTTTGCATTAGCATTCGCATGTTTCTTGCATTATGCATCATATTCAGGTTATTTTTGGACACTTTAGAGCTGTGGAGGATTCATGGACATGCTAAGGCTCGTGAGGAAGCTTGTAGACACATGGAGAACTCAACCATTCAGCAAAGGACCTGAGATCGAGTTGCGGATCGGGCAAGGCAGGTCGATCTAGACGAGATCGACCAGAAAATCGAGTGACCCCCAGTCGATTCAAGAGGAAGATCGAGCATGCGATCGAGAGTACGGACGTGGGCCATGCCATGCAGATCGAGAGCCATATTGAGTTCCCCACCCGATCATCAAAGGATCGACTCAAAGATCGAGCAAAGTCATCCGATTCAAGAGAAGATCGAGCTGGAGATCGAGTGATCCGAGTCGATCCCAGACTAACCTTATCCGTCCAGCTGGTTTTGGCAGCTAGCGAAGGGGGGAGACCATTTGCGGTTTAGCCATTTTTGGCTAACCGCAGCTATCATTTTCATTATCCTTCATTCTGTGTTTTGCTTTTCTTTCTCTCCACCTTAGGCTTATTGCCATTGTAGAACATCTAAGCTTTTTCAGTTTTTGAACCTTTGAATCTTTTAATATTAAGCAAGTTTTCTTTAATCGCATCATTAATCATGTTTAGTTCTTCGTTTATTGCTTTTCATTCGATCTTAACCATGAGTAACGAGTAGTCTTTTTGGGTTTTCAGGGTTGAGGCGATTTTAAAAGGGTTGAAAGGGTTAAAGCTTTGTGTTTTCTTTGTTCTTCATACCTTCTCTTCTAGGATCTTGGGGTCATAAGGCTTAGAGAGCCTTAGAAAAGGTCTCTATGATTCCAGGGTTGTCTTACCTTGACAGGATTCAAATATCCTAGAAAACCAGATCCTAGAGACTAATCTTACCTTTCCCACACGCCATGGTTGTAAAAGGGATTAGTTAGGTCATTGTATTGAAATCTGTTCTCCTTGCTCTTCGATCTCTTTTTCCACCAAACGCCATGGGTTTAGAGAAGAGATTGAGGAAGTGAACCATACCACACGCCATGAATGTTTCTTGTTTTGTTTTCAAGGCTTAGAGAAACCTCACAAGTGAGTAGATCTAAATGTTTTCAAACCAAAGCTTAAACCTTTGAGACCCTTGAATATGACCCTCGACCCTAAACCCTCCTTTTTAGCATTTTAAAACCTCTGTTCATCATTCGCTTGTCATTTAGCTTGTATCCTGTTCATTAGAAGTCAATCGCTCTAAGTTGTTTGTTAGATCGTTCCATTTTGCTCGATCCAGTGCTCGATTCTGTGGTCGATTCACTGGTCGATTTTTAGTTCTTAGTCGCTTTGCATTTTTAATCTTCTGCTTGTTCCTAGTGGTGGTTAACCTTCTTCCAGGGAGTTTAATTATTATGCATCTCATTTAGTCATTGCATCTAGTTTTGTTAGATTTTACCAATCAATTATCCATTTTGCTTAGATTTGCTTCATCCTTGCATTCTTAGTGACTATTCCTGCATCCTAGGTATGGATTGATTCCCCTTACTACTGTACTACATTATAACATGTGGTTTGGGTTTTGATAACCTGCTTGCTTGCACAAAAATCCTGTTATCAAATGGCGCCGTTGCCATCTTAGGATTGTTAGGAAGCATTAAGATTTGGGGTTTAGTAAAGACTAAGCCTTTACTTTAAGTTTTGTTACTAATCTCTTTCTCTTCCTCTTGTGTCTTTCAGGTACATGAATTTACGTTCTAGGGGACACAACAACTTACTTACACCCCTGGACAATATTCACCAGCTCGGACATTCAAGAACAAGAAGAGCAAGAGAGCAAGCTAGAGCCTTTGAGGAGATTGTTCATGCCGGGTCAGTAGACTTTGCAACAATGGCTGAGCAAGAACATCCTGAGGGACCTCCACTAGCTCACGGTGGTGTAGGAAGGGGCAATGGAAACCCCATCCACGCAGCTAGACCCCCACGGATCATAGGCGCTGGAGATGCTCCTAATATGCATCATAATCGCTTTGGGATCACTCCTCCTCCAGTCCAGAATAACAATTTCGAGATAAAGCCTGGATTCATCTCTATGGTTCAGAATAGCAAATTCCACGGGCTGGCTATGGAAGACCACTTAGAGCACCTTGATAATTTTGAGCAGGTGTGTGGGATGATCAAGATCAATGGGATCTTGGAAGATGCCTTCAAGCTACGGCTCTTCCCATTTTCTCTCGGTGACAAGGCTAGGCAATGGGAGAAGACACTTGCACAAGGCACCATCACGTCTTGGGCTGAATGTAAGAAAGCTTTTCTCTCAAAGTTTTTCTCAAGCACCAGGACAGCTCGGTTGAGAAGTGAGATAAGTGGCTTCACTCAAAAGCAGAACGAGACATTCAATGAAGCTATGGAGAGATTCAAAAACTATACCATTCAGTGTCCTCACCACGGCTTCTGTGAAGAGACTCTCTTGAGCACTATATACCGAGGAGCATTGCCCAAGATCCGAATGCTACTTGATACGGCAAGCAAGGGTAACTTCCTTGGTCAAGAAGTGAAAGAATGTATGGAGCTCATAGAGAACTTGGCATTGAGTGACGGCAACTACGCCGAGGATTATGACCGTGCACCACGAGGTTCTGAGCTAGAGTCTCACAAGAAAGAGATTAAGTCCCTCCATGAGAAGATAAACAAGCTAGTGCTTGCAAATCAGAAGCACGTTCACTTCGTGGGAGAAGCTGAAGATGTTTCCGAGGAGTTAGAGTTGAGCCAAGAAGAAGCTAACTGGATTGCTGGTCAGAACTACAACAGGCCTCAGGGATATTCTCAAGGATACCAAGCCAACAGCAATCTCTCATACAGGAGTACAAACGTTGAGAATCCAAAGGATCAGGTCTACCCCCCTCAGCAAGGAAAGCCCTTTGTACCTTACAACAAGGGGTTTCAACCGAATAGTGGCTTTCAAGGGCAGAGGCAAGGGAACTTTCAAGGTCAGCAGCAACAGCAAGGAAACAAAGGCTACACTCCTATGTTTCCTCTCGGCTTTGTTCCTCAACAACAACAGATGCAACAGCCTCCTCAAGACCCGGTTCAAGCAATGTTTCAGCAGTTGCTTCAAGGTCAAGCTTCAACTAATCAGAAGTTTGCCGAGATGAACAACCGCCTTGACTCTTCTCTTATTGACGTCTCAACTCAGATAACAAACCTGAACAACAAGATCAAGCAGTTAGAGAAGGGGAAAGCTAGTACAAGCGGTCAGAACAGCTTACTGGACAAGTGTGAGCAGAATCCGAAAGAGTATGCAAACGCTATCACCTTGATGAGTGGTAGAGAGCTTCCACCGCGAGTTGCACCTAAAGACAATGAGGACATTGTAGTCCAAGAGGGGGAGGGTAAGCTTTCAGCTGATGAGGATATCAACTTTGATAATGTGTGGATTGAGAGACCAAGAAAGGGTAAAGAGGTAGCCGTAGAGAAGAAAGTGGAGCAAGCTACTAAAGAGAAAGATGTTTATGTGCTTCCACCGTATGTACCTAAGCTTCCTTTTCCTGGCCGCTTCAAGAAACAGCTGATAGAGAAGCATAGACTCTTGTTTGAGAAGAATCTAAGAGACGTTGAGATCAAGTTGCCTCTTGTGGATTGCCTAGCTATGATGCCGAAGTGTGCTAAGTTCTTCAAAGACACCCTTACAAAGAAGAACAAGGAGAGTAAAGAAGTTTTGGAGCTTAGTGAAGAGTGTAGTGCCATTATTCACAGACAAATATTGCCAAAGAAGCTAGGAGATACGGGATCCTTCACCATTCCTTGTGCTTTGGGTCCGTTGAAGTTTGAGAGCTGTTTATGTGATTTGGGAGCAAGTATCAATCTCATACCCCACTCTATAGCAAAGAAGCTCGGTTTCACATGGTTCAAAGAGTGTAGGATCTCCCTTGTGTTAGCTGACAGAAGTGTGAGACTTCCAGTGGGTATGCTAGAAGATCTTCCTATGAGAATAAGCGGTGTCAATGTACCAACTGACTTTGTGGTGCTTGAGATGGATGAAGAGCCTAAGGATCCGCTTATACTTGGAAGACCATTCCTTGCAACCGGCGGAGCAATCATTGATGTCAAGAATTGGAAGATAGCTCTGCACCTAGGCAAGGACATCAAGCTAGATTTTGATATCAATGAGGTCCTGAAGAAGCCGACCATTGAAGGGCAAGCAATCTACATAGAAACGTTAGATGCTTTGGCGGATGAATTGCTAGAAGAGTTGGCACAAGAGGATCACTTGAAGCTAGTTTTGACTAAGGAGAAAGGAGAGTACGGTTTCTTAAGTGAGAAGACCCAAGAGTACGTTAATCTCCTTGATTCTAGAAGAGTTGTCAAGGAAGATGAAGGCAGATGCCTAGAGATCGATCAGGAAATTGAGAAGATCACTCGATCCAGGACAGCAATCGACAAGAAGATCGAGAGAAGCCAATCGATCAGTTCAGAGAACGAGTCAAGGACTCGATCTCCTGCTCGATCCATATCAAATCGAGTAGGTGAATCGAGTGAAATTGCTCGATCCGGACCAGAACGAGTGGAAGATTGACTGGATGACTCGATCTCTGAGGGGACAATGGTTCAAGAAGGCAGTCTTAAGGCTCATGTCTCGGGTTCTAAGGAGGCTACTGAGGACGGGAATGTCAACACAAGCCACGAAGGGGACTGAAGCGAGCTGCTAGCCCCAAAGGTGGACCTAAAGGAGCTCCCAAAAGGGCTAAGGTATGCTTTCTTAGGGCTTAATGATAATTATCCCGTGATTGTGAATAAAAACTTAAGTGATGATGAGTTGCACTCGCTCCTTAATGAGTTGAGAAAGTATAGGAGGGCCATTGGGTATTCTCTAAGTGACCTCAAAGGCCTTTCACCAATGCTTTGCACTCATATGATTCATTTAGATAATGAAAACTCTTCTTCTATTGAACATCAAAGGCGTTTAAACCCGAATTTGAAAGAAGTAGTTAAGAATGAGATCCTTAAGTTGTTAGAGGCTGATGTGATCTACCCCATCAGTGACAGCACGTGGGTATCTCCTGTACACGTGGTGCCTAAGAAGCCTTGATCACAGTCATTAGAAATGAACAAGATGAATTGATACCTACTAGGACTATAACTGGTCACCGTATGTGTATAGACTATAGGAAGCTCAATTCTGCTACTAGAAAGGATCTTTTTCCTCTTCCTTTCTTGATGTGATCTACCCCATCAGTGACAGCACGTGGGTATCTCCTATCCACGTGGTGCCCCGATCACAGTCATTAGAAATGAACAAGATGAATTGATACCTACTAGGACTATAACTGGTCACCGTATGTGTATAGACTATAGGAAGCTCAATTCTGCTCTTATAAAGGATCTTTTTCCTCTTCCTTTTATTGATCAAATGTTAGAGAGGCTAGCTAATCATCCTTACTATTGCTTTCTTGATGTTATAGTGGATTCTTTCAAATACCAATCCATCCTAACGATCAAGAGAAGACGACTTTTACATGCCCCTACGGTATCTTCGCATATCGATGGATGCCATTCGGGTTGTGTAATGCACCCGTGACATTCCAGCGGTGTATGATGTCGATCTTCTCTGATCTTATAGAGGAGATGGTAGAAGTGTTTATGGATGACTTCTCTGTATATGGTGCGTCTTTTTCTGCTTGTTTGTTGAATCTTTGCAAGGTACTTAAGCGTTGTGAGGAGACAAACCTAGTGCTTAACTGGGAGAAGTGCCACTTCATGGTGAAGGAAGGGATCATGCTTGGCCACAAGATATCAGAGAAAGGGATAGAGGTTGATAAAGCTAAGGTTGAGGTCATGATGAGTCTTGAGCCGCCGGTTAATGTCAAGGGTATAAGGAGTTTCCTAGGTCACTCGGGCTTCTACAGGAGATTCATAAAAGATTTCTCCAAGATAGCTAGACCCCTAACGCGGCTGTTGTGCAAAGAAGCTGAGTTTGTGTTTGATGAGGATTGTCTTCATGCTTTCAAGACTATCAAAGAGGCTCTTGTATCCGCGCCCATAGTACAAGCACCGGACTGGAGTCTACCGTTTGAAATCATGTGCGACGCGAGTGACTACACCATAGGAGCTGTTCTTGGTTAGAGGATAGACAAGCGGTTGCATGTTATCTACTACGCCAGTCGTACCTTGGATGACACGCAAGTGAGATATGCTACAACCGATAAGGAGCTGCTGGCCGTTGTGTTTGCTTTTGAGAAGTTCAGGTCGTATTTGGTTGGCTCCAAGGTTGTTTTGTACACGGATCATGCTGCTTTGAGGTATATCTACTCGAAGAAGGATACCAAGCCGAGGCTCTTAAGGTGGATTCTCCTTCTACAAGAGTTTGATATGGAGATAAAAGACAAGAAGGAGATAGAGAATGGTGTCGCTGATCACCTCTCATGGATGAGAGTCAATGAAGCTTTGCCATTAGATGATTCACCACCTGAAGAGCAGCTCATGATGATCACCACGGCGGTATGTGAGAAGCTTGAAGACAAGTTTGAAGAAGTTTTGAGTTTCAAGGAAGAAGACTTACCTTGGTATGCTGATATAGTGAACTTCTTGGCTTGTGGAGAGGAGCCTTCTCATCTTGATCCTTATCACAAGAAGAAGTTCATGAGAGACATCTCTCATTACTTTTGGGATGAGCCATACTTGTACAAAAGAGGAGTGGACAGCTTATATAGAAGGTGTGTAACAAGGGAAGAAGCTAAGGACATTCTCCTACATTGTCACGGCTCTTCATATGGTGGTCATTTTGCCTCTTTCAAGACTGCTACGAAGGTGTTACAAGCCGGCTTTTGGTGGCCATCGTTGTTCAAGGATGCTCATGAGTTTGTTAAGTCTTGTGAAGCATGTCAAAGAGCTGGAAACATCACAAAGAGGAATGAGATGCCTCAGGTACCAGTCTTTGAAGTAGATGTCTTTGACGCTTGGGGGATAGATTTCATGGGACCGTTCCCATCTTCTTATGGCAACAATTTCATCTTGGTGGTGGTTGATTATGTGTCTAAGTGGGTTGAGGCTATAGCTTCCCCAACCAATGATGCTAAGGTGATGATAAAGCTCTTCAAGACCATCATATTCCCACGGTTTGGGGTTCCAAAGGTAGTGATCAGTGACGGTGACAGCCATTTCATCAACAAAGTGTTTGAAAGCCTCTTAAGGAAGTATGATGTGAAGCACAAGGTAGCAACTCCATATCATCCTCAAACTAGTGGGCAAGTAGAAGTGTCTAACAGGCAGATCAAGGCGTTACTAGAGAGGACAGTTGGGGCTACTAGGAAAGATTGGGCAGTTAAACTCGATTATGCTTTGTGGGCTTACCGAACCGCTTTCACGACCCCTATAGGCACGACTCCTTTCACTCTTTTTTACGGCAAGGCATGTCATCTTCCTGTTGAGTTGGAGCATAGAGCACTATGGGCAGTGAAGCAGCTGAACTACAACCTCAAGACAGCTCAGGAGAAGCGGTTGATTGAGCTACATAAGCTTGATGAGCAACGGTTGGAAGCCTACGAAAGTGCTAAGATCTACAAGGAGCGGACCAAGGCGGTTCATGACAAGAAGCTTGTTCACAAGGAGTTAAGAGAAGGCAGTCTGGTGCTACTCTATGACTCGAGGTTGAAGCTGTTCCCGGGAAAGCTCAAATCAAGGTGGTGTGGACCGTTTGAGATCAAAGAGGTTCTACCCTATGGAGCGGTTACATTGGTTGGCAAGAGCGGCAATGCTTTCACGGTCAACGGGCACAGGGCTAAGCCCTACTTGGCGAGTGATTGCAGCAAGGAGAGTACATCCGTGCTTCTTCAAGACCCCCCTCAGGTTTAAACCAAGTAAAGTCAAGTTAAAGACGTTAAAGAAAGCGCACATGGGAGGCATTCCCATGTCTATTTTGTACATATTTTTTCTTTATTTTCTATTTCAGTTTTATGCTTTTATTGTCTAAGTGTGTAGGTGAAAGGATAAGGGATTGTCAGATGTGATCTTGGAGTTAAAAAGGGCGAGAAGGGCTAAGTATAGGCTAGAGATCGAGTGCTATATCGACTCAGCCTAGCTCGATATTTATTAGATCGAGCTAGTGAATCGAGAGGAGCCAGTCGATCTAGACGAGATCGAGTAGACAATATCGATCTAGATGAGTTCGGATTGATTGATCCCATCTAGATCGACCGATCTAAAATGTCTCAGGAAATTCTTGAAGTTTGGATCGATCGGTCCAAATCTGGATCGACCGATCTAATTTCTCTCGGGAAGATTCTTCAAAGACAGATCGATCAGTCAACTCGATCTCCCACTCGATCTAAGCCAAAACGACCCCCAAATCGATTATGTGGCTTGATCCAAGGAATACAGCCTAGTTGACCAAAAATCAAGGAACGAGAGGGTATAATCGATCTAATTCTCGATGCAATTTGAATCGAGTCCCTGATCGATCAAACCTCTCGATCCTAGCAACATGGGCATGAGATCGAGTCCTAGATCGATCAAATGAACTCGATCTCGTGCCGAGGTAACAATTTCTTTTCCCTCTTTCCTTCTTCCCCTCCTGTTTTTAAATTCAAATCTTGGTCAAGGCAGGAATCTTTGACCATGAAAGATGTGCCTTGACCAAGCTTTTGTCAGAAATCACTCTTGCATGTGTCCAATTTTTTTTTGTCTTTAAAACCTCTCTTTCTCTCTTTTGTTTCTTCACTTTGAAAACCCGATTTTCACAAAACAGAGCGAGAGAGAGAGAGGGAGAGAGAGCGAATTTGAGTTTTAAATATTTGTGCATTTCACTTTCCTCTAAATTCAAAGGTATTTTCGGGTTATTTGACTTGCTTGCTTGATCTTTCAAGAAAATCCGTTTCTGTTGTGATTTAGGGAATGTTTTGCTAGGGAATTAGGAAAATTTTTAGATATAGCTAGATATTAGAAAAAATTCTAGATTTAATTCTATCTCTAGATTTTCTTCTCTACTATCTTGCTATAATTTTTATAAATTCTCCAAAAATCTAGGGCTTTAGTAAGAAGTTTTTCTTTCTTGACTAGTCTCTCTCTCAATATTCGCCGCCTTTGCTCATTCTTTTGCTTGAGAATTGTGTTTCAGGTACTATGGCTCCAAAGAGAACGAGAGAAGAGACAGAACAAGAAGGAGAAGGTCAAAAGGGGCAACAAGTGGTTCAACAAGAAGATGCTCAGCAAGTACAAGAGAGGGTTCGTTGGACAAAGGAGGAAAAGTTGGCAAAGAAGAGGTTAGAGAGGCTGCGCTATGAGCCTACTAAGTTTGCTAGTAGAGATCTGTTGGAGAGGATGGGACTTCTAGAAGATTTTGATTTTCTTCTCCAAGATATGGGGCTTGCATACCTTTCAAGGATGGATTGCCCAACATATCCACAAGTCACTATAGACTTCCTCTCTACCTTGGCGTTTTCCTATGAGAATCCGAGTCTCCGCACTCCCTCACAAGGTCATCTCACCTTCAAGGTCAAGAGGTGAGCTTATCATCTCTCCATTGAAGAGCTTTGCAAAGCTTATGGTCTTAATGCCACGGCTAAGCAAGTAGAGTTCCCTCCTCTCAAGACCGCCAACGATTTATAGGACGTGCTTTGTGATGAAGACTACAAACCCAACACGGCTAAGATCAAGAAAGTGAGGAACCCCGTTTTGAGGTATACTCTCAAGCTACTAGCCAACACCTTCAATGGGCGATCTGTGGCTCGTACGGTGACAACGACCAAGCTGTGCTTTCTCTTCCAAGGAATCAAGAGGATACTTTGCAGCAGCGAAGAGGAGAACCACAAGGCGATGCAAGATGAGCTTGGGAATGATGTTAATTATGGATGTATCTTGGCATCCTCTTTGGTGAAGTACAAGGCGTATGCCATGAGGTGCAAGGCGAATTCAGCATTCAATGGAGGTTTCCTTACACCGCTCTTCATTCAAGCTGGTGTACCTCTGCAAAGCTCCGAACCATGCGTGGATAGAGCATACATGGACGAGACCTATATGCGCAATACTGATAGCTGGGACCTATGCCAGCTCCAGGATTCTTTGCCTATCTGTTCTACAGTGATGACAAGAAGAAGAGCGTATGCATCTTACCTAATTTGGATGAGACACACTTGGACAGCATAGGCACTATCGAGTTTTGTCCAACTCAAGAGGAGTGTTATGCACCACTTGGAGCAGCCATGATCCCAACTCAAGCCGCTCGTGAGCCCTCGGGATCACCACCCTTAGACACCGTGATGCCAGCTGACTTTGAGCTCCCCAAAATAGATTTTGAGCCAAGGACCAAAGCGGAGAAGTTCCTAGCTTCGGTCGTGGAGATACAGCGCAAGATAACCAAGTGGCAAGGCAAGATGATCAAGAAACTTGCCAAGAAGGTCAAGGCGCTTCAAGGGAACTCACCCGCGAAGTCTAAGCAGTCCATGAGTGTAGAGGTCGAGCAGCCCGAGAAGAGGAGGAGATCGATTGGTGCGATAGTCATCCGTGAGCCTCAAGGCAGCACACAACAAGCACGTCACTCCATCCATGAACTCCCAACCACGGACAAAGGCAAGGGCATAGCACGACGCTCCTCTAGCAAGAGCAGCTCCGCTGGAACATCCTCAAGTTCCAGCCGAGTTTAGCTCCAAGGTACCAACAACCATCCCTTGTATATACCACGCATGTTTTAAGTTTTTGCTTTGTGTTTTGAGCTTCTCTAGACTTTGTTTGCCACCGAGACGATGTCATTCAAGTTTGGGGGAGTGTGTGGTGTGTTTGACATGTTTTTTTTCTTCTTATTTTCTGTTATCATCCTTTGAGTCTTGCATACATCCTAAAGCATAGAAAAGAACAAAAAAATTGGTAAAATTTTTAAAATTTTTAAAATAAAAATTCATGTAGTTGCATTCACTTTGTTAAACATTTTAGGATTGAGTCTAGAATTTTTGAGCATTTAAGTTGTTTACATTTGCATAAGGGGTAAAGGTTTTTCTTGAAAAGTGTTTTAAACTCATGAATTGTTTCAAGGCCCTAGTTATAGTTCTTTGATGCATTGTTCACACTTTGAAAGTAAGCTCTAAGCATACTTGGATCATCTGATTTGATTTTCGTGGCTTGACTTGAACATTCCTGAATTGAATCTTGTCCTAATAAGTTAAAACCCTAATCTGATCTTTAATTATCATACTTATGCATTTGAAAATGAATACATGGATCATATACATATTTAGGCTCTCTTCCTCCTTTCACCACTCTTTTGTGAGCCTAAGTAGAACTCCCACCATTACCTTTACCCTCCTTTCAAGCCAAATGTTCTTGTGTGATATCATTGTGAGGCCTCTTTTCGGTTTGAACTTGCCATAACGTGTTACGTCTAGGCGACATGATTAGGCTCTCATTTGATTGCTAGCTTTGCATTTTGAAGCTAGTTTTAGGCTTAGGTTAGGTTCGGAGATCATGGGTGTTGTTTATTTTGCTTACTTGTTTTCGGTTTCAAAAGAGTTTGGTGTTTGAAGTGAATGAAAAGGTTTTAAGTGGAAGGCTCACTGTTTTTAAAAAATGAAAAGCTCTAGTTTAATTCAGAAAATATCTCTCTAAGAAAAGGAAAAGAAAAAGAAAAGAAAAGATCCAAAGGGCCAAATGTTTGAAAAAAAAAGAAAAAAAAAATAAGTAGAGAGCTATCAAAAAGAAAAGAAAAGAAAAGAGCTAAATGTGTTTTCAGCCTTTACACTAGCCAAAAGAGTTTTAAGATGATGCTTTTATTTGGGTTTTTGCTAAGCGAATTGCTTTGATGATGTGGGTAGTCTCTAGGAGGGTGAGTGAGCTGAAAAGAAAAGAAATGAGAGGAGTTTTAGGATCATTGTTAGTATATATGGGTAGATGAGAGTCTAGTCATGTATGCATCAATTGCCTTTACCTTTAGCATTATGCATAAGTTCATACCTTTTTTGAGAGAAACCATTGCATTGGAAAACCTATTTAAATGAGATCATTTTAGTCTCATAGCCTTTATCCTTAGCCAAGTGTGTTCGGCTTTAAAATGCATAAGTGTGATTCACGGTTTTGATCTTAATGAACGTTAAAGGATAGGATTCTTGGATTGTTTGGGATATGAGAGTCATGATTTGAAATTCATTATGTGATGAGTATGGCTAAGTTCTTTGGAGTATGAGTGTGTGCATTGCATCTAAGAATTAAGAACTAGGAGCATTGAATTGATTCATTTGAAAAACACTTTTGCAAGAAGCTTAAACCCCTGTTTTTAAAACCTCTTCTCCTTTCTTGAGTTTTGTTTGCTTGAGGGCAAGCAAAAGGCAAGTTTGGGGAAGTTGATATTACTATATATTTTGCATATTTTACATACATTTAGGATAGTTTTTCAAGCATTCATCTTGCATTATAGGCTACTTTGCAACATTTTAGGTCCTAGAGCACTTTTGCATTAGCATTCACATGTTTCTTGCATTATGCATCATATTCAGGTTGTTTTTGGACACTTTGGAGCTGTGGAGGATTCATGGACATGCTAAGGCTCGTGAGGAAGCTTGTGGACACTTGGAGAACTCAACCATTCAGCAAAGGACCTGAGATCATGTTGCGGATCGGGCAAGGCAGGTCGATCTAGACGAGATCGACCAGAAAATCGAGTGACCCCCAGTCGATTCAAGAGGAAGATCGAGCATGCGATCGAGTGAGGAGGTCGATCGAGAGTACGGACATGGGCCATGCCATGCAGATCGAGAGCCAGATCGAGTTTCCCACCCGATCATCAAAGGATCGACTCAAAGATCGAGCAAAGTCATCCGATTCAAGAGAAGATCGAGCTGGAGATCGAGTGATCCGAGTCGATCCCAGACTAACCTTATCCGTCCAGCTGGTTTTGGCAGCTAGCGAAGGGGGGGGGGGACCATTTGCGGTTTAGCCATTTTTGGCAAACCGCAGCTATCACTTTCATTATCTTTCATTCTGTATTTTGCTTTTCTTTTTCTCCACCTTAGGCTTATCGCCATGGTAGAACATCTAAGGTTTTTTCAGTTTTTGAACCTTTGAATCTTTTAATATTAAGCAAGTTTTCTTCAATCGCATTGTTAATAATGTTTAGTTCTTCGTTTATTGCTTTTCATTCGATCTTAACCATGAGTAGCGAGTAGTTTTTTGGGTTTTCGGGGTTGAGGCGATTCAGAAGGGTTGAAAGGGTTAAAGCTTTGTGTTTTCTTTGTTCTTCATACCTTCTCTTCTAGGATCTTGGGGTCATAAGGCTTAGAGAGCCTTAGAAAAGGTCTCTATGTTTCCAGGGCTGTCTTACCTTGACAGGATTCAGATATCCTAGAAAACCAGATCCTAGAGACTAATCTTACCTTTCCCACACGCCATGGTTGTAAAGGGGATTAGTTAGGTCATTGTATTGAAATCTGTTCTCCTTGCTCTTCGATCTCTTTTTCCACCAAACGCCATGGGTTTTGAGAAGAGATTGAGGAAGTGAACCATATCACACGCCATGGATGGGTTCTTGTTTTGTTTTCAAGGCTTAGAGAAACCTCACAAGTAAGTAGATCTAAATGTTTTCAAACCAAAGCTTAAACCTTTGAGACCCTTGAATATGACCCTCGATCCTAAACCCTCCTTTTTAGCATCTTAAAACCTCTGTTCATCATTCGCTTGTCATTTAGCTTGCATCCTGTTCATTAGAAGTCAATCGCTCTAAGTTGTTTGTTAGATCGTTCCATTTTGCTCGATCCAATGCTCGATCCTGTGGTCGATTCACTGGTCCATTTTTAGTTCTTAGTCGCTTTGCATTTTTAATCTTCTGCTTGTTCCTAGTGGTGGTTAACCCTATTCCAGGGATTTTAAAATTATTCTGAATCTCATTTAGTCATTGCATCTAGTTTTGTTAGATTTTACCAATCAATTATCCATTTTGCTTAGATTTGCTTCATCCTTGCATTCTTACTGACTCTTCCTGCATCCTAGGTGTGGATTGATTCCCCTTACTACTGTACTACATCATAACATGTGGTTTGGGTTTTGATAACCTGCTTGCTTTCACAAAATCCTGTTATCAGTATTAGAAAGGCAAAAGGAGGCAAACCACAGTTTAAAAATGAAGTGTATAGGAGAAGGTGTAAGGATTAAAAGATGAGGAAGGTGTGTACTCGTAGTGGAGGTTGGAGGGGTGGAGGATTGGACATTCATCAGTGGGGATGTTTATTGGGGACCATTGGATTGAGGCATCTTTGCAGCTTTGGTGTTTTGAAGAGCATTCGTCCATATCGAGCTGGGCTCTTGGTGTTCTCCTCGATGTGATCACCCTCGAGCATCTCGCTTGGTGTACGGTATTTTCTCTTCGGTGTACGGACAAAGGCTTCGGGCACGATTGCATGAGCAAGGCTTTGGAGGTTTTGCTCGTTATGGCACCTTGATGCATTCTCCATCGTGCAATCTGCTCGATGTACGGACTACTTCTTCCCCAAGATAAACCGCATCGGGCATGTTTTGCAGAGGTTTTGCTCGATATAGCACCCCGATGCAGAAATAGAGCTTTAATTTTCTTGTATTTTTCACATTGTTTGACCAACCTAACTACTTTTTCCACCCTGAAAACACATAACAAACATATCAAAAGCAAAAGGAAAGTATATTTACATAGATAGCCATGGGATTACCTCCCAAGAGTGCTTTGTTTAAGGTCTCTTAGCTTGACCTTCTTTACCTAGCTAGGTGGTAGCATCAAGGAGACCAAGGTCAGTCTCCACTGCTAAAACGTCTTAGGCTAAGTATGGCTTGACTCTGTGTCCATTAACTGTGAACTCCCTTCCTTTAGTATCCAACAATGTGATTGCTCCATAGGGAAAAACTTCTTTGATTCTATATGGCCCATTCCACCTTGACTTTAGTTTTCTAGGAAAGAGCCTCAACCTTGAGTTGTAGAGAAGAACCAAGTCGCCTGATCTGAATTCTTTGTGAACTATATTTTTGTCGTGAAAGACTTTAGTCCTCTCCTTGTAAATCTTTGAATTCTCATAAGACTCCAACCTATCTCTTTTAGCTTATGAAGCTGCATAAGTCTCCATTCTTAAGTGCTCTTAATGTCATAGTTGAGCAGTTTGGTTGTCCATTGAGCTTTATACTCAAGCTCTACTGGAAGGTGACAAGCTTTTCCGTACAACAAGCTGAAAAGAGATCTTCCTATTGGTGTTTTGAATACAGTCCTATAAGCCCAAAGTGCATCATCAAGCTTGGCTGACCAGTCTTTCCTTGTGATCCCTACTGTCTTCTCCATAATGGCTTTGATCTCTCTGTTTGAAACCTCAATTGACCACTTGTTTGTGGATGATAAGGTGTTGCCACTTTATGTTTGACCCCATGCTTCTTCAGAAGATTATCAAAGACTTTGTTAATAAAGTTACTTCCACCATCGCTTATCACCACTTTAGGTATACCAAATCTTGGAAAAATTACAGTTTTGAAGAGCTTCACAACAATAGAAGAGTCATTTGTTGGACTTGCAACAGTCTCAACCCATTTGGAGACATAGTGCCACTAGGATGAACTTGTTGCCATATGATGATGGGAAGGGTCCCATGAAATCAATTTCCCATACATCAAAGATCTTTGTTTCAAGGATTGGATTCTGACGCATTTTGTCTCTTTTGCTTATGTTTCTTTTTCTTTGACATATTTCACATCTCTTGATGAACTCATGAGTGTCGTTAAAGATGCTAGGCCACCAGAATCCCTCTTGAAGTATCTTTGTAGCAGTCTTGAATATTGCAAAGTGGCCTCCATAAGTAGACCCATGGAAATGGAAAATGATTCCTTGGGCTTCTTCTTCTGCTACACATCGCCTAAACAGTCCATCTGATCCTTTCTTGTACAAGTATGGATCATCCCAATACAGCTGAGATTAGTCTTTGAAGAACTTAGCCTTCTGGTAAGGCTTATGAAAGGTGGAAAGATTGTCTGAAACCACGTAGTTCACGAAATCTGAGTACCAAGCCAAGTTCTTGTCTTGCAAAACGGCTGCTTCATTCCAGTGCTTTAGTACCTCGTAAGCCATAAGTTGTTCTTCAGGAAGAGAGTCATCTATAGGGACAAGATATTCAATCCTCATCCTTGATAAGTGATCAGCCACTCCATTTTCTATTCCCTTTTTGTCGAGTATCTCGAGATCAAACTCCTGAAGCAAAAGTATCCATCTGAGCAGGCATGGCTTTGTATCCTTCTTGGCATAGATGTAGTGAAGTGCTGCATGATCTGTGTAGAATATAACCTTAGAGCCTACTAGATAGCTTCTGAACTTCTAAAATGCGAACACAACTCCTAGCAGCTCCTTCTCTGTTGTAGTATACTGAGTCTGAGTGTTATCCAGAGTGCGACTTGCATAGTATATAACATGTAACTTCTTGTTCACTCTCTGACCAAGCACAGCTCCAAGTGCATAATCACTAGCATCGCACATTATCTCAAATGGCAAACTCCAGTCAGGTGCCTGAACAATGGGAGCACCCACAAGCGCATCTTTGATGGTTAGAAAAGCTTGCATGCAGTCATCATCAAAGATAAACTCTGTCTCCTTGCACAACAGCATAGTGAGAGGTCTTGCTATTTTGGAAAAATCTTTGATGAACCTCCTATAGAAGCCTGCATGTCCCAAGAAACTTCTGATCCCTTCACTGATGTTGGTGGAGCTAGATGCATCATTACTTCTATCTTGGCCTTGTCCACCTCCATCCCTTTCTCAGAGATCTTGTGTCCCAAAACAATTCCCTTATTGACCATGAAATGGCATTTCTCCCAATCAGCACCAGACCTGTGTCTTCACATCTCTTTAAAACCTGATAAAGATTAGACTAACAGACACCAAAGGAAGGTCTATAAACACTAAAGTCATCCATGAATACTTCCACCATCTCTTCAAGCAAGTCAGAGAATATAAAGGTAACACATCTTTAAAATGTTGTTGGGGCGTTACACAGTCCAAATGACATTCTTCTATATGAAAAAGTGCCATAAGGACATGTAATGGTTGTCTTTTCCTGATTATTTAGGTGAATGAGAATTAAAAAAAGCCACTATATACATCTAAAAAACAATAATAAGGATGATTAGCTAATCTCTCAAGCATTTGATCAATGAATGGTAAGGGGTAATGATCTTTTCTAGAGGCTGAGTTCAATTTCCTTTAATCAATGCACATCCGATGTCCTTGATATCATCAAGTGAATAATCAATGGCTCTCCTAAACTTCCTCAACCCTTTAATAAGAGCACAAATTTCATCATCACTGAGGTGTTCATTGACTATCACATGATAGGTTTCTTTAGGTCCAAGAAATACATACCTTAGCCCCTTGGAAAGTGGTTTGAGGTCTAGCTTGGGTGCCTTTAGCTCGCTCCAGTCTCCATCTCCAAGATCTGCTCCTGGTTTGCTATCTTTAGCTCCATTGGCTTCTTGACTCACTGCACTCATAAATTCCCTCCCTAGCTTGATAAAGGGCGCATGGTGAGCGTCTAGCTTAGCTTCCTTCAACTGCTTCTCATATTCTGCTGTTTCCGTACCCAAATACCCATACTCTCTTGGTGCTTTGGTTAATGCTATGCTAAGAAGATCCTTTGTGTGCAGTTCTTCCATTAATTCAGTTCTCAGGTCTTCCATGATGTCCACGCTGAAGATCTGCCCTTCTATCTTAGGTTTCTTCATGACTTCGTTTATGCCATACTTAAGGATCATATCCTTTCCCAAATGCAGCTCAATCTTCCCTTCCTTGACATCTATAACTGCTCCAGTGGTGGCAAGAAAGGGCCTCCCAAGTATTAAGGATCTTTAGGATCATCATCAAGCTCCAAAACAACAAAGTCAGTAAGGACTTCTGTACTCCCAACTCGGACTGGAAGGTTTTCAAACAATCCAATGGGATGTCTAACAGAGCGGTCAGCTAGAGTAAGAGTTATCCTTCTTGGTCCAAAACTTGTGAATCCTAGGCGCTTGGCAGTAGTAAGAGGCATCAGACTTATACTTGCTCCAAAATCACACAAACAACTGTTGAATGTGAGAGATCCAATGGAGCATGGTAAAGTGAAACTTTCAGGATCTCCTAGCTTCTTTGGTGGAGGAAGCTGCTGTATGATGGCACTAACCTCATGAGTGAGAACAACCATTCCTTGCATCTCATTCTACTTATTTGTAACTGCATCCTTTAGGAACTTCTGATATTGAGGCACCAGCAAGAATGCATCAAGCATGGGCATGGTTATCTCCACATTTTCCATCTGCGTCTCAAAAAGTTGCCTGTACTTCTCCACTAACTGTTTCTTGATCCTTCCTGCAAAGGGGAGAGGTGGCTTGTAAGTAGAAGGAACAAAGACAGGTTCCTTCCTTGTAGGCTGTATTGCTTCTCTTTGTGCTTCATCAACCACTTGTTTTCCTTTTCTCACATGCTCTGCCTCAGCTTGCTTGCACAGCTGGTGACGGTTGTTGTGGCACTGTAGGAGAGGATACCTTGTTGATTTTAAGCGTTGCAAGCTCATCACGAACTTTCTCAAACTCCTGCAGTAGGTTCTTTTGAATAGTCGGCATCTCCATTTTACGTGCAGCTTTCATCTCCATTGTACTCTGTGTGTGCGCGGCAAGTAACTGCTCAAGCAGTCTAGCTGTAGCTGGATCAGGTGTAGATGGTGATGTTGGTGAAAGACTAGGGACATCCTGAACTGGTGAAGCAGCTACTTGATCTTGAGGTGCATAATCTGTGGTATACATACTCTCCTGAAGTGCTTGATGAGAAGGTGTAAAGCTGTGGTGTTGTGGAATGGGAACACCCAGCTGGTTGTAAGATGGAACACTCTTCTTTGTGTTCACTTGAGGACTGTAACTGTCATAGCGTAGATCCTTGTAAGGCTCATGATGGACAGTCTCTTGTTGCTGCACATAGTAGGCTTTAGCTTCTAAGTTGTAAGCATGTCCAAGAGCTGATGTCTTCTCCTTAGGCTTTGGTGATTGACCAATAGATTGCTCAATCAACAAGTCTAGTTTAGCACTTAGTGCTAACATATCCTGCTTCGTTTGGTGAAGTGAGTCTTCAGTATTCTATTTGTAGCTGTCCTCTTGCTCATCCATATAGTCACCATTACTCAAGGCGAGGTTTTCGATCAACTGCAAACCATCCTCAACATTTGTACCCAAGAAGTGGCCGTGACTAGCTGTGTCTAACGGTATCGTGAACCGTGAGGACACTCCTCTAAATGTCCACATGGAGAGGTTTTGGTGCTGCAGGACCTTGTAGTTGTTTACCAACTCGTAGTAGTTATTGCTTGCACAGCTGGTGACGGTTGTTGTGGCACTGTAGGAGAGGATACCTTGTTGATTTTAAGCGTTGCAAGCTCATCACGAACTTTCTCAAACTCCTGCAGTAGGTTCTTTTGAATAGTCGACATCTCCATTTTACGTGCAGCTTTCATCTCCATTGTACTCTGTGTGTGCGCGGCAAGTAACTGCTCAAGCAGTCTAGCTGTAGCTGGATCAGGTGTAGATGGTGATGTTGGTGAAAGACTAGGGACATCCTGAACTGGTGAAGCAGCTACTTGATCTTGAGGTGCATAATCTGTGGTATACATACTCTCCTGAAGTGCTTGATGAGAAGGTGTAAAGCTGTGGTGTTGTGGAATGGGAACACCCAGCTGGTTATAAGATGGAACACTCTTCTTTGTGTTCACTTGAGGACTGTAACTGTCATAGCGTAGATCCTTGTAAGGCTCATGATGGACAGTCTCTTGTTGCTGCACATAGTAGGCTTTAGCTTCTAAGTTGTAAGCATGTCCAAGAGCTGATGTCTTCTCCTTAGGCTTTGGTGATTGACCAATAGATTGCTCAATCAACAAGTCTAGTTTAGCACTTAGTGCTAACATATCCTGCTTCGTTTGGTGAAGTGAGTCTTCAGTATTCTATTTGTAGCTGTCCTCTTGCTCATCCATATAGTCACCATTACTCAAGGCGAGGTTTTCGATCAACTGCAAACCATCCTCAACATTTGTACCCAAGAAGTGGCCGTGACTAGCTGTGTCTAACGGTATCGTGAACCGTGAGGACACTCCTCTGTAGAATGTGCTGAGCAATGACTCTGTTGAGAAACCGTGATGAGGGCAGTGCAATGTGTAACCTTGAAATATTTCCAATGCTGAACAGAATAGCTCATCTTGTGATTGTTTGAACCCTGAGATGTTCTGCCTTAGCGTAGCTGTCCGGGTAGAAGAGTAAAACTTTGCAAGAAACACTCTTTTGCAATCATCCCAAAAACATATTGATCCACAAGGCAAAGATCTCTCCCACAAATGTGCACGATCACCAAGAGAGAAAGGAAATAACCTCAGTTTGAAGCCATCTTCTGTGATACCACTGATCCTTTGTAAAATGCAAAGACTCTCAAAGCTGTTCAAGTGATCAAGCGGATCCTCCATAGATGTGCCATTAAAGCAGTTGGCTTGTACCACTGCAATCACACTACTCTTGATCTCAAAATGATGCTCTTGAGATGGTGAAGGAAGTATACCTTTGTGTCTAGTATGAAGGTAAGGAGCATCATTAGATCCAATGTACTGTGCTCTTCTAGCAATCTGAGGCACTGGCTTATGTAACCTCTGAACTGGTGCTTCCTCCTCTCTGAACTGAGCTTGATAACCAGGTCGGTGATGATGTTGATTGATAAACAGGGTTTTTGCAATAAGCAAGAATATCAAAGCTCAAGCAGCCTATAGTTGTAGTACAGTATGCAAGAGGTATCAATCCAGCCTGGGTGAAGAAAGAACACTAAGAATGCAAGTACTAAGCAAATCTAAGGAGAAACGGGTAAATGTATGGTAATAACAACAAAAACTAAATGCAACGACCAAGTGCTTAAGGAAACTATTTTAAAATCCCTGGAAGAGGGTTAACTACTACTAAGAGAAAACAGAGGATTAAAAGAGCAAATCTACTAATAACTAAAAATTGAGAGCTAAAACGGGTAAAACAGATCGATTCTAACAACTTAAGATGAATGACTTTTAATGATCAAGATGCAAGCTTTATGACAAGAGAATGATAAAACGAGGTTTTAAAATGCTAAAAAGAAGGTTCAAGGTCGAGGGTCATGTTCAAGAGATTCAAAGGTTCAAGCTTTGATTTGAAAACATCTAGATCTACTCATTTAAAGAGCTTTTCCTTAGCCTTAGGAAACTTAAACTAGGATCTTCCATGGCGTGTGATAAGACCCCTTTCTCTGACCCTTCCTCCTAACCTATGGCGTGTAGTGGAAAGATGGGTCAAAGAACATTAAGCAAAGATCCTAAATAGTGGCTTAACTAACCCCTTCTTCAACCATGGCGTTTGGGAGAGGATAGATTAGTCTATAGGATTTGGTTTTCAAGGATCTCTGAATCCGATCAAGGTAAAAGAAACCCTGGAATCATAGAGATCTTTTCCAAGATTCTCTAAGCCTTAAGACCCTAAATCTTAGAAAGGAATAAGTTAAGAACAAAAAGAAATCCAAAAGCTTAAACCCTTAAACCCTTGAATCGCCCCAACCTTTTACCCAAAGAAAACTACTCACTACTCATTATTGAAATCGATTCAAATGCAGTAAAAGAAGAACTAAGCATGATTAAGGCAATCGATTAAAGGAAAATGCTGAATATTGAAAAGATTGAAAGTTTGAAAACAAGAAAAGCTCTAAGGTTCGACAATGGCATTTTTTCGCCTAAGAGAAAACTGAAAAAGAAAAGACAAAGCGTGGATAATAGAAAGTGATCGCCTCCTTTGCCTAAAATGGCCAAACATCTCCAAATGGTCCCCTCACTAGACGCCAAAAACCAGCTGGTCGGATAAGGGTGTAGAGATCGATCTCGAGATCGATCTGTTCACTCGATCTTCTTCATGGATCGCCTTCTTCTGCTCGATCTTCTAGTCGATCTGGTTGGATGGATCGGGCACTTCCTTCGATCTTCTACTCGATCCTTGGATGATCGAGTCGTGGTCTCGATCTGGCTCTCGTTTTGCATGGCGTCATTCACGTCCGTACTCATGATCGATCTCCTCTCTCGATCTTGGTCTCGATCCTTCTCCTTGAAACGACTTGAGTCACTCGATCTTCTGGTCGATCTCGTCTAGACCGACCTGCCTTGCTCGATCCATTGCTCGATCTCGGGTCCTTTGCATACATGGATGAGTTCGCCAAGTGTCCACAAGCTCCATTTTGATCCTCAGCACGTCCACACAACCTCCACAACTCTAGAGTGTCCCAAACAACCTGATAATGATGCAAAAGATGCAGAAACTATGCAAAATGCGAATGCAAAGTGATATAGGACCTAAAATGCAACAAATGGCGGAAACTAGCCTAAAATGCAAGAAGAATACATGAAAACTAACTCTAAATGCATGCTAAATGACACACGCCTACAAGTAAGTAACCGTGTATGGGGATGGGATTGGGCCACTGGTTGTTTAACTCTTTCGGCTAACAATCGGTGGAGGGGCTATGGAAGGAAGTGGATCGAGATGGGGACCAAACAAAGAGTTGTACCACTCTATTTGCAAGATCTAAGTTGTGAGATGAATAGAAGATGGATTGAACGTCGCCACAAGGCTTTATGGAGATAAACCTTGATAAGACAAAGAACTCTCAAGCAATGAATCACACAAAGCTTTAGAGAACAAGAGATTGGTACTTAGCCAAGAAGTTCGTTCTTTATTGATATGTTGAAAAGAATACACGGCTGTGAGGGGACTTTATAAACAGTCCGAACAGTTTTGCCCTTCTAGGGGATTTGAAACAGATTACAAAACCTTTAGGTTAAACTACTTGGCTAACAATGCCTTAAAAAGAAAATGTAAATAAAAATGTGGCCAACATGCCTTATACTAATGTTTTAAATAAAATCTGAACCAAAACAACCAAAGAAAGAGTTTTATTAGTTGAATAAACCATATTGAAATAAGGAATCGGACTTACCTCGGTTTAGGTGGTTTATAAGCATTTTCACTTAAGTAGCGTAATTCTAAATAAGGAAACTCCTTTGCTATCATGAATCATTGGCCATCAGTGTGTATAAGCTATGCTTTTGATGTGAGGACCGTTGATGATGTCTAAACCGTCTTCTTGCTCGTTGGGAAGGTCTTCTTGCTTGCTGGGAATGCCTTCCTCGCTTAGACGTGCCCTCACCATTGCTGCTTCTTTGGCGATGCTCAGTTGGCTAAGTTGAGTAGTGACATCTTCTAGGTGTTGGGAAGTGATCAGCGTCTCTACTGCTTGGTTGAAGCTATCAGCTAAGTCTTTAGTTCCTGATCTTGTTCTTGGAGCTTGTCTCATGGTAGGAACGTCAGCTTCAGCTCCTAAGTTTGTATCATCCTCTCCCCTTTGGGAAGGTTCTGTCCTCAGAACTGATTCACCTACATCAAACGGTAGCAAGTCAGATACATTGAAAGTATTAGAGATGTTAAACTCACCTGGAAGTTCAATCTGATATGCATTGTCATTGATATTCTTGAGGACTTTGAACGGGCCATCTCCTCTTGGTAACAGCTTAGACTTCCTCTGAGCTGGAAACCTCTCGGTTCTCATGTGCAGCCAAACCCAATCGCCAGGCTCAAAGGTAACTTCTCGGCGTCCCTTGTCAGCATTCTTCTTGTAGTGCTCGTTCCTCTTCTTTATGTTCTCATTGACCTTCTTGAACATAGTCTTCATCAGCTCGGCCTTACTAACTCCATCTTGACTCACTTGTTGCACCGGCGGTAAAGGAGTAAGATCTAAAGGAGCAAGGGGTCTAAAACCATAGACAATCTCAAAGGGTGAAAGCTTAGTAGCCGAGTGGGGTACTCTATTGTAAGCAAACTCAATGAAAGGTAAACAGTCTAGCCAATTCTTTAAATTTTTACCAACCGTAGCCCTTAAGAGGGTGGAGAGTGTACGGTTGACTGCTTCAGTCTGTCCATCGGTTTGTGGGTGACAAGTTGTTGAGAAAAGAAGCTTAGTCCCAAGCTTTCTCCAAACGGTTCTCCAGAAATGGCTCAAGAACTTGGTGTCTCGGTCAGAAACAATGGTTCTTGGAAGTCCATGAATCCTCACCACCTCTTTAAAGAACAAATCAGCAATCTGAGTAGCATCATTAGTCTTGGCACATGGGATGAAATGCGCCATTTTAGAGAAACGGTCCACCACTACAAAGATTGAATCCTTGTTTCTGATCTTGGGTAAGCCTAAAACAAAATCAATAGAAATGTCTACCCATAGTAGGTCAGGTATAGGTAAAGAAATGTATAAGCCGTGGGGATGCAACCTGGATTTTGCTTTCAAGCAAGTGATGCACTTGGAGCAGAACCTCTCGGCGTCACGTCTAAGATGAGGCCAAAAGAAATGCTCCTTGACGATGCTAAGCGTTTTGTCCATCCCAAAATGTCCCATGAGGCCTCCACCGTGTGCCTCCCTTATGATGAGTTTCCTAACCGAGCTTTGAGGTAAGCATAGCCGGCGGTCCTTGAATAGAAAGTCATCATGCCTGTAAAAAGAACCAAACACTCCTCGGCTACATTGGTTATAAAGCTCTTTGAAGTCAGGATCCTCTCCGTAGAGTTGCTTGAGATGCTCAAACCCCATGATCTTAGCCTCCATTGTTGAGATGAGGGCATATCTCCTTGATAAAGCATCCACTACAACATTCTCCTTTCCCTTCTTGTATTTGATTACATAGGGAAATGTCTCTACGAACTCAAGCCATCTAGCATGCCTCTTTTTCAAAGTAGTTTGGCCTCTCAAGTACTTGAGGGTCTCATGATCTGTATGAGTAACAAACTCTTTAGATAAAAGGTAATGCTGCCAAGTTTCAAGAGATCTTACTAGAGCATATAGTTCTTTGTCATAGGTAGGGTAGTTAAGGGTGGCTCCATTGAGTTTTTCACTGAAGAAAGCCACGAGTCTCCCTTCATGAGTAAGAACAGCTCCGATTCCTGTCCCTGAAGCATCACATTCAACTTCAAACATTTGGTTAAAGTTAGGTAATGCCAAAACAGGCGCATGTTGAAGGCTATCCTTAAGCCTTTGAAACGCTAGCTCCTGTGCCTCTCCCCATGAGAATGCTACATTCTTCTTGATCACCGAGGTTAAGGGGGCGGCAATGGTGCTGAAATCCTTCACGAATCTCCTATAGAAGCTGGCTAATCCGTGGACACTCCGGACATGACCGATGGTGGAGGGGGTTGGCCACTCCTGAATTGCCTTGATCTTCTCCTCATCCACTTTAAGCCCCTGTGAACTTACTACAAAGCCTAAAAACACTAACAGATCAGTGCAAAAGGTACATTTCTTTAAGTTTGCATATAAGCCTTCTAACCTTAACGTTTCTAGCACCTGCTCAATGTGTTTAAGATGATCATCTAAGCTAGAGCTATAGATCAGAATGTCATCAAAATACACAACTACTGACTTACAGATGTATGCTCGCAGTACATGGTTCATGAGCCTCATGAATGTGCTCGGTGCATTGGTGAGACCGAAAGGCATGACCAGCCATTCATATAAATCTCTCTTAGTCTTGAATGCTGTCTTCCACTCGTCGCCCTCTTTCATTCTGACTTGGTGGTAGCCACTCTTGAGATCAACCTTTGAAAATATTGTAGCTCCACTCAACTCATCTAGCATATCATCTAGCCGGGGGATGGGGTGCCTATACTTGATGGTGATATTGTTTATAGCTCGGCAGTCTACACACATCCTCCATGATCCGTCCTTCTTTGGCACTAACAAGACCGGTACAGCGCAAGGACTTAAGCTTTCTCGGATGTATCCTTTGGACATAAGCTCCTGAACTTGTGCTTCTAGCTCCTTTGCTTCCTCCGGGTTAACTCTATAAGCTGGCCGGTTGGGTAAAGGTGCTCCGGGTATAAGGTCTATCTGGTGCTCAATGCCTCGGATGGGTGGTAAACCGGCTGGTATCTCCTCAGGGAAGACATCTTTGAACTTCTCCAAAAGCTCATTCATCTCGGCGGGTAAAACAGTCTCCTCTTGACCTGAAAACAACCCTTCTCTAAAGATCATGAGTAGCACCTGCGTTTTGGATTCTAAAGCCTTTAAAACATTACTAGGAGTAACATAAAGGCTAGTTTTACTTACCTTAGCTCCTTTGTCCATAGCCTTTTGGAGATTAAAGACTTCTTGGGGTGTAAGTGGAGAAAGGTTATGCTTCTTCTTGTTGTGAGAGAAGCTGTAAAAGTTGGTACGGCCATTGTGTATTGTTTCCTTGTCAAACTGCCATGGTCTACCAAGTAGAATGTGGCCTGCTTGCATGGGAACTACGTCACATAGAACCTGATCTTCATACTTGCCAATGCTGAATGGTACTAACACTTGCTCTCCTATCTTTAGCTCAGTCTCGTCATTCAACCATTTGAGTCTGTAGGGCCTCGGGTGCTTGTCTTCTTGAGGCCTAGCTTATCTACAAGATACTTACTAGCCACGTTAGTACACGAACCACCATCTATGATGAGGCTACATACCTTGGTGTTCACGGTACAGCGTGTATGGAAGATGTTCTCTCTTTGAATGGTTTCTGGATCAAACATGGTGCTGAGAACTCTCCGGGTCACTAGTAGCTCTCCCTCGTCAGGAAAATCAGTCACTTCTTCCTCTGAATCATCAAACTTGGCCTCGGCTTCATCTTGGGATTCATATTTGCCATCTTCTTTGAGTAACATCACCCGTTGATTTGGACATTCTCTAGCGTAATGGCCTCTTCCTTGGCACTTGAAGCATGTAACATCTCTAGCTCGCTGGTTTTGGGGCTTGCTTGACTAGCCAGTAGCTGCCTTAGACATCTCGACAACCGGCTTCTTGTACTTGGAAGCTGCTTCTGGCGCTTTGCCATTATCAAAGGCTCTCGGCTGTGAACTCCAAGCGGGCTTAGCTCTAGCAGTGGAGGCTGACTTCCTCTTGACGTGCTGCTCGGCTTGTACAGTTAATTGTAGGAGCTCATCAAGGTCTCGGTAAGTAGTCCTCTCCACCTTTCTTGCGATCCAATCGTGTAACCCATCAATGAACTGCGCCATGAGGGTTTCTTCGGTCTCGTTGGTCTCCAAGCGATTTTTGAGTAGCTCAAACTCCTCAAAGTACTCCTCAACGGACCTAGTGCCCTGTGTGAGCTTTCTGAACTTCTTCTGTAGATCACGGTGGTAGTAGGAAGGAACATATCTCTTCTTCAAGTGGTATCGCATCTCCGACCAAGTGGTGATCTGATCGTGTCTATGTCTCCTTCTCTCCGAAACTTCTCTGTCCCACCAGGAAAGAGCATTCTCGGTGAGCTGTGCAGCTGCTAGGGAGACCTTCTTGGCGTCGTGGTACTGGTAGTAGTCGAAGATATACTCCATTCTTCTCTCCCAATCCACATATGCCTCGGGGTTGACTCTTCCGGCGAATGTGGGGGCTGTAAGCTTGATATCCTTTCCTCCAAGCCACGGTTGATCATCTTCTCGGTCTCTCCCTCTTCTAGGACGATCATGGTACCTCCTTTGCCTCAGGTTAGGATTATCTTCCTCCAAACTCGGCATGTCATCGTTAGTTTCACTTCCCCCTTGTGGTACGGGAGTCCTCTCTCGGTTTCTAGGGCCATTGGGAGCTCCGGCGGGAGGTGGTGGTGGCAGTCGCTGCTCCAGTTGATTCATCTTAGCACTGATGCCTTGAATGGACTCAGGCATCTTCCTCATAACATCAGCTTGATCTGCTTCCCCCATCGTAGTACCTACAAAGTTTCAAAGATAAAGTGTTTAATGGGTTCTAATATAAGCCAAGTATAACAACAGTTTATGAGCTATAGTCCTAATGCTCAATACTAGGAACCGTCCTAATCACTAGCAAGGAAAACCTCACAAAGGTAATATGACAATATGCGACTAATCCAAAACAAGTAAGAACTAAATCGCAATATGACCAATATGGAAAGAGCTCTTTAAAACCGAATATGCACTTCTAAAGTTGAATAATTTTTATGATTTTTTTGTAAAGTATGAATCAAATACGAAAATTATGCAATAATGAAAAACTTCTTTTGAGGTTTTTAGAATTGAAAATCAAATCAAAACAGTAAAACAATGAAAACTTTTTATGATTTTTTTGAATGATGAATGAAGCTAAAGAACCAAAGCGAAAACTAAGAAGAAAGGATGCAAAAGGGATAGAGTACACCTGTTTAGGGAGCCTTTCAGCTCTGATACCAGATGACACACGCCTACAAGCAAGTAACCGTGTATGGGGATGGGATTGGGCCGCTGGTTGTTCAACTCTTTCGGCTAACAATCGGTGGAGGGGCTATGGAAGGAAGTGGATCGAGATGGGGATCAAACAAAGAGTTGTACCACTCTATTTGCAAGATCTAAGTTGTGAGATGAATAGAAGATGGATTGAAAGTCGCCACAAGGCTTTATGGAGATAAACCTTGATAAGACAAAGAACTCTCAAGCAATGAATCACACAAAGCTTTAGAGAACAAGAGATTGGTATTTAGCCAAGAAGTTTGTTCTTTATTGATATGTTGAAAAGAATACACGGCTGTGAGGGGACTTTATAAACAGTCCGAACAGCTTTTCCCTTCTAGAGGACTTGAAACAGATTACAAAACCCTTAGGTTAAACTACTTGGCTAACAATGCCTTAAAACGAAAATGTAAATAAAAATGTGGCCAACATGCCTTATACTAATGTTTTTAATAAAAGCTGAACCAAAACAACCAAAGAAAGAGTTTTATTAGTTGAATAAACCATATTGAAATAGGAATCGGACTTACCTCGGTTTAGGTGGTTTAGAAGCATTTTCACTTAAGTAGCGTAATGCTAAATAAGGAAACTCCTTTGCTATCATGAATCATTGGCCATCCGTGTGTATAAGCTATGCTTTTGATGTGTGGACCGTTGATGATGTCTAAACCGTCTTCTTGCTCGTTGGGAAGGTCTTCTTGCTTGCTGGGAATGCCTTCCTCGCTTAGACGTGCCCTCACCATTGCTGCTTCTTTGGCGATGCTCAGTTGGCTAAGTTGAGTAGTGACATCTTCTAGGTGTTGGGAAGTGATCAGCGTCTCTACTGCTTGGTTGAAGCTATCAGCTAAGTCTTTAGTTCCTGATCTTGTTCTTGGAGCTTGTCTCATGGTAGGAACGTCAGCTTCAGATCCTAAGTTTGTATCACTAAATATGCAAAATATATGGTAATATCAACTCCCCCAAACTTGCCTTTTGTTTGCCCTCAAGCAAACAAAATTCAAGAAAGGAAGAGAGGTTTGAAAACGGGAGGTTGTTCTATGATGCACAGAGGTTGTTCTACTTTAAAAGCTTTAGCCATACTCAGCAAAGCAAAAAATGAACTCTAGCTTAGCCTACACAAGCATTCAAATCAACAACCTCCTTAACATTCATTAAACGGTAACCAATGGATCTAGTTTGTACATATCAAGAGAGAGCATTTGATCAAGGGACATGGTCATGAGATGAAGATGATCTCATTCAAATAAGGGTTTTAAAAATTCAGAGGATCACTCAATGAAAGAATCCTATCTTTGGTAAAATGCTAAAGGTAATAGCACACTTATGCATGCAAGTTAAAGCTCCCTTCTACCCTTTTAACCCAAGATGATCCTAAAAACTTCTAAAACCCCAAGTGTAACCCCTAAATCTACCCTTTCCCAAAGCGCTTGATCTCTTCATCCTTCACATTTGGGGGAAACTCCTTTTTCTTCTCTCCGTGTGGTCGACTTCTTTTGTTTGAACTTGCTCTCCTTTGTTGTATGCTTGGCGCCGTTTTCATCACCTTTGGTGGATGGCTCGGTCTGATTTTTTTTCTTTTTGAATGACCTTTTGTAAGCCTTGTTGCTGCTGGCGCCTTTCTTCTTTAACACTAAGTGCATTCTTTTCTACTTTACTTAACCATAAACGATCTGTTCCCCCTTTGCTACCAATCCCATTCTTTTCCTTCTTTTGTAAAGATGCAAACATAAAACGCTTAAACCACTCAAACTACCCTTTCCCAAACTCCTAACCTAATACCAAGCTTAAAATGCAAGCTGGTGTCTACAAGGGAGCTTCTCCTTGCCAGACTTATTCCTAACACTTTTTGCTAAGATAGGATAGAAAATTGTGCAATGTAAGGCCTTACAACTCACAAAAGTGTTTACTGACGTCTCAACTCAAGAGGAGTCAAAACACAAAGCAAAAATCAAACGATGCATGGTATGTACAATGGTTCGGTTGTTGGTACCTCGGAGCTAGGCATGGCTGGAGCTTGAGGATGCTCCAGACTTCCTGCTCTTTTTAGGAGTCTCGTGGGTGACCACCTTACCTTTCTCCTTGATTGCTCCTTCGTGTAGAGAGCGGCGTGCAGCTTGGTTGTCGCCTTGGGGCTCACGGATCGCTATCCCACCAGTTGATCTCCTTCTCTTCTTGGGTTGCTCAACCTCTTCGCTTGAAGATGCCTCGGAGGACTTCTTTTGCAAGCCCTTAATCTTCTTGACAAGCTTTTTAATCATCTTGCTCTGCCACTTATTCACCTTCCGCTGCATCTCCACAACATAAGCAAGAAACATCTCCGCCTTGGTTCTTGGCTCGTAATCAAGCTTGGGAAGGTCGAAACTAGCTGGCATCTCGGCATCGGAGGGAGGTGACTCTGAACGTGGGCGAGCAACTCTTGGAGGTGCGGCTGTGGCTCCTAGAGGTGCATAGCATTCCTCAACACTTGGCAGAAACTCAACGTTGCCAACACCTAGCAGCTCCGTTTCTTCTTTGTTTGGCAAGATGCACACTCTCTTCTCCTTCTCACAATTATAGAACAAGTATGCAAAGAATCCCTCAACTGGCGTGCGTCCCAAGCTGTCTGTGTTGCGCATGTAAACCTCATCCATATAAGCTCTATCCACGCAAGGTACAAAATCAGGAAGAGGTACACCGACTTGAACAAACAGCGGTGTAAGGAAGCCTCTTATCAATGCTGAACTCGCCTTGCACCTCATTGCCCACACCTTGTACTTCATCAAAGAGGAAGCCAAAATGCATCCATAATTGATATCATCCCCAAGCTCGTCTTCCATCGGCTCGTCATTGTCCTTAGGGTCGCATAGAAGGTGCTTAACGCCTTGGAAGAGAAAACACAGCTCATTCTTGGTGACTGTGGGAGCCACAGACCGTCCACTAAAGGTGTTGGCGATGAGCTTGAGCGTGTATCTTAGCACGGGGCTGCAGACTCTCTTGATCTTCGCCGTGTTTGCCTTGTAGTCATCGTTGCTGATTAGATCCCATAGATCGTTGGCTTGAGTGAAAGGAGGAAACTCAACGAGCTTGGCACTAGCTTTCAGACCGTAGGCTTGGCAGAGCTCGGCGATGGAGAGGCGATAAGCTTGCCTTCTGATCTTGAAGGTGATGTGACCTTGAGAAGGGGTGGGGAGGCTTGGATTCTCGTAGGTGAAATCCAACGTGGCTAAGAAGTCTAGGGTTGCCTCGGGATAGGTTGGGCAATCCATCCTTGACAAGCACCAGAGCCCAATGTTCTTGAGAAGCTGATCAAAATCTCCCAAGATGCCCATCTTTGCCAACAGATCTCTGCTCCCAAACTTTGTAGGTAAAACCGGAGCCTCTCCAACCTCTTCTTAGCTAGCTTTTCCTCCTTGGTCCATCTAACCTTCTCCTGAACCACTTCTTGAGCTTCTCCTTCTTGTGTTGTCTCTTCTCTGGTTCTCTTTGGTGCCATTGGTACCTAAAACACAAATCTCATTCTCGGATTCAACCTGCGAATTATCCAGGCCTAGCGTTTTAGTCTCTTGAATCTTAAGAACATTCATTAACCGCTTGCTTCGTTTTAATTCAATTATTTTGAGTTACATTCATCTTTTTTGACTTAGCATAATCTGAATCTAAAATTTGTAGTGTAGTAGCTTACTCCCTTGGAATTCGATAACCCTTTGTGCTACAACTGCATTGCTACGCACTTGTAGTAGTTTTATAAATTGGGTAAAACTAGACCCCGATCAAGTTTTTGGCGTCGTTGCCGAGAAGTAATAACTACCAACAAATTATTAGTATACAACATTTTTCTTGTCTCTGTTTCAGGTGCATGCCTAATCGCAGTCCAGAAGTATCAAAGAAAAAAACTGATCGATTTGGACAACTAGACACTATCACGTTTAGAGCGGACAAACAGGAAAGCAAACAGACCTGCTAAGATGGTTGCTCCACTGGTGCTGATTCAAGGTTAATATTGTCTATTGTATGATGCAGAGGGTAACAGGCAAAATGAAGAAGGAAAGTGACTTGCTGATGATGGTACTGTGATAGTCGAGCAGACAGTGTTACCAGTGCAGAATCAGCAGCCCGCAGTCGTAGGGAATGGCGCAGGAAATATTGTTGGGCGTTTTCTTCAGCGCACTCTACATGTTCTCAAGGACCTACTGTAGCTTTCAAGGCTGCTTGGCTGAGATTCATAGCATATCAGAGAGTATGTCCACATCTTGGGTTCAGTGAAGTGCAGCTGTTTGGTATCTTCTTCAAAGGCGTGGATTGGAGGTGTAAGATAGGCCTAGATGCTGAAAGCAATGAAAAAATTCAATACCAGGTTTCCAGAGGATGCTTATGTGCTGATTGAAAACTTGGCATCTAGCAATAGTACTAAGAATGCAAATTTAAAGAGGAAGAAGCAAGCTGGAAACAGGGATGAATGTCAGATTGCTGAGGTTAATGCTAAGTTAGATTCAATTCACAACCTTCTTGTGAGTAATAAATCAGCTGAAGAATTGGGGGAAGAAGCTGTAAATTTCATCAATGGAGCTAGTTTTCAAGGTCAGAGATTTGGCAATCAGCGAGGATATGGCTCCTCTTACCAGAAGCCTTTTCAGAGCAACAACTTCACCAGATCTTATGGTTCTTCCTCCTATCAGAATACCCCTGCTCCATCAGCAGATAGTAAAGTGGAATCTATGCTGGAACAGCTCTTGGAAGGCCAGCAGAAGACGACTTTGTTCCCAACCTTATCTAAGCTGGGTGCGTGACTGTGGTTAGTATCTAGGATCGTGGGATTGCTATGGTTTGATGTTTTGCATGATTTATTGTGTGATTTTCATGTTGTGTGCTTATTAAGTGATAAACGATTCTTTGTTATGAGATTGTGAGGTGTTTACTGGGGCTAGGATGATGTCTAACTAACCTCAGGGTAATCCGGATCATGTGCTAGCTTAGGGATGTGGGATTCTCACTGAAGTAGACATGGGTGTTATATGTTTCTTGCTAATTGAATGTGTGGATGTTGAATCCGATAGTATAAATGTGTGATTGATACTGGCTAAGGTGTTACAGGATGACTGTACTCACTAAGTATGTATGACAATAATTATGCCTCTCCTGTTTGAGTGTGCATGATCTAAGCCGTAAGTGGAACAAGACCGGCGGCGGTGATGGACAAGGATAGATCAGGGATTTGGGTGTTATTATGTTATAAAACTTGTGTTTTGTCTTACAGACTTTGGTGTTGACAGTTTTAGGTTGCTAGATGATATCATGTATTGTTAACGAACCTTGTGCTTTGTGTTAAGTGAATCTCGAATCCTGTTTAAGTGCTTTTATTAAAGTTATAATGGAATGAAATAATTTATTGAATCCGCTGTGTATTGATAATTGCAAAGAAAAGTTTAAAATTTTTCCTAAGTATAGAACTGGACCGTTAGGATGTAGTGAGGGCAAGGTCGCTGTTTAGTTAGCCGGGTCGGGTCTCCACAGATCCCTTCCTGGAAAGACTGCTACTAATCCAAGACACACAGTCAATGCCTTCACAATCAGGAGTGAAAAAGAGCTTAATTCAGTGGAGAAAAAGAGGTTAAGTGCAAAGAAGATCGAGCAACTGATGGAGTTTGAAGATGAATATTTTGCAGGCTCAGAGGGAGTGACGAGCATCACCCAGGAGAAATGTCGCTTGTCACCCAACTTGCAGAGGCAAAAAATACGTTCTGACGGAGTGGTGATGACTGAGATCGTCACCTAGGGATCGTCACCAGTCAGTGACGAGCGTCACCCATCCGAGAACGAAGCTGCTTCGCCTGTAACTTCAGATAATGGCAAGGAAAAAGGTTTATAAACCCAAGATACCCTACCTCAAGCATCCAGAGAGGTCTACACAAGAGCTTGAAGATGCCAGATGCAAGACTATCATGGATAAGTAGATGATTTAGTTTTCATTGATTGATACCATTAGAACCACTCCAGTTATTAGAAGATATGTGAAGAGGATGATCACTAAGAACTTGAGTCTTGAGCAAGGAGTGAGGATGATCACTGAACCGATGAATGCTTCCTTAGAAACATTGAGACCCTGGGAACTTTTTCTTGGACTGCCGAATCTTCTCAGAAAGATTTCAAATATCCTTATGTGATCTTGGTTCTAGTGTGAACCTGATGCCACATTCAGTTGCTAAGAGCCTGGGGATGACTGATCTTAAAGCTACAAGGATCTCTATTATCCTAGCTGACTGATCCATCAGGATTCCAGAAGGCGTGATTCAGGATGTGCCTATCAAAGTGGGAGATTGCGTGATTCCCACATATATTGTGGTTCTGGATTATGGTGAAGAACCCAAAGATCCTCTCATTCTTGGAAGCCATTTTTTGGCTATAGGTGGAGCCATCATTGATGTGGGAAAGGGAAGAATAGACCTTAATGTAGGCGATTTGGTGATGCATCTCTACATAGACAAGTTAAGAGGGAGTTCCACCATTGATGATCTGTCTTTTTCTGTAAGGACATCCATGGAGGAAGATCAAATCAAGGAGCATTCATATTACATTACTGCTGGGTTTGTCAAGGAGTTGGATACTAGTGAGCAAGTGAACAAGCTGGCTGTTCAAGAAGCATTGGCTGAGAAATGTGAGAAAGTTGCTGAGCAAGAAGATTGGAGTGGAAACATAGTCGCTGATCATATATGCAGGACTAGGCTCAAAGATGAGGTTCTAATCAAGGACAAGTTATTGGAGCAAGACGCTTCTGTGATGGAAGCAAAGATTGTGCAATTGGATTACAGAAAAAGTGCAGAGAAGCGTGTTGTCGGTTTGGTGTCGATCGACACCACCCTTGGTGGCGATCGACACCGTCCAAAGATCGATTCACGCTTCATAGCCCATACGTCTCCATTAAAGCAAAGGTATGCATTTCCTAGAATCAATTCAAAAGCTTCTGATCTCATCAATAAGAACTTAAAAGGTGCAAAAACTGCTTCACACTTATGCAATCAACGAGATTCTCGTAGAAGGATTGGTGTTTGTTTTGATGATTCTGCAGGAAAAAGAATGTCCCACCCCAATTCCAATCCTGCCCTGCTGCTGTTCCTCACTTCCTTGGAAGATCTGATGCACCTACTGCTTATTCACCACCATGGATGTGGAGACATTCTTCTCTGAGGCATTCACTGCCACTTTCTGATCCACCAGATGTCTGAACCCCGAAATAGTTGATACTAAGACTTTTAGGTCTTTCTCAATAACCCAAACCAGTACTAGCCATTGTAGTATATCATAGGATTTTTATCAATCCAAAGGTCTAAGATAGATACTACTAGGAATGCGATAGAAGTCTTATGTCAAGCTGAAACAGAGAGAGAGAGAGAGTTGTTTAATCTACTAAACTAATCAACCTAATGAGCCAAAAACTAAGCAGAACTAGATGAAGCAATACTTAGCAATGGCCATGCATGAAAACAGAGAAAAGCAAATTTCAAAATTTAGATAATAAAAGCAAAGCTCCTAGATGTGGTTATGGAGTTTGGGGAACTCAAAGGCACGATTAGACTGTTATCAAACTCATTAACAATGCAAACAAGCAAGTAATGCTAATTCCTAGGCATATAGTTCACAATCAGGCAAGTTAAATCCAATCTCTTAGAAAATATCACGTTGCTAAACATCCTAACGAGAACTAACTCTCATAAGTGCTAGAATCAATGGCAATCAGGTTAAATCAACTCTATTGAAGCCAAAATACTTTTTGGACAGTCAATCTCTTGAGCTAAGACAAGTAAATCCTCTAAAAGACAAGATCAGCATTTCATCAAACACTTGGTAGGCATAAGAGAAAGCCTAATTCTAGATTCATGTGATTAAGACAAATTTAGCTTCAAAACAGACTAATAAAATCAATATTAAGCACTAACAAACCCTAATCAAGCCTTATATTCCCCTAATCTACCACATCTAAGAACATATAGAAGACTACTCACTCATCATCATGTAAACCATCAAATCCATTGGGAAAAAAATGTTAAACATGATTAGAGCAAAGGATTAAGGAAGATTAAGATTGCAAATACAAGAACTCAGATTAATAGAAGGATTTTGTTCTTACAAAAACCATAAAGCAATTAAGAGACAAAAGCAAGAACAAGACTTGTTAAAAACCTTAGGTTAAAGAGTATTTATACTAAATGAAAAAAACCCTAAAGCAATGGCATTCTTGTAAATAAGTTCAGTTTGGATCAGGTGAACATCGAGCTAGCAAGCTTGATGTCAGTCCTTGATGTTCCTCCTTCGAATGCTTGACCTCGAGCTAGACAGCTCGATGTGAGTGCTCGATGTTGATCTTGGTAGTCTCAGGACAAAGATGTCGTGCGATGTGAATGCACGATATGGGTGTCATGTAGCTTGACATCGTGCTACCCTACTCGATGTGCATGCTCGATGTGAACTCCTTTCTTATCGGGTGCATTACATCGCGCGATGTGGACTCCATGAAGCTCGATGCTGGGCCAAAATTCCACTTCCTTAGCTTCTCTTGATCCTCCTTGACTGGGGCAACACTCTCAATCATTCCCATGCTTCCTCCTTGTCTTTAATGGCTCCTTAGGTACCTAAAAACATTCTTTATGCAAAGAAAATGCAAACTACAACATAAATGCAACCTAAGTCTAAAAACAAAGGAAAATAGGACAAAAGAGAAGGAAAACATGCAAAATGAGACTAAAGCATGCACTAAATGCAAGCCTAAATGTTGCAAATATGAGAGATATCAACACTCTCATACATTCCTTTTGCTTGCCTTCAAGCAAACAAACTAAGACAAATGGGAGATGAGGTTTAAAGGTGGGCACTCAAATCCAAAATGCTAAGGTAAAGAAGTAAAATAAATGTCTAAGTGCCTAATTGTAGGGTGCAAATCATGATCAACTATACTTTAAAGAACTTAGCCATGCTTATCCTGTTTCAAAATGATCTCAAATCTTAGCCTAGACAAGTGTTCAAATCAATCAACTCTTTAACATTCATTAAACATGTAACCAATGACTCAAGTTTGTGCAAATCAAGTAAAAACATTTGGTTTAAGGGTATGGGTATGAGATGAAAATGATCTCATTCAAGTAAGGGTTCTAAAACTCGAGGGATCACTAAATGAAATAATTCTATCTTAGGCAAAATGCTACAGGTAAAAGCACACTTATGCTTGCAAGCGAAAGCTCTCTTCCACCCGTTTACCCAAAGATGAACCTAATAACTTCTTAACCCAAAGTGAAACTACTAAGTCTACCATTTCCAAAAGAACTTGATCTCTTTCTTCTTCATGTGTGGGGAAACTTCTTCTTCCTTGCTAGTGTGGTTGATTCTTTTATTGGAACTTGCTGTCGTTTTTTTGATTAGGTGCCATTCTCATCACCTTTTGTGGATTGCTTTGGTCTGATTTTTCCTTTTGGATGACCCTTGTAAGCATTGCTATTGTTGGCACCTTCTCTTCTTTAACACTTCGAGCTTTCTTCCTTATATACTTAACCATAAACTTAATTTGTTTTCTTCATACTACCATCCCCATACTTCTTCTTCTTCTTAAAAGATATAAATAATGAAACTCATACCACTTAACACTACCATTTCCCAATCTTCTAACCTAGAAACAAGCTCAAATGTAAGTTGGTGTCTACAAGAGAGCTTTTCTTTGCCAGCCTTAATCCTAACACGTTTTACCAAGATGAAATTCGAAAATATGTATGCAGGGCCTCCCAACTCTCACAAAAATGTTTAGGTTCAGAAAGGAGAATTTGTTGAGGGTGTGGATTAACTGTCTCATAGTGATGAGGATCAGCTACTTGGATTAACAAGAGTGGTGGGAAGGGAAGAAGATAATCCAAATATGTATATGGTAGCCATGAAATGACTTTTCAATGCACAAACATGATAATTCAATTTCAAATTAAGGCTCTAATATGATATAGTTGATTTTCAAAGAACAAATGGTTTCAGTATGAGGTGAGAGAATCATATTTAGCAACATTGTACCCTAAGAAAATGCAATGCAACCTATGTGAAAGCACTAAACTTAATCCTAAACAAGTGAATGCAACTATATGCTTTTCTTTTTGGTTTGCAAAAGATGCAAAAAAAATTTAATTTTTAATTTTTTTGTTTTGTTTTTCTATGTACTTATATGTATGTATGTATCCATGAGACTCAAAGAAGAATGCAAAAGAAAACTAAGAACAGAAAACACAAAGTCAAACCCCAAATCCCTCCCCCACACTTAAATTACACAATCCCTTGTGTAATAAAAGAGTGAAAGAGAGAAGCAACACAAACATATAAACATAAACGTAAAACAAATGTGTGTGGTACATACAAGGGAAGGAATGTGGTACCTTGATACTGGTGTGAGGAGTGATGGAAGGTGTATGAGAGCTCCTCAGTTTCATCTTCCAGGTAACATTGAGCGAGACAACTCGATGTTGGTGCTCGATGTGAGGACATCTAGCTTGGTAGCTCGATGTTGCAGCACGATGTGAGTGCCATTGCTCCCTTCCCTTGGATATCGCACGATGTGGATGCACGATGTCCACTGATTTTTCTCCAAACTCGCACATCGCATGACATAGTTGCTCGATATGCCTTGACCTCCTCTCAGGCAAAACATGTCGCATGATGTAAGTGCTCAATATCTTGCCCGAGGCACCTTTTCTCCCTACATCGAGCTTGATAGCTCGATGTGGTTCCTTGATGTTCGGATATTGAGCTTCGCAGGCTTCATGTCTGATGTTAAGGTTTTTAAGCTTTAACTTAATCCTAAAACACACATGTCATTGTAGTACTTGAGGTGTCAATCCAATCCAAAGGCTAAGGAACAAATGAGATGTAGAAGACTTGCTAAGCTAGGCCTAATCAACGAAGTGGAGTCTGATCTAACAACCTAAAACAGGAAATGCAAACTAGAACACAGAGATTCAAGACTAATGAATAACAAGGTGAATTAAAAAAGATGATCAAGGTGAAAGAAACAATCAATGCATTAATCTCTAGGAAAGGAATACTGATATAGACTAGCCCAATCCCTCAACACTAGTCCCTTATCTAATCACATATTCAAGATAAATCCCTTTACTCAAACACATGATCATCAAGCATGAAGGTCAAAGTCCATAGAGCCAAAAAGCATGCTAGACATCTAGTTTCCTATTGTATGTTTACTAATCTCTTGTGCAATAGAACTAGCATTAACTAACACTCTCATGCATAATCAATGCCTAAAGAAAAATTTCCCACCAATGTGGTGTTAAGTACTTAAGCACAAGCTATGCAAGACATGACATCAACCATAACTTCTTTCAAGCATTTCAGCAAACACCTTAACTGCAATACTAGAAAGCCTAGGATCTACTTATCCTACAAAGAGGTACTAAGAATGAAGAACAGTCACACAAGAAGAGATAATCAAAGATCCAACATTCTAGCACCATAACAATCATTAGAAACACTTTTGTTCTTCAAAAACTAAGAATCTCAAAAACTGAAGAACACAAATTCGAAAATAATAAGGGCAATAACAAATGGAAAACAAGACTAGAAGATGAAAGACTTAAGATTCAAAGATGAAAGAAAAAAATATAAAGTATATACAATGATCCAATCTCAACCCACAAAGGGTTTGTTCTTGTTCTATGAAAAACCAAAGCAAAGCTCTGAGGAAGAGAAAGGATAAAAGAAAATAGATCTAGGTTTAGCTATTTATAGGGAACATCCCTAAAATAGCCTTAGCAAGCATAAATTTAAAATTCAAAGATGATCAAAGATGGTTTTCGGACCAAAACCTATCGATCAGAAGGAAGGAGGTGATGCTCAATGTAGGTGATCGATAGGGTGATCGATAGGAACTTCTGGTTACGGAAAGTGATGCTTGAACTGCCGCATCTTTTGAATACTGATCGGATTGACCGGATTCAACCTCCGTTGGAAAGCATACTCGATCCTCTACAACTTCTATGAAGGACGTGGAGGCTGAATAGCACCGGAAGACCTTCGTTTTGACCCATATATTTCATATCGATCTGCATATCAGACAGATTTCTCTCAGCTTTGGTCAATACAGAACTTTGGTGCTGCCTAAAACCCGTCATCTTGACTATTATACTTTGTTCTTCATGTCGTCATCATTGACCATTCTCCAAATGTATTCCTTGCTCCATTTAGACCTGAAAAAGACTCCAAACAATGCAAAACATGCAAATGTCTAACCTAAAACCTATAATGTCTAATATAAATGCAAATGTGACAAAATATAATGAATAAATGCATGAAAGAGACCAAAAAAAAACTAAATTCAAGCTAAAACATGGTATATTATGAGGATATCAACAATCCCCTACTTAGATCTTGCTTGCCCTCAAGCAAGTATGAACATGGTGGAAGAGAAGTTTGAAAGTTTGAGCTATTTGGTTTGAAAGATGCCAATAATTAAAATCAAGTCATTGTCCAAGTTAATGATTCTAAGATGAAAATGATGTTTGTTCTTTCAGAAAATCTAGCCATACTCATCTCAAGCACATATAAGAAAACTCAAGCCTATCTTACACAAGCAATCACATCATCCAATCTCTTTAACATTCTATTAACTCATCAACCAAGTGGATCATGCGCATGCAAATCTTATGTTTTCATTTGGCTAAGGATAAGGCTTATGAGACAAAGATGACCTCAAACAATTTCGAACTGGTTATATTTAAGTGCAAGTGTTCTCTCAAGAAAATGGAATTAGCCTTAGTAAAATGCTAAGGGTAAAAAACAACTTATGCATAGAAAGGTAAACTCCCATCTACCCCAAAAACCCTTAAGTGAACTAAACTCCTTTGCTTCTTCCCCAAAACATAATCTTATTCTACCCTTTTTCTTGAAGCTTTTTTCTTCTTTTGATCCCATTCTTCATTCTCCTTTGGAGCTTCTTTGACAGTGCATCTTCTTCTTTGATTCTTCTTGGTGGTTTGACCGTTTCTTCTTTGCTTTTGCTCTTCTTTACTTTGCTGGTGTTCTCTTTGCTAGCTTTGTACACCTTCTTCATTTGCATAGAGCTTTCAATGATTAGCCAAACTTCCCAAGGTTACTTATGTGCATTCCTTTTCCTTTGCTTTCTCTTTTCCTTCTTCACTTGATAACCCAAAATTTAAATCCCAAAACCATCCCTTATTAACCAAAACATCCTAGACTATCTAGCTCAAGATGGTGAGCTAGTTCTACAATGGAAGGGTCCCTTTTGTAGTTCTAACCCAACACTTTTTACTAAGCTCATTCCTTAAAGAAAATGCCTCACTATCACTCACAAACAATTTTTGGCTTCAAAGAAGGTTTGGTTAATGGCAGGAAAATACACTTGGACTAGCAAGTGGGGACAAAGAAGGAAAAAAGAAAGCCCAAGTATGTGTATGGTATCCATGAAAACACTTTCAATGCATAAGACATGATAACTAAATATTCAAATTATAGTTCTAGTAAATAGAGACTGAATTCAGATCATGCAAGCTTCACCAAGACAAGAGTATCATGCAAAGAATTCCAAGTGTGGGTCAAACTTCAATTCAAGCAAGACCATAACATCAAAGAACTAACAACTTAGGCAATGAAGTGATATCAAAAATTAACATCTCTCAATGGCAAACATCATGCTCAAAATTCGGAATTGATGAAACCACAATGAAAATGCAACTAGATGCAATCCTAAAATGCAAGATGCAACTAGATGATCACTCAAAACGTTTTAAAAATTTAGAAAAGTTTCCAAAATTTTCACATTTTTGCAAGTATGAGAGATATCCAAGAGATGAATGCCAAAATTTGAAAGACAACTGTTTTTATCACACCCTCCTCCACACTTAAATTACACAGTCCCTGTGTAATCCACTGTGTAATGAAAGTGCAAGAGGAGCCAATATCCAACAAATAATTCAAATAAAAAAAAGAAGAAAAATGCAAAAGTTTTGGAGTATACCTCAAGATCTTGTAATGGAGGAGGAGTGGAAATGTTTTAAAGAATGGCTTAGAATAGTGAATGGTGAAGAATAAAGCGTTTACTCCCTTTAAACCAGAAGTGTGCACCATATTGAGCAAGGTTAAGGAGTCATATCGACCAAATCATCTGATATCAAGGTTGATGTAACTTTTGGGGTTCTTGCAGCGCCTTTTCCAAAATTGCAGTATTTCTTGATCCACTGAACCAAATGTTACGAAGCCAGCTGCATACGAAACCTAACTCAATTTTCTATCACTATCATGTACACATTCGAGGCTTAGTCGAGACGCAAACCCTTCGTCCAGGCGGATCTTGAAGTCGGTCAAGATGATCGGTCAAAACACCAGATGGATATGTGCACACTTTATTCGCCATAACTCTTTATACACCGATGCGAATGGCTCGAAACCAACACCAAATGAAAGCTAACTTACGGGGCTACAATGTTAATGAAGAACACCGAGGCCAAATCGGAATGGAAACACCTCATCTGAGCTGATCTTTAGTCGTTATGGTCCTTCGGGTGATTCCTATCGGTCACTCCTTGACCGATAGACTGATCGATAGGGTCCCTATCGGTCTGGAAGTGACCGATATGGTGACCGAAATGCATCCGTTGCATTCCTATCGGTCACCCTTGACCGATAGGGTGACCGATATACATCCTCTGTATTCCCATCGGTCACTCTTTGACCGATGGTTTGATCGATAGGGGTTGAAGCGATTTCACCAAACCTTCTGTAACTCTCTAAATGCTGATGGGAATGACCTGAAATCAACTCCAGACGCAAGCTAACTCACGGGGAAACAAGATTGATGAAGACTGTTGAAGCTGAATCGGATTGGAGATGCTTTTTTGAGCCGGTTTTGTCAGGTGAAGTTTCTAGCCGCTTCAACAAAGTGCACCTTCTTCTTGGTTCTTGGTGTAATTGCCATTGAAAGAGTAGCTTGGTGCATAGACAGGCAATAATACTGAGCAGAAGTGTCTGGTTTGTACTCAGTATGTTGCGTACCAATTTTCGTTGGCCATAATCTGTGCACTAGCTCATTGAATAAGCTGTTGTAGCTCCTTGGCATTGTCCACCTTGTGTTGAACCATTTGATCCATCTTATAACCCTGAAACACTAAGCAAAAGAGATCAAAAGAAAAAGGACCATATATAGATAGGGGATAACATGAAACTACCTTCCAAGTGTGCTTGTTTATAGTCACTAAGCCTGACTCTGAGCAAGTGAAACTCAAAAATGAGAGTGCAATGGAACTAGTGTTCCTTCTCCAATCATCAAAAAACATAAATAAAATAGCCTAGTCTAAGCAAGTAATCAAACTCAAATGCCTTAGACACAATGAACTGGCAACGGCGCCAATTGATGTTTAGGTTTTTAAGCTTTAACTCAATCCTCAAACACACATGTCATTGTAGTACTTGAGGTGTCAATCCAATCCAAAGGCTAAGGAACATATGAGATGTAGAAGACTTGCTAAGGTAGGCCTAATCAACGAAGGGGAGTCTGATCTAACAACCTAAAACAGGAAATGCAAACTAGAACACAGAGATTCAAGACTAATGAATAACAAGGTGAATTTAAAAACATGATCAAGGTGAAAGAAACAATCAATGCATTAATCTCTAGGCAAGGAGTACTGATATAGACTAGCCCAATCCCTCAACACTAATCCCTTATCTAATCACATATTCAAGATAAATCCCTTTACTCAAACACATGATCATCAAGCATGAAGGTCAAAGTCCATAGAACCAAAAGCATGCTAGACATCTAGTTTCCTATTGTATGTTTACTAATCTCTTGTGCAATAGAACTAACATTAACTAACACTCTCATGCATAATAAATGCCTAAAGAAAAATTTCCCACCAATGTGGTGTTAAGTACTTAAGCACAAGCTATGCAAGATATGACATCAACCATAACTTCTTTCAAGCATTTCAGCAAACACCTTAACTGCAATACTAGAAAGCCTAGGATCTACTTATCCTACAAAGAGGAACTAAGAATGAAGAACAGTCACACAAGAAGAGATAATCAAAGATCCAACATTCTAGCACCTTAACAATCATTAGAAACATTTTGGTTCTTCAAAAACCAAGGAATCTCAAAAACTGAAGAACACAAATTCGATAACAAATGGAAAACAAGACTAGAAGATGAAAGACTTAAGATTAAAAGATGAAAGAAAAAAATATAAAGTATATACAATGATCCAATCTCAACCCACAAAGGGTTTGTTCTTGTTCTATGAAAAACCAAAGCAAAGCTTTGGGGAAGAGAAAGGATAAAAGAAAATAGATCTAGGTTTAGCTATTTATAGGGAACATCCCTAAAATAGCCTTAGGAAGCATAAATTTAAAATTCAAAGATAGTCAAAGATGGTTTTCGGACCAAAACCTATCGATCAGAAGGTAGGAGGCGATGCTCAATGTAGGTGTTCGATAGGGTGATCGATCGGAACTTCTAGTTGCGGACAGTGATGCTTGAACTGCCGTATCTTTTGAATACTGATCGGATTGACCTGATTTAACCTCCGTTGGAAAGCATATTCGATCCTCTACAACTTCTATGAAGGACGTGGAGGCAGAATAGCACCGGAAGACCTTCGTTTTGACCCATATATTTCATATCGATCTGCATATCGGACAGATTTCTCTTATCTTTGGTCGATACAGAACTTTGGTGCTGCCTAAAACCCGTCATCTTGACTATTATACTTTGTTCTTCATGTCGTCATCATTCACCATTCTCCAAATGTCTTCCTTGCTCCATTTAGACTGGAAAAAGACTCCAAACAATGCAAAACATGCAAATGTCTAACCTAAAACCTATTATGTCTAATATGAATGCAAATGTGACAAAATATGATGAATGAATGCATGAAAGAGACCAAAAAGTAAACTAAATGCAAGCTAAAACATGATAAATTATGAGGATATCAACAATTCCACACTTAGATCTTGCTTGCCCTCAAGCAAGTATGGACATGGTGGAAGAGAAGTTTGGTTTGAAAGATGCCAATAATAAAAATCAAGTCATTGTCCAAGTTAATGATTCTAAGATGAAAATGATGTTTGTTCTTACTGAAAACTAGCCACACTCATCTTAAGCACATACAAGAAAACTCAAGCCTATCTTACACAAGCAATCACATCATCCAATCTCTTTAACATTCAATTAACTCCTCAACCACGTAGATCATGCTCATGCAAATATTGTGTTTTCATTTGGCTAAGGATAAGGCTTATGAGGCAAAGATGATCTCAAACAATTTCGAACTGGTTATATTTAAGTGCAAGGGTTCTCTCAAGAAAATGGAATGAGCCTTGGTAAAATTCTAAGGGTAAAAAACAACTTATGCATATAAAGGTAAACTCCCATCTACCCCAAAAACCCTTAAGTGATATAAACTCCTTTGCTTATTCCCCAAAACATAATTCTATTCTACCCTTTTTCTTGAAGCTTTTTACTTCTTTTGATCCCATTCTTCATTCTCCTTTGGAGCTTCTTTGACAGTGCATCTTCTTCTTTGATTCTTCTTGTGTGGTTTGACCATTTCTTCTTTGCTTTTGCTCTTCTTTACTTTGCTGGTGTTCTCTTTGCTAGCTTTGGACACCTTCTTCATTTGCATAGAGCTTTCAATGATTAGCCAAACTTCCCAAGGTTACTTATGTGCACTCCTTTTCCTTTGCTTTCTCTTTTCCTTCTTCACTTGATAACCAAAAATTTAAATCCCAAAACCATCCCTTATTAACCAAAACATCCTAGACTATCTAGCTCAAGAGGGTGAGCTAGTTCTACAATGGAAGGGTCCCTTTGTAGTTCTAACCCAACACTTTTTACTAAGCTCATTCCTTAAAGGAAAGGCCTCACTATCACTCATAAATAATTTTTGGCTTGAAAGAAGGTTTGGTTAATGGCAGGGAAATCTACTTGGACTAGCAAGTGGGGACATAGAAGGGAAAAAGAATGCCCAAGTATGTGTATGATATCCATGAAAACACTTTCAATGCATAAGACATGATAATTAAATATTCAAATTATGGTTCTAGTAAATAGAGACTGAATTCCGATCATGCAAGCTTCATCAAGACAAGAGTATCATGCAAAGAATTCCAAGTGTGGTTCAATCTTCAATTCAAGCAAGACCATAACAACAAAGAACTAACAACTTAGGCAATGAAGTGATTTCAAAAATTAACATCTCTCAAAGGCAAACATCATGCTCAAAATTCCGAATTGATGAAACCTCAATGAAAATGCAACTAGATGCAATCCTAAAATGCAAGATGCAACTAGACGATCACTCAAAACTTTTTAAAAATTTAGAAAAGTTTTCAAAATTTTCACATTTTTGCAAGTATGAGAGATATGCAAGAGATGAATGCCAAAATTTGAAAGACAACTGTTAGTATCACACCCTCCTCCACACTTAAATTACACAGTCCCTGTGTAATCCACTTTGTAATGAAAGTGCAAAAGGAGCCAATATCCAACAAACAATTTAAAAAAAATAAAAGAAGAAGAGAAGAAGAAAAATGCAAAAGTTTTGGAGTACACCTCAAGGTCTTGTAATGGAGGAGGAGTGGAAATGTTTTAAAGAATGGCTTGGAATGGTGAATGGTGAAGAATAAAGCATTTACTCCCTTGAAACCAGAAGTGTGCACCATATTGAGCAAGGTCAAGGAGTCATATCAACCAAATCATCTGATATCCATGTTGATGTAACTTTTGAGGTTCTTGCAGCGGACATTGATGCTTGAACCGCCGTATCTTTTGAACTGCTGATCGGATTAACCTGATTCAACCTCTTTTGGAAAGCATATTGGATCCTCTACAACTACTATGAAGGACGTGGAGGCTGAATCGCACCAGAAGACCTTCGTTGTGACCAATACATGTCATATCGATCTGCATATCGAACAGATTTCTCTCAGCTTTGGTCGATACAGGACATTGGTGCAGCCTAAAACCCGTCATCTTGACTACTATACATGGTTCTTCATGTCCTCGTTATTCACCATTCTCCAAATGTTTTCCTTGCTCCATTTAGACCTGAAAGAGACTCCAAACAATTCAAAACATGCAAATGTCTAACCTAAAACCTATTATGTATAATATGAATGCAAATGTGACAAAATATGATGAATGAATGCATGAAAGAGACCAAAAACTAAACTACATGCAAGCTAAAACATGTTAAATTATGAGGATATCAATGTCTAAGCTTGATGTTAACGAGAACATGTCTATTTGGTTCCCAAACCATCCTCTCATCACACCTGCTTCTAGGGACAATGTAAAAAGCATAAAAATAAACTAAAAGGCATAACTATGTACAAGGATACCATGGGACTACCTACCAAGTGTGCTTGTTTAGAATTACTTAGCTTGAATTTTTTTGGTTCCTCTAGTTGGGGTTAGAAGGACCAATGAAGCTCCTTGGTGGAACCTTCTCCTCAGTGGATGTATCTGATGCCTTGAACTCTTTCATGCTGCCTTTCAGCCTTTTAGTAACACCACCAACCTTCACTTGTGCAAAGAGCTTAGCTTTACCCTTGCAATGCACCTTATAACAAACTTCACCATTTGAATGATAGGGCTTAAGGACTACCTCATCTTCAACAGAACCCAATAAGATTTCATTCTCAACCTTCAAAACTCCCACTTTGAGGACCTCCTCTTCAGTGGCTTCTTCAAACAGCAAGGGAAGACAGCACTCATCAAAGCTTTTACCAATGTAACCATCAAGTGCAGGCCAATGCTCAGCAGCTCTCTTTTTCTTGTTCAGTTCCATAGAGAAAGCATGTTCATTCTATAACTTGTAATCTTTATAGTCAAACTTCAGCACCTTCTTCTTGGTTAGCCTTAGTTCAATAGTACACTCCCTTGCATCAAAGACAGCTCCAGCTGAGGCCAAGAAGGGCCTTCCAAGATGATGGGATTCCTGATCTTCTGTTCTACATTCAAGACTAGAAAGTCTGTTGGGATTATTACTCCTTCAATCATCATGGGTACATCCTCGTGAGCTCCTAAAGGTGTCTTGACTGTGCCATCCGCAAATGTTAGAGACATATTGCTCTTCTGAAACTTGGTGTAGCCTAATGCCTTAGCTGTGGAAGTGGGTAGTAGATTGATGCTTGCACCTAAATCACATAGACAACTCCTAAAGGTTTTCCCTTTGAGTTCACACGGAAGAGTGAAACATCCAGGATCACCAAGCTTCTTTATGGTAAGCTCCTTGAAATCTGATACCTAAACCTTAGCGAGAGCATCTTTCAACTCATCCTCAACGTCAATGCCTCTGAGCTTCATCTGAGCAGCATAAAGAGTGGTATATTTCTCCACTAGCTGTTTCTTGAACCTTCCTGGAAATGGAATATCAGGTTGATAAACTGGAAGAAAATCAGCTTGATCCTCCTTCTTAGCTTCAGCAACCTTGACAAGGTCTTCCCCCTCACTTTGAGCTTCAATGTCCTCATTGAACAAAGAAAAGAACTCCTATATAACAGCCTCATCCTCAGGACTACCCAAATCCTCCTTAGAGTCAACAGCTTGACAATACTCTTTGATATTCATCTCACACTTGCATGGAAGGTTACCTTGGGGGCGTGGTCCTGTAGCTACTCCTGTGTTGTTCTCTAAAGTCTTCACTCTTGCAGCTAGACCATCAAACTTGCTAGTGAGCTCCACATGAACTGAGTCTATCTTGTTGTGGACATCTGCAAATTTCTTGTTCATTTCCAAGGTACCATTAAGCTGAGATTGTAGCACCTGTTGGATGAGATTCTTGATTTCCGAATCATGAGAGCTAGAAGAGGCTTTAGCTGGTGCTTGAGCAACAAAACCAAGAGGGTTGAACTGAGGTCTAGGCTGGAAGTTTTTAGTCCTTTGTACAAAGCCTTGATTGTTGTTGTTGTAAGACACAAAGGGCTTTGGTTGGCCAGCTTGTTGTTGTCCTTGTAGAGGAGGATACACTTGATCCTGATGATTAGCAACATTATTACTCCTATTGGACAAATTAGGATTGTTCCTACAGTTGTAATTCTTGTAGCCTCCCTAGTTTCCAAGATAGTTCATCTCTTCGACTTGGCAATCCTCTTGGTCTTGAAGCTGAACGAAATAACTAACAAAGTTTACCTCTTTCCTTTCCTTCAACGGCTGATCAATCTTCTCATGAAGAGCCTTAATGTCCTTCTTGTTGTACTCAAGCTCATACTTAGCACTTCTAGGAGTTCTATCATACTTTTGATTGTAGTTTTCATCAGATTGTACAAGGTTGTCAAACAATTCCATTCCCTCATCAACATCTTAAGAGAGAGAATTACCATTAGAGGCTGTGTCAAGTAACATCCTTATCTTTTGGAGGGCGCCCCTGTAGAGAGTGGAGAGGAGTGAGCTTGTGAAAACCCATGGTGAGGGCACTGAAGTGTGTACCCTTTGAACCTCTCCTATGCTTCACCAAAACTCTCGTTGGACCTTTGAGCAAAACCAGAGATCTAATTCCTTAGTCAAGCAGTCCTAGAAGTCGAGAAGAACTTAGCTAGAAAGGCTGTCTTGCACTGCTCCCAACAGGTTATGCATCCTTTTGAAGATTGGTCTCCCAAAGATGGGCTTTGCTGAAGGGAAACAACCTGAGCTTCAAGCTGTCTTCACTAACCCCATTTATCTTTGTCATGTTGCAGAGCCTGTCAAACTTGTCCAAGTGGTCCAAGGGATCCTCTAGTGGAAGCCCATGGAACTTGTCGTTCTGCACTATATAGATCAAACCTGACTTGATTTCAAAGTTATAGTTTGGCACAAGTGGAGGGATTAAGCCAATCCTATTATTATTGGCATTAGGAGCATCACCAGCACCAATGGGCCTCATGGGGCATGGTGCCTGTTATGGTCCTTTCTAACCTTGCTCACCTTGAACTCCTTGCTGACCCTGAACACCAGCAACACCCTGAACTCCTAGTGCACCTTGACGACCCTGAATCTTCATATCATCAACACCATGCTGCTCCATGTTGTGCTGCTGAAACCTTTGCAGTCTTTCCCTTTCTCTGCTTGCTCTCAATGCTCTGTCAAGTTGCACAATGTTATTTTGGTAAGGATGCAGATTCTGATTGCCTATACACCTCAAATGCATGTGCCTTTAAGAGAGAAACAAGAGTAAAACAGAGTTAGTAAGAAAATTCAAATAAAAAGCTTGATCTTAAGGATTCTACAAATTCTAATGATCCAAACATAGACCATTGACAACAGCGCCAAATTGATACTAAGACTTTTGAGTCTTTCTCAATCACCCAAACCAGTACTAGCCATTGTAGTATAGCATAAGGTTTTTATCACTCCAAATGTCTTAGATAGATACCATTAGGAATGCAATACAAATCTTAGGTCAAGATGGAATAGAGAGAGAGAGTGTTGTTTAAACTATTAAACTAATCAACGTAATGAGCCAAAAACTAAGCAGAACTAGATGAAGCAATAGTTAGCAATGATCAAGCAAAAAAACAGAGCAAAGCAAATAACGAAATTTAGATAATAAAAGCAAAGCTCTTAGATGTGGTTATGGAGTTTGGGGAACTCATAGGCAAGATTAGGCTGTTATCAAACTCATTAACAATGCAAACAAGCAAGTAATGCTAATTCCTAGGCATAGAGTTCAGAATCAAGCAACTTAAATCCAATCTCTTGGCTAACAACACTTTGCTAAACATCCTAACAAGAACTAACTCTCATTAGTGCTAGAATCAATGGCAAGCATGTTCAATCAACTCTATTCAAGCGAAAATACTTCTTAGACAGTCAATCTCTTGAGCTAAGACAAGTAAATCCTCTAAAAGATAATATCAGCATTTCATCAAACACTTGGTGGGTATAAGAGAAAGCCTAATTCTAGATTTATGTGATCAACACAAATCTTGCTTAAAAACAGAATAATAGAGAGGAATCAATCAATATTAAGCACTAACAAACCCTAATCAAGCCATGAATTCCCCTAATCTACCACTTCTAAGAACCTATGGAAGACTACTCCATCATCATGTAAACCATCAAATCCATTGGGAAAAGGATATTAAACATGACTAGAGAGAACGATTAAGAAAGACTAAGATTGCAAATACAAAAACTCAGATTAAAGGAATGATGTTGTTCTTACAAAAACCAGAAAGAAACTAAGAGGCAAAAGCAAGAACAAGACTTGGTAAAAACCTTAGTTTAAAGAATATTTATACTAAATGACAAAAACCCTAAGGCAATGGCAATCTTAAAAATAAGTTCAGCTCGGATCAGGTGAACATCGAGCTAGCAAGCTCGATGTGAGTGCTTGATGTTCCTCCTTCGAATGCTTGACATCGAGCTAGACAGCTCGATGTGAGTGCTCGATGTTGATCTTGGTAGTCTCGGGACAAAGATATCGTGCGATGTGAATGCACGATATGGGTGTCCTGTATCTTGACATCGTGCTACCCTCCTCGATGTGCATGCTCGATGTGAACTCCTTTCTTCTCGGGTGCATTACATTGCGCGATGTAGACTCCATCAAGCTCGATGCTGGGCCAAAATTCCACTTCCATAGCTTCTCTTGATCCTCCTTGACTGGGGCAACTCTCTGCATCATTCCCATGCTTCCTCCTTGTCTTTAATGGCTCCTTAGGTACCTAAAAACATTCCTTATGCAAAGTAAATGCAAACTAAGACGTAAATGCAACCTAAGTCTAAAAACAAAGAAAAATGGGACGAAAGAGAAGGAAAACATGCAAAAGGAGACTAAAACATGAACTAAATGCATGCATAAATGATGCAAATATGAGAGATATCAATAGTCAAGCTAATGAATGAAAATAATCGCTTGGTGGGAGACAACCCACTGGTACATCATTTAGTTCATGTACATATGTTTATTTTCGTTCTTCTAACAGTTTTGAAAAAAAATTAAAAAAAAAAAAATTTTGAGTGGTTTGACGGAGGGGTGATGACTTAGATAGTCACCGAGGTGGACACCAAGGATGGGTGACGAGCGTCACCACCTGGTGACGAGCATCACCGGCTATAGACTCGGGTAAACACTTATTTATCTCTCTTTTGTCCATTCCATTTCATCTCTTTTGCCAACTTCAGGCTTTGTAACACTGAGGACAGAGTTGTTACATTATGGGAGAGGTAGTTACTAAAAATGTGTTCTGTTTTGAGAGTCATTTAGTTGTGTCAAAAACCTGTTTTATTGAGTCAAAATTAGTTGGGGACTTGAAACTTTTTCTTGATTGTTTGTATTGATTGTTTCGTCTGAGTGACCATTGCTGCATGATTATACCAGCTTTTCACTAATGAAAAATTCTTAGGCTGACCAATTAACTAGAAACATTAATAGTTCCAGGAAAGTCCATCTAACCCGAGCTTCAAAAAGACTAAGTTAGTAAGTCTGATGTTCATATTAATTCCTCATTCATACCTGATAAATTACATGCAATGTTGAAAAGTAATGGTACTCCTCTCCCTTGTTTGTTAAATATATAAATTTTAAAATATATATTTTAATCAAATTTGAGATGATTCTCATTGGATAAAGGGTAGAAAAATTTTCAATGATCCTGTTATTTCATTTTAAAGAGAAGATCACATGTGGAAGTAAGGTTATGATTATCCCGTGATACCATTAATTATCTACACCTGAATTAATATAATAAAACATAAGAAAAGAATAAGCCTGGGAGAGAGAAAAAGGACCAAAGGTTGATAGATTGCAGTGCTAATTTATTAAGGTATAGTACGAAAATGAATTTAAAAGCTTCTTGAATATTTAGATTTATAATGAGGTTTAGCAAGGATGGTTATTGGACAATGATGTGAATTTATGTGTTGAATTGGGGATACTGTGAATGTCTAAGGAGAAGTACATGGTGGTTCGATTTTGTTTAATTAATGCAGCGTGTGGATTACAAGATGAACAGTCAAAACAATGATCTATGAGAAGGTGAGTTCCCGTGTTTTCAAACCTCGACTTTGTTCTTTGTCTTCTGTTTGCTTAAAGGCAAGCAAAAGCTAAGTCTGGAGGAGTTGATATATCATGGTTTTTAGGGTTTTTCACCATGATATAAGTCTTATTTATAAAGTCTTTCTGGTCTTTTTAGAGTCACATTACAGGTTAATAGGTATTTGGAGCATTCTGGAGCAAAACTGGAGACCTTCCCGATGAGAGAAACACGGAGACGTATTATTCTATGGGTGACGCTCGTCACCACCCATTGGTTATGCCTGTCACCCCCTAAGAAGACCTTGCGGGAGTTAATTAAAATTTAAAGGAAGATTTGCAACTTTGGCCCAAAAGTTACATTATTTGCGGCCCCAATTTATTTTTAGCCTGTATTTTAGTTTTTTCAGCAATTCTTTGGCCTGTATCTTATTTTCCAGAATGACAAAGAGAGATTTGTACCATAGCATTTTGCCAAAGTTCATTCCTTCAAAGATAGATCCCTTGCATCTGAAAACCCACATTAAAAGATATCATTTTGATATCTTAGCCATGTCCTTGAACCAAATGCTTTCACTTGATATACATGAGCAAGATCCATTGGTTACTATTAATGAATGTTAAATAGTTGATTGGTTTGAATGCTTGTGTAGGCTAAGCTTGAGTTCATTGTTTGTTATGATAGGTATGGCTAAAAATTTTGAAGTAAAACAATATATATGCATCATAGAACCTAGAATTTGGGCATTCAATCAATTTTTCCATTGACATATTTGGTTTTGAGATTTTACTTTCAAACCTCTCTCTCTCATTTGTCCTTGTTTGCTTGAGGGCAAGCAAAAGGCAAGTGTGGGGGACTTGATAGGGGTCTAGTTTTACCCAATTTATAATACTACTGCAAGCCACAGCAATGCAGTTGCCGCACAAAGGGTTACTGAATCCCAAGGGAGTAAGCTACTACACTACAAATTTTAGATTCAGATTGTGCTAAGTTAAACCAGATGAATGTAAATCAAAACAACTAAATTAAAACGAAGTAAACGGTTATTGGATGTTCTTAAGATTCAAGATACTAAAATGCCCAGACAGGATAATTTGTAGGTTGAATCCGAGAATGGAGAATGTAAACTTTCAGGATATTATTAAAACTGTATAGAACTCGAAACACAATGATAAATCAAATCAACTCTCGTTGCAGAAGTTATATATGCCTGAATTCCAGAATTTCAAATATTTTTGCAAATTCTAATAACTCAAACAAGCATTAACGATCAGGTTCGATTATTCACAAAATTCCTAAATCAGATCTATTTGCAGATAGTAATTTTGCTCATAAACGAGTAGTTCTGGTGATTAACAATGCTCACACATCTATTAAACAACCTAGACTGCAATTTCTGGATGACTAATCCTAGAATCGAGATATACACAAATCAAGATGAAGAACCAATGGATTATTCATGGGAGTAAAATAAATCTACAAACTCATCATCAACCTTTAAATTATCCTAACCTAACTAAATAACAACTCAGACATGGTGAATTAAGAAAACATCAAAAAAAAAAATAGATTGCATAAAAGAAATAAGTATAGAGATAAAAGGGATTCGAATCCTTCTCTAAGAAGAAACAAAGTCTCAGAATTGTCTCCAAAGGGTAATGTAAAACCTATGCATACAAGGATAAACTTTCATATATATTTTGCCTAGATTGTTCTAATCCCCACGTTTAATCCTAATAAAGTCCATCCTAATCTACCCTTTTATAAGGCTTTTGCCCTTTTTCAAACACCCCCACACTTAGCTATTTCTTAGGGAAGCTTCTCTTCTTTGCTCTCTTCATGATGTGGCATTCTTTTATCCTATTTCTGCATCTCTTCTTTGTTGCTTAGGGAGTCTCCATTTGCTTCATCTTTTCATGCCTTAGGCGCTTTTGCCTTTCTTCTTTTGTGGTTGAGAACTCCTCTTTTTCTTGCTGTTTTTAGATCTTTTGGTTCCACACATGCTGAGCTTGATCCTTTTCCTTTCTTCTTTTCTTCTCCACTTTGAAAATAAATGAACACCCAAGTCCCACACCTAAATCTAACATCCTAAACCTATTCATGACTCAAAAAGAAAAGCTATATTTACAAGAAAGCTCACCCTTGTCGTGCTAAACCCAACACTTTTTGCAAAGTTCATTCAAAATGAGGTCTCACACACACAAGATAGTATTTAGGCTTGAAAGAAGGATTGGTTTAGTGTGGGATTAACTGTCCTATTGATGAGGATCAGCTACTTGGAGTAGCAAGAGTGGTAGAAGGTGGAAGAAAGTCCAAGTATATATATGGTAGCTGCTATCACTTTTCAAAACATAAGCAAGATAATTTCATATCAAGATTGGGGTTCTAATAAATTGAAATGGAATAAAATCACAGGAAGCTTCAGAATAAAACAAGAGTTTTAATGTAAGAATTCAAAGTATAGTGCAACCTTAACATCAAACTCAATACTATGTAATCAAACCACAAATAACCAAGGCATTGAAAACAATTTAAACATGGACATCTTAACAAGTGTTTATCATCAACTCCCTATGCAAATGTGTGCAAAGCTACATGAAATGAATCTAGACTCAATCTTAATTATGCAAATGCACCTAAATGATTCTTTTTAGTTTTCAAAAAATTGAAAATTTTATGATTTTCTCAATGAAATGCTTGAATGTATGCATGAGACTCAAATATGCAAATGAGAAAATAAGAAAACAAAACACATGGTTATATACACAAATCCTCCTCCGAACTTAAATTACACAGTCCCTTGTGTAATAAAAACATGAAAGAAGAAAACAAAACACATCAAAAACAAGTGCAAAAGATTGCATAAAGAAAGGAGTGAAGTGTGGTACCTTGGATGAAATTTTATGATGAGAAGTGGTGATATCGGGCAGTGGGCTTGATACAGTGCTCGATACGACAATATCGGGCTTGGTTGCCTGATACGATGCTCGACATGATCTTCCTTGTCCCCCTGGAAGATTATATCATGCACCCTTTCCCCGATATACCACTTAATGTCTTTTCCCTGGTGATATCTCCATTATTATGCCATTTTAGCTTGCATTCATCACAATTTTTAGCCTTTAAACATGCATATTTTGCTTCTTCTTGTCCCTTTTGCATACATTTAGGAGTTAGTGTAGTTTTAGGAGCTGCATTGCATTTTGCAAGCACTTGGAGTTTTATTCAGGTACTTGAAGGAGTGTGGAGGCCATGTGGTGCAATGGATGTGAGCTGGGAATGAAGCAAGACAAAGGACAAAGGCGGATATGCCAATATCGACATCATCTGATCGATACGGAGCATATCGATGGGAGTATCAATCACTCCAACATCGATACATTGAAGGCGTGGTGTGAAGGCAGCATATTGACTAAGGGAGACCTCGATGCAACAGAAGGGAACCCATACCAAGCAGCAAATCGACGTCCCAAACCGGTACACAGAGACAAGACAATTCCGAGGTGCTGTATCGACTTGTTTGCCCGATGAGCCTTAACTAAAGGGTGATTCTATCGACTTCACACCAAGGAGAGTCAAACTAATACAACATTGAAGCCTTCTGTATCGACCAGCATATCGGTCAAGGGACATCGATACAACCCAGAAGAAGAGATGATATCGACATGAGTATCGATGCGCATGATCGATATGGTATGTCCGAGTCAGCCTATTTTTGGTTTAATCTTGGTTTCCTAAGGGTTTTATAGTTCCCCTATAAATACTAAAGTCCTAAAAATGTTAGGCAACTTAGATCTTAATATTTTCCTTCTGTTCTTGCACATAAAACCTTTCTTTTTTCATATTTGCTTTGTAAGAACTAGTTTAATTCAGTGAATTTCTGTATTTGCCTTTAATATATTCTTGCCTATTCTGCTTTCTTATCGAGATTAACCAATATTTCTCTTTCGAATTTGTTGTTTTGATTATGGCTAGTGAGTAGTCTTATTTAGAGTTTGAGATGAGATAGATTAGATGGGTTTTAAGACTAGATTAGTGATGTCTTATGCTTAATATGATTGTCTTCTCTCTATTGAATGTGCTTAACTCTAGATTAGTCTTGGTCAGGATTGTTTAGTATCTTGACTTTCTCTTATGCCTGATAAGTGTTTGATGAAATGCTGTTTTGAGTCTCTTAGAGGATTTGTAAGCTTAGCCTAAGGAATTAGATGTTTAAGGTGCATTTTGGCTTTGTAGGATTGGAATTCTGTTTTGAATGCTTGCTGATCAAGTGTTTCAGCAAAGGAATTTATCTGAAATATATGTTTAGCAAAGTGATTAGTGTCAAGGAATTGAGCTAGTTATAGTTGTTAATCCTATGCCTAGATGATAGCATTGTTTGAATGGTTTTGAAGCATCATTAGTTAGGTTCTAATCCGCTCTTAATCAATAACTCCCATCTTAGATCCTTACTTCATCTCTTTGAATTGCCTGCTTTCTTAAGCTCAGTCTTTAGACATGTTTTATGTGATCACAAATGCTTTCTTTAATTTGGCTCGACTTAAGTGATTTGCTGTATTCTTGGTGTCTTATGAACTCAGATGGATTGATACCTTACATGCTGCAATGACATGAGTGTATTAGGATTTGTTTAGCTAGTCAAAATTCTGTTATCAATTTGGCGCTGTTGCCATATGGGTTTAGTTTAAGCATTAGGATTTGTGGATTGTTTAAGATCAAGCTGTTAAATTTCTGTTTGTTACTGATTTGCAAGTTGCTCTTCTGCTTATAGGTGTATGAACTTGAGGTCTAAAGGCAATCAAAACCTGCTGGATTACCAACACAACATTCTGCAAGTGGAGAGAGCATTAAGAGCAACAAGGGAAAGAGAGAGACTGTAATGGTTTCATCAGCTCAGCATGGAGCATGGTATAGATGATCAGCGATTTCAAGGACAACCAGGAGCACAAGGTGTTCAAGGAGTTGCTGATGTTCAGGGACAGCAAGGAGCCCAAGGTGAGCAGGGTCAGAGAGGACCAGCACATGGTGCACGCCCAATCAGACCTATTGGAGCAGGAGTTGCGGCCAATGCTTACCACAACAGAACAGGAATCATCCCTCCAGCTGTCCAGAACAAAAACTTTGAGATCAAGTCTGGTCTGATATCCATGGTCTAAGGAAGCAAGTTCCATAGCTTACCTTTAGAATACCCCTTGGACCACTTGGAAAACTTTGATAGGCTCTGCTCTCTCACCAAGATCAATGGAGACAGTGAAGATGGTTTCAAGTTGAGGCTGTTCTCATTCTCTCGTTGCGACAAAGCTCATCAATAGGAGAAGAATTTACTTCAGGGCAGCATCACAAGTTGGGATGAGTGCAAGAGAGCATTCCTGGCAAAATTCTTCTCTACTTCAAGAAGAGCTAGAATTAGGAATGACATCTCTGGTATTGCTCAAAAAAATAGTTAGAGTTTTGGTCAAGCATTGGAGAGATTCAAAGGGTACACACTTCAGTGCCCTCACCATGGATTCCGACAAGCTTCACTCCTCTCCAGCCTATACAGAGGCGCTCTCCCTCAGATCAGGATGCTACTTGATACTGCCTTCATTGGAAACTTCCTATCTAAGGATGTAGATGAAGGCCTGGAGCTTGTGGAGAATTTAGCTCGAAGTGATGGCAATTATAGTGAAGACTATGATAGAACTCCAAGAGGAGAAGATGGCAACACTAAAAAGGAACTGGAGTCTACAAGAAGAGAGTTGAAAGAGCTGAACACTAGGCTTGACAAACTGCTCCAAGTGCAACACAAAGAGATGAACTATGTTGGTGAAATGGTGGAGCTGCATAGTGAAGAGGAGTTACAAGTAGAAGAGATGAACTACTTGAGAAATCAAGGTGGTTACAATAGTTATGGGAACTACAGACCTAACCTAAACCTGTCCTACAGGAGCAACAATGTTGCCAACCCCCAAGACCAAGTTTACCCTCAACAACAACCTCAAGGGAATCAGCCAAGGCCTTTTGCGCCATTCAACCAAAGGATATACAACAAGGAACAACTTCCAAAGAAACTTCCAGCAAAAGCAGTTTGCTCCTCCTGGATTCTCTCAAGGTCAAGCAAGCTTATCCAACACCAAGCCTGCTGCACAATTCCTTCAAGGCCAACAAGCTACCAATCTGGTGATCACAAAAAAGTTTGTTGAGGTTTACAACAGAATGGATACTCTTTATATGGAGTTGTCAAACAAGTTTGATGGTTGGCTTCAAGAGTGAAGACACTAGAGAACAACAAGGGTATAACTGGTCCCAAACCACAAGGAAGCCTTCCTGGAAAACCAGAAGCTAATCCTAAGGATTTTTGCAACGCCATAGTCACTGAAGAAGAGACCTTCTCAGATAAAGAAGAAGTTGTCATTGAAGAGTTTCTTTCTTTTCTCAATGAGAACATTGAACTTCAGAGTGGGGGAGAGGAGTTTTTGGCAGCTGACGCCAACAAAGAGGATACAAAGGAAGAGTCTCTTGAAGCAGCAGCCAGTAAGGAAGAGGAGAAGAATAAGCTACTTGAGGACGGTCAAGCTGAGAAACAAACTGGAATCTATGATCATTCTCCTTACAAGCCAGCTATCCCCTTTCCTGGAAGGTTTAAGAGACAACTTATAGATAAGTACACCACGCCTCTATGCCAACCAGATGAAGCTTAGAGGTCTTGATGTTGGGACAGAGCTGAAAGAAGCCATTACCACGACTGAGGTATTGAACATCAAGAAGCTTGGAGATCTTGGATGCTTTACTCTCCCTTGTGAACTCAAGGGACTAATTTTCAAGAGCTGTCTTTGTGACCTTGGAACAAGTATCAACCTTCTCCCATCCTCTACTGCTAAGGCGCTTGGCTACACTCAACTTCAAGAGAGTAATGTGTCTCTAACCATCGCTGATAGCACAGTAATGGCACCACTTGGAGCTCTTAAAGATGTGCCAATGATGATTGAAGGAGTGGTCATCCCAACAGATTTCCTGGTCCTAGATGTTGAAGAGAAGATCAAGAACGCCATCATTCTAGGGAAACCATTCTTAGCTTCAGCTGGCACAGTATTTGATGCAAAGGAGTGCACAATAGAGCTAAGGTTGACCAAGGAGAAAGTGCTGAATTTTGATTCCAAAGGGAACAAGCTCATATTCCAGCTGGAAGATGCGTAAGCCTTCTCAAAGGAGATTAAGATGTTGAAGAAATTGGGGTGCATTGGCCAGAGTTTGATGGCTATGTGGGTGCAAGTTTTAATGGTTGCTGCCTGTCCAGGATGCTTGCTGATACCACTGAAGAGGAGGTCCTCGAAGTGGCTGGTTCTGATGCTGTGAATGAAATCTTATTGGGTCCTATATAAGAAGGAGTGGTTTTGAGACCATTTCGCTCTGAGAGTGGTGAAGTTTGTTACAAGATGAAGCAAGAGTGAAGATCTAAGCATTTTGCAGTGCTGAAGATTGATGGATTCACCAGGAGAGTCAAGGGAAGCAAGATCACACCAAGGAGTTCCAAGACTCCTGCTCCTTACCACAACAAAGAAGCTGAGGAAAGTCAAGCTAAGTGACTCTAAACAAGCGCACTTGGGAGGCAATCCCATGTTATCCTTGTATAAAGTTTTGCATTTTTATGCTTTTTATGTTTGTACGGGTGTTTTCGAGTGTTCCTAGTAACCAGGTTCAAGCTGAGAAAGAAGAAGCCAAGCTTAGGAGAAGGAAGGAGTCGAGGAAGGGTTAATATCGACCAGCATATCGACCATTCACATCGATACAGCTCATACCGAGCAAGTGTATCAAGCATATCTTGCTCGATACAGATACATTAAACTTGTATCGACGTGCATATCAGGGTGATCCTGATCGATATACAGGAAAGGATTAAGTATCGATCAGAGTACCGATATAAGGCAAACCGATACGCCTTCAATGACAATGTATTGGGTAATACACAGATCGATATGCCTCAACTGGTACCGATATCGATCACATGTATCGATGTACCAGGTCGATACGACACCAAGGAGTGCACCAACGTAACACACTGATATGCCTTAACTGAGAGGATGAAAGGCGATTAATCACCCTTTTTGAGGTATATCGGGTGAATATCGACGTCTCACGGTGATACACCTTAAGGCACGAATGAAAACATGCTGTTCAGCATGAGTCAAGGTGTATCGATGTCAATATCGACATGCTAGTCTGATATGGAATTTTACCAGATCATACCGACCTACATATCGAGCTACTAGCTTGATATTGGACAGCCAAGTATGATTATCGGACTACATATTGACATGAGGGAAGTTGATACAGAACGTGTCAAGCAATATCGACATGCATACAAGTCGATATAACGACCCAGACATCCCATATCGGCATGCGTATCGACCAGACCAAGTCGATATGATCAATATCGATCACAATATCGACTTGGGTGGTCGGCATAGCACCCGAGCTAAGTACTCTTCATTTCAAATTTTTTTCCTCCTTGGTCAAACTAGATCAAGGAGTTTAAATTTGAATCTTTCCCTTTCCCGAGCATCAGTGGGACCTCTCTTAGGCTACTTTGTCCCCTTCCTCCCCACAAAAAGATTCCCCCAACCCTCTATTTAAACACACCCACCCTTCTCTCTCTCTCACTTTCATTTTCTTGTTTACAACCACAAAAATTTTGAAATCTTTAGTGTTCTAAGTGTCTAAGAGACCCAAACCACTCAAGGTAATGTCTTTCAGCTTTTTAAATATTTATAATTTGCCTTAAGCACTTAAGAACTTTATTATATGTTGTGGTTGCTTGCTTGATTTGTGAGTATTGCTTCTTATTTATTTTATTTCTTTTGCATGGTGAGTAGATTGTTTTTGAATTTTGAAGTATTTAGATTAATGAAAACTTGCTTGTCAAATTCATTTATCTAGCTATGCATTAGCATTTTAGTACATTTTTTTTAGTTTCACCATGCTAGGATTCATAATTTTCAATTAAATGATAAATTTTGTTTAATGAATCATTTGCATGCTTATTTAGTTGCTTCACAACTGACAGAGATTTACTTTTCAGTAAATAAACTCTTTTTTGTGATTTTTAGCAACATTAAGCTTTGTGTTTTGTTGTTTTCTTGGTTCTGATTTTTCTTTTGAGAATATGTTTTAGGTACCATGGGAAGAGCAACAAGGAGTGGAGCAAACAAAAAGGCTGAGAGGCAAGAGAAAGGAAAAGAGCCAAGCAAAAGAAGCTGGGAGTCCAAGCGCCAAATCTCACGGCAAAAAGAGAACTGATGTTGGCGCTAGTGAGCAAGCTCCTCAACAGAAAAAGGCACTACTCAAGCTCAAAGGCAGCTGTATGAAAAGCTGAAAAAGGTGGATGTGAGACCAACTAGATACCCCCATGTGCCATCTCTAAAGGCCTTGGGACTCTACGAAGACTGCTCTTCTATGCTTGAGACAATGGAGCTCACAAAGTTAGTGGAACCTCCATATTCAGCCAACAAAGACCAAGTGCTTCAATTCTTTGCAAGCTTTGAAGTGACATTCTATGTGCCAGGAGAGGAGACTCCTGAAGAAGATGGTGATGGCTTCATAACTTTCAGAGTTTCTAAGAAGAACTATAGGATGTCCTTCTCAGCAATTGAAGATGCCTTTGGATTCTCTTATGGAAGCGCTAGAGGACAGAATCAGGGGGTTAGCAAAGAAGAGATAAGCAGCCTTTGGGAGCATGTAGCCAAAGGCGCTTTTAAGCCAGGAAGAAGCAAGGCTTCTCTGATCAGAAATCCAGCCATCAGATATGTGCACAAGACGCTGGTGCATACACTCTTTGCTAGGAAGGAAAGTGGAGAGGTTGAAGGAGGAGAATGGGAGCTGATTTATCAAGGTCTCATGAGCATACTTGACTGCACAAGGCAAGGTGTTGAGCTTAAGGGAGCAGATGGGACAACTGGAATGGTCACCATCTTCATGCAGCAACTTCTGGTCATCAAACATTGGTTAACCACCAATGATGACAAGGCACCAAAGCTGTATTGTGCTCGCCTTATTACACAACTGATGGAAGCTGCAAGAGTTGAGAGTGGACCAGAAACAGTCAAGATCACATACTTGGACCTGCCATACCTAGAGAAATCAAGATTTCTTGGTGAAAAAGTGGGTGACAAGTTCATCTACAACTTTATCCAAGATGATGGATCTGCTGCAAAGCTTCTACTCCCTGATGTGCATCTCACATCCTTCTCCAACCCCAACAGCTTTGCCTTTCAAATCCCACAGCACCTTCTATACCAAGCTGGCACTCCATCCTCTTACATTCACCAAGGTGCCAACATTCCTCTTCCTCAAGGAGATTATCCTCTTGTGGTTTTTGAAGGGGGTCAAATGGAAGAAGGAATTCAAGAAGAAGAAGAATCAGATGCTCCAAGCTACATCAGTGATGAGTACCACTTCCAGCCCCATGATGTTTCAGACCAAGGAGGTCCCTTGAAGAAGGTCAATGAACACATCAACCTCTTGCAAAGATGGAACAAATGGCAAGACAAAACCATCAAGAAGTTGGTGAAGGGCATGAAGAGCATGAAGGCCCAAATCAAGGACCTAGCGAGGAAGTCTAGTGGAGCCTCTACTTCTGCTCATCAACAAGAGCAAGAAGCTGAAAGCCAAGGAGTGGCTAGAGCTCCTAGTAGAAGGCACTCTTTTGCTGGTTATGAGGAAGTGAGAGCTTGGGTGCCACCAAGAGTATAATGTCAAGAAGCCCGAAGGAGGAGGAGACACACAAGGAGAGAGCGGCAAGCAAGGAGCCACAACATTGACCTCATGGAGGACCTTTCAGGAGCCTCCTACACCTCACACACCAACTTCTAAGGTACCACAAACTCCTATATTGTATATACCATTGCATTTTTTTTAAGTTCATGTAATATATTTCTGTTGCTTCTCTCTTATACTCTTTTATTACACAAGGGATTGTGTAATTTAAGTGTGGGGGAGGGATTTGGGGTGTGACTCTGTTTGTTCTTTTCTTAGGTTTTTCCTTTTTTTATTCATCTTTGAGTCTCACACATTCATCTAAGTGCATTAAAAAACCAAAAAAATCGAAAAATTTGAAAATTTTTTTATTTTTTGCAAACCAAAAAGAAAAGCATATAGTTGCATTTATTTGTTTAGGATTGAGTTTAGAATTTTTCATATAGGTTGCACTGCATTTGCATAGGGCATGATGATGATAACTCCTTGTAAAATGTTAAGTGTTTAGGACTGATTTAAGTGTCTAAGTGGTTAAATGTTTGATGCATCATAAGAAGTTAGAAACTAAGGCTGAACCATGCTCTTGAATGCTAAATCTGCTCCTCTAGTCTCATGCTAAAATTGCTTGCTCTTTGAAAATCATCCCTATTTATTAGAACAATTAATTTGAATTGTTAGTTATCATGCTCTTGCATTGAAAAGTGATCTCATGGATTACTCATATACATATTTGGACTTTCTTTCTTCCTTTTTACCTCTCTTTCTAGTCCAAATAGTTGATCCTCATCATTAAGGGAAAGTTACCACACCTTAACCTTACCTTCCTTTCAAACCTAAACATTATCTTTGTGTGTGATGCCTATTTTTGAATTGACTAAGCATAAAGTATTAGGTAGGCACGACAAGGACAGGTTACTATATAGAACTAGCTCTTCACTTTGAGTTACACATAGGTTTAGGATGGTAGTTATAGGTCTGGGCGGATTTGAGTGTTACATTGATCTAAAAGGAGAGAGTGAGAGAAGAAAGAAAGTAAAAGGGGAAAGGAATGAGAATGGGGAAGAAGGCAAAAACTCAGCATGTGTGGAACCAAATAAGCTTAGATGGAGTGTCAGGAACAACAACAAAGAAGGCACCAAAGCCTAAATACATCAAAAGGATGAAGAAAAGGAGACTCCTTAATACAAAGAAAAGGCTCTTACAACAAAGGAGAAAAAAGAAGGCCACAACATAGTGAGATCAAAGAAGAAGCTTCCATGAAAATGGCAAAGTGTGGAAAGTGTGAGAGTGCTGAGAAAGGTTAGTTAGGATTGGGTTTGATTTTGGGTAAGAGTTTTGAGGTTTAGACCATTCTTAGGCATTGGGTAGATAGTAATCTATCATTGTATGCATAAGTTGTGCTTCACCTTTAGCATTATGCCTATGTTCATTCCTTTTTGAGAGAAATCCTTGCAATTGAACCCACATTTTGATGAGATCAGTTTTTATCTCATGACCTTAACCCTTAGCCAAATGATTCCACTTGATTTACTTGATCATGATTCACTTGGTTACAAAGTTTAAATGAATGTTAATGGGATTGATTGATTTAAGCATTTGATTAGACTGAGCTAGAGATCATTTTGAAACTGGAAAGGCATGGATAGGATCTTTAAAGTATAACTGATTGTGTTTTGCAGCCTACACTTAGGCACTTAGACATTGACTTCATTTCTTTACCTTAGCATTTTTAGATTTGAGTGAACACCTTGAAACCTCACTTCCTCCTGGTCATAGTTTGTTTGCTTGAGGACAAAAAAAAGGCAAGTCTGGGGGTGTTGATATCTCTATTATTTATGCCATTTTAGCTTGCATTCATCACAAATTTAAGCTTTTAAACATGCATATTTTGCTTCTACTTGTCCCTTTTGCATACATTTAGGAGTTAGTGTAGTTTTAGGAGCTGCATTGCTTTTTGCATGCATTTGGAGTTTTATTCAGGTACTTGAAGGAGTGTGGAGGCCATGTGGTGCATTGGATGTGAGCTGGGAATGAAGCAAGACAAAGGACAAAGGCGGATAGGCCAATATCGATGATGATATCGACATCATCTGATTGATACGGAGCATATCGATGGGAGTATCGATCACTTCAACATCAATACAATGAAGGCATGGTTTGAAGGCAGCATATCGACTAAGGGAGACCTCGATGCAACAGAAGGGAACCCATACCTAGCAGCGTATCGACGTCCAAAACTGATACACACAGACAGGACAACACCTAGGTGCTGTGTCGACTTGTTTGCCCGATGAGCCTTAACTAAACGGCGATTGTATCGACCTCACACCAAGGAGAGTCAAACCGATACAACATTGAAGCCTTCTGTATCGACCAGCATATCGACCCAGGGACATCGATACAACCCAGTTATCGACATGAGTATCGATGTGCATGATCAATATGGTCTGTCAGAGTCAGCCTTTTTTCGGTTTAATCTTGGTTTGCTAGGGGTTTTCAAGTTCCACTATAAATACTAATGTGCTAAAATGGTTAGGCAACTTAGATCTGAATATTTTCCTTCTGTTCTTGCACTAAGAACCTTTCTTTTTTCAGCTTTGCTTTGTAAGAACTAGTTTGATTTAGTGAATTTTTTTATTTGTCTTTAATCTATTCTTGCATATTCTGCTTTCTAATCATGATTAACCATTATTTCTCTTTGGAATTTGTAGTTTTGATTATGGCTAGTGAGTAGTGTTATTTAGGGTTTGAGATCAGATATATTAGAGGGGGTTTAGGACTAGATTAGTGATGTCTTATGCTTAATATGATTGTCTTCTCTCTATTACATGTCCTTAACACTAGATTAGTCTTGGCCAAGCTTGCTTAGTATCTTGGCTTTCTCTTATGCCTGATAAGTGTTTGAAGAAATGCTGCTTTGAGTCATGTATGCTTAGCCTAAGGAATTAGATGTCAAAGGTGCGTTTTGGCTTTGTAGGATTGGAATTCTATTTTGAATGCTTGCTGATCATGTGTTTGAGTAAAGTGATTTATCTGAAATGTATGTTTAGCAAAATGATTAGTGTCAAGGAATTGAGCTAGTTATACTTATTAATCATATGCCTTGAAGATAGCATTGTTTGAATGGTTTTGAAACATCACTAGTTAGGTTCTAATCCCTTTTTAATCAATAACCCCCGTCATAGATCCTTACTTCATCTATTTGAATATCCTGCTTTGTTTAGTTCAGTCTTTAGACCTGTTTCGTGTGATCACAACTGCTTTCTTGAATTTGGCTTGATTTAAGTGATTTGCTGTATTTTTGGTGTCTTATGAACTTAGATGGATTGATACCTTACATGCTGCAATGACATGAATGTATTAGGATTTATTTAGCTAGTATCACCTGGGAGAAATTTTGTCCCATATTGGGCTTGTCATGCCCGATATGATGCTCGACATAAGTGTCCAGGAGCATCATTTTACAACACCGGGCTTGAAATGTCTGATATGTTTCCCTATGTGCCCTTGGCTTTGAGCAATATCGAGTAAGTGATGCCCGATATGCTGTCCAATATGCTCCAGGAAGTGCAGTATCGACCTTGGCATGCCCGATATGCACCTCCACATGTGCCAAGAACACATGTTCTGATTCTCCAAATCATTCAACTACCTTCCTTGATTCGCAGCTGCTTTTAGGGTCATAAGAAAATCATAAACATAAACTCAAAAAGAAATATTATATACAAGGATACCATGAGAATGCCTCCCAAGTGCGCTTGTTTAGAATCACTAAACTTGACTTTTCTTCCTCTTTAGGCAAGTGGGGGTTCTTGGAGGTGAATGTCTGTATCATCTCTAAGGGTGTCACTTGCCATATATGGCTTCAATCTGTGACCATTCACAGTGAATTCTTCATCCTTACCAAACAAAGTCACATCTCCATAGGGAAGCACTTCCTTGATCTTAAAGGAAACAACTTCAGCCTTGAGTTGAAAAGCGACACCTTGTCTCCAGTTTTGAAATCCTTAGGCCTTATCTTCTTATCATGGAAGGATTTGGTCCTTTCCTTGTAAATTCTGGAGCTTTCAAATGCTTCTAGGCGATTATCTTCCAGCTCATGGAAGTTGATAAGCCTCTTTTCTTGGGCAGTTTTGATGTCAAATTTCAGCAGCATTGTTGTCCATAAAGCTTTGTACTCAAGTTCCACAGGAAGATGGCAAGCTTTACCATATAGAAGTGAGAATGGTGACCTTCCAATATATGTCTTGAAGGCTGTCCTATATGCCCAAAGAGCATCATATAACTTGTGAGACCAGTCTTTCTTTGTTATGCCCACAGTCTTCTCTAAGATAGACTTGATTTTCCTGTTAGACACCTCCAGTTGACCACTGGTTTGAGGGTGGTAAGGAGTAGCAACCTTATGCTTCACACCATTTTTCTTGAGGAAGCTCTAAAAAAACTTGTTGATAAAATGGCTCCCTCTATTACTTATGACACACTTGGAACAACAAACCTTGGGAAGATGATTGACTTGAAGAGCTTAAGCACAACCTTGACATCATTTATCAGACTAGCTATTCCTTCCACCCACTTTGACACATAGTCCGCTGCCAGAAGGATATACTTGTTCCCATAAGAAGAGGGAAATGGTCCCATGAAGTCAAACACATAAACTTCAAGAATTGGGCTTAGAGGCATCCCATCTCTCTTGCTTATTCTTCCTTTCCTTTGGCAAGCTTCACAAGAAGCAATCTAGGCTTGAGCATCTTTGAGAAAAAATGGCCACCACAACCCAGCTTGAAGCACTTTTGATTATGTCTTGAAAGTGGCAAAGTGACCACCCTAGGTTGACCCATGACAATGCTGGAGGACGCCTTTCACATTTTTGTCTGCTATGCACCTTCTAAACAGCCTATCAGCTCCCCTATTGTAGAATAAGGCTCATCCCAATAGTAGTGAGACACATCCCTGAAGAAGTTCCTCTTGTGATAGGAATCAAGGTTGGTTGGGATATCTCCACATGCTAAGTAGTTGGCGAAATCTGCATACCATGGAAGCTTCTCTTTTAGAACATAAGCCTCTCTGATATCTCTCATATTTAGATCATTCAGGCTTGCATTTAGTTCATGTTTTAGTCTTCTCTTGCATGTTTTCCTTCTCTTTTGTCCCATTTTCCTTTGTTTTTAGACTTATGTTGCATTTAGGTTGCCGTTTGCATTTTCTTTGCAGAAGAAATGTTTTTAAGTATCTAAAGAGCCATTAAAGACAAGGAGGAAGCATGAGAATGATTCAGGCAGTTGCCCCAGCAAAGGAGGATCAAGAGGAGCTAAGGAAGTGGACTTTTGGATCGATGTTTGAGCAAGCTGGCACAATATGGAGAGACAGGACACTGATGTTGTGCCTGTATATCACACGACATCTTTGGCCCGAGACCACCAAGAATCACATCGATCTCTGATCTCGCCCAAGCCATCACAATATCAAGCATCTGAAGAATCAATGTCGTGCGCCAATGTCGACCTCCTAGCACGACATCCACCAAATCCGAGCCTCACTTATTTACAAGAATGACATTGCTTTAGGGTTTTAGCAAGTCTTGTTATTGCTTTTATCTCTTAATTAATTTCTGGTTTTTGTAAGAACAATATCCTTCCTTTAATCCAGGTTTTTGTATTTGCAGTCTAAATCTTTCTCAATCCTTCTTTCTAATCATGTTTAACCCATTAATCTTTATGGATTTGATGGTTTCGAATATGATTAGTGAGTAATCTTCCATAGGTTCTTAGTTGTGGTATATTAGGGGAATTTAAGGCTTGATTAGGGTTTGTCAGTGCTTAATATTGATTGATTCCTCTCTACTACACAGTTTTAGGCTAGATTTTTCTTCATCACATGAATCTAGAATTAGGCTTTCTCTTATGCCCACCAAGTGTTTGATGAAATGCTGATCTTGTCTTTTATATGATTTACTTGCCTTAGCTCAAGAGATTGAACCTGCTTTCTATCGATTCTAGAACTAATTGGAGTTAGTTCTCGTAGTTTTATTGCTCATGCACCAGCTCAAGCCTCTTCTAGTTCCCAAGATTCTGAAATCAAGAGTCTCATCCAACATGTGCTACAATTTGCTGATGTTCACAACAAGATAGACTCAGTTTATGTGGAGCTCACTAGCAAGTTTGATGGTCTAGCTGCAAGAGTGAAAATTTACGAGAATAACAAATGAATAGCTATAGGACCACACCCCCAAGGTAATCTTCCAGGCAAGTGTGAGATGAATCCCAAAGAATATTGCCAAGCTGTTGACTCTAAAGAATATTTGGGTACTACTGAGGAAGAAGCTGTTATAGAGGAGTTCCTGTCTTTGTTCAATGAGGACATTGAAGCTCAAAGAAAGGAGGAAGAGCTTAACAAGGTTACAGGGGTTAAGAAGGAGGATAAAGCTCATGAATTTCCAGTTTACCAACCTGCTATCCCTTTTCCACGAAGGTTCAAGAAAAAGCTAGTGGCGAAGTGAACCACTCTCTATGCTGCTCAAATGAAGCTTAGAGGTGGTGATGTTTAGAATGAGCAGAAAGAAGCTCTAGCTAAGGCTGAGGAATCAGATGTTAAGAAGCTTGGTGATCCTGGGTGTTTCACTCTTCCTTGTGAGCTCAAATGGAGGACTATCAAGAGTTGTCTATGTGATTTAGGTGCAAGCATCAATCTACTACCCTCTCCCACAGCTAAGACATTAGGCTACACCAAGTTTCAGAAGAGCAATGTGTCTCTCACAATTGCTGATGCACAGTCAAGACACCTCTAAGAGCTCTCAAGGATATACCCATGATGATTGAAGGTGTAGTAATCCCAACTGACTTTCTAGTGTTGGATGTAGAAGGGAATATAAAGAATCCAATTATCTTGGGAAGGCCCTTCTTGGCTTCAGCTGGAGCTTTGTTTGATGCAAAGAAGTGTACCATTGAGTTAAGGCTGACCAAAGATAGGGTGTTAAAGTTTGACTCCAAGGGTAAGAAGATTGAGAATGAACATGCTTTCTATATAGAGCTGAATAAGAAAGAGGGAGCTGCTGAGAATTGGCCTGCAATTGATGGTTACATTGGTCCAAACTTTGATGAATGCTGTCTCCTCTTGCTGTTTGAAGAAACCACTGAGGAGGAGGTCCTCAAAGTGGAGGTTTCGAAGATTGGTAATGAAATCTTATTAGGTTATGCTGAAGAAGGGTTAGTCCTTAGGCCCTATCTCTCTAATGGTGAAGTTGGTTACAAAGTTGAATGCAAGGGCAAAGATAAGCCATTTGCAAAAGTGAAGATTGGTGGTGTTGCTAAGAGGCTGAAATGTAGCATGAAGAACTTCAAGGCATCAGCTACAGCCACAGAGCAGAAGGTTTTAACAAGGAGCTTCACAGCTCCTTCTCACACCAACTAGATGAGCCAAGAAAAGTCAAGCTAAGTGACTCTAAAAGAGCACACTTGGGAGGTAGTCCCATGGCATCGTTGTACATAGTTATGCCTTTTAGTTTATTTTTATGCTTTTTATATTATCTCTAGAAGCATGTGTGAAGCTAAGGTGATAAGATGGTTTGGGAAATAAATAGACATGTTTTGGCTGATGTCAAGCATAGATGTCGAACTTTCCAAGCTCAACATCCGAACATCGAGTATGAACATCGAGCTGAGGAGCTCGACATCATTTGAGCCTAAACATGCCGACCAAACACATCGATCTACCCAGCTCGATGTGGGGAGAAAAGTAACTCGGAGCTGGATGCCGACCACCCAGATCGTGCGATATTTCTTTCCCAAGAGGAGGTTGGAGCGTGACGAGCATCTACATCACGCGACATGCAAGTTTGGAGAAAATGGATGGATGTTGTGCATTCACATCGCACGACAAGGGCCCGAGAGTTGAGCTATGGATGGCGAGCAGTAATGTCGAGCTATCAGGGCTCGACATTCTGATGTCAACCATCCACATTATGCAGCATCCCAGGACCGAGGGTAATGGTGCGGACATCGAGCATCAATGTCAAGCTGCCAAGCTCGACATCCGCCTATCGAGCTGGCTAGCTCGATGTTACCCGGGAGGTAAGTCTCTTGAATTTCTAAAAGTTTCCCTCTTCTTGGCTTGGCTCTAAGGGAGTTTAAAATTTGAATTTTTGGCTCCTCCTCTGCCATTCTGACCCACTCCTGAGCACTTTGTCTTCTGTCCCCACTCCCAAATATTCATTGTCCCCTCCCTTATTCTATATAAACTACACTTGCTCTCTTCTCTCTTCGCACTTCTCATTTCTCATATTTTTCTTTGTAGCCACGAAAATCTCTTGTTCTCTCTCTCTTGTTCTTTTCTTTAACAAAGTGCTCAAGAGTCCACAAAGCTTTGCATCTACCCTATTCATGTCTTGTTCTTTATGGTTAGAAGTTGTAGGTAAATTTGAAACCTTATGCCATTTGAACCAGTTATATTTAGTTATTATCCTTGTTTTAATTTTTGCATGGTGGATTGTCATTGTTTAAGCAAGCTAGAATGTTATATCTGATTAGTGTTCATAATCTATTGTCTTGCTTTGACTTATGTTGATCATGCATTTTCACCATCTATTTTGTTTAGAGCCACCATGGTTATGTTCCTTTCTTCTTGGATTCTCTTATTTCTTTAGAGGCTTGCATGATTAATCATTAGTTAAACCTCTTGTACATTTAAGAATTTTTTTTTATTTTAGAGCATTTTATCATCCATTACTCTTGTACTTAATGGTCTTTTGTGATTTATACTTGTATGTACCATGGGAAGAACAAAGGAAGTTGCTGTGAACAAAAGCCTACAAACAAGATATAAGGATCCTGCACAACATGCAACAAAAGACAAGGACAAGAAGGTTGTTGAGGGTCAGTCCTCAAAGTCTGCTGGCAAAAGGATAGTGGAAAGTATGGCTGCAAAAACCAAGTCGAAGGGGAAGGAGAAGACAGTTAAAGAAGTTCCCAACAAGGTACCAACATCAAGAGAGTTTGTGGAGCTCTTCAGTAAATGCATCTTCAAAGCCACAAGGTACCCTTGTGTCTCCACCATGAAGGTGCTGGGAATATATGAGGATTGCCAAACTATATGTGCAGCAATGGGGCTTGGGAAGTTCACAGAGATGGCCCTCCCTTCCTACCAAAACCTTACCATCCAATTCCTCTCAACAATCCAAGCAGTGAACTATGAAGATAGTGAGCTGGAGAATGGAGATGGATGGATTGCCTTCAAGCTTGGCAAGCCAAAGTACACAGCTAGTTTCAGTGAACTCTATGCAGCCCTTGGGATGGACTGCTACTTCAGTCAAAAGCCTCTGTTCCAAATCAGCATCCATGAAATTGTGCAGCTTTGGGAAGTGATTCGTATTGATGAGTTCATCCCTGGAGTCACAACAAGCACAAGCATAAGGCATCCTTCATTGAAGTATGCTAACAAGGCCCCTTGCACACACTTTGTATGCAAGGAAGGAGACCCACAAAATCTCATCTAAAGAAATGGACATCATGTTTAATGGTCTGCACAAGATGGTGAACATCAAGGACAGCAAGGTGATCAATAAGCCATGGGAGTATCCTTGCTATGGTTGCATTGTCTTCCTCCAATGTGCAGCTGGGAATTCTTCTCCCTTTTGCCCTTTGTTGCAATCAAGCTTCTATAGGTGAAGAGCTGCTAAAAGAGTAAGGTGACATAGGGTGAACCTTGAAGATCATTCTGAAGATGCTCTGCCTGCACAATGGATGTATCTTTCTAACTTAAGGAGAACCCTCTTCATTAGGAAGAGTACACAAGACAATCATGTCTACCATTTCATCACACCAGAAAATCAACATGCTATGTTCCTTCTCCCAAATGTGCAGCACACCTCCATATCAATAAGAGGCAACATTAATTTTCACCCAAGTGAAAGAATGCTGTATTGATATACTCGTATATTTCGCATATTTAGCATGCATTTAGAGTAGTTTTTATGCATTCATCTTACATAATAGGCTAGGTTTGCACCATTTGTCTCATTTTAGGTCCTAAGTGCACTTTGCATTAGCATTTGCATATTTCTTGCATTCTTGCATAATATTCAGGTTGTTTTGGATACACTGGAGCTATGGAGGTTGCGTGGACATGCTAAGGATCGAGAGGAAGCTTGTGGACACTCGGGAGAACTCAGCCATTCAGCAAAGGGACCGAGATCGAGAGAAAGATCGAGCAAGGCAGGTCGATCTAGATGAGATCGACCAGAAGATCGACTAAGCCCGAGTCGTTTCAAGGAAGGGATCGGGGACAAGATCGACTGAGGTGATCGATCGTGAGTAACGACGTGGATTAAAGCCATACAGAACGAGATCCAGATCGAGTTCACGACTCGATCATCCAAGGATTGACAAGCAGATCGATTGAATTACTCGTTCCATCCGACCGAATCGACCCAAGGATCGAGCAAAAGTAGACGTTCTAGCCGGGAGATCGAGTGATCAGATCGACTACTCAGCTCGATCCCTACACCTTACCCGGACAGCTCACTTCTGGATTTTAGTGAGGAGACCATTTTTCTTGTTGGCCTATTTTGGGCGATGAAACCTTATCACTTTCTTTCACCACGCTTTGTCTACTACTTTTTCGAGCTCTCCTTTAGGCTTATCGCCATCGTTAACCTTTTTAAGCTTTTCTTATTTTTGAACCTTAATCTTCATTAATCTAAGCATTTCTTTTAATCACTCTTCCTGCTTAGTAGCTTAATCATGCTTATCTTTCCTTGTGTTGCATTTCCATTAGTTTTAATCATGTGTAGCGAGTAGTTTCCTTTGCGTTAAAGGTTGGGGCGATTAAGAGGGTTTAAGAGGTTTAAGCTTGGGACTTTTTCTTGTTCTTAATTTATTCTCTTCTTGGATTTGGGCTCTTAATGCTTATAGATTATTGGGAAAGATCTTTATGATCTCAGAGATCTCCTTACCTTGGCGGGATTCAGGAAATCTCTTAAAACCAAAGCCAAGAGACTAGCTCATCCTTTTCCAAACGCCATGGATGCTTAGGGAGCTAGTTAGGCCATTATTTGAGATCTTTGCTTAATGTTCTTCAACCACTTTTTCCACTATACTCCATGGGTTAGGAGGAGAGGTTGAGGAAAGGGTTTATATCATACACCATGGATAAACCTTCTTTAGCTTCTCAAGGCTTAGAGATAGCACAAAATGTGTAGATCTAATGTTTTCAAAACCCAAGCTTGAATCTTGAACCTTCTTAATATGACCCTCAACCTTAGATCCTCTTTTTAGCTTTTCAACACCTTTAAATCATCATCCTTTAGTTTAAAGTTTGCATCTTTAGCTTTAAAAGTCATTGTTCTAGGTTGTTAGAAATTCTCTGTTTTCTGCCTTTAGTGTTCGATTTTTATAAATTAGTAGTCTTGCATTTTAATCTCTTAGAAGTCTTCTGCTAGTTGGTTAACATTGTGCCCTAAGCAAATGCAATGCAACCTATGTGAAAGCACTAAACTTAATCCTAAACAAGTGAATGCAACTATATGCTTTTCTTTTTGGTTTACAAAAGATGCAAAAAAATTTAATATTTAATTTTTTTGTTTTGTTTTTCTATGTACTTATATGTATGCATGTATCCATGAGACTCAAAGAAGAATGCAAAGGAAAACTAAGAACAGAAAACACAAAGTCAAACCCCAAATCCCTCCCCCACACTTAAATTACACAATCCCTTGTGTAATAAAAGAGTGAAAGAGAGAAGCAACACAAACATATAAACATAAACGTAAAACAAATGTGTGTGGTACATACAAGGGAAGGAATGTGGTACCTTGATACTGGTGTGAGGAGTGATGGAAGGTGTATGAGAGCTCCTCAGTTTCATCTTGCAGGTAACATTGAGCGAGACAGCTCGATGTTGGTGCTCGATGTGAGGACATCTAGCTTGGTAGCTCGATGCTGCAGCATGATGTGAGTGCCATTGCTCCCTTCCCTTGGATATCGCACGATGTGGATGCACGATGTCCACTGATTTTTCTCCAAACTCGCACATCGCATGACATAGTTGCTCGATATGCCTTGACCTCCTCTCAGGCAAAACATGTCGCACAATGTAAGTGCTCAATATCTTGCCCGAGGCACCTTTTCTCCCTACATCGAGCTTGATAGCTCGATGTGGTTCCTTGATGTTCGGATATCGAGCTTCGCAGGCTTCATGTCTGATGTTAAGGTTTTTAAGCTTTAACTCAATCCTCAAACACACATGTCATTGTAGTACTTGAGGTGTCAATCCAATCCAAAGGCTAAGGAACAGATGAGATGTAGAAGACTTGCTAAGCTAGGCCTAATCAACGAAGGGGAGTCTGATCTAACAACCTAAAACAGGAAATGCAAACTAGAACACAGAGATTCAAGACTAATGAATAACAAGGTGAATTAAAAAAGATGATCAAGGTGAAAGAAACAATCAATGCATTAATCTCTAGGCAAGGAGTACTGATATAGACTAGCCCAATCCCTCAACACTAATCCCTTATCTAATCACAGATTCAAGATAAATCCCTTTACTCAAACACATGATTATCAAGCATGAAGGTCAAAGTCCATAGAGCCAAAAAGCATGCTAGACATCTAATTTCCTATTGTATGTTTACTAATCTCTTGTGCAATTGAACTAACATTAACTAACACTCTCATGCATAATCAATGCCTAAAGAAAAATTTCCCACCAATGTGGTGTTAAGTACTTAAGCACAAGCTATGCAAGACATGACATCAACCATAACTTCTTTCAAGCATTTCAGCAAACACCTTAACTGCAATACTAGAAAGCCTAGGATCTACTTATCCTACAAAGAGGTACTAAGAATGAAGAACAGTCACACAAGAAGAGATAATCAAAGATCCAACATTCTAGCACCATAACAATCATTAGAAACACTTTTGTTCTTCAAAATCCAAGAATCTCAAAAACTGAAGAACACAAATTCGAAAATAATAAGGGCAATAACAAATGGAAAACAAGACTAGAAGATGAAAGACTTATGATTCAAAGATGAAAGAAAAAATATAAAGTATATACAATGATCCAATCTCAACCCACAAAGGGTTTGTTCTTGTTCTATGAAAAACCAAAGCAAAGCTTTGAGGAAGAGAAAGGAACATCCCTAAAATAGCCTTAGCAAGCATAAATTTAAAATTCAAAGATGATCAAAGATGGTTTTCGGACCAAAACCTATCGATCAGAAGGAAGGAGGTGATGCTCAATGTAGGTGATCGATAGGGTGATCGATAGGAACTTCTGGTTACGGACAGTGATGCTTGAACTGCCGTATCTTTTGAATACTGATCGGATTGACCGGATTCAACCTCCGTTGGAAAGCATACTCGATCCTCTACAACTTCTATGAAGGACGTGGAGGCTGAATAGCACCAAAAGACCTTCGTTTTGACCCATATATTTCATATCGATCTGCATATCGGACAGATTTCTCTCAGCTTTGGTCGATACAGAACTTTGGTGCTGCCTAAAACCCGTCATCTTGACTATTATCCTTTGTTCTTCATGTCGTCATCATTCAACATTCTCCAAATGTATTCCTTGCTCCATTTAGACCTGAAAAAGACTCCAAACAATGCAAAACATGCAAATGTCTAACCTAAAACCTATAATGTCTAATATGAATGCAAATGTGACAAAATATAATGAATGAATGCATGAAAGAGACCAAAAAATAAACTAAATTCAAGCTAAAACATGGTATATTATGAGGATATCAACAATCCCCCACTTAGATCTTGCTTGCCCTCAAGCAAGTATGAACATGGTGGAAGAGAAGTTGAAAGTATGAGCTATTTGGTTTGAAAGATGCCAATAATTAAAATCAAGTCATTGTCCAAGTTAATGATTCTAAGATGAAAATGATGTTTGTTCTTTCTGAAAATCTAGCCATACTCATCTCAAGCACATATAAGAAAACTCAAGCCTATCTTACACAAGCAATCACATCATCCAATCTCTTTAACATTCTATTAACTCATCAACCAAGTGGATCATGCGCATGCAAATCTTGTGTTTTCATTTGGCTAAGGATAAGGCTTATGAGACAAAGATGACCTCAAACAATTTCGAACTGGTTATATTTAAGTGCAAGTGTTCTCTCAAGAAAATGGAATGAGCCTTAGTAAAATGCTAAGGGTAAAAAACAACTTATGCATAGAAAGGTAAACTCCCATCTACCCCAAAAACCCTTAAGTGATCTAAACTCCTTTGCTTCTTCCCCAAAACATAATCTTATTCTACCCTTTTTCTTGAAGCTTTTTTCTTCTTTTGATCCCATTCTTCATTCTCCTTTGGAGCTTCTTTGACAGTGCATCTTCTTCTTTGATTCTTCTTGGTGGTTTGACCGTTTCTTCTTTGCTTTTGCTCTTCTTTACTTTGCTGGTGTTCTCTTTGCTAGCTTTGGACACCTTCTTCATTTGCATAGAGCTTTCAATGATTAGCCAAACTTCCCAAGGTTACTTATGTGCATTCCTTTTCCTTTGCTTTCTCTTTTCCTTCTTCACTTGATAACCCAAAATTTAAATCCCAAAACCATCCGTTATTAACCAAAAAATCCTAGACTATCTAGCTCAAGAGGGTGAGCTAGATCTACAATGGAAGGGTCCCTTTTGTAGTTCTAACCCAACACTTTTTACTAAGCTCATTCCTTAAAGAAAAGGCCTCACTATCACTCACAAACAATTTTTTGCTTCAAAGAAGGTTTGGTTAATGGCAGGGAAATACACTTGGACTAGCAAGTGGGGACAAAGAAGGAAAAAAGAAAGCCCAAGTATGTGTATGGTATCCATGAAAACACTTTTAATGCATAAGACATGATAATTAAATATTCAAATTATGGTTCTAGTAAATAGAGTCTGAATTCAGATCATGCAAGCTTCACCAAGACAAGAGTATCATGCAAAGAATTCCAAGTGTGGGTCAAACTTCAATTCAAGCAAGACCATAACATCAAAGAACTAACAACTTAGGCAATGAAGTGATTTCAAAAATTAACATCTCTCAATGGCAAACATCATGCTCAAAATTCCGAATTGATGAAACCACAATGAAAATGCAACTAGATGCAATCCTAAAATGCAAGATGCAACTAGATGATCACTCAAAACGTTTTAAAAATTTAGAAAAGTTTCCAAAATTTTCACATTTTTGCAACTATGAGAGATATCCAAGAGATGAATGCCAAAATTTGAAAGACAACTGTTTTTATCACACCCTCCTCCACACTTAAATTACACAGTCCCTGTGTAATCCACTGTGTAATGAAAGTGCAAGAGGAGCCAATATCCAACAAACAATTCAAATAAAAAAAAGAAGAAAAATGCAAAAGTTTTGGAGTATACCTCAAGGTGTTGTAATGGAGGAGGAGTGGAAATGTTTTAAAGAATGGCTTGGAATAGTAAATGGTGAAGAATAAAGCGTTTACTCCCTTTAAACCAGAAGTGTGCACCATATTGAGCAAGGTCAAGGAGTCATATCGACCAAATCATCTGATATCCAGGTTGATGTAACTTTTGGGGTTCTTGCAGCGGACAGTGATGCTTGAACCGCCGTATCTTTTGAACTGCTGATCGGATTAACCTGATTCAACCTCTTTTGGAAAGCATATTCGATCCTCTACAACTACTATGAAGGACGTGGAGGCTGAATCGAACCAGAAGACCTTCGTTGTGACCAATACATGTCATATCGATCTGCATATCGGACAGATTTCTCTCAGCTTTGGTCGATACAGGACATTGGTGCAGCCTAAAACCCGTCATCTTGACTACTATACATGGTTCTTCATGTCCTCGTTATTCACCATTCTCCAAATATTTTCCTTGCTCCATTTAGATCTGAAAAAGATTCCAAACAATTCAAAACATGCAAATGTCTAACCTAAAACCTATTATGTATAATATGAATGCAAATGTGACAAAATATGATGAATGAATGCATGAAAGAGACCAAACACTAAACTACATGCAATCTAAAACATGTTAAATTATGAGGATATCAATGTCTAAGCTTGATGTTAACGAGAACATGTCTATTTGGTTCCCAAACCATCCTCTCATCACACCTGCTTCTAGGGACAATGTAAAAAGCATAAAAATAAACTAAAAGGCATAACTATGTACAAGGATACCATGGGACTACCTCCCAAGTGTGCTTGTTTAGAATTACTTAGCTCGAATGTTTTTGGTTCCTCTAGTTGGTGTTAGAAGGACCAATGAAGCTCCTTGGTGGAACCTTCTCCTCAGTGGATGTATCTGATGCCTTGAAGTCTTTCATGCTGCCTTTCAGCCTCTTAGTAACACCACCAACCTTCACTTGTGCAAAGATCTTAGCTTTACCCTTGCAATGCACCTTATAACAAACTTCACCATTTGAATGATAGGGCTTAAGGACTACCTCATCTTCAACAGAACCCAATAAGATTTCATTCTCAACCTTCAAAACTCCCACTTTGAGGACCTCCTCTTCAGTGGCTTCTTCAAACAGCAAGGGAAGACAGCACTCATCAAAGCTTTTACCAATGTAACCATCAAATGCAGGCCAATGCTCAGCAGCTCTATTTTTCTTGTTCAGTTCCATAGAGAAAGCATGTTCATTCTATAACTTGTAATCTTTATAGTCAAACTTCAGCACCTTCTTATTGGTTAGCCTTAGTTCAATAGTACACTCCCTTGCATCAAAGACAGCTCCAGCTGAGGCCAAGAAGGGCCTTCCAAGATGATGGGATTCCTGATCTTCTGTTCTACATTCAAGACTAGAAAGTCTGTTGGGATTATTACTCCTTCAATCATCATGTGTACATCCTCGTGAGCTCCTAAAGGTGTCTTGACTGTGCCATCCGCAAATGTTAGAGACATATTGCTCTTCTGAAACTTGGTGTAGCCTAATGCCTTAGCTGTGGAAGTGGGTAGTAGATTGATGCTTGCACCTAAATCACATAGACAACTCCTAAAGGTTTTCCCTTTGAGTTCACACGGAAGAGTGAAACATCCAGGATCACCAAGCTTCTTTATGGTAAGCTCCTTGAAATCTGATACCTAAACCTTAGCGAGAGCATCTTTCAACTCATCCTCAACGTCAATGCCTCTGAGCTTCATCTGAGCAGCATAAAGAGTGGTATATTTCTCCACTAGCTGTCTCTTGAACCTTCCTGGAAATGGAATATCAGGTTGATAAACTGGAAGAAAATCAGCTTGATCCTCCTTCTTAGCTTCAGCAACCTTGACAAGGTCTTCCCCCTCACTGTGAGCTTCAATGTCCTCATTGAACAAAGAAAAGAACTCCTATATAACAGCCTCATCCTCAGGACAACCCAAATCCTCCTTAGAGTCAACAGCTTGACAATACTCTTTGATATTCATCTCACACTTGCATGGAAGGTTACCTTGGGGGCGTGGTCCTGTAGCTACTCCTGTGTTGTTCTCTAAAGTCTTCACTCTTGCAGCTAGACCATCAAACTTGCTAGTGAGCTCCACATGAACTAAGTCTATCTTGTTGTGGACATCTGCAAATTTCTGGTTCATTTCCAAGGTACCATTAAGCTGAGATTGTAGCACCTGTTGGATGAGATTCTTGATTTCCGAATCATGAGAGCTAGAAGAGGCTTTAGCTGGTGCTTGAGCAACAAAACCAGGAGGGTTGAACTGAGGTCTAGGCTGGAAGTTGTTAGTCCTTTGTACAAAGCCTTGATTGTTGTTGTTGTAAGACACAAAGGGCTTTGGTTGGCCAGCTTGTTGTTGTCCTTGTAGAGGAGGATACACTTGATCCTGATGATTAGCAACATTATTACTCCTATTGGACAAATTAGGATTGTTCCTACAGTTGTAATTCTTGTAGCCTCCCTAGTTTCCAAGATAGTTCATCTCTTCCACTTGGCAATCCTCTTCGTCTTGAAGCTGAACGTAATAACCAACAAAGTTTACCTCTTTCCTTTCCTTCAACAGCTGATCAATCTTCTCATGAAGAGCCTTGATGTCCTTCTTGTTGTACTCAAGCTCATACTTAGCACTTCTAGGAGTTCTATCATACTTTTGATTGTAGTTTTCATCAGATTGTACAAGGTTGTCAAACAATTCCATTCCCTCATCAACATCTTAAGAGAGAGAATTACCATTAGAGGCTGTGTCAAGTAACATACTTATCTTTTGGAGGGCGCCCCTGTAGAGAGTGGAGAGGAGTGAGGCTTGTGAAAACCCATGGTGAGGGCACTGAAGTGTGTACCCTTTGAACCTCTCCCATGCTTCACCAAAACTCTCGTTAGACCTTTGAGCAAAACCAGAGATCTAATTCCTTAGTCAAGTAGTCCTAGAAGTCGAGAAGAACTTAGCTAGAAAGGCTGTCTTGCACTGCTCCCAACAGGTTATGCATCCTTTTGAAGATTCGTCTCCCAAAGATGGGCTTTGCTGAAGGGAAACAACCTGAGCTTCAAGCTGTCTTCACTAACCCCATTTATCTTTGTCATGTTGCAGAGCCTGTCAAAGTTGTCCAAGTGGTCCAAGGGATCGTCTAGTGGAAGCCCATGGAACTTGTCGTTCTGCACCATATAGATCAAACCTGACTTGATTTCAAAGTTGTAGTTTGGCACAGGTGGAGGGATTAAGCCATTCCTATTATTATTGGCATTAGGAGCATCACCAGCACCAATGGGCCTCATGGGGCATGGTGCCTGTTATGGTCCTTTTTAACCTTGCTCACCTTGAACTCCTTGCTGACCCTGAACACCAGCAACACCCTGAACTCCTAGTGCACCTTGACGACCCTGAATCCTCATATCATCAACACCATGCTGCTCCATGTTGTGCTGCTGAAACCTTTGCAGTCTTTCCCTTTCTCTGCTTGCTCTCAATGCTCTGTCAAGTTGCACAATGTTATTTTGGTAAGGATGCAGATTCTGATTGCCTATAGACCTCAAATGCATGTGCCTTTAAGAGAGAAACAAGAGTAAAACAGAGTTAGTAAGAAAATTCAAATAAAAAGCTTGATCTTAAGGATTCTACAAATTCTAATGATCCAAACATAGACCATTGACAACAGCGCCAAATTGATACTAAGACTTTTGGGTCTTTCTCAATCACCCAAACCAGTACTAGCCATTGTAGTATAGCATAAGGTTTTTATCAATCCAAATGTCTTAGATAGATACCACTAGGAATGCAATACAAATCTTAGGTCAAGATGGAATAGAGAGAGAGAGTGTTGTTTAAACTATTAAACTAATCAACGTAATGAGCCAAAAACTAAGCAGAACTAGATGAAGCAATAGTTAGCAATGATCAAGCAAAAAAAACAGAGCAAAGCAAATAACGAAATTTAGATAATAAAAGCAAGGCTCTTAGATGTGGTTATGGAGTTTGGGGAACTCATAGGCAAGATTAGGCTGTTATCAAACTCATTAACAATGCAAACAAGCAAGTAATGCTAATTCCTAGGCATAGAGTTCAGAATCAAGCATGTTAAATCCAATCTCTTGGCAAACAACACTTTGCTAAACATCCTAACAAGAACTAACTCTCATTAGTGCTAGAATCAATGGCAAGCATGTTCAATCAACTCTATTCAAGCGAAAATACTTCTTAGACAGTCAATCTCTTGAGCTTAGACAAGTAAATCCTCTAAAAGATAATATCAGCATTTCATCAAACACTTGGTGGGCATAAGAGAAAGCCTAATTCTAGATTTATGTGATCAACACAAATCTTGCTTAAAAACAGAATAATAGAGAGGAATCAATCAATATTAAGCACTAACAAACCCTAATCAAGCCATGAATTCCCCTAATCTACCACTTCTAAGAACCTATGGAAGACTACTCCATCATCATGTAAACCATCAAATCCATTGGGAAAAGGATGTTAAACATGACTAGAGAGAACGATTAAGAAAGACTAAGATTGCAAATACAAAAACTCAGATTAAAGGAATGATGTTGTTCTTACAAAAACCAGAAAGAAATTAAGAGGCAAAAGCAAGAACAAGACTTGGTAAAAACCTTAGTTTAAAGAATATTTATACTAAATGACAAAAACCCTAAGGCAATGGCAATCTTAAAAATAAGTTCAGCTCGGATCAGGTGAACATCGAGCTAGGAAGCTTGATGTGAGTGCTTGATGTTCCTCCTTCGAATGCTTGACATCGAGCTAGACAGCTCGATGTGAGTGCTCGATGTTGATCTTGGTAGTCTCGGGACAAAGATATCGTGCGATGTGAATGCACGATATGGGTGTCCTGTAGCTTGACATCGTGCTACCCTCCTCGATGTACATGCTCGATGTGAACTCCTTTCTTCTCGGGTGCATTACATTGTGCGATGTAGTCTCCATCAAGCTCGATGCTGGGCCAAAATTCCACTTCCATAGCTTCTCTTGATCCTCCTTGACTGGGGCAACTCTCTGAATCATTCCCATGCTTCCTCCTTGTCTTTAATGGCTCCTTAGGTACCTAAAAACATTCCTTATGCAAAGTAAATGCAAACTAAGACGTAAATGCAACCTAAGTCTAAAAACAAAGAAAAATGGGATGAAAGAGAAGGAAAACATACAAAAGGAGACTAAAACATGAACTAAATGCAAGCATAAATGATGCAAATATGAGAGATATCAATAGTCAAGCTAATGAATGAAAATAATCGCTTGGTGGGAGACAACCCACTGGTACATCATTTAGTTCATGTACATATGTTTATTTTCGTTCTTCTAACAGTTTTGAAAAAAAATTAAAAAAAAAATAAAATTTCGAGTGGTTTGACGGAGGGGTGATGACTTAGATAGTCACCGAGGTGGACACGAAGGATGAATGACGAGCGTCACCACCTGGTGACGAGCATCACCGGCTATAGACTCGGGTAAACACTTATTTCTCTCTCTTTTGTCCATTCCACTTCATCTCTTTTGCCAACTTCAGGCTTTGTAACACTGGGGACAGAGTTGTTACATTTTGGGAGAGGTAGTTACTGACAATGTGTTCTGTTTTGAGAGTCATTTAGTTGTGTCAAAAACCTGTTTTATTGAGTCAAAATTAGTTGGGGACTTGAAACTTTTTCTTGATTGTTTGTATTGGTTGTTTCGTCTGAGGGACCATTGCTGCATGATTATACCAGCTTCTCACTAATGAAAAATTCTTAGGCTGACCAATTAACTAGAAACATTAATAGTTCCAGGAAAGTCCATCTAACCCGAGCTTCAAAAAGACTAAGTTAGTAAGTCTGATGTTCATATTAATTCCTCATTCATACCTGATAAATTACATGCAATGTTGAAAAGTAATGGTACTCCTCTCCCTTGTTTGTTAAATATATAAATTTTAAAATATATATTTTAATCAAATTTGAGATGATTCTCATTGGATAAAAGGTAGAAAAATTTTCAATGATCCTGTTATTTCATTTTAAAGAGAAGATCACAGGTGGAAGTAAGGTTATGATTATCCCGTGATACCATTAATTATCTACACCTGAATTAATATAAGAAAACATAAGAAAAGAATAAGCCTGGGAGAGAGAAAAAGGACCAAAGGTTGATAGATTGCAGTGCTAATTTATTAAGGTATAGTACGAAAATGAATTTAAAAGGTTCTTGAATATTTAGATTTATAATGAGGTTTAGCAAGGATGGTTATTGGACAATGATGTGAATTTATGTGTTGAATTGGGGATACTGTGAATGTCTAAGGAGAAGTACATGGTGGTTCGATTTTGTTTAATTAATGCAGCGTGTGGATTACAAGATGAACAGTCAAAACAATGTTCTATGAGAAGGTGAGTTCCCGTGTTTTCAAACCTCGACTTTGTTCTTTGTCTTCTGTTTGCTTAAAGGCAAGCGAAAACTAAGTCTGGAGGAGTTGATATATCATGGTTTTTAAGGTTTTTTACCATGGTATAAGTCTTATTTATAAAGTCTTTCTGGTCTTTTTAGAGTCACATTACAGGTTAATAGGTGTTTGGAGCATTCTGGAGCAAAACTGGAGACCTTCCCGATGAGAGAAACACGGAGACGTATTATTCCATGGGTGACGCTCGTCACCACCCATTGGTTATGCTTGTCACCCCCTAAGAAGACCTTGCGGGAGTTAATTAAAAGTTAAAGGAAGATTTGTAACTTTGGCCCAAAAGTTACATTATTTGCGGCCCCAATTTGTTTTTAGCCTGTATTTTAGTTTTTTCAGCAATTCTTTGGCCTGTATCTTATTTTCCAGAATGACAAAGAGAGATTTGTACCATAGCATTTTGCCAAAGTTCATTCCTTCAAAGAGAGATCCCTTGCATCTGAAAACCCACATTAAAAGATATCATTTTGATATCTTAGCCATGTCCTTGAACCAAATGCTTTCACTTGATATACATGAGCAAGATCCATTGGTTACTATTAATGAATGTTAAATAGTTGGTTGGTTTGAATGCTTGTGTAGGCTAAGCTTGAGTTCATTGTTTGTTATGATAGGTATGGCTAAAAATTTTGAAGTAGAACAATCTATATGCATCTTAGAACCTAGAATTTGGGCATTAAATCAATTTTTCCATTGACATATTTGGTTTTGAGATTTTACTTTCAAACCTCTCTCTCTCATTTGTCCTTGTTTGCTTGAGGGCAAGCAAAAGGCAAGTGTGGGGGACTTGATAGGGGTCTAGTTTTACCCAATTTATAATACTACTGCAAGCCACAGCAATGCAGTTGTCGCACAAAGGGTTATTGAATCCCAAGGGAGTAAGCTACTACACTACAAATATTAGATTCAGATTGTACTAAGTTAAACCAGATGAATGTAAATCAAAACAACTAAATTAAAACGAAGTAAACAGTTATTGGATATTCTTAAGATTCAAGATACTAAAATGTCCGGACAGGATAATTTATAGGTTGAATCCGAGAATGGAGAATGTAAACTTTCAGGATATTATTAAAACTGTATAGAACTCGAAACACAATGATAAATCAAATCAACTCTCGTTGCAGAAGTTATATATGCCTGAATTCCAGAATTTCAAATATCTTTGCAAATTCTAATAACTCAAACAAGCATTAACGATCAGGTTCGATTGTTCACAAAATTCCTAAATCAGATCTATTTGCAGATAGTAATTTTGCTCATAAACGAGTAGTTCTGGTGATTAACAATGCTCACACATCTATTAAACAACCTAGACTGCAATTTCTGGATGACTAATCCTAGAATCGAGATATGCACAAATCAAGATGAAGAACCAATGGATTATTCCTGGGAGTAAAATAAATCTACAAACTCATCATCAACCTTTAAATTATCCTAACCTAACTAAATAACAACTCAGACATGGTGAATTAAGAAAATATCAAGAAAAAAATAGATTGCATAAAAGAAATAAGTATAGAGATAAAAGGGATTCGAATCCTTCTCTAAGAAGAAACAGAGTCTCAGAATTATCTCCAAAGGGTAATGTAAAACCTATGCATACAAGGATAAACTTTCATATATATTTTGCCTAGATTGTTCTAATCCCCACATTTAATCCTAATAAAGTCCATCCTAATCTACCCTTTTATAAGGCTTTTGCCCTTTTTCAAACACCCCCACACTTAGCTATTTCTTAGGGAAGCTTCTCTTCTTTGCTCTCTTCATGATGTGGCATTCTTTTATCCTATTTCTGCATCTCTTCTTTGTTGCTTAGGGAGTCTCCATTTGCTTCATCTTTTCATGCCTTAGGCGCTTTTGCCTTTCTTCTTTTGTGGTTGAGAACTCCTCTTTTTCTTGCTGTTTTTAGATCTTTTGGTTCCACACATGCTGAGCTTGATCCTTTTCCTTTCTTCTTTTCTTCTCCACTTTGAAAATAAATGAACACCCAAGTTCCACACCTAAATCTACCATCCTAAACCTATTCATGACTCAAAAAGAAAAGCTATATTTACAAGAAAGCTCACCCTTGTCGTGCTAAACCCAACACTTTTTGCAAAGTTCATTCAAAATGAGGTCTCACACACACAAGATAGTATTTAGGCTTGAAAGAAGGATTGGTTTAGTGTGGGATTAACTGTCCTATTGATGAGGATCAGCTACTTGGACTAGCAAGAGTGGTAGAAGGTGGAAGAAAGTCCAAGTATATATATGGTAGCTGCTATCACTTTTCAAAACATAAGCAAGATAATTTCATATCAAGATTGGGGTTCTAATAAATTGAAATGGAATAAAATCACAGGAAGCTTCAGAATAAAACAAGAGTTTCAATGTAAGAATTCAAAGTATAGTGCAACCTTAACATCAAACTCAATACTATGTAATCAAACCACAAATAACCAAGGCATTGAAAACAATTTAAACATGGACATCTTAACAAGTGTTTATCATCAACTCCCTATGCAAATGTGTGCAAAGCTACATGAAATGAATCTAGACTCAATCTTAATTATGCAAATGCAACTAAATGATTCTTTTTAGTTTTCAAAAAATTGAAAATTTTATGATTTTCTCAATGAAATGCTTGAATGTATGCATGAGACTCAAATATGCAAATGAGAAAATAAGAAAACAAAACACATGGTTATATACACAAATCCTCCTCCAAACTTAAATTACACAGTCCCTTGTGTAATAAAAACTTGAAGGAAGAAAACAAAACACATCAAAAACAAGTGCAAAAGATTGCATAAAGAAAGGAGTGAAGTGTGGTACCTTGGATGAAATTTTATGATGAGAAGTGGCGATATCGGGCAGTGGGCTTGATACAGTGCTCGATACGACAATATCGGGCTTGGTTGCCTGATACGATGCTCGACATGATCTTCCTTGTCCCCCTGGAAGATTATATCATGCACACTTTCCCCGATATACCACTTAATGTCTTTTCCCTGGTGATATCTCCATTATTATGCCATTTTAGCTTGCATTCATCACAAGTTTTAGCCTTTAAACATGCATATTTTGCTTCTTCTTGTCCCTTTTGCATACATTTAGGAGTTAGTGTAGTTTTAGGAGCTGCATTGCATTTTGCAAGCACTTGGAGTTTTATTCAGGTACTTAAAGGAGTGTGGAGGCCATGTGGTGCAATGGATGTGAGCTGGGAATGAAGCAAGACAAAGGACAAAGGCGGATATGCCAATATCGACATCATCTGATCGATACGGAGCATATCGATGGGAGTATCAATCACTTCAACATCGATACATTGAAGACGTGGTGTGAAGGCAGCATATTGACTAAGGGAGACCTCGATGCAACAGAAGGGAACCCATACCAAGCAGCAAATCGACGTCCCAAACCGGTACACAGAGACAAGACAATTCCGAGGTGCTGTATCGACTTGTTTGCCCGATGAGCCTTAACTAAAGGGTGATTGTATCGACTTCACACCAAGGAGAGTCAAACTAATACAACATTGAAGCCTTCTGTATCGATCAGCATATCGGTCAAGGGACATCGATACAACCTAGAAGAAGAGATGATATCGACATGAGTATCGATGCGCATGATCGATATTGTATGTCCGAGTCAGCCTATTTTCGGTTTAATCTTGGTTTCCTAAGGGTTTTATAGTTCCCCTATAAATACTAAAGTCCTAAAAATGTTAGGCAACTTAGATCTTAATATTTTCCTTCTGTTCTTGCACATAAAACCTTTCCTTTTTCATATTTGCTTTGTAAGAACTAGTTTAATTCAGTGAATTTCTGTATTTGCCTTTAATCTATTCTTGCCTATTCTGCTTTCTTATCGAGATTAACCAATATTTCTCTTTCGAATTTGTTGTTTTGATTATGGCTAGTGAGTAGTCTTATTTAGGGTTTGAGATGAGATAGATTAGATGGATTTTAAGACTAGATTAGTGATGTCTTATACTTAATATGATTGTCTTCTCTCTATTGAATGTGCTTAACTCTAGATTAGTCTTGGTCAGGCTTGTTTAGTATCTTGACTTTCTCTTATGCCTGATAAGTGTTTGATGAAATGATGTTTTGAGTCTCTTAGAGGATTTGTAAGCTTAGCCTAAGGAATTAGATGTTTAAGGTGCATTTTGGCTTTGTAGGATTGGAATTCTGTTTTGAATGCTTACTGATCAAGTGTTTGAGCAAAGGAATTTATCTCTTTGAATTTCCTGCTTTCTTAAGCTCAGTCTTTAGACATGTTTTATGTGATCACAAATGCTTTCTTTAATTTGGCTCGACTTAAGTGATTTGCTGTATTCTTGGTGTCTTATGAACTCAGATGGATTGATACCTTACATGCTGCAATGACATGAGTGTATTAGGATTTGTTTAGCTAGTCAAAATCCTGCTATCAATTTAGCGCCGTTGCCATATGGGTTTAGTTTAAGCATTAGGATTTGTGGATTGTTTAAGATCAAGCTGTTAAATTTCTGTTTGTTACTGATTTGCAAGTTGCTCTTCTGCTTATAGGTGTATGAACTTGAGGTCTAAAGGCAATCAAAACCTACTGGATTACCAACACAACATTCTGCAAGTGGAGAGAGCATTAAGAGCAACAAGGGAAAGAGAGACACTGCAATGGTTTCATCAGCTCAGCATGGAGCATGGTATAGATGATCAGCTATTTCAAGGACAACCAGGAGCACAAGGTGTTCAAGGAGTTGCTGATGTTCAGGGACAGCAAGGAGACCAAGGTGAGCAGGGTCAGAGAGGACCAGCACATGGTGGACGCCCAATCAGACCTATTGGAGCAGGAGTTGCGGCCAATGCTTACCACAACAGAACAGGAATCATCCCTCCAGCTGTCCAGAGCAAAAAATTTGAGATCAAGTCTGGTCTGATATCCATGGTCTAAGGAAGCAAGTTCCATAGCTTACCTTTAGAAGACCCCTTGGACCACTTGGAAAACTTTGATAGGCTCTGCTCTCTCACCAAGATCAATGGAGACAGTGAAGATGGTTTCAAGTTGAGGCTGTTCTCATTCTCTCGTTGCGACAAAGCTCATCAATGGGAGAAGAATTTACCTCAGGGCAGCATCACAAGTTGGGATTAGTGCAAGAGAGCATTCCTGGCAAAATTCTTCTCTACTTCAAGAAGAGCTAGAATTAGGAATGACATCTCTGGTTTTGCTCAAAAGAATAGTTAGAGTTTTGGTCAAGCATTGGAGAGATTCAAAGGGTACACACTTCAGTGCCCTCACCATGGATTCCCACAAGCTTCACTCCTCTCCAGCCTATACAGAGGCGCTCTCCCTCAGATCAGGATGCTACTTGATACTGCCTCCATTGGAAACTTCCTGTCTAAGGATGTAGATGAAGGCCTGGAGCTTGTGGAGAATTTAGCTCGAAGTGATGGCAATTATAGTGAAGACTATGATAGAACTCCAAGAGGAGAAGATGGCAACACTAAAAAGGAACTGGAGTCTACAAGAAGAGAGTTGAAAGAGCTGAACACTAGGCTTGACAAACTGCTCCAAGTGCAACACAAAGAGATGAGCTATGTTGGTGAAATGGTGGAGTTGCATAGTGAAGAGGAGTTACAAGTAGAAGAGATGAATTACTTGAGAAATCAAGGTGGTTACAATAGTTATGGGAACTACAGACCTAACCCAAACCTGTCCTACAGGAGCAACAATGTTGCCAACCCCCAAGACCAAGTTTACCCTCAACAACAACCTCAAGGGAATCAGCCAAGGCCTTTTGCGCCATTCAACCAAAGGATATACACCAAGGAACAACTTCCAAAGAAACTTCCAGCAAAAACAGTTTGCTCCTCCTGGATTCTCTCAAGGTCAAGCAAGCTTATCCAACACCAAGCCTGCTGCACAATTCCTTCAAGGCCAAGAAGCTACCAATCTGGAGATCACAAAAAAGTTTGTTGAGGTTTACAACAGAATGGATACTCTTTATATGGAGTTGTCAAACAAGTTTGATGGGTTGGCTTCAAGAGTGAAGACACTAGAGAACAACAAGGGCATAACTGGTCCCAAACCACAAGGAAGCCTTCCTGGAAAACCAGAAGCTAATCCTAAGGATTTTTGCAACGCCATAGTCACTGAAGAAGAGACCTTCTCAGATAAAGAAGAAGTTGTCATTGAAGAGTTTCTTTCTTTTCTCAATGAGAACATTGAACTTCAGATTGGGGGAGAGGAGTTTTTGGCAGCTGACGCCAAAAAAGAGGATACAAAGGAAGAGTCTCTTGAAGCAGCAGCCAGTAAGGAAGAGGAGAAGAATAAGCTACTTGAGGACGGTCAAGCTGAGAAACAAACTGGAATCTATGATCATTCTCCTTACAAGCCAGCTATCCCCTTTCCTGGAAGGTTTAAGAGACAACTTATGGATAAGTACACCACGCCTCTATGCCAACCAGATGAAGCTTAGAGGTCTTGATGTTGGGACAGAGCTGAAAGAAGCCATTACCACGACTGAGGTATTGAACATCAAGAAGCTTGGAGATCTTGGATGCTTTACTCTCCCTTGTGAACTCAAGGGACTAATTTTCAAGAGCTGTCTTTGTGACCTTGGAACAAGTATCAACCTTCTCCCATCCTCTACTGCTAAGGCGCTTGGCTACACTCAACTTCAAGAGAGTAATGTGTCTCTAACCATCGCTGATAGCACAGTAATGGCACCACTTGGAGCTCTTAAAGATGTGCCAATGATGATTGAAGGAGTGGTCATCCCAACAGATTTCCTGGTCCTAGATGTTGAAGAGAAGATCAAGAACGCCATCATTCTAGGGAAACCATTCTTAGCTTCAGCTGGCACAGTATTTGATGCAAAGGAGTGCACAATAGAGCTAAGGTTGACCAAGGAGAAAGTGCTGAATTTTGACTCCAAAGGGAACAAGCTCATATTCCAGCTGGAAGATGCGTAAGCCTTCTCAAAGGAGATTAAGATGTTGAAGAAATTGGGGTGCATTGGCCAGAGTTTGATGGCTATGTGGGTGCAAGTTTTAATGGTTGCTGCCTGTCCAGGATGCTTGCTGATACCACTGAAGAGGAGGTCCTCGAAGTGGCTGGTTCTGATGCTGTGAATGAAATCTTATTGGGTCCTATATAAGAAGGAGTGGTTTTGAGACCATTTCGCTCTGAGAGTGGTGAAGTTTGTTACAAGATGAAGCAAGAGTGAAGATCTAAGCATTTTGCAGTGCTGAAGATTGATGGATTCCCCAGGAGAGTCAAGGGAAGCAAGATCACACCAAGGAGTTCCAAGACTCCTGCTCCTTACCACAACAAAGAAGCTGAGGAAAGTCAAGCTAAGTGACTCTAAACAAGCGCACTTGGGAGGCAATCCCATGGTATCCTTGTATAAAGTTTTGCATTTTTATGCTTTTTATGTTTGTACGTGTGTTTTCGAGTGTTCCTAGTAACCAGGTTCAAGCTGAGGAAGAAGAAGCCAAGCTTAGGAGAAGGAAGGAGTCGAGGAAGGGTCAATATCGACCAGCATATCGACCATTCACATCGATACAGCTCATACCGAGCAAGTGTATCAAGCATATCTTGCTCGATACAGATACATTAAACTTGTATCGACGTGCATATCAGGGTGATCCTGATCGATATACAGGAGAGGATTAAGTATCGATCAGAGTACCGATATAAGGCAAACCGATACGCCTTCAATGGCAATGTATCGGGTAATACATAGATCGATATGCCTCAACTGGTACCAATATCGATCACATGTATCGATGTACCAGGTCGAAACGACACCAAGGAGTGCACCGACGTAACACACTGATATGCCTTAACTGAGAGGATGAAAGGCGATTAATCACCCTTTTTGAGGCATATCGGGTGAATATCGACGTCTCACGGTGATACACCTTAAGGCACGAATGAAAACATGCTGTTCAGTATGAGTCAAGGTGTATCGATGTCAATATTGACATGCTAGTCCGATATGGAATTTTATAAGATCATACCGAGCTACATATCGAGCTACTAGCTTGATATTGGACAGCCAAGTATGATTATCGGACTACATATTGACATGAGGGAAGTTGATACAGAACGTGTCAAGCAATACGACATGCATACAAGTCGATATCACGACCCAGACATCCCATATCGGCATGCGTATCGACCAGACCAAGTCGATATGATCAATATCAATCACAATATCGACTTGGGTGGTCGACATAGCACCCGAGCTAAGTACTTTTCATTTCAATTTTTTTTCATCCTTGGTCAAATTAGATCAAGGAGTTTAAATTTGAATCTTTCCCTTTCCCGAGCATGAGTGGGACCTCTCTTAGGCTACTTTGTCTCCTTCCTCCCCACAAAAAGATTCCCCCAACCCTCTATTTAAACACACCCACCCTTCTCTCTCTCTCACTTTCATTTTCTTGTTTACAACCACAAAAATTTTGAAATCTTTAGTGTTCTAAGTGTCTAAGAGAGCCAAACCACTTAAGGTATTGTCTTTCAGCTTTTTAAATATTTATAATTTGCCTTAAGCACTTAAGAACTTTATTATATGTTGTGGTTGCTTGCTTGATTTGTGAGTATTGCTTCTTATTTATTTTATTTCTTTTGCATGGTGAGTATATTGTTTTTGAATTTTGAAGTATTTAGATTAATGAAAACTTGCTTGTCAAATTCATTTATCTAGCTTTGCATTAGCATTTTAGTACATTTTTTTTAGTTTCACCATGCTAGGATTCATAATTTTTAATTAAATGATAAATTTTGTTTAATGAATTATTTGCATGCTTATTTAGTTGCTTCACAACTGACAGAGATTTACTTTTCAGTAAATAAACTCCCTTTTGTGATTTTTAGCAACATTAAGCTTTGTGTTTTGTTGTTTTCTTGGTTCTGATTTTTCTTTTGAGAATATGTTTTAGGTACCATGGGAAGAGCAACAAGGAGTGGAGCAAACAAAAAGGCTGAGAGGCAAGAGAAAGGAAAAGAGCCAAGCAAAAGAAGCTGGGAGTCCAAGCGCCAAATCTCACGGCAAAAAGAGAACTGATGTTGGCGCTCGTGAGCAAGTTCCTTAACAGAAAAAAGGCACTACTCAAGCTCAAAGGCAGCTGTATGAAAAGCTGAAAAAGGTGGATGTGAGACCAACTAGATGCCCCCATGTGCCATCTCTAAAGGCCTTGGGACTCTATGAAGACTGCTCTTCTATGCTTGAGACAATGGAGCTCACAAAGTTAGTGGAACCTCCATATTCAGCCAACAAAGACCAAGTGCTTCAATTCTTTGCAAGCTTTGAAGTGACATTCTATGTGCCAGGAGAGGAGACTCCTGAAGAAGATGGTGATGGCTTCATAACTTTCAGAGTTTCTAAGAAGAACTATAGGATGTCCTTCTCAGCAATTGAAGATGCCTTTGGATTCTCTTATGGAAGCGCTAGAGGACAGAATCAGGGGGTTAGCAAAGAAGAGATAAGCAGCCTTTGGGAGCATGTAGCCAAAGGCGCTTTTAAGCCAGGAAGAAGCAAGGCTTCTCTGTTCAGAAATCCAGCCATCAGATATGTGCACAAGACGCTGGTGCATACACTCTTTGCTTGGAAGGAAAGTGGAGAGGTTGAAGGAGGAGAATGGGAGCTGATTGATCAAGGTCTCATGAGCATACTTGACTGCACAAGGCAAAATTTTGAGCTTAAGGGAGCAGATGGGACAACTGGAATGGTCACCATCTTCATGCAGCAACTTCTGGTCATCAAACATTGGTTAACCACCAAAGATGACAAGGCACCAAAGCTGTATTGTGCTCGCCTTATTACACAACTGATGGAAGCTGCAAGAGTTGAGAGTGGACCAGAAACAGTCAAGATCACATACTTGGACCTGCCATACCTGGAGAAATCAAGATTTCTTGGTGAAAAAGTGGGTGACAAGTTCATCTACAACTCCAAGAAGATGGATCTGCTGCAAAGCTTCTACTCCCTGATGTGCATCTCACATCCTTCTCCAACCCCAACGGCTTTGCCTTTCAAATCCCACAGCACCTTCTATACCAAGCTGGCACTCCATCCTCTTACATTCACCAAGGTGCCAACATTCCTCTTCCTCAAGGAGATTATCCTCTTGTGGTCTTTGAAGGGGGTCAAACGGAAGAAGGAATTCAAGAAGAAGAAGAATCAGATGCTCCAAGCTACATCAGTGATGAGTACCACTTCCAGCCCCATGATGTTTCAGACCAAGAAGGTCCCTTGAAGAAGGTCAATGAACACATAAACCTCTTGCAAAGATGGAACAAATGGCAAGACAAAACCATCAAAAAGTTGGTGAAGGGCATGAAGAGCATGAAGGCCCAAATCAAGGACCTAACGAGGAAGTCTAGTGGAGCCTCTACTTCTGCTCATCAACAAGAGCAAGAAGCTGAAAGCCAAGGATTGGCTAGAGCTCCTAATAGAAGTCACTCTTTTGCTGGTTATGAGGAAGTGAGAGCTTGGGTGCCACCAAGAGTATAATGTCAAGAAGCCCGAAGGAGGAGGAGACACACAAGGAGAGAGCGGCAAGCAAGGAGCCACAACATTGACCTCATAGAGGACATTTCAGGAGCCTCCTACACCTCACACACCAACTTCTAAGGTACCACAAACTCCTATATTGTATATACCATTGCATTTTTTTAAGTTCATGTAATATATTTCTGTTGCTTCTCTCTTATACTTTTTAATTACACAAGGGATTGTGTAATTTAAGTGTGGGGGAGGGATTTGGGGTGTGACTCTGTTTGTTCTTTTCTTAGGTTTTTCCTTTTTTTATTCATCTTTGAGTCTCACACATTCATCTAAGTGCATTAAAAAACCAAAAAAATCGAAAAATTTGAAAAATTTGTATTTTTTTGCAAACCAAAAAGAAAAGCATATAGTTGCATTTATTTGTTTAGGATTGAGTTTAGAATTTTTCATATAGGTTGCACTGCATTTGCATAGGGCATGATGATGATAACTCCTTGTAAAATGTTAAGTGTTTAGGACTGATTTAAATGTCTAAGTGGTTAAATGTTTGATGCATCATAAGAAGTTAGAAACTAAGGCTGAACCATGCTCTTGAATGCTAAATCTGCTCCTCTAGTCTCATGCTTAAATTGCTTGCTCTTTGAAAATCATCCCTATTTATTAGAACAATTAATTTGAATTGTTAGTTATCATGCTCTTGCATTGAAAAGTGATCTCATGGATTACTCATATACATATTTGGACTTTCTTTCTTCCTTTTTACCTCTCTTTCTAGTCCAAATAGTTGATCCTCATCATTAAGGGAAAGTTACCACACCTTAACCTTACCTTCCTTTCAAACCTTAACATTATCTTTGTGTGTGATGCCTATTTTTGAATTGACTAAGCATAAAGTATTAGGTAGGCACGACAAGGACAGGTTACTATATAGAACTAGCTCTTCACTTTGAGTTACACATAGGTTTAGGATGGTAGTTATAGGTCTGGGCGGATTTGAGTGTTACATTGATCTAAAAGGAGAGAGTGAGAGAAGAAAGAAAGTAAAAGGGGAAAGGAATGAGAATGGGGAAGAAGGCAAAAACTCAGCATGTGTGGAACCAAATAAGCTTAGATGGAGTGTCAGGAACAACAACAAAGAAGGCACCAAAGCCTAAATACATCAAAAGGATGAAGAAAAGGAGACTCCTTAATACAAAGAAAAGGCTCTTACAACAAAGGAGAAAAAAGAAGGCCACAACATAGTGAGATCAAAGAAGAAGCTTCCCTGAAAATGGCAAAGTGTGGAAAGTGTGAGAGTGCTGAGAAAGGTTAGTTAGGATTGGGTTTAATTTTGGGTAAGCGTTTTGGGGTTTAGAACATTCTTAGGCATTGGGTAGATAGTAATATATCATTGTATGCATAAGTTGTGCTTCACCTTTAGCATTATGCCTATGTTCATTCCATTTTGAGAGAAACCCTTGCACTTGAACCCACATTTTGATGAGATCAGTTTTTATCTCATGACCTTAACCCTTAGCCAAATGATTATACTTGATTTACTTGATCATGATTCACTTGGTTACAAAGTTTAAATGAATGTTAATGGGATTGATTGATTTAAGCATTTGATTAGACTGACCTAGAGATCATTTTGAAACTGGAAAGGCATGGATAGGATCTTTAAAGTATAACTGATTGTGTTTTGCAGCCTACACTTAGGCACTTAGACATTGACTTCATTTCTTTACCTTAGCATTTTTAGATTTGAGTGAACACCTTGAAACCTCACTTCCTCCTGGTCATAGTTTGTTTGCTTGAGGACAAAAAACGGCAAGTCTCGGGGTGTTGATATCTCTATTATTTATGCCATTTTAGCTTCCATTCATCACAAATTTTAGCTTTTAAACATGCATATTTTGCTTCTTCTTGTCCCTTTTGCATACATTTAGGAGTTAGTGTAGTTTTAGGAGCTGCATTGCTTTTTGCATGCATTTGGAGTTTAATTCAGGTATTTGAAGGAGTGTGGAGGCCATGTGATGCATTGGATGTGAGCTGGGAATGAAGCAAGACAAAGGACAAAGGCGGATAGGCCAATATCGATGATGATATCGACATCATCTGATTGATACGGAGCATATCGATGGGAGTATCGATCACTTCAACATCAATACAATGAAGGCATGGTTTGAAGGCAGCATATCGACTAAGGGAGACCTCGATGCAACAGAAGGGAACCCATATCTAGCAGCGTATCGACGTCCAAAACTGATACACACAGACAGGACAACACCTAGGTGTTGTGTCGACTTGTTTGCCCGATGGGCCTTAACTAAACGGCGATTGTATCGACCTCACACCAAGGAGAGTCAAACCGATACAACATTGAAGCCTTCTGTATCGACCAGCATATCGACCAAGGGACATCGATACAACCCAGTTATCGACATGAGTATCGATGTGCATGATCAATATGGTCTGTCAGAGTCAGCCTTTTTTCGGTTTAATCTTGGTTTGCTAGGTGTTTTCAAGTTCCCCTATAAATACTAATGTGCTAAAATGGTTAGGCAACTTAGATCTGAATATTTTCCTTCTGTTCTTGCACTTAGAACCTTTCTTTTTTCAGCTTTGCTTTGTAAGAACTAGTTTGATTTAGTGAATTTTTGTATTTGTCTTTAATCTATTCTTGCATATTCTGCTTTCTAATCATGATTAACCATTATTTCTCTTTGGAATTTGTAGTTTTGATTATGGCTAGTGAGTAGTGTTATTTAGGGTTTGAGATCAGATATATTAGAGGGGGTTTAGGACTAGATTAGTGAGGTCTTATTCTTAATATGATTGTCTTCTCTCTATTACATGTCCTTAACACTAGATTAGTCTTGGCCAAGCTTGCTTAGTATCTTGGCTTTCTCTTATGCCTGATAAGTGTTTGAAGAAATGCTGCTTTGAGTCATGTATGCTTAGCCTAAGGAATTAGATGTCAAAGGTGCGTTTTGGCTTTGTAGGATTGGAATTCTATTTTGAATTCTTGCTGATCATGTGTTTGAGTAAAGTGATTTATCTGAAATGTATGTTTAGCAAAATGATTAGTGTCAAGGAATTG